>LR990079.1:823583-2051754 GCA_905147235.1 Erynnis tages
AAATGGTCCGCAGTCAACATTTGGACCGCGGTCCCCAGGCAGTGACATCGCCTGGCGGGAGATCTCCCTTTTCCTCCAAAGGCCTGATTGAATGCTAGATACGACATACGATGGAGTATGCTTGCATAGTAAATGCCTATTCACTTTTGCTTTGAATAAACTCGGGTTATATGTAAATATCGGGAATGACAGACGCAGGCAAAGAATTCCATTCTTTGGTATTTCTTAAGAACGATAAGCTACCTACGTTATTCCTTAATCGTTAATTAAATTTATATTAAGGCGACACATTTCCCCGCATCACGCAGCATAACCAACACAGAAAACGCATCTGCATGAACGCGCGTGGATGCGTTTTCTATACAAATGGACGCGCATACTCGCGCGTGATGCGGTTAATCGCCTAAGCTCATGTTACAAAATGTTTACCCGAAATGTCGCTTTTTCTGCTGATGGTCGCTGAGCGCGCGACGCGTGGAGAACGATCGGTCACACACGTTGCAGGTCAACGCCTCATCTAAAAATAAACATCATCTTATTTACCTATATTATTCTGTAATAACCACCTACTCATTAATTAGTATTTTTTTTATCTTGCCGCCTCCAATGATCCGTGTTGATTATGGTTATCCGTAAACAACTTCAAATGGTTCACAGTTAAAATTATACTTCAAAAAATTGTGTTGATAATAAATTTTGTTACCTATAATATTTATGTATAACAATGAGGAGCTTCATGCCTAGAGGCCAGCCCCTGCCAGAGTAGATAGATATCCCTTTTACCTCAGATACAAGTTTAAATTTTAGGAATTGTCAACTCTGGTAACTGAACCACCAGATTCTGTCATACCTTCCCTTTTATGGACTTTGATACCGAGTTTTTGTTATATTATAATCGTAATATAGCTTTGTCACATTTATAATAACAAAAAAAATATCGAATCCATTGGTTTGACATTCAACGTTAGCATAGATTCATAGTTTATCCGAGTTGACTACAATTTTAGATAATGGGATTTTCTACTAGTTGTTAGTTTGTTACGCAAGTGTTGGTGGAAGGTGACAATCAAAAATAATATTGAGTTGAATATGGGAAATAGGGAAGGATTGTTTGCAAAGGGAAATAAGTAGGAACAATAGTACAGTAGTAGGTAGCTAGTATTAACAGAGATATTTAGTGTTAAATAATTAATCAATTACAGCATATTTTTGGACCAAAATTTTAATTTAATCTAAAAAAATGTATAATTAGGTTTACAGTACAATTTAGTTAACAGTCCGTTCCACAAAGTCTTCATGATTAATTAGCTTATGTAAGAATATAACAATTATAATATAAATGACAAACTTAATTGTGAGGTAATTTATAACAGTAGGCAATACAATTCGGCACAAATAAGGGGCCGTCCAGTAATGTGAGGCTTGAAAGGGGGGGAGGGGTTTGATAAAAATCACGAAATGTCACAAGGGGGAGGGGGCGGTGTAGTAAGATATCACTTGTATTTATTTTTTCTAACGCGCGATTTTTAAATCGAAGGGCGGAGTGTAGTATGACCTTGACTCACATTGTTATTATGGCCCTTAATTTCAGAATAAAATTAGATTATACTTTAAGCCTGTATTTAAGATAATAATTCTAAAAACTTTTAGATTTTTTGTAGATACTAAAAATACACGTGATGTTGGGTGGGGGATAGGGGGTAGTCTTAAACCTCACCGTGTATCACCAAGGGGGAGGGGGGGGGGGGGGGGGGGGTTAAAAGATGCTTAAAAAAGATCACATGATTAATGGACGGCCCCTAATAGGCGCAAGTAAGTTAATTTACTGTTCATGATGAAATATTTATTTAGATTACAATTTATTAGATGTGTTAATAAGACCACAATGGTCACATATTTGACTAAACAATGATATGAATGAAATTTGAAATATACCGTGTTTTTACAATACCTGCCTGGCTACTGAAAATTCAGGCTCCTAGTTTTATCCACAAAGGAGTTATAGGGGGTTGAAAATGGCCTGAATGACTTCGAGAAAAGTATAGTACGGCGGTGCCACTTTTTTGCTCGAGTTAGCAGGGGCACTGCGATGCCCCAGATTCGCGGTTTTATCAATGCCTAGAGACTTGCTGTTTCAAAAACTTGTGCTTTATCCAAAACAGAATAAACACTGGTTGTATGATGTCAATAATTGGAAAGCTAGATTATTTTTAAAAAAATGTCAAGAGACAATAACTAAAGGTTCTAATAATTAATATGTTTTACAAAAAAACACTATGCATAACTCACATGAGCTATTAACACATAAATAGTGTGCAAGTGCACTATCATTTAGGTAATACGATGACTGCAAAAATTGTGCGTACTAATCAATTAGGTAATTAGATATGTATTACATTACAAGTTTTGTGTCAAAGATTATCTCATAATATCCTAATCTACAGTAAAATGGAAAATTTTATAAAAACATATTCACCATTCAAAATATTTACAATTTTTTAAACAATAATTATTTTTACAGCAAAGATTGGGAATATAAAATGCAGGACAGTCATCAGCTAGTTGTTGTGACAACTTAATAAATAAATGAGAAAAAAGAATAGAGAAAAAAAGACGTAGAAAAGAATTTTTCAACTCAACACACTTTAACAAAAGTCATCGCAATATCAATACAGAGTCTTCAATATAACATACTTAATAAATAAAATTTAATGAGCAAATAGAGAAAGATATTTTAAATCAATCATAAGAATGAAATAAGCATACCACATTTTTAACAACATATGTATGTACCAATGTGGTTTATTAGATATAAAAATAATAATTTGAATGGGTTTATCATCAAAATAATATTTTTTGCCCAAATAAGATTTTTCCTAATTTTGATTTAACATTACATACATACAAAGTAATTTAAACCAGTTGTACTCAACATTCATATCACCTTAATTTTACAGTAAGAAAAACGTCTAAAACACCACACAATTTGTAAAGTTAAACTCACAAAGTTATTATTTTTTCTTCTATGTTAAATAGGCAGTGTGTTTGAGACTGAGGATTTCATCATACTGCCAAAGAATTTCATGCCTGATGATCCTCCTGGGATTGAACCCATCATCATCCAGACGAGAGCAAGTACCTGCGCCACAGCACATATGATGGTCAGCGGAGTGCTTTGTAGGTGCATGGCACAGTATAGTGTGGCGATCAGGGTGAATCCATACAAGGAGGTTGTGAGAGCTCGCTCCTTTGAGAACAGAGATTTCATGTGGTTCCAGGGCCCATATAGGAAACTAAAGCTGTAAGGTAGAAAAGATTTGTCTTAATTATCAATTCATTCATATACAAGTTACGAGAATTCGAGAGTACCACAGCCTTAACAACCTATGAGCAATCTAATAATTTCTAAATAGTCTACTCTAATAGATTTTTAGAAATCATGAGTTTGTTAATCCCTTAAGATAAGAATAGTAATTCAATTGAGCTACTTCTAATAATATGCAAGAAAAACAAAGGACAGCCTTTATTGTGGGCGGTCTCAACGGTAGAATTTTGTGGGCGTTTTAGTGTTGCTACCTTTCAGCAATTTAACCATTGTTTTAACACACCAGGCGAGTTACCAGCAAAGCTAAAGGATCTAACAGAACCTGCTAGGCTTGTTGAAGGTTCATAATTGGTTGTTCATAAACCTTACAGATACAAAACTTACCTAAGTATAAAGAACAGGCTTCCCAACGTGAACAAAAGAGAAAACTTCCTCGCTTGTAACAGCAGCAGGGGTATGTACAGGAAGGACAGAGAGAAGCATAGGACTCCCAGGAACAGGCACACTCCGAAGCCAAGGAACCGCTGCGTTCGGCTCTGAAACACACGAGCAAGCCATTACAGCCAATAACCCCGATATCTCACTGACATACATTCCACTGCATTGTGTAAACACTCATTCGACTCGCGAAGTAAACGATAATTAGAACTAAACGTACTCACCAACGTAAAGTACTCCTTCTGAACGTTCTCAAACCAACTCTCGTTTGAATGACTACTCGTTGGAGTCTCATCTCTGTTTCTGGTGAAGAAACTTGGAGTGTAGTTCGAAAAACTGAATTTGCTTCGGCGGTCGTTTTGCAACAAGTACTCGTCCAAATCCGATTTCAAGTTTGCCATTCTGGTATATCACTTCTTTTGAGCACTATTAGAACTGCACAACCAATTTAACAGTGTAATTATCTACGTTTATAGCGATATCATCAAATATCACGGAAACAAACAACTTAGTTGCCCGATTGCCCGTATTATTTCTCTTAATTTAATGACCTCATTCATAATCCTCAATCCTCATATCGACTGACACTTGACTGACGTCTATTGAGTATTGACAGGAGGAGTCAACAGGAGAACATATGACAGAACTATGACAGATGTCAGTGATTTTTTTTATTGCACTAGTGATGTCAGTGAAATGATTGTAAATCGGTAAAATAAGAATCGATTGAACTAGGTATTCAAATAAAATAAACTTTTTATATGACGTACCGTAATCAGTGTCGTCACTGAAGTCGTCGTGGACGTGTTTGCGTATGTTGTTGTTGTATCGATCATGCGCACAAGGCGGGCACACGCCCCGCGTATCGCGCTCGTCCAAGTCAGTGCTGCTTCCGTCCGAGTCAGCTTCGGGCTCTTCGATGTGTATGTCTTCGGCCTGCCTGTTATCGAGTTTCTCATTCGATGACAATTGGTTGTAATTTTTGCGGGGAGGTCTGGCTTCTGTGGACAAAGAGGTTGGGTTTTTAATACATTATTTTAGCTATAAAAATTTTAGTAACAATCATAAGAACCGTATAGTTGAAGTAAGAAATGTTAAATCTATTCATCAGTTCGTTTTTTCTACTCGCAACAAATAATAAATTGCATAAAAGCTGTACAATTTTTGTCAGTCGGCAGACGAGTATTTAGTTAATATAATATAGTTACATACAGCCACCTAGACGACGACACAAAGACCTTTATGTTGCCACCAAATGAATAGCTTTATGAAGAACCCATAAACAATTTCGATGGAAACTGCAGATAAAAATGTTTTGCTAGAAGTAAGAAGCTGTTTTTATTCTGAGGTCGTTCGAACCTGATGACTATGATGGTTGCCTCAAATAAAGTAGTTCCAGCATGGTTGCTGGAACTACTTTATTTCCTACTTTACCTTACCTTTAACTACTTTACCTCCTCAACCGAAACACGAGATAATATGACGAACGTATCTGGTATAAAGTATATCTGTACCTATATAATTATTAAATATTAAATGAAGTATCTTGGGCGAAGCTACAATGGTTCTACCATCAAAATAGTTTGATTTTATTAGATTTTTTAAAATTTATTATTTTATCATGCATCAACTTTCATCGCTGTTAGGCAGAATCTTTATATATTCACAGAATTCAGCTTGTTAATTAGACTGATTTATTAATGTTAAATGTTTTCCTACTTTGTCTTATTTTTTACTTCATAATCACAAACCTAGGACAATTGGGTAGTTACAAATTATACATATTTATAGTAGGTACCTGTTAGTACCCAATAGTTGGTACCCTTTAAAAACAATATTAATTTTTAGTTGTTATCACGCTTTGTTTGTGTACGATAAAGGTTGTTAAACATTCTGTTTATGGAGCCAAAATGATACAATATCCACTTAGTGGAGCAGTCACTAAGATACATCGATTAGGGACGGGCGATTCGCTCTAGCGGAATTATCGTCACAAAAGAGAGTAAACATCATTTACATTTGATTGGACTCTCGCAGTAGATTGGATGTGTGACGCAAGAGCGGTCATTCCGCTAAGTGAATATTGACTCGTTCCTTCTGATTGCACCGCTACGTGAGTATAGTGATATATGCTCCTTGCTTTTGCCTAAGCAAACAAAAGACTGCATAATAAATGTGCAATAGATATTATTACGAAATCAGAAAATTAATTTTATCATACTCAATTATGTCGCATAGAGCGCGTTAAATGACTTAATTAACGTTTCATTGATACGCAATGTTAGTTCACAAACAAAGTTATCTGTTATCTTTATTATTTCAGACGCAATGGACAGTAACTCTCCCAAAATTGTTGTGCTCGGAGCAGGCGTGGTGGGCATGACAGCTGCTAGATTGCTGCAAAATGAATTGAGAAATGCTGAGGTTACAATTATTGCAGATAGATTTCACGAAGACACTGTCAGTGCCGTGGCAGCAGGTATTTTTAGACCCGGCACGAGCTTCCGAGGCGCATCAAAAGACATTACAAAGAAATGGATACGTAACTCTTGGGAATATTGGGAAGAAATAATGGCGACTCCTGAAGCACCGGAAGCGGGTCTCATGGCTTTTTCCAGTTACATTTTTTCAAGGGATAACTATCACGTTACAAGAAATCATTTGATCGAAGACCTGGTACCCATATACAGGTCCGTTGACGAGAATGAACTAACAATTTGCGGGGAAGGTTGGAAATATGGCTCATTCTTTTCCACACTGAAAATTGGCTGCGAAAGGTATTTGCCGTGGGCTGAAAAGAAATTTCTTATGAACGGCGGGAAAATCGTGAAAAGGAAAATCGATAGTTTTACCTCACTACCACAAAAAATCGATTTGGTGCTTAACTGTACCGGTTTGGGCGCTAAATATTTATGCGATGACCATGATTTAGTGCCAATACGTGGCCAAGTTATAAAAGCTCGGGTGCCGTGGTTAAAAACCGCGTTTTACGGAGATTACGATACTTATATTATACCGGGGTTCGATGGTATCGCTACTTTAGGAGGCGTCAGGCAGTACGACAGTTACAATTTAAGCGTTTGTAAGCACGATACTGCAGCCATTTTCGAAAGATGTTGTGAATTGCTGCCGGCTTTGAAAAATGTCGAGATCGTGGGACATAGGGTTGGGTTACGGCCTCATAGAGTGCCGGTTCGCGTTGAGCCAGAACTGATTAACGGTTTGAAGGTCGTCCATTGCTACGGGCACGGTGGTTACGGTGTGATGTGCGCCCCAGGAACAGCGAAAGACGCCGTTCAAATTGGTGTCGATCTTTTGAAGAGCAATGTTAGAAGTAAGATGTAAATTTTTAATTGTTCTATACCTAATTGGGTAAATAAAATGATAATGTCAAAAATCTCTCTTGCTTTCACTTTCCATTTAAGAATACCTATCTTTCTTTCCTTTTAATTTCTGAGCAGGGAGGCAATTTCAAGGCAGAAATTAAATATTTTTTTATTACAATGTCGGTTTTATTTTGTAGCCTTATATCAATTATTTCGTATATTTTGTTTTCCATGCATTCTGGCTTCTGCCATAATAATAATATCTACCGATGCGAAGCAAAGTGCTTCACCAGTTAACCACAATAATTGCTTTTACTTCAGCCTCAGTCTATTGTTTCTTTCTAATTGCAGTAGGTACTCCACATCCTAAAACCTCAGATCCTAGTTTTTCCTACTACTAAGTGTTATACATGTGAAAGTTTGCGAGGATAATGGATGTTTGTTACTCTCACGCAAAAACTATCTACGGATTAACATACAGGATACTTTTTATCCCTCTATGTTGAAGTCTTAAATGTTCCTAGATATATTTGCTAAACCGAGCTTAGTCCCCGAGACGAGATAACTGATGAAGCTGTGTTGACCGCAACCTTGAATTCCGAATCAGTAACCCAACATCCTGGGGTGGGCAGGTCATACTGGGGTGTGAACCCCTCCCGGCCCTTACCCCTCCTTCGCGCGTGGTCATTAGACAGTATCAACCCTCAGTAGTATCGTGCGCGTTATTAAACGTCAAAGCTTGCGGCAACGAACACAGAGAGGATGGAAGTTCGTAATTTATTGTATCAGACGTTACTTTGCGGAAATTCATGGCTATTTTATTTGTAGGTATTTTTTTTTTCAACAATCCGCACATGTGAATTTCACAACCAACTGTTGTAGTCCACATCAGCTGATAATGCTCTGTTGTGGGGCGAATCACGCGTCGTGAGCTATTGGAATAATTTGTGATGGTACCTATATGGGTACGTATCGTACGTAAGTGTAGGTACCTGGAGATAAAGGAGGGTGGTGGGTCCAAAGTAGTCCGAACACACACCAAAACACGTTCTACATGCCCGGATTGTTGCAAAGAAATATTTATGTTCAGAAATGTTGTGCGATTGTTCATTATTGTTTAGGGATTTAAGGTCTTATTCCTAGCGTGTGCGCTCCCATTAAGGATCTTGACGTATTTTAAAAATGAGAAGTCTTGTCTAGGGTCATGGGGGAGCAACACGACAGTATAGCGTTTACCGTTATCGAATCTTCCCCTCTGTCCTCTATGTGTTTTGTGGATCCGACGACAAATGTAAGCGACGCGTGTCTAATATCTGTTGAGTTATGTGCCTCTGCGCTGCGGACGCTGTGGTGGAGCTAAATCATAGTAAGTACCGAGTGGAAGGGACTGACACGTTGATTGAAATGCGTAAATTGGTCGCACAATTTTCATCCTCTTGGAGCTCGGTGTATGCCCGAATGTAACAGATTGTTAGTTGACGTGACCACTACACTTTAGGTGGGTACATTTTTTGCCTGTTTGAATTGGGTATCAAAGAGGCATATAGACCACCTAAAGTGAAGTGCTCACTGCTGCCCAGACGACCTCAAATGGAACAGAACTCCTATCTGAGGTCTGGCGAAGGTGTATTGCTACTCACAAGGACTAAGCTGTTCGCATCAATTAGAGAATGTCTGGCAAAAACGCCCCTTTAACCGAAACACGAGACATGAAGTACATGTAGCTTTGAGGTAAGGAGGGTGGCGGTATGGGCGAACAACGATCACTCTATCACCAATAAACGCACGCTCGTTTACTACTGATTTGTGAATAAAACACCAAAATTCAACACTTCATAGCTGGGTGTTATATAAAATGATTTCAACATCACTAACTGCATCCGAAAAGCCTTTCTCCAGTACCCTGTCTGTCTGAGTCTAGCAGTCTAGTCTGAGTTTTAGCAGTTCCGAAACGAAACGCACACTGTATACACAGCTTACCAGACGAAAATGCACAGTGTAATAACCGACAGAGGAAAAAGATTTTTAGAAGACTTAAAAATTTCTTTATTTTTAATTAAGACTCTCAATGTTTAATAATATTAATGAAACATAATAACAGTGAATTGGCCGTAATGCACTGTAAAATTTCGAACTAATATTATCCCGTAGGTATTAAATATTTGTTAGTATTATAATGTCTAACGATAAGTATTCATATCTTTTACTCCATACAAAAATTTGATTTTAATTTTTTTAACTCCTCTCAAAATCTTTTACCTCTATTTGTTATTACACTGTGGACTCCTGTGTGGACGCACAAACGTTTCGTTTCTGTATCGCTAAAACTCAGACTAAGGGTACTTACTGATCTTTACTACTCTTTACTTCGAACGTCACATAAAGCGATCCATCTGGACCTAGACCCAGTATGTGACCTGAATACTAGAATATCAATTCAGCGGAGGGTCTAGGCCCGTATCTAAGTAGTTATGCTAATCTTATGAACCTACTTAAGTACGTGATCCAGGCTTGATTAGATAAATGTAGATCAAATACATAATAAATGTAGGTACCTATATGTACATCTAGAAATGTACGTCAAATCGAAGTAGGTACCTATTGACTTTCTATTTGTTTGCTAGAAGGTGATGTTTGAAAGTGAACGGAACGTATTAAGCATTTTAAGCTTTTAGGGTAGGTAGGAGCTTTTAGCATTTTAGGGTAGGGTGGTATAACATTGTGCACTCGTGGGATCCGAATAGGTAAGGAAGGTATGTTAGCGACTAGTTTCAGTTGTGTTTTGTTAGATATGGGAACCAATTACCCGTGTCTTACAATAAATTGCCACATGTCACGTATCAAGATATCAGTCCAGAATGAATTCCTTCCAACTCATGCGAAATAAAAGTCACTTGTATTCGACTGCAGAGGTTTAATGGGACTAGTATTAGCATACAGATTCATATCTGTCACGGAGCTTAGAGCGATCGGGCAAGGAATTAATGGTTCAGATTGAGGTCGCCAGAACCCACACGTTCGTTTCGATTTCTCTTGAATCATGTATATTCATAGTCCAATTATATATAACTTTACCTTTAAAACCTAGTAACTTCATAAACATTAAATTTCAATTCACAAACATTCACCCAATCGGCGTAAAATCTCAGTAATTAAAGAATATTCCTTACCTATCTGAAACTATAATACCTTAGCTACTAGGCATATTAAAGTACGTATAGATAAGTGTATATTATTTTTGTTGTAGTGTTCGTTCGTCAAAGGGGCTCTATGACTTTGAGCAATAAAATTAAAGCTTATTTCTTTTAGGCTGTTGCCCGTGACTTCGTCCTCGTAAACCAGAGAATTTTACCTAGAGATGGATAAAAGAATCCTTTATGTTAATCCATGTCATGATCTATCTGTGTACTAAAATTCATCCAAATCTGTTCAGCCGTTTTTGCGTGAAAGAGTGACAAACATCCATCCATCCATCCATTCTCACAGCATTTATAATTAATAGTACTCGTAGTAGGATCTATCTCAAACATAAATAAGATAAAGTAAAGTCTACGTGGTTTTTTAAAAAAGGGTAAGGATAAAGCGTTGGTCAAGAGCAAAAGTTTCCGTTAATTTTACGTCGTACATTATTTAAATTTAAAATAAGTAAAGATTAAGCCTTAATCACTGGTTAAAGGGGCGTAAAATCCGTGATCGTGAACACGCGTCGAAGTTTGAGCTCAAGGATTTAGTATTAATTAATGGTTCATTAATCTCCGTACGAAATTAACGCTCCGTTTAATTAAAATAATGTTAAATTAACACGAGCTGTCAATTCATAATGAAAGTAAACGTTAAACTGTAATTGAGATACAAAGTTTAATTTATAATGGAGCAGTATTCCTTATATTACGATCTTGTATTAGGTTTACTTTAACATAGAAAGAGCAAACGAGGGTTATCTGATGTTAAGTGGGAAGTACACAGAGCTGGAACCTCAAAGAATCTCTTTCTGCGATTGCAAGGGGTTTCACCTTCATAGGACTAAGATGGCAGATTCAAAATCGTTTTTCAGCTCTAGATAATTTCACCGCCCCAATAGAATCTTAAGACACGAAAAACAGTGGGTGGTGTATGTGTAAGTGGTGGTAGATCAACCCCAAGACCAAAATTTTTAAATGCTCAGAAATGAAATGGTCAGTACCACATCTCGACTCAAATAAGATCAAATTGGTGTTTTGTGTGGGGCCAAAAATATACTTATAGGTAATAACTTGCCTAACTCACTAAAAAGTAATAATAATACATTTAATTTTAAACGAAAATTAAAAATGTTTCTAACCGAAAAAGCATATTATTCGGTTGCAGAATTCATTAACGATAAAAAAAACTTTGAACCACAAAAAAATAATTTTATTAAAATAAATGTGAAAACGCGCGTCTAAAATATCAAAATAAAGAATATACTTGGCTAAATTTACAAATAAATTGTGTGTTAATAATAAGTTTTAATATTTTATAATCTTTAATTTGTACCCATTAGTTTTATCTATCTATATCTATATCTATACTAACATTAGTTTTATCTGTTTATTTTACTTTTTTATATTTGCATACCTGAAAAGGTGAATATCGATTGATCAAAATACTTTGTAAAACCGATAACTAACCCACATTCGTGCAAATAAATGATTTTGATTTTGTTTTTGACATGTGTATTCACATTACCCTGACTTTTCTCCCCTATTCTTTTACTCTCAAACTTTAGCTATACCACGCTATACTAAAACATGTTTGTCCGAAACAAAACAACTCATTTATCTAGTAAATTACTGTTTCCAAGATTTACTCCGCTTCCGTTACACGAATTTTGAGAGTTTTGATCTCAGTTTCGCCTCCGTACACTACAAATCATGCTGCCATTTCGCGCGCTGCATTCCGAGTACCATACATCAATGTCACACGCAAGCATGTTGTTTAAAATCGACTACTATCTATAGTAGGTATAGTAGATGGTCGGTGATTCGAGTCGTAGAATACACTAAGTTTGTTTCTAAGGTATCAGTAAGATAATTTAGATATTGTATTTTATGTTAGTTTTACATGGCCCATCCATCGCATTGGGTGCATACCTGTAAGGATGGATGTATTTTGTTGAATAAATAAATAAATACCCATTCAGAAGATTTGGCTCTATACTTCGATCACTAAAACCATCAGTGTGATGGTTTTCTTTATGAGTATTGCGTGTGTTTTAAGCCATTAGTCAGGAGAGGGCGCCACAAGTAACCTGAATCACGTTATCAAAGTTTTTAAACAATGTAAATTCCCGAGTTTAAGTTTGGAGGCCCACCGCTCTTCAGTTTTCAGAGATGATCACCTTAAGATCTCCCTTTGTCTCCCTTTGGACATACACACACAAAACAAGATTACAACACAACCAGTGTCTGCTCTGTTGGGAATCGAACCCAGGACCCTCTGCGCAGCGCACCGGTGTTATAACCACTGCGCCGCTTGGGTCGGTTCGAGAGTACTCCAATAGTATTTCTCTATTTACCAAAAATATAGTTATTATTGTAAGGTGTAAAATTAAAAATAGTAAGTAAGTAAGTGTAAGTATTGAAAATATTTAGACCATCTTTAAGCTACTTTTTAAAGAGCATTCCGTGTGTTAGGTCCTGTATATAGTAGGGTTATACAATAAAACCCCAACACTGTGGACGAAGTTTCAAACAGGCAGCGTATACAATGCAAGTAAGTGCAATACATACATCACTGCCGAGAGAATAGAGTTGTCGGATGCAAGTGGTTAATTTAAAAATGCAGTCTCAACCGCACCGCGAACTGAGTCTGCTGAGGTAAATGTTTTGAAGTAAAGGATTTGGTTTTGATAGCACGAGAATGCGCTGTTTAAATCTTTAGCTAAGAGACATTTAATTTATTGAATCTTTGAGGAAAAGGAAATCCCTTGTCCGTCCTTTTGACCAGGAAGGTATTTAATATACCATCACAACTAAGTAAAATGACATACGACACGTGTTTCGCCTCAAAACAGGGCCCTGATTCTGTATGACCATTCAGATTTCGTGCCGATATCGTGTGACATCAAATCGTACGTCATTTCATGAACTCGGCACCACAAGGAACCTTAATCTATTCTATAAGGCACATAATATATTGTCACAATATTTTACTTTTAAGCCTTTATTGACTTTTTATCACGGGTAAGACACGACATTGCCGCGATACGAGTGTGAATGGTCATACAGAATCAGGCTCCATAACATCATCAGCTGATGTGGACTCTACAACGGTTGATTGTGAAGGGTTATCGCTTTGTAGGTCACGTAGTCCATAATATGTGCGATTTGATGCAAAAAAATATAAAAACAAATAAATAAGTAATAGATATTTTTCAAATTTTATCTTTAACTTCGCGACTTGAAATAACAAACAACAGTAAACGGCTCACTCTTTCAAGTCAACAACAATCGCTTTCTTTAACTGTTGTATCTACGCGTCGTAACCTAGTTCGGCAACAATGGAATAAATTAGCATATATTTCCACGAACTTACTCGTCCGTACTGCTATCAAAATTCAAGTTGTACTCCAAAATTCAAATGAATCAAAAATGCAGCCGCTGCTTACTAATACAACGGCTTGCGCTGAATCTAGCGCGTTCAGTGCTGTGTTGTGAATATTTTAGGCTAGTTTGGCTCTTTTATTTAGATTTATAGTGCATGCTTTTTATTTTAGTTTTAGCTTACATTCTGAAAGATATGTTTCGAAGAATGAATGTGAATGTTTTTGAGGTGTTATGTTTGTTACTGTCATGCTATATAAGTATAAATGAGAAAAATTGTGCGGATGTATTGACGTATGGATGGACGGACGCACGAATGGACGGACAGATTATATGTGGATTAACATATTGAATAATTTTTATCCCTTCCTGGACCAAGTTCTAAAACCTACGCGGACAAAGCCGCAGGTAAAGTCTTGTAAGCCATAGGCACTACGAAATTAAAAGTTATAAATAGTGAACACCGATGTTCTCTGAAGTAAAGTAATCTGCGAAACTACTTCAACAGTGAGGCTGTCAAGCACAGGTTTCCACCTAGGATGCTTCAGTGAATGAACAGTAAGGCTAGGCTGACTTTGACCTGATGTTTAGGTATTTGAGAATGGTTTTAAATATAGATCTAATTCTTTGTAGAAGATATGGCATTAGTAACGTCAGTCATTAGTATATCATATGTCATGTCTGTCTGACATTTTACTACATACTAATGACAGCCCGATAAGATTGCTATACGAAACTACGTAAGTTCATGCTTAAAGCACTGCACTCTCGCTTACTTCTTCTGGATTGTAAAACAAAACAATTTCACCGAGTCTCTAATGCAATTCCGTTGTTACCTAAAGTTATAATGTAATTATCTGTTCAGAGTTCTGGAAAAGTAGTTACAGCACAAGTTTCAGGCTGACGATCGCAGGCCACAAATTCGAGTCGGTACTTTGTAATTAGTTTATAGGTAGTAGGATTTTACCTTTAAAAGTTGTCGCCTTTTCACCTACCAACGCCCTCTTGAACTGTCAAGAACCAACTTACGTATATTTGTAAGTACTAGCTTTGCTTGCGAATTTTGCTGCGTGGGTTTTAGTATTATATCCAATGGGAGATAAAAAAATCGTGGAATCACTTTACAAACTATACAGGTTGAATTGTTCATGTGTGGGGGATTATGAGAAACAGCGAAAAACATTTAAAGGACTCAAGGCCAGGTTTTGATGAAAACTAAAACTGCATCATAGGATTTTTGAAATTAATATTCCGAGCTAGGAATCGAACCCGTTGATTTCAAGAAATAATCACAGCTCTGTATTGTTACACCATTCACTGTTAGTGTCACTAATAAGAACAATTTTAACAAATCACTTACCTAAGTAAAAAAGAGTAGAAAGTACGCAACATTCCACTGACACCGAATCCATGTTCGATTTTAGTTAGAAATTCATATTTTTAATATTGAACTAAGTCATAAAAATCCACGAAAAAAATTTCAAAAGTAAAACTCTTTAAACAAATTAATATCAAAAGGGGTATATTCTTACATCATAGAAACGGTTCTACGAATTTGCATGCAACTTAATTAGCTGTGAACTGAATGCAAATTGGAGCCTAGAACTAAACACGCGATGTTACATGATAGAGCTTTGTAGGTTTTATTTAAAACAGGCGATGTTCGTGTAAATTGTAATTTTGTAAGTAACAGAAGACAGACATGCATGTGCTATACCTCGGACTATGAGTAAGTCTCTTCTGTGTGTTCTTCTGTCGTGTGTGGCCTCGCAAGAGAAGAAGAAAGGAAGAAGGAAAGAATGAAAGGAAGGAGGAAGGTTAATTAAATTTTGACGACCCAAGTGGCGCAACGGTTAAGACACCGGTGCGCTGTGCGGAAGGTCCTGGGTTCGATTCCCAGCAGAGCAGAGATTTGAATGATGAATTTGAATGTATGTTTCTGGTCTGGGTGTGTTGTGTTGTTGTCTTGTGTGTGTCCATGGCACCCACGGCACAAGTAATCCTAGTGTGGGGCTATGAGTGTGTAGCGATTTATTTATTTAATTAATTAAATGGACAACATTAGTACTTCCTATAATAATTTAAAGAAAATGTGTCTGAAAGAGACTGTAAAACTTAATATTTAAGCCAAAATACTCACATCCAAGTCTCTTATAATGTGGAAACATGACAAAATAATGATGATCCGAGTGATTCAACGTCGTTAAAGTTTAAATAGGCCCGGTGTACAGGGCACAATGTCTAGTCTTGACAAGTTTAATGCAATTTTGCTGCTTCCTGAAGTTTTAATGTAATTATAATTATCTGCCCAGAGCTCCGCGATAGTAGTTCAACAACTTTCAGGTTGACAGAGGAGGTTAATAGCAGTGAGGTGCTATGAGTATGTGTAGGTGTATAGACAGCGAGGCTTCTCATTGTGAGCAGAGACCCGACCCCACCGTGGGTCATTAATGGGTTGGCTACAAACCGCTAGTTTGCGAATTTTACGATGGATAATCATCACAAAGTACCGCACTATCGTCGCTGCTCAGCGGGCTGTGAGATCGGTCTGTCTGTTGATATCTATAGAGCGTAGTTTCTCTCTGTGTATGCCACAATCATTTGTAACATCGTATTGATTCAGTAGGGCTGGCAGATAACAATTAGCTTGTGCCGCTCTGTAGATGTTAGCTAAGTCTCTTATAAGTATTTTTAACTATTAGCGTTAAATTAAATAGAGTTATAAATTAATAGAAGAAATAACAACCTTAATATATGGTAGCTTAATTGTGCGATACGGACAGGTTAAAGTCCAATATCTCCATCTGATAAAGCGAGTGCGCTTGTTGGAGTATGTTCTCTCTGTTGTGTGTTCAAAACCGTTTCAATTTGGTAGGTACGTCTTGCAACACTTGTATATCCAACAGCCAAGATACTGAAACGTAGCGGACGCGGCGCGGACGGCGCGTTGTAGCGGCGCGATACCTACTCGTATGTACAGTGATATGAGCGCGCGCCTCACATGAAATCACGACGCAAGCATCGAATGTAAACAATAGAACACGTCACACGCGTCACACCGAACTGGCCAATCGGAACACGTATCCTCAAACGCGCTATCGAAGTTCTTCAGAAGCTCATATATATAAAAGGTCCGCAGTCAACATTCGGACCGCGGTCCTCAGGCAGTGACATCGCCTGGCGGGAGATCTCCCCTTTTCTTCCAAAGGACCTTAAAAGAGTTGTAGTGAAAACATAGTTTGTGTCAGCCCTATGGCCCCGGCCATGTGTTTGTCTTATTATTGTTAACGCGGTCTGCCGTCGCGCTGTATTCAGCCGATTATTGCGACATTAGAGTTGATTTGCATGTTTTTATGTTATGTCGTTATTACCTCAATAATGCGAGCTCGCACAATTGGGTCGATGGTTGATTATTACCCGACCATTTGATAGTTATAAAGGCAGACTTTATGTCTTATTACCTATGTCTCCTTAGTGCCTGCATCGGATCTTCTCACACAATGTGAGGGATGTGCCATGCTGGCGTAATGTTAAGTTAGTGGACATTGAGGACATTTTTTATTAACTCTCAGGCATGCAGATTTCCGATGCAGAGATGTATTATTTAATTTAATACTTCGTTCAGTACGAATACAGTGACAAAATAGGCGTGGGTGTCTCATACACGTATGACCTTTCAGAAATTTAACAAGATATAGGTAGTAACGGACAGCAAAAGCTTTTACATTCGTACCCTGAATAAAGTACAGATAAGAATTCAAAGAATTGCGAGGTTCAAAGGCTATCCGAACATCTAGGGACAGACAAAGGGTGGCCGGTCGGAGGGCTATGGTAATTCGTCTGTACTAATGTATTGCTACTCGAGTAAACCGCAATCGATGTTATTTTATCCAATTGAACACGAGAACGAAAACCACCTGATATTGTAGGTGATCTAAGAGTTTCATAAATTAGTGTAATACTTACTTTGAATGTGAGGCAGACTAATTAAAGTTTTTGTTCGAATTATCCTTTTAATCGCACCGAACTTATAACACCTTTACAGTTATTACATTGTACACTGTCGCTCAGGAACCATATCTAATTTAAATATTTTTACCAATTTTTTTTCTAGCATTCATTATACTTCCATTACTAAAGGCTTAAGGAGAATAACCTAAGCTTTGGTTAAATAAAATAATAAACCACGTTTTAATATGAAAAGAATCGTAAAAAATGATTTAAAGCCAAAACCACAGAAAAACTTAATTATAAAAATCAATGAAGTGCACAATGCGATGATGATATCCTTGTTAATTCAGGTTATAATCCACCTGTGTACCGAATTTCATTCAACGCTGTTCAGCAGTTTTTACGTGAAAGAGAAATACTTAAACATCCATCCTAACAAACTTACGCATTTACAATAATATTAGTTAGGATCATTTCTACCTCAAACTTAGCTTTTTGCAGACCATTGATTTATTCAAGGGCTAGATAATAATAAAATGATAAATTGCGTAATATAACGCAGTCGTAAGTAAGGGCGTTCATCACGGCTCGGGCCTGAGGTAATTATTTGTCGTCGAAGCCTCCCAGGAGGGCATTTATCTCGCTAAATTAGCTCCATATTTCTTATATCAATGAATGTAATCCGTGAGATGAACACTTTATTAAGGTACGTTGAAGCAATCAATCATTAGGTGATAAACACACTGCGCCGCATCAGGCATCGTAGCGCGATCTAGCGTTGTATAGTATGTAAATATTTCCATTTGTGCAATTATGTTAAACGGTTTTATTTACAATAAAATAATGATGTAGGTTATGTACCAAAAGCTAAAAAATAATTCGCCAAGTCCTAGCTCCCAGATCGCACCAATTTTCTCATCAATCTGGGTATTGATCAGACAAAATATAAAATCGTTGTACATATATTTTTCGGGAAATTAAAACTAATTTCGGACCTAATTAGGACCTGTTATTAGTTCCCATCGCTTGAAGTCACGGCAAAAAGAATGTTTCATTGTAATTGTGATTTGTAGTTAGAAATTATTCTTGTAAATAGCTTTCTTTCTAATAAGTTTAGCACTTTAGTAATTTACTTTAATTAACTGTCTGGCGTGTAATAGTCGGCACATACAATATAATAGTCAGATGTCTGTAATAAGAGTTCTGAAACAGTGATTTTACTTATTATCAAATAATATCCGACTAATTAAATATTATTGTAAATGTCTGTTTCTTCTTTTTAGCACAATCACAGCCTGGCAGCACAATTGACTGCACATAACATGTCTTTCGTACTCATCATATTTAAACATTCAAAACGTACGGGTTTTTTTATTTAACTTATTTTTCATACATGTATATATTGTATAAATAGAGTTTTACTCAATCTTTGACATTGCAACATTTCTCTATTTCTCTTTTTTAGGCATTCATTATTTTTGTATGAAACATTGGCACTGACCATTATGTAAAACCTGTTATTTGTTTAAGAAATAAAAATTAATCGTACCTATTAGCATCTATTATTCCAAGAAATTACTCATTAAATTTACATTAATAAATATTACTCAATTGAACTCGCCGTGTCTGGATGAATATTAATGGATAACCTCTGGAATGATTGAACCGATAATAATCTATTACGTTAACAAAGCCTGCTGTATTGTGAGCTGCCTAAGAGTTATTAGAGGGCAAATAGAAGCGGACGCAGACAGTAGATAATACTGAATAGGTCTAGCTCGGTAATGAAATAGGGATCAAAAGCGGTTCCCTTGAACACTCGGTACTTTATTAAGTACCCGACTCGCAGACGTCAAAATTTCTAGCGAGAAGTTGATTTGCGGAGTGGAAGGTGAAATTATCGAGGTGATATTGGTCGAATCAAATATAAATGTACGTCAGGATAGAAAAATTGAGCTTTTTCTTCAAGCTCGCGTTTATTTTAGCGGGAAATTGCTGCTATTAGACTTCTCAGTGATACATAATCTCTATTCTTTAGTAGAGTTTCCCTTCGTTAGGTCATATAAATCTTTAAATAGAATTACTATTGAAGGAAGTAGGTACGTTTATGGTATTCGACAGCTAATGATACCGAAAAAAGTACGTAATCTCGTGAAAAAAACTTTTATATAAAACAAAAAAAAATTTGTAGATTCGTTCCAAAATTATTTTCAGCGCAAGTAACTTTGAGTCAGTCAAATCTTAAAATTTCTGTTGCTTTAAAAATCAACGTTTTACGTTTCGCTCACATAACGGCTTTGCTTAATTTTGTAAATAAATAAACTGAATAACAGTTATTGATAATATTATCATACAGTAACCTAAATGCCTTCAGACGTCTCCTCGTTGAAGGCATTGTGTTGCTCTTAATATTAGTTAACATTGATGTATTAACAGACGTATTAGGAGGATGAGTTAACGACTGCTTAGTGATGCTGTCACAGGTTGAGTTACGATAACTAATTAGTTTACTTTGAGCCGAATCTAAGTTAGATTGGATTTAGTCAAGTTGACTCTTCGCATTACGTTGTAGTTAGTCGCAAACAGATTTAAATATAAAGTTATAGTGTCATCTTTGCTTGGATAGAGAATAATAGGTAGGAACAATCTTTTGTCATTTAATGTTTCGTATTATAAATAATCTAACCTTTCAAGTATCCTTTTGGGAATGTGCTGTAAGATATCCCTGTATGCTTATGCTGTATGAATTGGTGTGTAGGGATCTTGGGATTGACTATTTCTCGCCTAGTGACTAGGGCAGCATAATTTTGCTAAGATTGGGCAGATTACAGGCGTTTTTGGCATACGAAATTAAACAGAAATCAAACAAACAAACCTTGCTAATTGGAAGTAACAAACACCAAATTGGTAAGTCTGAGTTCCATTGAGCTACACCGGGCGAAGGGTGACAGACAAGGGATAGGCAAAGAAACCACAAGTATTAGCATATTACAAGTAAATTTGAACAAAACACACTTCAAAAGGAGTTGCCAGTTGATTGCTTGAATTAAAACTTTGGCGAAGTTTGCTCAGTTGCTGTAATCGTGTGGAAGTAGAGGAGATCCATTTACATACAGTACCCTTAGTCTGAGTTTTAGTAGTTCCGAAACGAAACGCACACATACACAGCTTACCAGACGAAAATGCACAGTGTAATAACCGACAGAGGAAAAGGATTTTTAGAAGAGTTAAAAAATTAAGAAAGCATTAGATAAATCATCACAAAAATTGCTTTATTTTTAATTAACACTCTTTCAATGTTTAATAATATGTATTAATGAAACATAACCGTGAATTGGCCGTAATGCACTGTATAATTTCGAAATAATATTATCCTGTAGGTATTAAATATTTGTTAGTATTATAATGTCTAACGATAAGTATTCATATCTTTCACTCCATACAAAAATTTGATTTCAAATTTTTTAACTCTTCTAGAAATTTTTTACGTGTATGATTTACGTATCTACGAACGTACGAAACGTTTGTGCGTTTCGTTTCGGCATCGCTAAAACGCAGACTAAGGGTACTGTTTTGGATTAAGAGCTACGGTCGATGCCTACATGCATCTGAGATAGCAACGGCGATCATTGAGATTGAACACTATTACCGAAAGTTTTCCTATCCTTTCTATACCTACTCAACGTGTGCCATTAGCAACTTATTTAACAGTCTGTGTTCTTACCGTCTTTTTGACTTCTTCGCACTATCATCTTTCACATACGATACATATGTAAATGTATAGATATAATAATAATGTCGGCTAGGCATATTTTACACACATATCGACGACATCTACCCATAGACATCTTCCCATACTAATGGAAACTGCGTAAGTTGATGCTCGGGGTACTACCTAATGTCGGTACATGAACATTTGTTGAAACTAAGGTTTCTAGAATCTCTAGAATACTGAATGTTGTTAAACCTTTTCCTAGATATTTATTTTTATATTATTGTTTACTTAAGTGCTAAGAGGAAGAAAAGACAACAAACTATGGAGAAACTACGACGTATATTCATTTCTAAACGATCGACACTGATATTCGCCTTTAATATGTAATGTACTGTTTACGGTTCATCTTGACATTCTGAATAAACCATGGTCATCAAGCAAGGGTCGTCACGTGTAATGACGTCGTCTGTATTTAATGTGACGTTGTCTGTGGCGTTAACGGCCTAACGACCTTGTGATGAAGTAATTAAGGTCTACTAACTGACGAGTGTGCCGGGACGTCGCTCTCCCAAAATATAGAAATTTCTACGTCTTTAATCGCATTATTTTCAAATTTAGCAGTGGGGTCCTGTTGGCACCCTTTGGGTCACAATCCTATTAAAATATTTTTTTCAATCCAATATCCAGTTAACGCGTCAAAAGCAATTTGAATGTAACGTTGTGTGCTGGCTTACTGCCGGCATGCGGCAGCCACGGGTTGCGTGGTTCAATTGGCGTTGTTTTATTGTTCACTTTATATCACGTTATACGCTGTAGCGATTGCTCTAAGGCACATTCACTATATAAAATAACACCGAAACATAAGATTAAACGACTGTTTTTTATTAACGAGTTATTAAAAAGTCGGGACACTAAAACCCTTTAAATTGAAGTCTGCTTTAAATCCGATCATATTTTCAGTTTATTGTACAAAAGTTATAATTTTACAACATTTTTTTTGTACTGTAAATTGAACGATTTAATAAATGATTAATCCAAATAATTCTTGATTTACGTAATACTAAAAACGATCACGAAATATAAATACCGTTCGAATGAAACTAACGCAACGGGATTAGGTTTTTTTCAGAGCTTCAAATGATTTAAATTTTTTAATTTCTTTTAATCTAAGGTATACTGTTTGGACTCAATTAGAGATGTGCCGAGTCAGACTGACTCGAGTACTTACTCGAATACCTAGCAGGTACTCACGTACTCGAATACATAAAATACGGTATTCGAATCCACATGATTCGAATTCAGGATTCGAGTACTTACGGTATTCGAATTCAAGATTCGAGTACTTACGGTATTCGAATTCAGGATTCGAGTACTTACGGTATTCGAATCCTAAGTCGTGTACTTTAAAAGAAACCTTCTGCTTTACGCGTACAGTCGAATTTTGAATGCCCCGTTCACTTTGAAAGAGCATTGTGAAGTTAGTCCCGCCGCGTGACTCGTTGCAGAGAATCGTTGCAGGTTTCAACGTGTTTATGTTTTCCGAACGGTTAGTTTAATAAAGATTAATATAATTAAGATTAAGATTAATATAAAGATAGATATAATTTTAATCAGTCAAACTGTTAGTCTGTCAGTTAAATAGTGAAATTAAGTGTTTAGTTTAATTGTTTTAGCCAGGTCTGTGATAGGATGGCTCCAAAAAAAATCGGAAATATGGAACTTATTCAACATTTTAGAAGGTAAAAAAGTGGAGTGCAAAGAGTGCAAAAAAACATTTGTAACTTTTGGGAACACAACAAATTTACTGAAACATTTGAAAAAAATACACCTTTAATATCTTACATGATTTGTGATGAAATATTAGGATATGTTATTGTCGTCAAAGTTCGATTCAAAAGGTACTCGAGTCCACTAAAGTATTCGAATACTCGTGCCAGTACTCGAATACCTGTCCGTGTCTTCCGACTCGAGTCTGAATTCGAATATTTTTTTAACGAATACCAAAGTATTCGAATACTATAAATAGCCGACTCGGCACATCGCTAGACTCAATACGTTTACATTCAATACGTAATATTTCATTGTAAACGCAACTTTATAGTGACGTTATTGCACCAGCCGGCGGAACTATAAATGGAGGGCAAACAGTAATCCGAGCGATATTAAAACATATGTCATTGGAAACTGCGCTGCAACTTTTAAAATGCATGAGGATTTATATTTTAATAGCCTACTGTATTAATTTATGGAACGAGCCGAAAAACCGGGAAAGCCGTTTTTACCTACAGATATTTTTAAATTATTTTTTTAAAGTATTTCTCTTTATATGATTCCAGTTATAGATAAAGTAAGAAATTAACATTGATACTGTCTTATGCATATGTGCCTAAGTGTTAAAAAACGGTTTTCATAAGATACCCATATTGGATTTTATACATTCCGTTTAAATTTTCTGGCGGAATATAGTGACGGAAAGACATTCTTGCGACTTCCACCAATCGTGTATCAAATAGCAATGGCGCCACAGATAGCCTGAAACACGCTATCGAAGTTTTTTAAATAGCTGGCATATATGCAAAATTCTAAGTTAACACAATTAGAGCCCAGTCACTCGCCAGACAAGATAATCTAAGTCGACGAAAGATTTGCATTTGCGAAAACATAAATTTTGTTAACAAATTAGGTAATTAACAAATATTGACGAAAAATTCCTCCGATATCCGTTCAACAAAAGGTGAGTTTACAAAGTAAAATCAATCTCGGGCCTTACTACTCGAATTTGGGAAAACCTCGAGATACAAACTCGAGCAATTTAGAATTCATTTGAGCATGAGGGGCGCTTAGGGCACGCCTCGTTATGCCCTTGCGAATTAAAAAGGCGTTCGAATAAGTTGTTTACACGGTAGAACATTCCCTTCCCGCTCTAACTGAGAAGGAGTTCAGAGATTGTTGTTTCTGCTTGGAAATACTAGAATTGGATGGTTCGAGTGTTTTTCAAAAATAGCAATGAACGTTCGAATGATATCCCTTACTAATTCGGCTTATTTAGGCCATGCTGATGATTCCTTCCTTCCTTCCTTTCAGCCCTTGGCAGTCCACTGCTGGACACGAGCCTCCCCTAATCGCCGCCACTCCGCCCGGTCCTGGGCCCTCTGAATCCAACGGTTTCCCGCTGTCTTCTTCAGGTCGTCAGTCCACCTGGTGGAGGGCGGCCTGTGCTCCTTTTGCCTAAACGTGGTCGCCATTCGAGGACCTTTTTTCCCCATCGGTTGTCATGAATTGTCGGTTGCTGATGAATAAATTCACATGATGATGTGAATTTCCTTAGAGAGAACATTATGAAGGATTGCCATGCAGGCAGATTTCTCAAAAAAATTTTTTCTTCGTCAGCAAATGAAATGAAATGCCTTGGCTGCAAATCGTTTAACGTCCTACTATTGGGCGCGGGCTCTATCCACAACAAGGGGATGCCTATTGCCTATACTCCACCACGCATCAATTAAAAAATGGAGAAACTGCGTGACACTTACTCGTAAATAAAATCCGGCTCTTGTGGATTAAGTATTTATTAGCCACTAGGCCGTCTCTATAATATAAATAAATAAATAATAAAATAATGTTTATTTCTTCAACAAATAATTGACAATTAGTATGTGGCAAGAGACCCCTTTTAAACGTATTTTGCCTGTAGTAGGAGTCTCCGCTCTTCCACAAGTTACAGAAATAAAATAAAATCACATACAAACATAACATAAACTCAAAAAAGAAAACACAACTTATTTCTCTTATTATTTAAACAAACAATCAAAACATATCTTAATAGAAATATAAACATATGCGTGCATGTGTGTGTGTGTGTGTGTGTGTGTGTGTGTGTGTGTGTGTGTGTGTGTGTGTGTGTGTGTGTGTGTGTGTGTGTGTGTGTGTGTGTGTGTGTGGGTGTGGGTGTGTGTGTACCAATATAAAGCCAGGTCTCAAATTTCTTAGCTCTACAACATCTCGTCTCGCCTTTTTTGCCGCCTCGAGAACGTCAAGTGGGGATACAGTTTTAATTGAAAAAACGAACACTGGAATACATAAACCGAGTGCCGCGAGGGATTCTTCTCCAGTATTGCTTTGTTCAACTTTTTATATTTTTAATCTTAAGATTGAAGGGAGAACATTGTTTTGTTAATTGACGGTGAAATTTTTAACTTCGTTCTTTTCTTTATAATGTTTATGAAATTCTTGAAATATTGAAAATTACCTGTACCATTTAAATGCGAGTCAAAATACGTGACTTTGATCTCGGGCTCAAAAATCACTTCATTCTTTGTTTCGCTTCTGTATTTGAGTTTTGCCTTGCTTCTATTTGGATTAATTATTCAAAATGGTTTATGTATTTTATAAATATTTTTCAATAATTTATATTGATAAAATTAAATATCATCAGCTGTTACGGTGAAAGAAGACATCGTTAGGAAACCTGCAAGCCTGAGAGTTTCGATGTAAAATACTCCTACGCGCGTTAGTACTCTTATAAATATCATACGTGATATTGTAAAGCTAACTCTGGATTTCGTGTGATGCTCATAGAATATGTGTACGGCTATGATATTCAATATTTGTTCATTGTATCGGTTTCAAGCTTTTGAAAGCTCGCTACCTTACTACATTGGATTACCTACCTTTTATATCTCTTATACTTGCGAGCTTCAAGCAATATGCGGGAATTTTCTTAGTTTATGGCTCGTGTTCGCGCAGTTTTCGTGAACTTTGCAACGTAAATGTTATGAAACGAAATTCTTATTTCGAATATAAAATTCTAACTTACATTACGGTACTGGGTACAATAACTCGTGAAAATTCAAATATTCTAAAATTCAAAGGAAATGAAATGTAAACGATTTATTTGTGCAAATATAGGCAACAACGATATCCAGAACTGTTTGAAGTTGTACGTGGATGCTGTAGTATCTAAATTATTAAAACGTTTCTCTCAAATTAATTTACTGGCAGCCACATGTTTCTAACCAACCAGATAGAATTGCTTTTTTCGTGGTAAGTATACAATAAAAAAGTGCTACTATGGGATATAATTATACAAAGAATCAGTACCTTTAGTCCGAGTTTTGGCAATACCGCTACTACACACACACATCTAATCCCAGTGACGTGAATCGTTTAGTAAAAGTGACGTAGAGCGTAGGTACCAAAACATAGTACATATTATAGAGGTCTTTTTGTTTGTATAAAAAATAAATTTGTTTGCACAAAGAACAAAATTTCATGTTTGACAGACCTCTATAATTTTTACACTGTGGGTTAAAACTTGTTTGTACAAAGAACAAATTCTCTTCCCGTTTTCAATACATACGTATGTCCTTCACTGCCATTGTTTGAACGGGACGCTACTTACGAACAACAAAAACAGCCATAAAAAAGCTTTTACTTCGGGAAGCTTAAATTGGGGCCCCGCAATGATCTTGAATCATCTCGATTAATTTGCATTGAAAGCTGCCGAAATTAATTTTATTACACCGTTCCGTGGAATTAATTGCTTGAGACGCTACAGTTCTTTTCAATTAGAGGAATGGTCAGGTGTCTTACTGGAGGAATGTATGCGACATTCTTAGTTTACAAGCATAGGTACATATTATTGTTGGGTTAAATACATTTACATAGCGTCGATAGCCCAGTGGCTTAGAATTCGACCTCAAATTGAGGGGTCCGGGTTCGAATCCCAGTGGCATGCACCAATAACTTTAGAAAAGTTAAGTGCAATTTATAACAACAAATTAAATATCACCTGCTGTTATGGTGAAGGAAAACGTCGTGAGGAAGCCTGCATGACCTACATCCCTCTCATTGTGAGAGGAGACCTGACCCTGTAGTGGGTCATTAATGGGTTACTGACAAGTATGTAATTCAAAGGAATTAACTAGGTAACGTAACTCTGTCATAAAACTTCGCTGTTGTCAGCTTGTCCTAACTATGGTACTTACAATTGCATCGAATACCGCGAACCTTCAGAACGCTTTTTTAACCGTTACTCTTTTCCTGATCAAAGATAGAACAAGTACCCACCACTGAAACCAACAGGACACCGAGCTATTTCAGTCCGCAATTACCGCTAATTAATCACAAGCAGACAATACAGACTCAGGGACACTGGATAAAAGGTCTGAAATGGCAAATCTGTGAATGAGAGAGGACTTCATTACAGTACAAAGTATAGGGCAATTTTAAATCGAGCCCTCTCACCCCTTGAGGCATTTAATTAAGGTATAAAGGGTGGGCGCCGTGTGTGGAAATGATTAAACTCAGTTAAATCCCTTTTTGAAAAACAATATCGTGAGTGTTAATGCTTTTATATGAAGGGAATTATGATTGGATTAAACAACTTTCTCAAGCTTAGGGTAGCTAGGTAGGTTATACACGACGCTTAGGTTCATAACATTTCGTAAATTATATATTTATGTATTTCTTTTGGAAACAAACACCATTTTATTACATTTCACAGACGCACAACAATAAAAACATAAATGTTTTTTATGGACATAAGAAGTAATTTGTTCGTTTTTGATCACTATAAAATGATTTTGCGGGCCCGGATTGTAGCAATTTAAAAAAGTAACTGTAATATTTACGTATTAAAATAAGAATGCAAAATTATTTTGAAAATTTGTTTTAAGGTTTTTAATCCAAAGAGATTTGAGAGAGAGAGAATGGGACCCTAGCAGTATTATCCTAGAAAACCTCCATAAAATGTGTATCAAATCTCCGTCAAATCTATGAATATTTTTAACCCCCGACAGAAAAGAAGGGGTGTTATAAGTTTGACGTGTCTGTCGGTTTGTCTGTCTGTCTGTCTTTCGTGGCAACGTAGCTCGCGAACGGATGAAGCGATTTCAATTTAAACTTTGTTTTTTTTGTTGAGTTTAAAACGTTATTTGTTTGTTGAGATTTGGTGTGGGTTTATAAAAGGCAATGTCATAATTAAAGTGCAGGGCAAATATGCAGTGCCACGTTTGTGTTGGGTGCGAGGTTTATTTGTACGGAACGTCGATTAACGTACGCTCCAAGCTTTTAGTTTTATTATGGCGTGATCCTCTGGCTATAGTTATAAATAAATAAATAAATAACGCATCACACTCATAGCCCCACATTAGGATTGCCTGTGTCGTGGGCGCCATGGACACACACAAGACAAGAACACAACACACCCAGACCAGAAACAGAAATTTAAACACATCATTCAAATCTCTGCTCCGCTGGGAATCGAACCCAGGACCCTCCACGTAGCGCACTGGCGTCTTTACCAACTGAGCCACTCGGGTCGTTCACGGCTCATGTATTCCTGTGTGATTGCCTGACGATGCTTAACTGTTGTTTGACTGAAGTTTGACTGTGTTTATGAGTAGCAAACGGGTAACGGGTAACAGTAACAGTGGTAGGGTACCTACTTTTTATGGTTATGTAGGTTTGCATCTCATGGATACCCAAATATAAGATAACGAAGACAGAAACATCTCTGACGTCGAATCAATTTGGAATGACACGTGACTTACGAGTCGTGGACGGATGCACGGGTGGAGGTTTTAATTGTTACTCTTTCACGCAAAACGCCTCGAATTTGATATGAATTTGAATGAAATTTAGTAGGTAGTAATTTACAACCTGGATTAAAATATAGGATAATTTTTATCTCTCTATGTATCAAGTTCTAAATACGTGTGTAAAACCTCCGAACGAAGTCCGAACCGAGAACGAAGTCTCGGGCAAGGCCCAGTACTTAAGTGAACTTCGTTCGTTTTTAATTCTATAATGCCAAATAGGCAAAGTGTAATTCTATCATTTCAAACGGCTAATTGACTATAATTTAGGTGGTTGACGTGTAATACGTACTAATTCACAGACCTCTGTGCGGTGGAGCATGAAATTCATATTAACATATTCATGTCCAGTTGACTGCGACGTTGACGGATCGCTTTGTGTTGCCAGCTTGCCAGTGTTGCCTTTGTTATTGTAATTACCTCTTGGAATAGATAATTATTACAGAGGGTAACCCTAAACCTTGTTAGACAGACGTTGAACTAGGACTTTGCGGAACACTTTGAAGTAATGTAACAACTAACTATTCGAAAATTACGAGTTTTAATTTTTACTTAGTTTGTGTTAATTTTTTTTAACGAAACAATTGATGGACGTAATTGATGCCAATGTCTGATGAAGTCTGATTTTAATTGTTCCCAAAAAAAATGCGCTGGGTTTTCAGTTCCTGCGTGAAAATAACCAACTGTGAGCCGGAAAATATTTATCTGTTCAAAAAGAATATAGGCCATTCAGAATATCTAATTTTTTAGCTTTTAACACGTTGACTGCCGTAGTGTAAATGAGAAAAATCAGTAAAAAACTTTTTGATGAAAATAGGTGAGCAATATCAATATTTTAAAATATATCTAATTTAGGATTCGATCAGAAGCTGCGTTCCATAATTATTTCGAAAAAACCACATGAGGCCACCGGTGACCTACGTGGCGCCTTGATAGTAAAAATGTGAATTTCCGTTACGGGGCGCCGGAGCGGGCACTTCTCCGGTCACCCGCACCCCGCAGTCGTCAGTTAGCGCTTGGACGGTGCACCTGTGACGGACGCTCGTGCTTTTTAATTTGTAAGATTTAGTGATTCAACATGGAGAATAGTAAAGATTTCGACGTGAATTTCATAGATATTTCATTAGATGATTTGCGCGACATTGACTTACTAGAAGCTAGTATTTTTGATGAAGTTGCTAGAAAAAATGATTTGAGTGAAAATGAAGAATCAGAGATTGAAGATTATAATATCTATCCTTCAAAAAAACGCAGACGTATGTTTATTCCTAGTGAATCTGAGAGTGAAATTGATGACGTGGAAAAAATTGTGAATGAAAATATTGATAGATTATCAGCGAGTACGTCACAAAAATGGCTTCAACCAAAAGGACATCAACCATCTGTTATAGCATTCACAGAAGTAACAGGTATAATATGTTCTTTTTTTTTTGTTTTTTGTTTGTTCTATTTCAGACTATAGGTAACATATTTCTGTGCCAAACATCATGATTCGTTAATGTCATGTTAATATTTGTATATTAAACCGTATGATAAGGTGTATATTTGTTTCATTTTCAGGTATGAGACAACCATTTGCTTCGCAATTTCGAAATGCTGCTCCAGGACAATATTTTAGCTTGATGGTTCCGGATGAAATTTTCGAAGAAATAGCTATTCAAACCAATTTATTTGCAGAACAACAAGGACCAAGTGAAAAGCCTTCGTCTCGCTCAAATCAATGGAAAGCAACCACAAAAGATGAAATAAAACGGTTCTTCGGATTAATTTTGTATATGGGACTTGTTAAAGTTCCTAAAATAAACCTTTATTGGAGTACTGACAGGGTTTTTGGGCAAACTTTTGCTGCATCTGTTATGAGCCGTAACAGATTTGAATTATTATTGCAGAAACTGCACTTTACGAATAATGATACGGCTGATGTGTCTGACAGGATCTACAAAATCCGACCTCTTTTAGATAGTTTAAACAAAACTTTTAAAAATATATATGCACCTAAGGAAGATATCTGTATTGATGAAAGCCAAGTGCCTTTCAGAGGTCGCATCATTTTCAGACAATATAACAAAAGCAAGAGGCACAAATATGGTATGAAGTTATTTAAACTCTGTACATTACCAGGATATACATGCAAATTGGAACTGTATGCTGGCAAAAATAATGAACTAGTGAATACCACACCTACAAGAGTGGTAATGTCTCTTTGTGAGCACATACTGGGCTGTGGTCACACACTTGCAACAGACAATTGGTATACAAGCTTGGAGCTGGCCAATGAACTACTTGATAAGGACACTCATTTGGTGGGTACTTTGAGGAAAAATAGAAGAGGTTTACCGAAAGTCGTAGTAGACTCCAAATTAAAACCTGGTGAAGTAATAGCTAGAGAGAACGAACGAGGAATATGCGTATTGAAGTGGAAGGACAAAAGAGATGTGCTGATGTTATCCACGAAACATTCTAAAGGGTTTTCTAAAATAATTAAAAAGGGTAAAATAATTCGCAAACCAAGAATGGTTTTAGCCTACAACAAAACAAAAAGCGCAGTTGATATGAGCGATCAAATGGCCGCATATTCCTCGCCATTACGTAAAACTGTTAAATGGTATAAAAAATTAGGAATAGAACTTATATTGAATACAGCTATTGTTAATGCATGGGTTATGTATAACGAAAATAAAAAAAAAAGTGAAAGTATTGTACAGTTTAGAAGAGAGTTAGTGGAGTATTTAGTTGATGCAGGAAAGGACAAGACCACAGAATCCGAAAGAATAGATAGACCAAGAAGACTGAAACATCAATTATTGAAAAAAGAGGGTAATGTAAGAAACACTAGACGATTTTGTTCAGAGTGTTACAAAAACTGTGTGGCAATGTACGGTTCAAAATTAGCCAAAAATAAAACAAAAAAAGTTTCAACGTTTTGTAAAGAATGTCCAAATGAACCATATTTTTGTTTAATTTGTTTCAATAAGTTCCATCGCTTCGTTTAATTTGTATTTTAGAATACCTAGTTAGTTGTTTTTTACTTATATTTCTCATATCAATAAAAATAAATCCTTGATTTTTGTGACGGTTATGTTTTTCTCTTACTTTTTTCATTTTTGTCCCACATTTCTCACAATATCATAAACACGCCGAAACCACGCTGTAGTAACAGTCTACAGCGCCGCTCCGGTCACTTGTATACACTAAATGAACGATAAACGTGGCCACCGGCGTAATAATTCTGCCCAAAAACAGGTCTGTCTTGAGGTCACCGGTGACCAACACGGCGCGTAGATACAAGACGGGGTCCGGTCACCGGTGACCGGGCTGGCAGTCAACGTGTTAAGAAGTGGTTTTTAACCGACTTCAAAAAAAGGAGGAGGTTCTCAATTCGTCTGTATGTTTTTTTTTTTTTTTTTTTTTTATATTTGTTATCGCCGCATTCCGTCATTTGTTAACCGATTTGAATTTTTTCTTTTTGGTTGGGTAGATGTTACTTTGAATTTGGTCCCATATTAAGTTAGTGTTGATCTGATGAAGAGTTTCGGAGATACAGAGTAGAACTCTTCAACGGATAAGAGTTAAGGAACCGGGTTAAAAAATTATTATTATTGGTCACATTACCTTTGCAGAACTATGTAGACATTGACCACCTTCGAGTCTGATGATGGAGTGGAACTCGTTTTTATTTTATATTTCTGACCGCCGTATTCCGTCATTTGATAACCAATTTGAATTGTTTTTTTTTTTGGTTTGGGAGCTGTTACTTTGAATTTGGTCCCATATTAAGTAGGTGATGATCTGAAGAAGAGTTTCGAAGATACAGAGTGGAACTCCTCAACGGATAAGAGTTAAGGAACCAAGTTGATAAATTATTATTGTTGGTCACATTACCTTTGCAGAACTATATAAACATTGACCACCTTCGATGCTAATGATGTAGCGGAACTCGTTATAAAATAGGAATAATTAAATCGTGTTTAAAGCAAGTTAATTTAAATAAACTGTACAAATTATATATTTAAACATTAATAATGGTAATCCGTATGGTTACCATTAAGTAGCCAGTTGCCGCAACCTACGATGAAGCATTAAAACTAAGATACCAGAGTCAGATAATAGAGTGGAAGTGAAACTATGACAACTAAAAAGCATTAAATAAAATAATTTTAAACAAAAATGTGAACCGACTTCAAACTAAAAAGTAAGAAATAACTTTACAAACAGACTTCAATAATAAGGTATTTTTGGAGTCTGTGCCCAAGTTCATCCTCAGTTTAACCTCAAGTAACCTCATTTTTGCAGACGAGTTTTAAAGTCATGAAATGTAGGTACCTTAATATATTTTACTAAAAAAGAAGTATGCAGGTAAATATGTACTTAGGTAATATTTTATTTATTTATTATAATTGTACGGGCTAGTATCGACACCATACGATAGTCAAAGAAAAGATGTTGTTAAAGTTTATAATATTTATTGTTGTACACTGTAGGTATGATAATGATGTTGCTATGAGTACGCGCGCGATATGTTCGTATCCCAAATGCATACTAAATTGAAAATGTGACCGGCGCGTGCTATACGAAAAACGCGCTGAATGAATAATGTACAATGGAAAGAGAGATTTAATGTTCTTTAAAAATGCACATAACAAATTTACAAATCATCGTCATAAGTTATTTCTAAAAATATATGATTTTTGAATTTGGTGAGTGTAGTGGTTGAATAGTGGCAATTTTCAGATACCACAAATAATACACCAATCTTATTTAGTTGGTTACTTGCGTCCAATGACTCATTGGCTACAATGTCCTCTTTATATCAGTGATCACTCCTATAAACTTAAAAACCCTCTATTAACAACGAATAATGCAAAGAAGGATATCGGAAAGTGGAAATTTTATGCCCCTTCAATTTAAAGTAAATAAGCCGCTTTTACTGCGTCGTTAAAATTCGCCATGGAACCCCTTCGTAAAACTTGAGCAATTCCGGGATGAAATAAACAATTACGGAATGAACCCGCTAAGGGGCTCGTAACTTCGCTATATTCGCTGGATCGAGGAGGCTTCAGCTTATGATCAGCCAGGATCAGGAGGACTTATGAACTTTCGCATGTTCTTTTTTTGTTGTTGGATATTTAAGTCCGTCGTAAAATATTAGAAATTTATTGCAGTTGAACGAAATGAAACTGACACGAAAAATGTACGAAAGGATGTTGTCATACGAACAAGTTTTATGTGTGAAATGACAATTGGGATAAGAGGTTACAATATAGGTTACCATAACACAAGCTCACAGCTTACTTTGGGATCAGAAAGCCATGTGTGAGTTGTCCCACAATATTTAAAAAAAAATTAAAAAGAAATTTTAAAAGAAAAAGCTCTTGAGTAGTAGTGATGGTTCGCAATTTGAAAGCGCATTCGTAGCCAGTTGGGTTCAATAATTAGAAATACAATTATGTCCGTAACAGAAACCCCGAGACATTGTAGTGTAGGCAGCTATTACCGCTTTATTAGGTACCTATTACGACAATGGTACACTTTACTGATTTCTTGATTTGCTGTATGGGAGACAAATAACCATGAACAGAAAAGAAAAGAAAAGAAATGTGTTTTTTGTTGGCTGTTATACGAGAAAGATTCACGTCATTTTCGGCTTTCGTGTTACACATAAAAAATAGGCATCTGAAGTAGATTAGATTTTCGAATTTTGTAAAGGAAGCTGGAAGCTTAAGTGCCTACAACTAAATACCTACCAATAAAACGAATCAAGAACGCATTTACGCTAACTGCTTTGCAATTTAAAGTGCATTTGTATCCAGACGAGTTCAATTAGAAATAGACTTATGTTCGCAGCACACAGAAACGTTGTAGCCTCGGAGCATTGCAACTCACGTTGATTACTGTTTTATTGCTGAAGACTTACTTTTATGGTTCCTTTCTTTTCTTTCATTTCATATCATTTTCGTGGTTCTTTTAGACGAAATAGGTGGCTGAAACGTATAAAGGTCTCACATACTATTTTCTTTTAAGAATACCTACCATGTAAGTATACAAACGTATGTTCTATGTAATCGTCTCGGGCAGATGTAAGGGCGAATGTGCAATTTCGAAAAGCGCCCATGTATAAATTTTAAATTTTTTGAGGAATCGAAAAAAAACTGATTACTTTCTAAAGGAAGGTTTGAAAGCATGACACGGGGTGACCTTAACTGGTATATTCACAGCGTAGTGGAGTATGCTTGGACCTCTCCTGTTGAGGGTATACCCTGTTGTGAGACCCGAGGAGGTTGTGGGGCATAAAAATAGCGGGACATAAAGTTGTGAGTCTTGCCAAAACCCACAACTCAGTTCTAACTAGGCGGACTCTCCAGAAATACAAATGCGTGAAATAACATATCTAAAACACATTAGGTTGATACTGATTGAAAAAGAGAAACAAGTTCCCGACCCAAGGGAACTGTAGTGTTCGAAGCAACTTTTTCGTCGTTGGTACGAAGGAAATAATTAGCTGATTAGCTGTCTTGGGAAAACTCTTACGGATAAAAGTTTAAGGAATAAAAGTACGAAAATTGATAGGATAATATGTCTCGTAAAATGTTATGAACACCGAATAGGTACTTTAGAGTAGGTATAAAAATACTAAAATCAGAACACAAGAGGTTTCAATGTAAAACATTGAAAACTTAGCTTGTTAAGAAGTATCCTTAAAAAATATTTTATTTGTTAAGATTAGGAATACGTATAAAATAAAAATCGATCTGTTGAGAAGTCCTTTTAATAAACATCAAACGTTTCATAACAATAGAACCCAATTTGACATTCTTACTTAAGCCTTAAATACCTAAATTATGGAACTCTTCGGGTTTATTTAAAAGCTTTTTATACACTCAACAAAGATTGTTTGAGTGACGACGACGCAATGGCCGCAATTTCTTTTGTATAGGTGTATTTCTATACACCTTCTGACTTCTTTCTATACAGTCTTCTGACTTAAAACACTAATAGATATCCTTTGACTGCAAGTATGTCCGCGGTCAAAGGATATTTCAATTATTTTAGAAACGTATGAGATTTCTCCGTTTAAAATCTGGATCCAATTAAAATACTTGTATGTAACAGCGAGCAAGCGTCAAGATTGGGTCAAGTGGCGGCCCTTGGTCACTTGAGTTCGGTCGTATGGCAAAACTTTCATCGACTTCTCCCTCGCAGGTCAACGATGTTATTGTAATTTGCCATATGAATATTTTAACTCAACGGGAGATCGCCAACTATATATCTGTTTCTGGTCTGGGTGTGCTGTGTTCTTGTCTTGTGTGTGTCCATGGCACCCACGACACAGGGAATCCTAGTGTGGGGCTATGAGTATGAAGCGTTATTTATTTTTTGCATTTCGGGTATGGATCTCAATGAATTTAGAGTATTATCATGAAATATGAAGGTTTGGGGTAGGCTTCCCTCTCTACTTTATATTTTTATGCATATTTCATGGCAACCTGTGGTACCGAGTAAATGTACAGAGTCACCGCTAGAAATGTAATAAAATCCTCATTTCTAAAACCATACTTTAGTTTGATAAAGTATTTAATAAAAACGAATGCGTCATATACTAGCCTTGTTACCTGCTTATAGTAATCGACGAATAGTATTTATGTACATAATATTATGTACTTACTAGGCACGTGAGATCCACCTGGAATTTTCTGTGAGACGAGACTGATGTATTTTTCCGATTCTGTGATAACGGTGTATCGACGCCCCGGGCGCGTTGCCAATCCTCCGTCGGATATTTGATCGCATCTTCTAGCTATTTACACAAATTCAGCCCAAAATGATTCTCATATTTTTCACAATTTATATTTTTTTGGTCGAGGTCTATTAGATTCAAAGTTTTAAGCCAAAGTTGAATAAAATTGGTTAAATTGGAAGATCCGCAATCAAATAGCGAACGCGTGGCATCGTGCCAATAGGGGTCAAATACCTCGGAAACGAGCATTCAATATGTCCTACTTTTGATCACGTGTTGATTATAACACAGCATGTCATAGTTTCTACAAAGAAATAAATAATTCAGTCAAACCATTGGGGCGAGAGGGAGGGGAAAAAGTAAAGCATTGTGATTGTACAATCCAAAATCGTGATCATTTGTTTCGAACTAGTGACGACCACTGTAAGAAGAGCTCTAAACTAATTTGATAATAGTTCCTATATTCCTACTGACATATTCGAATTAGTTGCGATCGAAGGAGATGTACACGACTACACGGATCAAGGAAGTGGTCGGTACTAGCATAGATTTCGCACTCTATCCTGTGGATGAGATTTATAAGTGTAATGTGTTGTCTGAAAGCGTCTATTTGGCTATGTCGTCGCTGATTAACAGTCTTTATTTAGGCGAATCTTTATTGGCTGTCGCAACACGACACAACCACCTTACTACCCAAACCAACCAACCAACTAAATAAATAAACAGCAAAGCACACATACAAACGATACAAATTCACATAGGATTTTTTCTCTATTTGAGGTCAGATATGTCATCCATGGGCTGCAATGACCACTTAACGTCAGAGGCTTGCATGCTCTTTTGCTACTTAATTACTATTTTATACTCAATTCAAATCAATTACTATTTTATAATAACCCTCCTCCTGTTGCAGTCGGGTAAAAACAGCCTAATTTATAAAAATAAACTACACAGGTCACTTAGTACGTAAATATTTGCCATGAATATTGTTTTCAGAAGATTTTAATTAGTCGGTAAGCCGCCAACAAGTAAAATTGTTTACAAAAATTAAGGCTTAATTGGCACCGACAAATTAAGTGGAGGGTGACGAAATTTGATTAGCGGGGTCGCGGCGCTCCGTGTTGCGAATTTCATGACGCTTTGTGACGTAATTTTAGTAACTTTTTGCTCACCGAAGAGTGATATGATAAGTAGGTTATAGTATAAAGAGTTTCGAAATTTCAAATCGGCTTCAAATTAAATTGGCGTCAATTATGGGGGGTAAATGCCGTTAAATTAAGAAGAAGATACTACTGCGTTTTTTTAATCGATTTGCTTTTGATAGCTGAAAGGAAAGTTGTTTGGAGAAAACTGCAGCGCCAATTAAAATCCACTAATTTACATTTAATCAACTCATAAAAAATATTAAAGTTAAGTCTTTTGTAACCATTAATAAAACAAAAGTAAAAAATAATTAAAAATTCAAGCATTCACAAATCAAGTATATACATAAATTAAAAAATCAATGAAGTTTGAAACTGTTCTGGACCCTGCTAACAAAGCATTTAGACAGACTAACAATGTAGGTAAACTAAACACCAGAGTGTACCTACAATCTGTTATTTATTGAACAGAGAGCAAGCTTCAAATGTGAATTGAATATTGTGACCATTCAGTATGTTTTATGTGGGATTTAGCATTTTCACTGATTATATCCTTCTATATACAATAACTATAAATGTGAATGTTTGTTAGGCTGGACGGATCGTTGGATGGATGGATATTTGTTGTCTTCACGCAAAACACCTAACATACCTAGTAAGCGATTTAAAGCTTTAGTGTCACGACTGTCATTTAAATATTTCTAAGACTATGTTTTAAACTAAATTATATTACGGACATAACATTTTCAGATGAGAATATTTTCTGATTTAATAATTTTCAGACTGTGTTTTTAGGTTTTGCTATTTTTTATGTGTACAAAGAAGACTACACGAACAGAGAAAAAACACGTTAATTTAGAAATTATAAGAAATATTATCAAAGAAAAAATATACTCACTCTTTATTTTTGGTGTCTCCCTATTAAATTTTTGTATAAAATACTGGATAAATATTGACACGATAAAATATTTAAGTTTTTGTGTTACATATAACCTTTTGGAGTTTATTCTTACAAACGAAACAGTACGGTTACCATACATTGAGAAAGTCAAACAACCGCGGACAATTGCATGACCAGCCCGAACAAATATTACAGCAAATATACTTTCATATTCATATCGTACACAAGCTGAGCCGGCGACTGCGTTTATGTTGACCTTAGATTTCTGGAGTTAGCAGCACCTAACATACATTGTTATAAGGTACATTTATTTCTGAACCGGTTCTAAGACGGATTTTGTAAAATCATGATACATTCCCAAAGCCTCACACTTTGTACGCTAATTTTTATAAAAAAATATTAATAAATATCACCCCCCTGTCTAATCTCAGGACGGCATTCTCTCATTTCGCAAACGGTTTCATTTCGCGTTGTTCGCAATATTCGCAGTAACGGGCAATGTAGCTGCGGCTCGCCAACTCGTAAAGAAACCCCGGGGATTAAAGTCTTCAATAAACGCACTAATATTCCCGCTTTGATACACAAATGGATTGGTGAGGAATAATTACTCTGAGACCCAATGCAAAGGCCTGTTCTCGACCGTAACTAGTATTACTCGTAGAAGATGATACGAAATGATGTAGTATAACATTGTTTCGATATATGTATGTACTTTTATGTTGTACTAGCTGACCCGGCATACTTCGTTCTGCCAAATAAAGAAATTACTATTAGCCACGCATTCTTTTTAGATTATCTTATCGTATAAAAATAAATTGAGTCAAATCCGTCCAGCCCTTCTCGAGTTTTACTGAGACCATTGAACATCGATTCATTTTTATTATATAATGCGACGATGTATTTTAATAGGTCTTTTATAATTGGAAGAATAGAGTTTTACATTACTTGAGTTGCCTGATGGCCGTCTAACATACATTTGAACAGAGGAGAATTGTTACTTCTATCATAAGGTACCTAGATATATAGATGTCTAGATATATCTTTCATATACTTTCGTTGTAACGTTCTAGTTGTCGAAAATCGAATGAAACCATCGTAGCCGCCTACGATACATTTTGTAGCACATACCGTAGCTGTCTACGTAGCCATCTACGTATTTCTAGAGCATAACTTACTGATTTCGTAGCTAAGCCCTACGAAGTGCTACGGCACTATTTTGACGACCCAAGTGGCGCAGTGGTTAAGACACCGGTGCACTGCGCGGAAGGTCCTGGGTTCGATTCCCAGCAGAGCAGAGATTTGAATGATGAATTTGATTTTCTGTTTCTTATAATAGTCACATTCGACCCGAGGTGGGGACAGGTTGTTGGGGTAAATGGGATTGATTGTATTGAAACTAGAGAGTTAATAAATTAATGTTGTACAATATTATGTAGCAATGATTTTGTGTACAATTTATTGCTTTTATATAATTATGCTGTAGAACATTTTAGTTCTAATAGCAAAGCACCTGCATACATACAACCTCAGATAGGATTTCTTCTCTATTTGAGGTTAGATGTGGGTGTCCGTTAGCAGCACTGACCACTTAACAACAGTATGCACCCTGCGTGCCTTGCTACTCAATGAATATAATTTTATAAGTGGCTTAAAACTTACGTAACTAACATTAATGTAACTGTTATATCTGGTGGCCAAATAGCAAAAATCGTTCCTTAAAATATGTAATACACAAAACAAAATTTCTTTTTACACGTTTCTCAAAATATTACAGTAATGCATCGCAATAAAGAAGAAAGCCTCATTAAATGCAAGCAGTATACGGAGCGTGACCGCGCTAGAGTACTAGAGTTTAGAGGCTATAACTTTGAGCTAGGTACTTTTTCTATGGCTACCTTCCCGGGGAAGCTACTATGGCCCTACCACCTAGAGCAAAAAGATGAATAAAAATAATAAATTTTATATTATCAAAAAATATTCGTGAAATAGGATATGCCATTTCAATTGATTTAACATATTATGTCGTGATCCATCTTTGTGATGTGTGCTAGGAATAATCATGAAATTGTATTTGAATGAATTGTATTTCACTAAAAATACATAAGTAGTGGAGATAATTTCGCTTAATTAAAAACAAATGTAATGAAAATTCATATAAAAAGGCACTTTTGTTGGACTTGAATCCTCGTTTTGTCTTTAATATTATGCAAACCAAAAAAAATGTTCTCCAACACAAACGCTTTGAAAGCAATTAGGCACAACGCTATCAAAACAAAATGAAAACACCAACGAGGTTTTAATAAAAGAACGCTAGGAACAGACGGAAAATAAAATTCAGATTAATCGCTTGGAACCCACACGTCTTCCGACCTGAAATCTTAATTAAACCCCAGAAAATGGCAAAAAGCGTTTGTGGCGTTTGAACGTTTTGCTGACAGACGAAGCGGGATAAGGGGCTTGTCTTATGGTTGGCATGGAGTTGTGAAACGATTTTTTTATCACTTGAATTCAAATTTTTCAAATTCAAAAGCTTTTATTCATTATTAGGTACAATTTATGCACACTTAATGAACGTCATACATTTAACATTATACAAACATCAGCTTGGAGAAAAAAGCGGGCGGAAAAAAACTCCCAGCACTCTTTTAAAAATAAGCATGAACATCTAAGTAAAACCCTTTGAATTCACTACGTGTCATACGTTTTTTTTTGTGCTTGTGCATTATTTCGCATACCTATTAGTTTCTAAATAAATAATGCTATTTTAACATATTTTGTTCTACCTCGACCTTTTTAGCTATTTAAGTCATAACTAGTTGAAACTGTAAACTAATAAAAGTTATCATTTAATAATTATTACGATGACTTCGGTGACTGATGACAACTATGATTTGACGATGACGCCAATCTATCTGTCCTGTTTATTAACTGTATCTTAGCTTAGGTTTGAAGAAATTTCTTTACATTCCATCGCTTATTGTACGACAAGTAGCTTAAGCCTGATCTTATTAAATTTCTCCCAAGAATCGTAAGGAAGGTGAAAATGTGCCTACTTCTAGTTTTTTGCGTACCTTTTTCGTAAGTAATTTTTCTGTAAGTAACTCATATCACATTTCGCCTAAATTTCATCGGAAAATTTTTGTACTTATAATTTTTCTTCGTAAGTATGATTATTCTCTCACACTTAAAACATAGATATATTTCTTCTAGATTTGCTTAATGTAACCAAAACTGACAAGTGACAACAGTAAGTGAAAAACCAACAACTAACAACAAAACTAACAGTTTATTATAAGAATGATTTTGCTATTTGCTAGAAGCCACATAAAGGAGCTACCTTCTACTAGTGTTAAGTCGCGCTCAATTTGACTAATACGACTAACATCCACGCATTGTGAGTGGTCCCATAGTATTTCTAGGTATACGCACGAGTTGAATTCGTACGGAATCGCGTCCAAATCGCGTGTTATGCGCCAGTACATTGCGGGCTTCGAAGTATTGCTTTAAAGTGCATTAAGACTGTAACGTTAACTTTACAAAACCCCGAACCAGAGGTCCTGATGTCCTTACCAATACCCAAATGAGATATTTCAATCACTTTACATAACACGTAACTCATTCAAAATTGAAATTTCACAATCAATTTCTAAACAAACAGCGCATAAAACAGATCTAATTAACAAACGAGCTGCTATCTCGAGCGTAAAGCAATTACGTTCAAGGGGTTATTTGTATACACGCGCCTTGTAAATATGTAAATTCGCGACGGAGAAATTTATTGCTTAATACCGTGGAAAAAACAGAATACAAACAAGTGGATGGAATGACGCTAATATCCTACTGTATTTTAACGCGGTAAAGGCGTGGACGCGCTTCATAAAATTAAATATCACCTGCTGTTACGGTGGAGGAAAACATCGTGAGGAAACCTGCATGCCTGAGAGTTCAAAAAAAAATGTTCTCAAAGGCATGTGAAGTCCACCAACCCGCAGTAGTGGTGCGTGGTGGACGGCGGCCTACATCCCTCTCATTGTGAGAGGAGCCCCGACCCTGTAGTGGGTTATTAATGGGTTACTGACAAAGGCGTGGACATGTTAAGCCGCCCGTCCCGGTTGTTATCGATACGATAGCAGTTGTTAAACCTTGTCGGAGGTCCTATGGGCGGGTTGGCTTCTTGCCCGTTTCTCCACTAATCCGCATTCGAGCAGCGTGGTGGAGCTGCCCCTGGTGTGGGGAGAGACCTGTGCCAACAGTGGGGTATAAAAGGGTTGCAAGGGTGTATAAGTTAAGTATAAAAGGGTATGGAATCCACACGCCTTTGGCTGCATCCACACTGTGGGTTTTCCAATTGTTAACTACTATTTTTAATTGAGTTACATTTTCATCAGATATATACTATACGTATGTACAAACGAGGATATAACTGCAACGGAAGATCCAATATTATAAAGTGCTCACGCGAAACTTAGTTTTACTACAGTTCCAGTTAGTTCCAGACTTTCCAGGATAGTGTGTTTGTCTACAAGAAGTTCGCGGTCTCGAGAGGTCTGCTTGAGATCTTGCAGGAAATACGTAGTCGGATGAGATCTTATAGGAAATACAGAAACACGATGCACTCGGGTGCTGAAAACTTTTGTACGTAAGGAGAAGTTGATTAACTAAAATACTTGTTTTTATGTTGTGTGTGTCCATTACACCCACAGAACACACACGTCCTAGTATTTAGTGAATTGGGGTTGACTTATTTTATTTATTTATTTCACGTACATAAAAAAACAGACATACCTAAACCCTTTTAGTTAAAGTTTTAACTTAAAGTTACCCTTTTATTAGCCGAAATTCTCTAAAGTTCTGATTGTACAGGCAACTTTAGGCTTATATGTTCATGTTGCATATTATTATGAATTTATTATGAGCGTAGAATTTCTTGTCTATACGTTCTCGTTAACCAAATTGGAAGTTGTAATGAATAAATGAACGTAACCAGGTCCCATTGAGTTAACGTTGTTCCCGCGTATAATGTTTCATTCATATTTATTTGACGCACTGAGCATTATTAACCTAACCTAACCGAACCTAATGATAATGTGTACCTACTACAATATTTATGTTAATAATTGGGAAGGAAACAATAAGGACGTTTTCTCCTCTGTTTGGCGATGGTCCTTTTTCCGTCTGCTGTCTTGGATTTAGATTTGGTCGTTTGCAATTTATACCACTGGTTTATGACGCTATGAGCTCTCATCAACCAGAATGTCGCTAATTTTCCTGTCTCATTCAGTGATCCCAAACAAAGTACATGTAGTGCTAACGAGACTTCGAGATGAGATGTACCAAACTCATCAGTAACCCATTACTGTACAATCTCACTTCATTTGCTATTTACTTCGTAGTTTACACCAATTACGCCAGTATTCGTAGTCTTGATAGTCTAAACACTCTAAACAGAGGACGATGAATTACTAGCGAATGTTTTTTTAGGTTTAGAGCTAATGAAGTAAAAGTCTAAAAAAGGTCATGCCTGTGGAGCAGTGTGCTCCGATTACGTCATATCGGAGTTTTATAATAATATGTATGTCAGCGATGTAGAAAACATTGATAGCGTGATTCAGGACACGTGTGGTGCCATTTCTTGATGACGAACACGCCACAGAAGCTTTTCTATTCGTAAATATTGAAAAAAGATTACAATGAGCTTCCCTAGGTTAAATTTGTGTAACTCACTACACAGTATCGGTATTTCTGTACAGTCGTCGAAACAATATCGTAATTTGTAGGAACTGAAGCGGTCTGTAGTCAGCCGGGTGGAATTATTAGTGCTCCGTAATCCCGCGGGATCTCCGTCGCACTAATTAGTGCGGTTCAGGACAACTGGACCGAATGGGGCCAGAGCATTCATAGTTAGTGGGATCACGATCCTTTTAACGATCTACTATAAATTCTATGTCTACTGGTAGGTATCGCTCCTTGTGTGTGATTAGAACTTAAATTGCACTTTTGGGGTTGCTTGTCGCTCTTATTAGAGTTTGATCAATGTTTGGAAAAATGTTTTATGAATGAATACTATCTTTAAGTTATATTATAAGTTGTCATTGTCTGTAACCCATTAATGACGCACTAGTACCTGTACCCGGTTCGTAGGGATGTATCTTTGATTCTGCAACAAATAAATGTATCATTCTTTCTATACCGGCTGTTATGGATATTTCCACACCAATGGACCTGAATCGGTCTGATGTTTGCACTCGCTTCACGCTTCCGTGTTCCACCCGAGATTTTGTGTAACAATATTTTTTGTTGATGGGTACACCGGTACAGTTTTCATAGCCTTTGATTTTTTACAAGCTTTTATTTAACTTGCCATGTTGCGATCTTGCAAGCTAAATAATTTGACCCTCTTCCATGTGTGATTTAGGAACACCCCTTTAATTTCGATTACAATACAATAATTTACAATAAGTATTGTTGTTAATTTAAAATGGCGGCTGCGACAAAATCGCTTGACTTGTGTAAACAATATATCACGAAAAGCTTGTTTTTTCAAAAGTTAGACCCTATAAATACAATTTTATGGCTTTGTATTTACAACAGATAAAGTATTGAGCGTCTCCATATAAAATATCAGCTAACAAAGATGTTTCCGTTCTAATGGGTTTGAATCAGCTTCCAGCGTTGTGTTTCCTTCCGGTCAGTTCAGAAATTTATCTTATTCCAACCGAGATTTTCCCGACAATGCCCAAAGGGCTTCAACGAGCCGAATTACTGCCTGCGTGGCCCTTCATCTGTCATCAGGGCTGTCACTTTTGAGCTGTATAAAACCATTAAAAAGAAATGAAATAAATCACATTGAATAAAGTGGAATCCCTAGTTTTATTACAAGGGTCCCTTTGTAATAAAACTGCGACTAACAATTTTCGTTGTTTTACGCCGTTTATACAAACCTGTTTACTGTTTTCAGGGTTTTCGTTCTATTTCGTAAGATTTGCCATTTACTAGACTTTACCCGCGGCTTTGTCTACGTGGATTGTAGAAGTTGGTCCAAAGAGGGATAAAAAGTATCCTATATGTTAATTCAGGTTCTAAACTAACTACGTGCCTACCAAATTTCGCCCAAATGTGCCCGAATCTTTTTGCGTGAAAGTTTAACAAACATCCATCTATCGTGACAAACTTACATATTTACGAGTATGTTAATAGTAGGATCTTAGATAGTAGTGAAATTAGTAATGAAAGATTTAATTATGTTTTGTAATATAAAACCATTAAAAACAATACTTGTAAAAAAACACAAGTCTCGCAACTCAGTTCTTTCACCAATTTACTAGTTGATGGCTTAAAAACCAAGTTGATTCGTTAGCAGCAAATAAAAAAGGTAGTGAAGCGAATGTAAAATAAATAAACTCCAGCCGGAACTACCCTCCCAGTAGAATGTTTTCACACTATTGGGTTAGGTCAATGCCTGATGGATTTATTTCCGCACGATTCCCGCTTTTTATTCTTGTAACAGAGATTTTTCGTAGCAGTAACTACTCGTAAATTATTGTTGGCTAGGCTTTTTGTGGTGTATATCCTTTCTGTTATGGTTGGCTTTGTATTTATGTCCCACTGTTGGGTACGGATCTCTCCCCACAATAAGGGAAGCCCGGAGCATTGTCCAACAATGATCCGCCAATCGTGATCCAATCATGACCCAATCGTGATCCAATCATGATCAAACCGTGATCCAATGTGGATTGGTGAAGATAGGGGCTTGTGACCACCCCGTGTTGGATGTTTTTAAACCGCCCGTAGTACCTCTGACAAGGTTTAACGACTGTCATATTTCGACAACAACCGAGACCGACGGCTCAATGTCCCCTCCAAAGCACGGAAGTACGCATACAATTCGCCACGAGCTCTAAACTTTAGATCACCCATCTAGGTACTGACTTACTTAGTAAATCTCCATTCAATTCAATTAAATTCACACCTACTTGATCTAGATCTCTATACTTAGTCCATTTTTCTCGCCTCTTTTAGTGAAGGGTTAAAAATAAAGTACTCGTAACTTGCTGATCGCGAGTGCATTCCCACTAGAATAGTCAGTGATAGAAATATATCCGCACCAATGAATTGGATCCGTTACAATCCAATGTATTTTATCGCTAGAGCTTTTCTATTCCAGAGGTTTTTTTAGGTTCAAGAATCTTTATTTCCCATAAGAATAACAATCACTCATAGAATAACATTTACGAATTACATAATAATTATTATTAACGGGTGTTTGGTTTGACTTTTGATTCTATTATTTTTATACAAAAAAAATTAAAATCAAGTTATCGGCTTAGTCAGAAGTTATTTCAAATATCCGGGGTTATCATGGGAATAATATCCTTAACAACGCAAGAACTAGGAAAAAACAGTTGGAGTTTGAAGAACGTTGGACCACAAACAACGAAGAAACGCGAATCTTATTCATATTAAATCTAGCTAGCCATACATCGTGCGGGTCTCATGCTAGGTTTAGGCTAGATGGTTGCGTGGATCCCTGGTAGATGTGGTGGATATGTAAATTGCAGTTTGCCATCTAGCATCAAAAACAAGAACTATGAAGAGCGTCATAGCTTTTGCGGCATAATCACTGCCTCGCCCGCAGACTTCATTACTGGCAGACATGCTGATGCATACTTTACGAGTTTAAGCGGTTACAAAGTGCTGACATTAACTAAGGAGCTTCTTCATTTCTATGATAATGTTGGTTTGTTGTGCTTTTCGTTAGAGTGCGAGCTTTTGATCGGTGTTGCAACTAATGTGTGTCCTTAGTGATGGAGAACTAATACAACTAAGTATGGTAATATATTCATATTCATTATTTATAGCGTTACATAATTATGTTCACATTTCATTTCAATTATTAGATAAACGACGACCCAAATGGCGCAGTGGTTAAGACACCGGTGCGATGCGCGGAAGGTCCTGGGTTCGATTCCCAGCAGAGCAGAGATTTGAATGACGAATTTGAATTTCTGTTTCTGGTCTGGGTGTGTTGTTGTCTTGTGTGTCCATGACGCCCACGACACAGGGAAGTCTAGTGTGGGGCTATGAGTGTGAAGCGTTATTTATTATTTACTTATGTGGATAATAATAGGCATTTTTACAAAGTTTGTGAGGATGATTGATACTCTTTCACTCATAAACAGCTGTGCCGTGTATTCATACAGTGAACGTCAGTTATTAGTATGTATGTTGTATTACAGTTCCATACTGTAAAGCACACGTTAACTATACGTATACCTACTTTAACGATAGTCATTTTAAGGAAGTCGTTAGTTCCTACCAATGGGGTTCGAACCCGGACCGGAGTAAGGCCGGATTCTTACCCACTGGGCTTTCACCGCTGTAATGAAAGATCTTTCCCTAGCCGAAATGAAGGAGGTACCTACGCATAATAATTACCTAATACCTAGTACTAATAAAAGGTATTTTTATAAGTACTCGTACCTAATGTGTGGATTTACGGTATATCTAAGCTCAAACTTAATTATCTTTCGAGAGAAGCAATATTCAAAGTAAATATTGGCCGGATTTAATAAACATACACCTTTTTAATACGTAACAAGAGAGTTTAGGTCTATCCTAAACTAACAATCGAAATTATATTTGAACGGAACCAACGGAGTTGTAGGAGTGGAGTTATAGGATCGTGAGTTCGTTCACGCGTAAGAAATACAACGGATTTGTGTTAGTGCTTGAAATAATAATCGTAGACTACAAATTTATGGTTTTCTAAATGTGTACTTTACTGCACCTACATCCCTCTCATTGCGGGAGGAGACCGTACCCTACAGTGGGTCATTAATGGGTTATTGACAAGTAAAATTCTCCATTATACGCGCGTCGCTGCTGGTTCCTGTATTCCCATTTGCCTGTTTGAATCGACCCAAAGGTGCGGTTTGAGTAGTGTTCGTCCACGTGCCGTGACGGCTTGGTTGTGTACTGCGGTTTACTAATACAGTACCGTTAATTAAATAACGTATACAGGCCTATTATGAAACTAAGGACTATTTAGAAGATAAGAAAGCGTGGGATTGAATAACTTCACTATAGGCTATTTCTATACACCATGTAACAATATTTATTTGTGAGCGGATGGCAATGGGGCGATATTGACACACACGATAGCTGTCACGTGTGTTCCTTTATTGGATCTAGCCATACTGCACTATAGACTAAGTTTTATTTACTTTTAAAAGAGTGCTGGGAGTTTTTTTCCGCCCGCTTTTTTCTCCCAGTCTACGTTTTGCCTGAGGGGTGATCAAAGCGGATGAATGTAGAATGTATAATTTATCTGTATGACTTTCATTAAGTGTGCACAAATTGTACCTAATAATGAATAAAAGCTTTTGAGTTTGAGTTTGAGTTTATCTTCGAACTAGCGATAATTTAAGGGCATACAATGAACCAAATTTCACCGACAAAACGGGGGGTGTTTTGTATATATAGAGGTCTAGCCCCCCTCCTTTGAAATGCAGCCATTTGAATTTTGTATTAAAATATTTTGTGGGTGCTCAAGATAATTTCGATTTCTCTGGACCTGAATGTGCCACAGAGACGAAAAAGGTGTTGTTTGATAGATAAAATTACCACCTATCAGAATTTTTTGGCAATATTTAATAAAATGTCGTAAAAGAGGTGTGTTTACTGATTACAATCAACCATGAATCGCAGCGCAGTCACGCTCACGACTTATACCGCCTACTGTAGTATACAGTCAGTCAGTGTTTGCTAAGCGAACTTATTTAACATTTCCTCCATATGCGGTTTGCAACGTAGCTGTATTAGCTTACCAACATACCTATTTGACATGTAACATACATATATGCGGTTTGCAGTTTCGTCGTAGCTGTTGGGAGTAGCTCACCGCATTTCGTGCATATGCGATTACCGCATTATATATGAACTATGTGCAGTTAACCACATACGTTTCGCACCAGCGTTGTTGCGTACATAGTGTATACTACTGCTTATATACGTGTATAAGTAGCATCAAAGTATTGATATAAGGTTTGCTATCTTCAGCGGTTTCTTGTATGTGACATATACGGAAAGAAATAAACCGCAATTTATGTGCCTACACGCACGTTTTTTAAAATTAAATATCAACTGCTCAAACGGTGAAGGAAAACATGGTGAGGAAATCACATCTGAGAATTTTGCATAATGTTCTCAAAGGCATGTGAAGTCCACTAACCCGTATTAGGCTAGTGTGAAGGACTAAGGCCTACATTTTTTGGTTACAGATTACAGATATGCACACGCAATAAATTGCGCATCGTACTTCGTAGCATATATTTCATATACTCGTATGCATATAGATACCTACTCGTAACCACAAATTGTTGTCTGCTCACTACATTTTCAAAATCTTTAAAAAATATGATCTATCAAGCTTTTTTTTCCATCGATTTTGCTCAAGTCAGGTCTTAGTGTGGTAGTACAGTAGCATATTTTGAGTAACAATGATTCTCTATTCAGTTTTAATTTTAATACCTACTGTCTTTTATTGATAACTTTGTTGAAATAATATTTTATCTATAAATGTGGTCTGTAAACCAGTGAATAAAGGCAACCAAAGCTTAAGTTGAAAATATCTTTATAACCTTACTTTTGAGCTAATTAAGTTTAAGGTATTTAGATGAAAGTTTCAATAAAATATTATGTCGATCGCAAAACAATTATTAACTTACTTCAAAAGGCACTTTAAATTGAATCTAGAATTTCCATTTCAAATGATTGTTTGTTGGGAAAACTGAAGAAGTATAGCAGGCTTCTGCCATCGAACCAGTGCTCTTTGAACTAACGCTTATTCATTAAATGAAAATTGGAAAAACTGTGGATACCATCCGATATCAGCTTCTTGGGATCTTTCTCTCACAGAATCTCAGTATATAATAATATATGGTCGTATTAAAATTAGCATTTTTTAGATATTCTGAGTATTTAATCTTGCTATGTCCCTGTTAAGCCAGTGATTCATTATTACTTTGTCTAGTATTCGTTAAATAGGAATTTGAAGATTTTATTAGTCTGTACAAATCACGATCAAAGTAGGTACAATTTTTATGTGATTTTTGGATCTGGTATATTTAATACAAATAGTTGTAAGATTCAATGTAAGATTCGAAATCGTACCCTTCCGTGACCTGATTGTGATCTCTGCTCACACCCTTCTGATGAACTGATACCGTACTAAAGTCCTTTATAACGTACAGTAAAGTACAGTATCCGTCGTGAACAAGTTATTTCGCCTCCGCCGACTAGTTGTGAAAATAGTTCGACTATCTGGATATACAGGTTAGATTCGAGTAAACACAGTATTAACTGATTAACATCGTGTTAAAAGCTATCTAATGAAAATCAGAGTAACCATTGCATCGTGCAAGTGCAACACAAAAGAGGAGTCGCCAGTGCGTTGCCGACTTTGAAAGACAGCTTTTTTATTAAATTATTCGAACACCATTTTATATCTCTGTGGATTTACGAAATATTCGTAGAATTTTAGATGAAATTAAATCTTGGAAAGTTTATCAAAGCAATTATCATAGTCACCCTATTGTCTATCAATTGATCTCAGCGAGACTCCCAAATTTCTAAGAGTTTATAGCATCCCATTGTTCTCTTTGACAACTCTGATTAAATCAAAATACACGACTATAGTGGTTTATGATAAAACTTTCCGAACAAAGCACCACAGATTGAAGACTGATGAAATTGGAATAACGATGATGAAATGAAAATAATAGGCAGTGGGATAAAAATAAAATTAATCGAGAATAATTTAAATCACTGGTTTTTGGGGAATTTTACAAAATGTGAAGTTGCAAAAACTCTTGAGGATTGTTTTTTTAATTTATTTTAGTAATTTGATTGTGTATTTGAGAGATAGGCTTACGATTAAAGGTTTTGGTTAAATCTTAATTAAGCCATTGACTTTGAATGTTGTGTGCTCACTGGTCCTAAAGATTATAAATAAATTTAATAAAATATTATGATAAATCTTTCTACTTACCTAACTGTAGATGCAGTACCACTACACTTCAGACTTCAGTTCTATTTTGGTGCGACTCAGTCATCCATGGTAATTAAAGAAATTTTTGTTACCAACACGTACGTGTTGACGAAAGTTGGCAATTTTTCTTCAGTTGAGATCATCTAGCTTTAGATATTGATACGGTTGTCAAGATTGCATTTGACATTAGCAGAACTACTGTTTGCTATTTTTATTGTGTAAAAAGAATCGTAAACGATATTCGAAGTACCTTTATAGGTAGTAAAATGAGGGCAAGTAGTTATCAAGTTTCTCACGTTACGTCACGACATTACATAGTTATCGTACGTCCGTATTTATAATATTATTATCTTCGTTGGAACTAATATCATGAATAACGAAGTTTCGCGATTGTGGTGGGGGAGCTGAGCCTTGAATATTATTTATAACAAACTTTAACAATATTCCGTTATTGGAGCAATTAACTCTGAGTTCGTAGTTCAGAACTAATAGTAGATATTAGTAGGCTCAGTAATTTGTCTTTTTTGATGTCTCACAGCTGAACGAGTCTGTCTTTCTCGGATCTCTATCATAGGATAGCAAGATGAGAACGATGCTACAATAAACGAAAGAAGGGAAATATTTACTATAAATATTTACCCAAGTCGGGCTTGTACACGAAGAGTTCTGTTCCAAAAGCCGAAAAAACACATGGTCACCGTCTGAGGGTTAAGTGCGCTACGAGCTTAAGCCTGGCAGGATCTCCCTTGGTAAACTTCATATTTATTTTTCGGAAAAATTTATTTTCATTTATTTTATTTTGTTAAAACCTATCTTAAGTTTTCATATCTGGGTTGACTGGGTCTACATTCAGTCCAGACAATAAGCAACAAAAAATAAATAAACGGATATGATTTTTTTGCACCGTTGACAAAACAATAAAGCGATAAAATTAATCCCGCAATGAAATATTATTCCAACCCTTATCATCTAAACCTTCCAGGTTAGCCGTATACAGCTAACAAAAATACGTTACTAATGCAACATTATGATTCAAATGTATTCAAAATACCGTCAAAAAACGTAACGAGCTAAAACAAAGCTTATTTAAGATGTAAATTTCGGCGCGGTCCTGACTTCATTACCGTGCCGTGGTCTAAATTCCTGGAAATTAATCTGCTTTTTCTTCATTACCGCTTTATAACTTCAGGGGTCAATCTTCGGAAGTTTAAACGGATTAGGACTGATGTTTGAATTACCCTATTAATATGTAAAGTAAAACCACTTATTAAAACGCGAATATTCTTCGATACCTGATATTCCCGCGCGCATATACTTGAGTGGATAGCGTGCTTCGGACGATACGTTAAGCCGTCGGTCCCGGTTGTTATCGATACGATAGGTTTGAAAACATCCGACACGAGTTGGTCGCTTCATTTCTCCAGCAGCTTTGGAGTAGGGATGTTATGGATATGAAATTTCGGATACGGATAGGTTTCGGATATGGGAATGATTATTACGGATACGGATGCGGATATGAAATTATTTCGGATTATCCGTTAGTTCCGGATAATTTTGGTTACGGATATTATTTTTTTAAGCTTTTACCACATTGTTTACATTTTGCGGAATCGACAGTCATTTCATCAAAAAATGATCAAATTACACTCGATTTAGGACGCATTTTGTACCAATTCAATCAATTCCGTAACACAAAACTTTTGTTTCAATTTGTCGAACTATTTGTAACAACTTGTCATAACGTGTCTCAATTAGGCTCCGCCCCTATCCGATATTATCCGAAACTTTCATTTCGGATTCGATTTTACGGTTACGGATATTTTTATATATCGGATATCCGATAGTTTCGGTTACGGTTACGGAGCTTCCTAACATCCCTACTTTGGAGCAGCGTGGTGAATTATGCTCCAGGCCTCCCCCTGTTATGGGGAGAGACCCATGCCCGACAGTAGGCTATAAAAAGATTGCAGTTAGCCTAATAAACTAATGTACTAACTAATAAACTAATGGATTCATTCGATATCCTGCATAATTTATATAGTACGTGATCCGGTGATCCTGAGCAACAAATTGCCTTCAATATGTTCAGTCACGATTGCCTCTGAAGTCACTTTATCAAAAGGCAATTTACTCACGTCTTCCGAGAAAATGTCGGCATTAGAGACAATAGATCCGCTGTTCTGATAAAAGCGGCAGGATAAAGATAAATTATATAATAATCAGGATGTTTTTGCATTATTATGAAGTGGTATTTTTTATTAGATATCATATTTATATACCTACGCAAGTAAAACATTGATTTCCTCTCTAACGTCTATTTGTGCATATATTCGATTACTATAATTATAGACTTCACTTTTTTGATTCGGCCGCCATTTCTGATTGTTCCGCCTGATTTTACCGCCAAGGGAGATATATAGGATATATAGAAACAGCTTCATTTCATTCGAAACATCGAACTATGAAATTGTATAAAAATTATTATTTGTTGTGAAAATAAATAATAAACATGCAATTAGGCAAACGCGCAGCCTGATAAAAAGTGATCACCGTTACCTAGAGTGGCCAGTGCATTGCCGGCTTTGAACTAATGCGCTTTTTACGACTTTTTGAAACTTCCTTAAACGAACAATAAATAGACACTTGAGCGAAGGTCATAATTAAGTCAGATAAAACTCCTTATTATTAGTTTGCAAGCTATACCTAGATGTTACTTTCCATAAATTTCCGAGGCGCCAAGTCTTCGAACACTTAACTGCTCTTAATTTTTATGAAACTTGCTCTAATTTTATCTCAAAGGGCTCTCGTTCACGAGAGAGCAGCCGCCAAAGAGTTTAAAACTGCACGAGTAAGTAATATCAAAGCAAACTTTTACGAAAATAACCTGCGGTGTACTGAGAATTCATAGGAATGTTCGTTGAAAAGAATGCCATTTCATTGGCACATAATTTAAGATTTTTTACCGGATTTTTGTTTTTTTACGTTGACGACCCAAGTGGCATAGTGGTTAAGACACCGGTGTGCTGTGCGGAAGGTCCTGGGTTCGATTCCCAGCAGAGCAGAAATTTGAATGATGAATTTGAATGTCTGTTTCTAGTCTGGGTGTGTTGTGTTCTTGTCTTGTGTGTGTCCATGGCGCCCACGACACAGGGAATCCTAGTTCATACTTCCTCAATAGCTACGATACCTTTACAAACTTAAATGTCACCTGCTGTAACGTTCATCGTTCGTGAAAAGAGCGTACCTAAGTAAACCTGGTCACGGTTCAGAGTTTTCCATAGTGTTCCCAAGGTCACTTGATAGAACTTAAACTCATTGAAACTCATTTAAATCATTGAAAATAGAACTTAAACGTTAAAAAGCTGTAACTTCAACCAATGTTTTGCAAGTTGTTTTGCAAAAGGATTTTAGTTTTTAACTCTTGCATGCACTTTTCTCCACTTCAGACAAGGAGTCGGATTAAAATTTTATAACTAAGATCTGAGAGACAATAATTAAAAAAATTAAATAAACAACGTACTATAGAAGTAAAGCTCTATTCACATCAACTAGCGTGTAGTGTCCAGAACGTAACGTGGCCATACCCGTCATACAAAAGTATCCACATCAGCGATGCCAGATGTCTCTAGGAAGACTCCCTCCCTCTTCCTCTCGTCGTATTCCTCATTCCAAAAGGTCGTGATCCAGCCATGATGGAATTACCTTATGCCGTCGCAGGCACAGGCAAAACGGTGCCGATCTGAATGTACCGATATACATTGTACAAAAGAATATTTTTGTCTACCACGGCACGAGTCTGACACTCTCCATCTATAGATACATGTATGAACAAAGCTTTATGCAGCGACATTTTAAGCCTGCAAAGTACGTAAGTAATCCGTTTCACGGTTGAAAATTTAATGAGCGCTGAGATAACAAAGATGCTGTAATCCTCTTTTTAAAGGCTTGAAATAATAATGAGATATCTGGCTGTCTACTCTGTGTACTGTGAAAATTACGTCACTCATGTATGAGTGAGATGAGTGCGTCATAATGGGATGGACTTAAATTGTGTACGCTTATGTAGATTATAACGTTATATTTACCTTATTTCATGATACGAAAATAACATTTTCAATGTAAAAAGCGGATCTTAAAACTTTGGTGTCCAACACGAAAGTGGGCAATTTTTCTTCGTCGGAGACTCGACTTTAATAGGGCAATGAATGTAGTGTAAGGTGTGATTTTTACAACATAAACGAGTTCGATTTCTATATCGGAATATTGATTATTCAAAAATGTAATGATGTAGTTTTAGTGTTCATCAAAATAGGGCCCGAATCAACTTTGAGTACATTTCGCCTTTGACAATTTCGGATTTTATCATCTACGCATGTATACGTTCGTAAAAGGCTTTTATTTGGATACTACAAGCAAAAATTTGTGTAAAATATTCTATAATTAACAATAAAGACCTATTTGCCTGTTGTTCAATTATACTGAAACCTCAGCATTAATGTGACAATCAAGTATAACGAAACAATTAAGCAAAATGGCGCACCCGTACGACGTGTGGCGTCGATTTAATAACTGGCCGGATTAACCGTCATTATCGGGTTGCGAGCCGGAACGATTGATCCGATTAAAGGATCGATTTAAATCCGATTGAGGGATCCATGTAAATTGGTCGTTAGTCGAATTATGGATCATTACTGGTTGTGTGTCGTTATGTGAGAGAAACTACTCATTTCTCTACTCATATACATCAGGTTACCTAATCAACGTTGTATAATTATTATACTATAGGATGATTGGTAATGTGTTATATTATCGTTAGAGGAGTTTATAAGTGGTTAAAAACACAAAATACGCTAAATAAAATGCAATAATTAAAAAACCTTTTTATAAAACTTACTTTTCTTGATGGTTTTCAGTATCTACTTGACATTTTTTTTTTTGTTCAATAATGCTTGATTGTACTATCATTGTAAGAACTTCTCAGGTCAATCTGATATTTGATACAATAGTAGAAAAAAAAAGAAAAGAAAAGAAAAGAAAAGAATGCGTTTATTGTTGACTGTTACACGAGAAAGATGTTACAAAAATTATAATAAGTTAAGAACAGTCTACCCTATGCGGGCATACAATAATTATATCTTAAAACACTAAAACTAAATTTTATATTATAATTATGTTAAAATAAGTTGTGATCGTTTAGCAGTCCAATTATTTATTTATTTTAATATTTTTCCTAATCGAACTCATCGGCTATGCAATGTGCCACCCATTTCTGGGTAAAGATGATAAAAGTATGATAAAAGTAGTTGTAGCGCAGCTTAGTACTGAAGGTCACTGACATCAACAATGATTAATATGTCTTTGGTGACGTAGGCAACCGCCAAGCACGAATTTTGGGATGTGAGGTCACGGAATAAGGAAAAACATAGTCCATTATTATTTCTTTACAAGGATGAGGTCGTACATCCGAAGTAATCCGGATACGGCCTTACACGTGTTTGTGATGTGATACAAGGCAACCCAAATAAAGAGCTCTGGATGGATAATATTCTGTTATATTGTAATATTCTTTCATAGAAAGTTGTTTTATACTGAGTAACATAGTAGTCATTTGGTAGTTTTACCTGGATATCTAAAAATGCTATGTCCATACCAGGAAAACTAGTGAACCGATTTTGATGAAACTTTCACCAGTCCGTAGGTTAAAAAAATGCAATCAAACTAAAACAGAATGATCACCATACGTCATCATAATATACACCTATGAAATTTTGTATAGGTAGATATTTAAAAGCGGTCATAGACCAACATATGTAAATATTGTGCAGTTTCGTTAAAAATACTTACATAGGTACATGTCGAATTGATAACCTCCTTTTTTAAGTCGGTTAAAAACATTACTAAATAAAACTAAAAGCAAAGGTATGAAGCCAAAATCCTTTGTTTCCAGATCTGAAATACAGTTATTACTCTCTCGAGGAAAACAGGACGATGGCTGTCGTTCTATTGTTCGGGTAATGTTGCGAACGTTTAGCTTCTGCAGGTAACCCTTTGTGATGCTGAAATGGTTTAATGGAAGTCGTTTTCGAAAATGTATTCCTTTTTTAAAAGCTTTTATTTAACTTGCAACGTATATAAGTATGTTTGTTCGGGTGGAATCTTTGAACTCAATTTTGAAGTAGATAATTATCTTCAACCGATTGAGCTGAAATTTTGTATATACGTTTAGTTTGGATGACGATGCACTATATGGTTTATGACGTCATTCTAAATCCAATATGGCGGACCATCCAAGATATCGGTATAGTTATTTTTAATGCATTTCAACAATGTGGGTATCAAATGAAAGGGTTTGTTAAGAGTACCTCGAAAAATAAAAGCTTTTTTTAAAAGAATTTTTAACTTAAAACTTATACTTTTTTTTAATCATTATGTGGGATAAGATCTGTGGTTATTTCATTTTATCCTCTTTTTGTTGGAGCGAATGAATATGTGGACTTAACATCAGAGAGATATTAAGTGGTGACTGCAATTTAAAATCTCTATCTAAAAATATTATTTCAAACATATTGGCTCAAGTTTACACTTTCTAGAGTATTTTAGTCCAAGACCTGGCAAACATTTTGCGAGATGTTTTAGGCACGAGACGAGAAATTAAAGAAATGAAGCCAGAACTCTGAGTTGGGTTTGTAATCTCGCCTAAGTTATTTAAAAAAAATTAAAAAATTATTTGAGGTACGCTGAAACTTTTCCAACCTAATATTTATTAATAAAAGTAAGTAAACTTTAAAATCTCGTCACGAGATATAATATTGGGGCAGGATTTTAAACAAAATTTCAAAACGCCTCAAACAACTTTTTTAAACTCCACTACCCGCTAGCCAGGTCTGCATTTTTTGTGTTCGTATATTACAAAAAATCTATTCAACATGCTTGTATGATGTCTCAAACACTTTTCGAATTATTTGCTAGGTCTCCAGCTATTATACAATAATAGTCACAGTGCCATTCTGTCCCGATACCGCACTGGTATATTTTAATTGAAATTTTAATTAAACCACTCCGCTTGGCTGGAACCGACCGACGTCACTTGTCAGCTATTTTGTCATTGACAACTTGAAATGGGATTGGATGTGACGTTCCATCATAAATGACTTGCTTCATCTTTATTCAGACAAATGAAGATTGAATTGAATGAAATTGCAATAGCACAGGCCGTCCTCGTACCAGCGCTGACGACCTCAGAAAACAGCGGGAAACCGTCGGATTTAGAGGGCCCAGGATCGGGCGGAATGGCGTCGATTAGGGGAGGCCCTTGTCCAGCAGTGGACTACAAAGGATTGGAGGGCCTGAAAGGAAGGAAGGAAATCTAATTTGCAACGAATTGTGACTTTCTTAAAAAAATTACGTGCCCTTTATAAAATTAATTTCTGAAGTAAGGAAAACATCGTGAGGAAACCTGTGTTCTTGAGAGTCCATGTCCTCAAAGGCATATGAAGTCCACCAAGCCGCACTAAGCAAGCGTGGTGGACTAAGACCTACGTCTATCTCATTTTCGTCGTCGTCGATCGATTTTTCGCTGGTTAGCGCTCTCTCACGTATATTTGATTTTTTTTCATAAAATACATTGGATTTATTCTTAATTCCGACGCTTCAATACGACTATAACGTCAAATCGAATAAGAGAATAAGCCTCAGCGAATTTCCGACAGGTTACTGATGGAACGGAAATTGGAAGCGAGGTCAACCTTTCACAGATAATTAAATATTATAGAATTTCTACTGAAAATGCGCTCGTCAATACGGCTTTTATAACATAATTTGTTAATTTGGCATAATTTTAGTATGTTTATGTAGTTAGCTCAGTAGGTCCGAGTTTGAATCCCAGCGGCTTCAAACTCGGAAGGAAACTTGCATGCCTGAGAGTTCTTTATAATGGTCTTGAAGGCATCTGAAGTCCACCAACTCGCATTAGGCCAGCGTGGTAGATTAAGATCTACAGCCGTGTCAATGTGAGAGGAGACCTGATCCTGCAGTAGGTTACTATCGGGTTACAGATCCATTGATCCGGGTAAGTACATATAACAGTATGCAAATTTTAAAATTAAAAAGATCTAACAATGAAGTTAAACTTCGTTTGGAAACTTTCATGTTCAGTTTGAAGCGCCCAGTTTCAGTTTAGTTTAGTTTTTAAAAAACTGCACACAAATATTCTTAAAAATTTGAAATAATCGTAGACGCGCCGCCGTTTCTTAGATATTTATGTTAAGACAACATACGCATTTAGTATTCTATGTACCTATAGTGACGTGATGTGTGTATATGTATGTAGATCCTTATACTTTGAGAGAGAATATTTTTCTATGTGCCAGAGAATATAAAGAGAGAAATTTAAAGAGAATATAAAGAATCAGGCATAAAATAACTTACCTCTACAGTTGGAAAACATAAAGATTGCTTCTCGGAAACTACTTTGACGTGCAATATCCGCGCTATATTTTCGTAGCTTATTTCCGTAGCTGTATCAATAAATTGAAGGAGAAAAGAAAATATCCATCACTATTATTTTGTACTTTCCATAATATAAAATGACAGGGAAACTCATGTTTTTCTAAGAACAGGGCGCAGTGGAGTTCATAAAAAAAATAAGAGAAATAACCCATTAGTCCCGCGGCTACCTACCACGATTCTAATATCCCGAGGTGAAGAATCACGTTCCCCATTTCACGGGTAAAGAAGTGTGGTGTTTTTTTAAAGTAATTGAGTAGCATAAGGGTATACATGCCGCCTGGTATTAAGTGGTTACTGCCGCCCACAGAAGCCCGCATCCGACCTCAAATAGAGAAGAAATGTGAGGTTTCATGCGAGTGCTTTGCTACTCATGAGAACTAAGATATTCGCCTCAAATAAAGTATCTGTAGAAACCATACTTCCACAGCCGAAACCCGTGACATGAATTAGGAGTGTGTGCCAGCTTTCCCTATTTGCAATGAATACGCTTGAAAACTTGGAAAGGACGTATAATATTCGTATTTTTATTACTTGAAGACACTATCTCTAACGCGTTCTATCGACGCTTTTTTAGGTGGAACATGGCATAGTTTACGCCTGAATGGCACGTAGGGGAAATTGGAATCTGGAGATCTCCACTATAACCAAATTTCAAAAGCTTTCAAGTTAACATAAATTATCTTAATCCCGATAACTCCACGGTATAAAAAATATCCTAAATCCTGCACAATCTGGGGATTAAGAAAGGGCGACGTGACCTACTTATTTGCAGAATTATCGCTCAGTAAGGATCTTAATCGCCCTTTTTGAGGTCACAGCACTTATCTTTCTTTCCCTTTCAGGTGAGGAAATAAGAATGGAAACGGTATCTGGATCGAGGGCCCTTAGGGCGGGGAATATGAATAGTCAAGTCAGCAAATAGGGAAATCACTTGCTGGTGCGTTTTAAGGGGTTACATATTACACTTTTGGAATGACGGGATTCTATTTTGTATGTAGGTCATAAAAGACAGAGTTTTACGAATTTTCACAAGATCCACCGCTTAACCCGTCGTGGATAGATATTCTTCTTTTTGCGATTTGGTTGGCGAGATCTCCCAGAGATACTTATTCTCTTATTCCTCGAGGGTAAAACACAGCCACATGACTATCAAGATAGGACCATAAAATTGCTATATACATATATCTACATAGGTGGTAAAGCGAATTCCAAAGTTGCCTCGAGAAGGTACCTACCCGCTACTTCCTAACTTTCACTGCAGTGAGGAGGTGTGTTGCTGGAGATATTTACAGACCTCACAGTCGCGACAATGAGGTGTTTGTGTAGAGCGCCTTGGAATTCAGGGAAAGTCGGAAGACACAAAACTACGCGACATTTTCTTATGCAATCGACCGATGATAGCAAGCTATACATGTCATGTTAGTACCCATTAATGACCACCTACAGGGTCGGGTCTCCTCTCACAATGAGAAGGATGTAGGCCTTAGTCCACCACGCTGGCCTACTGCGGGTTGGTGGACTAAAGCTATACATAAGCTAGGACATTTTTGCACACTAGAATTGGGCTTTATTAACATTTTATTCAAAGCGAACAATACAGTGCCCACTGAATTTTCTCGTTATAAAAAATAATTTAAACATCAATGTACGAGCCTCAACATCAAAGAGTTTCAGACTGAGCGCCAGCTACCCTTGAATTGAACCTAACGTAACGTGAAATTAGAAAATATTGCCAAACAATTTTTTTGCCATTTTTGCTGACTTGATCAGGCAGGCATATTATTACTGTATTAATTTTACCGACTATCAATATTTTTATTTTATATTAGTTTTAACTGGTAAAGCGTTATACACACTGCAACATTATTTGCCAAAGTTTCCTAAAACTGACAGAATGAATTAAGCCCCTAACAAAAGTAATACGTTCCCATCTATATCCGCTTCGCAACAAGTGTAATTCCGTGTTTACCGTGTTAACTCGAGCAATATTGGCTCCGGTAACAAAATTTCCACGCACGTACGCCGAAAAAATTACCCACCAATATCGGGAGGCGAAGAAAAGCAGGGTATAAAAAGCAATCAATTCGGAAATATCGGCGTTGCTGCCTAAATTGATTTCATTACTTAAGCCTATATCATGCCTGCAGGGGAGAGAAAAACTTTTACTCGCATGCGTAGTATAGCGGTGATAGCTCAGTAGCTTAGGATTAAAATAAGTATTTGAGCAATGTGTTACCAGTGACTGCTTCTTTCCTTTCTTATACTGACGACCCAAGTAGCGCAGTGGTTCAGACACAGGTGCTGCGCGGAAGGTCCTGGGTTCGATTCCCAGCAGAGCAGATTTGAATGATGAATTTGAGCTCTGTTTCTGGTCTGGGTGTGTGTTCTTGTCTTGTGTGTGTCCATGAGCTATGTGTGTGGCTATGAGTGTGAAGCGTTATAGCTCTTTGAAGTCCACTGCTGATCATGACCAACTACTGTTACTGTTTCCTTAATTTCTTTTAGTTGTTTGTAGTTCACTGGACATCTGTAAACAACGGCTGTGACTGATTCCCTTCTTATTTCAACCCTTTAAAGTCCACTGCTGGACATCAGTGACCAACCACTGAGACCGCTTCCTTCCTTACAAAGTTCCATAGAATCAAATGGTCCGCGAAGTTAACATTTGGACCGCGGTCCCCAGGCAGTGTCATCGCCTGGCGGGTGATCGCCCTTTTCCTCCAAACAAGTTAAATTTTTCCCAAAATTCAATTAAGAATGAAACAGTTTTTATTTTCACAACAACAAGTAATCCAATTAGTTAAGTATTAAAGCCATTAACTGCCTTAATTTGTCGAGCGATACGATCCAATTAGGGAATAAATTCATAGGTCAGATATCGTAAAGACGTTTTAACGGTCTCAGCAACAATCAAACGATGCCTAAATAAGCCACTTTAAACGATACAATACAGTATCTTTACTTACGGTTACGGCTTCGTCCGTGTATAATTTAGTTTGATAATTTACATACATATAACATGTATACCTAATGTATGTCTGTCGGTCTTATTACACTATGCGATTCCCGAGTAGTAAGCTGTATGATTGACGTATCTATGTGTAGTAGCGGAATTGCTTAAACTCAGACTAAGGGTACTGTTTTCTCGACTTGAAGTACCATTCACACGTCACATCCGCTCGCGGAGTTCTTATTACACCCCTCATCGAACAGGGAAGGGGTGGTAAGCGTTCAGATAAATATTTCATCCCTAAATGGAATTACACCTCAAAGCCATTACTGTTCAACGTTTCATCATCTCCAACTGCGCAGCCTCGTGTCTTTTGATTCAAAAAACGTAGAGTTTGGAGATTTGATTTTTGAAGGTTGTTGTTCACGGTATAAAAAAGTATTTATAAAAGTAGGCAGGGCAACTAAACCTTCAGCGATTTGAAAATGTATTACTCGTATCGTACACTAAAGATACCTCTAGGGTATAAAAACAGCCAAGTCTTTTCTTTAAAAACTTTTTTACTTTACTAAAACATTCGTTCATTCGTAATCGTACATGTAATGTAAACATCGCTGCCTGACATATTGGAAAGATTAACATCATCTGTAATTAGCTTAAGATATCCTTAAATATTTAATTAAGGGTATTAAGTACGGGTTGTTTGTGTATTAAAATTTGTTCAAAATTACTCTTGAATCGGCCTTCTCTTACGTCGTGTAACAAAAGTAATTAAAACCTTAATTATAAATAGAACTGTGTACTTTCGGTTGATAAAGTTATAATTGAAGACGGGAATTGAATTTATTCCTGGGCATTTAAATCAAACTCTAAAAACAATTGTAAACCTAATAAAGCGTCGCTGGCTACAAGCCTTTCATGGCCCACTGTCATAAGTACTACTAGGTAGGTCGAATAAATGACACATCTTTTTTGTGCTAATAAATACCATTTTACGTCAAAAATCATTTGTTTGTTCATTCTTTCCCTCATTCATATAGTTGTTACATAGTTCCGGTCATTCATTCAAACTTCCTTTTATTGTATTCTTCCCACTAACATTTCTGTAATCTTATCTTTCTGTGTCGATCTTTTGAAAATTGTTTGCCTTCCATTTCGCACGATGTTATTTTCATTGAACAGCAAAGGAGTCACTATAGATCGACAAAAAATGCCGTATCACGATGCTTTAGAAAAAATGTTCTTAATAAATCGTAGGATATGGAAGAATCATCCATGACATGACAAGACTTATTTTTAGATATTAGAAGTGTAAAAACCAACGAAATTCACGCAAAGAGCCTTTGCCATCATTAGCTCGGAGAGTGTGATTACCGAAAAGCTTTACGGTGAGTTAAAAGGCTGTCGGTAAGGTACCACTCCAGGCGAGCTATATGGCTACTTTTAGCTCTAGATTCCTAAATTATAATATCGTCCTATCACTACAGTTGTTAAAGTTTGTGTGGATGGATTTTGTGACTCTTGTACGCAAAAACGGCTTGGATGAAATTTGAATTGCACATAGTTTATAACTTGGATAAACATATACTCGTATGATATTTTTTTCCATTTCTCGACCAAGTTCTAAAATCTACGCGGACGAAACCTCAGACAAATTCTAGTGACTACTAAATGATAAACGCTGTGTTGTTTCCATTACATGATGTGACAAGAAAAATAGCCCTTCGAAGGATTACATCCTTATCTAGGGGCGGACAGACACTTCACCGCCAGGCTGCTTGTGGTTAGAACATAAGCTGAATACAAGGGTTGCGCCAGATTAGGTAGGTAGGAGAACTTGTTGAAAGGAAATAAATTGCGTTACACCCTACAATATAGTATAGGATTCCGTGTCCTGAGTGCAATGGACACAAATGAGATAAAAAAAAATCAAAATCAAAGTCCTTTATTCATCGTCAGGTACGAGTTGTGTACACTTAATGAACGTCATACATGATAGAATGTTATATTACATCTAACATCCGCTTTCGGTGCCCCTCAGGCTAACGTAGACCAGGAGAAAAAAGCGGGCGGAAAAAAACTCCCGGCACTCTTTTAAAATCAATTATGAACTAATTATATTGCAGTATGATTTTCGACCGATAAATGAGCACGCGTGACAGCAATCGCGTGTGTTGGTATCAGTCTTCTGTCTGCTCACAATTTCTTAAATTATACATGGGGTATAGAAATAGCCTATTCCACCCTATACTTTCTTATCATTTAAATAGTCCTGTATTGTATAATATGCCTTTTGGCAATAACAACACACGCTCTGGTCAGAAATAGAAATTTAACCACTTCGATTAAAAACACTTTGCTGATCAATGAGTCATAGGTGTTACAAAGTCATTGTTTAAATATTGTCTCTACTTTGTATTCTGTCTCCTTTACAGGATAGGTAGGGTTCTTAAATTTTTTTCTAGAACTTTTTCAAAACTATATTGCTTTGGCAGTAGGTAGTGTAGTTACAATTTTCAAATATGTTGTTTAGGTTTGTACTCTGATGAAAAATCCAAATTTGTGTCTCCTTGAGGAGTGACCGCTCCGGCCGCCATCTTGGATTAAATAAAAGTGCCAAATCAAGTTTTTTTAATGTAGGATTTTTACTTGACTTATGTATTAAGAAAGCCTATTAAATCTGCGGCACATTTATGACAAGACATAAAAGCGGCCGGAAACTTCGGCAGCGAATACATATTTTATTGCAAGTTCTCCATTGCTCGTAAATATTGGACATTTTATTTACGAGTAGGTTTCAACGATAAGAAAAGTGGTGTAGGATGAGCATTTTCTGAAACCGAGATTTTATTTTTTATTTTAAAGAAGGCTGTCGGAGTTAAATGCCACTTTAAAGGAAAATCTTGAATTTTCCTATCCCTAAAATTACTAGAAGACAGAATATTTCCAATATGTAAGCACAAAAGCGATCGTTCTAAACGAATGACCAGTGTACTTTACGGACGGCACAAGCGGCCTAAATATAGTGCACTCTGGAGTCTCGTAATTCCGTATAAAGTACAGGTCCCATTATATTGTCGGGGTTTTATCGTCGATAAAGATGTCTCGCAAATCTCGAGGTGGGGTGAATGTCGGGCCTATAACGCTCACATTAATGAAACAGAGATTGCTGGCTCAGACATTGTCAGCACATTTCAATGATTTCATAGTTGTAAAAATACAGAAATACGCATGTTATGTAGTTACTCCTGTCTTTTTATCAAATGTGACTATAAAGCAGTCTTCATTAAATTAATAGGTACATCTTAAGGTAATGCAACTAGCGTAAATACTCTTAGTTAAAAGCTTTTGTTCATTATCAGCTCCTACTTGTGCACAATTAATGAACGTTATAGCGTTATACGTGACAGCGGTGATAGCCCAGTGGCTTAGAATTCGAACTCGAATCGAGGGGTCTGGGTTCGAATCCCAGTGGCACGCCCCAATGACTTTGTAAAAAAGTTATGTGCGATTTATAAAATTAAATATCACCTGCTGTTACGGTGAAGGAAAACATCGTGAGGAAACCTGCATGCCTGAGAGTTCACAAAAAAAAATGTTCTCAAAGGCAGGTGAAGTCCACCAACCCGCAGTAGGCCAGCGTGGTGGACGGCGGCCTACATCCCTCTCATTGTGAGAGGAGACCCGACCCTGTAGTGGGTCATTAATGGGTTACTGACAATGAACGTTATACATAATATTGCATTTTATTACTTGTACAGAACGTAGAGTGGGAGAAAAAGCGGATGGAAAAAACTCCCAGCACCACAAAATGCTTAGATACAGCCCTCACATCAGTTATACCACACAACTGTCTGTTGTTCTGCCACTCACTCATTAGGTGATGACGTCAGACGATCCTGAATCGCGCTATCGAAGTTTTTTACATCGCTGGCATACCTATGTACAAAACACTGTCATGTCGTAATCAGAGCATGGCTGCTCCCCAGGTATGATCACCAGACTGGTGGGTAGGTCGATCTACCTTTGACAAAGTGCCAATATTACTAAGTATAACTCAGTCACTAGCATCAGGTCAATCCGATGAGTAAAGTATTTGTTCAAATACGTATAAAAGTTACCTAGCTTTAACTTTCAATTTTTAATCAAATTGTGGTTAAACTTAATGCAGAATTAAAAAGTAAAGTCGGGTCAAGAACCTTTCCACACCCATCTGAGCAAACAAGCAACGTAAATGGCAAATAGCTTTCTAATTACTAATTGCTCCCGGACCGGGAACAGACATAATTACGCTGGCGGCCCTGACTGTAGGTTAATTAAGATGTAGGTCCTGTGTCATCCAAATGGCATTGTATAACTTGGAGTCCTCCAAACACAGGGGCTCGTCAACCTGTTTGATGGCTCTTTAAAAAGCTGTAGGTATTTTACAGAATAATCCCAAGATCAAACAATGCAAGAAAAACCTATGAGACTATATTTAAAACTGAAAAATATTGAAAGAATACACAGTGTATTCTTTTTTTTCCAGACCAATTCTAGAAGAGACCAATTCTACGTTCTTTAGTTTAGGCCAGTAAGGGATTTCTGAAATTCAGCGCAGTACTTTCATACTGGTTAAAGTTAAAAAGTCAAGGTTGCTAAGAAAATATTAGAGGAAGTGGTGTATACTGACTAAAAATTACTATAAAAATGACTAAGAAATCTCTCGCAGCGATTTTCGTTAACAAGTCAAGCTATTGGAAGCCTGCAGCTCCAGAAACTACCTTCTGCTTATCAATAATTGCACTATAATTAGTCCCGCCGGCGATTACTGCGCGTAATTACGCCAAGATGAAGCAATTATGGAGCTATTAACAACTAAGGGGTTTCAACTGTTCGCTATTAAAATAATTTTACAAAAGATTTACTTCGGGGCTGGGAAAATATTTGGCTTTTAACGCATATTTTTTGCATTTTCATAAATTAAGCTTTAAAATGATGGCCGATCCTTAATTTAAAACTGTGTAGGTACTTTAATACTTGTAGATTCTATTGAAGAGATGACCTCTCATTCTTCTTGTTATTATGGTCATTGAGTAAGGATGTCTTTGGTTTGGCTGCACTATTGGGCATGGGTGTCTCCCAACAACAGGGCTAGGTCAGAAACATACTCCACCACGCTGCTCTAATGCGGATTGGTGGAGAAACGGGCTAGAGGCAAACTCGTGTCGAATGCAAACCACTAACAACAATTCAAACCACCCATAGAGCCTCCGATAGGGTTTAACGACTGCTATCGTATCGATAACAACCGGGACGGATGGCTTTACGTACCGTCCGAAGCACGGAAGCGCGCATCTAATTCGCCACTAGCGGTCACCCATCTAGGTACTGACCGCGTTGTTGCTTACATTTTTAGATCGCCTGCGATCTAATCTAGCAGCGGGGTCCTGCGCGCTTCGCATATCTTTAACGTTGTCAAAATATCAAACCATTCCAAACTTTTATAAACGTTTTCAGAGTCCGTCCAAAGCTTTTAAAATGAATGAAAATTTATCGGTGAGGAGTTCGAAGCCTCAAGGCATTTTGTGGCAAAAGGATCCTCAAAACTAATGAGCCAAAGTTTCCGCGTAACTGCCTGAAGAGAGCTCTCCGAAAATAGACGTCCAAACTTTCCGTTATCACACTAATAAATTAGTGATTCTTCTTTTGTTTTCAAAGTCTCAGTGAAACAATTGAGATTTAGTTATGTCGTGGTTTATTCAACGATACACTTTTATAACTGTAACAGTTTAATTGTATAAGCTCTTTGCAACGTACTAAAACAAAGTAATACAATATTTTGATCAAATAGTCAGTAGACCGAAGTAGTCGAAATTCGACTAAATTATTTATTAACTTATTGAAATTTAAATTTGACATGTAACGGAACGTACGTACCTACACGTCATGTTTATCTACGTGTGCATGTCAAAGTACTTTTATGAAAACGTGCGTGGCGTGTTTTTATGCATTTTATTCAAAAATATTAGAATTAGTGCTTTCTTCTTTATAAAAACTTTAATTTTGCCAAATTCGATCGCAGAGTGAGAGTAATATATTATTACGATTTACAAACATAGACATTTACTTTAAATTGTAACAACAAAGAGTTTTAGGTAAAGCAGTATTAGAATTTTGAACAAACAAACTCCAAAATTAAAGGCTTCTGAAACCCTTCTGAAACCATTCAATTAATTAACAATCATGTTATACAAAGTGTAAGCACACGCCGTATTGTCAAGTCGGATCGAATTCAAATACAAATTCCATCAAATCCCAAAACAATACAGACAACTATACAATACGCTTCTGAAGATGGCAGCATCAATCGGATTAAGGGTATGGTTATATTGACGGCTGAAAGCTGGTAAAATTTGAGATAGCTTCGTCGTTAAACCGTATCGGAGACCCAATGGACAGTTTGAAAACATCCGACACGAGTTTGCCTCTAGCCCGTTTATCCACCAATCCGCATTGGAGCAGCGTGGTGGAGTATGCTTTCTCCTCCTGTTGTGGGGGCCCGTGCCAAACTGTGGGCCATAAAAGGGTTGCAACCAACCAGCCTTTTATAGGGAGAGAGAATTTTGTGCCGAGAGGAACACACAGGAATATAAGCCAGTAAGCCTAGATAACAACCATGATTGGAGAATTTTCCCAACTAAAATAGGCTGCATTGATACGTTTTAGTTTAATTTTACATACCTGTAAAGGTAAATATGTATTGAACAAATGGTTTGTAAAACATTAAACTAACCTGTATTTATATATTTTTTTGGTCTTTGTCGTTTTGACGATCTGTGATACCGGTGCGCTACGCAGGAGTTTTTAGTTCGATTCCCAGTGGAGTTGAAATTTGAATTGAAAATTTCTGATTGTGGTCTGGGTGTATGTGTTCTTGTCTTCTGTGTGTCCATAGCACCCACGACAAGATGGATATCCTAGTGTGGGGATAAGAGTGTAAAGCGTTATCTATGCCTAGTGTGAAATTCGAGTCCATATTAGATTCTACTGTCTTGATAATTATTCGATCTCCTTAATTCAAACAAAAGTTGTATGCCAGACAATAGTCATCCCACTCCCAAAGACGAGATCTATTTACGATTTCTGTTCTTGATGTTTGAATATGCTCTATCAAATGTCTATTGTTCTTCAGAAATGATATATTCGAATGTTGGCGTTGAAACAATGGCGCCATTCAGAATAAGCTGATAAGATAGGCTCTAAAATATGTCATTACCATTTGAAGGATTGTAGGATTAAGAGAGCATTGTATTTGTTACCTAAAAGTCTTTAGCAAATATTAGCAAACGGGAGCAAGCCACCTGAAATTGAAACGATCTACAGGAGGCACACACATGTAACGTCAAACAATAAACATACACTCAAACAATGCTTCACAACTAAGAATTTTAGAGCCCACATCACTTGATGATGCTCTGTTTTGGGCGAAACTCATGTCGGATGGTACATGTACCTTATATTATTATGTACCTAACTGGTGCATATAAGGGAGGATTGTTGCAAAGAAATATAAATGTAAATAAAACTCAAAAAATAGAATCTGCTCCGCTGGGAATCGAACCCAGGAAACTCCGCACAGCGCACCGGCGCCTTAACCCGTGCGTCACTCAGATCTAGACAATGTCGTCAATGCCAATTCTTCTTCAGTTCTTTTTGTCAATTCTTAAGTCAATAATTTTTTTAATCAGTGTCTATGTCAATGCTTTTATAGTCACTGGTAGTGAATATAAAAGTCACTGGTAGTGAATTTCAATGCTTTTATAGTCACTGGTAGTGAATATAAAAGCATTGACGTAAGCATTGAATATAAAAATAATAATAATAGTGAATTTATAAGACCCAAAATTAATTTTAAATTAAAAAAGTTTAATTTTTTAGAAAGTATTCTCTATGAATTTTTAAAGGTAGAAAGTTAGCGAAACAGCAAAAGCTTTAAGCAAAAACAAAATGGTTTTAGAGTGCCCAGTAATAATGGCTAATGTACACTTACGAAATCGTTAACATAGTCTGTGAGATTCCATTGGTATAAAATAGAGTGAGTCAAAAAAATGGTAAGGTAACCAAAACTCTTGTTTCCGCCACTTTCGGCAAAAAGTAAAATAATTTTAGTTTCGGCCACTTTCGATGAAAACTCTAGTTTTGGCCACCTTTGGTGAATAATATTAATTTTGGCCACTTCTGGTCATTACCTCTAGTTGACTTTTGAAAACAACTTTAGTTTCGCCCACTACCGGTCAATAATTCTAATTTCGGTCAATAATTCTAGTTACGACCACTTTCGGCCTACAATTCTAGTTTTGGCTAATTTCGGCAAACACATTGGAAAAGCGAAGATTTTTAAGCAGACTGTATTAACTGCATAATAAAACCGCCGTATTTTTTGTTCAGTGTGCTCTGAACTTAATTTTAATATATTCTTCAGTTTGATATATTCACACAAAACTTGTAAAAACACAGGTGTTGTATATGAGAGAGTTTAGAAACTAAGTGGAGCTCGCCTGTATTAGATTAGACTTTTAGTAAAGTTCAGACAACTAAGAGTTATCGGCCTGAATGTTTTATAGGGCTACTAACACTGTAGCCCTATAAAACATTTATGTAATATTAAATATTCAACTAGCTTTATGAGGTTGTGACTTATTTGTGTTGATAAAAAAGAGAAACGTTTTTATTTATCTACTGAGAACACCAACATTAATTATAGGTACTAAATCATGATAATAATAAATATACAAAATAACAAGAGTAGTCAAAGCTAAGTGCCTGAATAAAGGCGAAGACGACATGCTAATATCGTTAAAAAATAGAAAATTAGGAAAAACATAAAATTGGTAATAAGTAAAATTAATGCCACAAACACAAACAAATTAAATCAAATGTCATAAACAATAATAGCCTAAAAATAAGAACAATTCATAATAATTTCAATTAAAATAAAAGTTAACAATAATAATTATGATGAGTACTTAAACATAATGTTTTAAATATTAACTATTAGTAGTTGTAGTTGTTTCCTACGTTCATAGAAATACGTCGACTAAGTTTAAACCACTACTAATACTCATCTACAACGTAACAGCTTATATCTCCTGTAAATTTTAGTTTAGCTACCTGCAAAATGTAGAGAAAAAAGCACGCAAATTCTTTATGACAAATTGGATACTAAAACTAAGGGCCCAAAGAATACAGAACGGAACACACGTTCTTCTTAAATTTTCTTTCCGAAAACGACGCTCAATTTAGTGTAAGTGTTGAAACGCTCACAAAACGACAGAACGCGTACCCTTCGAATGTTTATCGCCACTTTCGCCTACGGAACTGCGAACCTTAAGTTTTTTGCCGAGTTTTCAGGTGTTGTTCTTATATAAACTAATCTTCCTGCTGGTAGATCTCACTCAAGCTTCTAGCTATTATAGCAATGTAGATTGTAAAAATATAAATGAGTCAATTTCTATGAAATATTGTGATTATGTGCCTTATACATAAAACCAAATTATAAAAACTATATTAAATTTTTATTTCGACATCACACAAACGCCCAATGTTAATTTAAAATTAACATGAGATATGGACTTAGCTGCATTCTATTCCTTTTTACCATTTTAGTATACAGATATTATTAAAATATTTAAAATCCTAGATGAGTATTTCACTGAAAAAATCATTTGTTACTGTGACACTTTTTTTTTGGTTTTACAAACCCAAACCCCAGTTGGTCATGAATGGCAATGGTCTGCAGTGATATCGTTCACACATAGATACCAAACTTGGTACAAAGGTAGTTAATATTGTTAATGAATATAATATAGGGGACTTCTTGTGGCGACTTCCGCCACTCGTCGAGAGATGGCGCCACGGGTATCCTGAATCACGCTATCGAAGTTTCCTACATCGCTGACATATATACAAAACTCCGACATGACGTAATCGGAGCACGGCTACTCCCCAGGCATGATCACCTATTGGTGGGAGATCTTCCCTTGGCAATTGTTTTAATTCTCTGGACTATTTCTATTCTAAGTCGGGAATTGGCGCTACTGTACCGACTTTATTATTAAATTAGCTGCAAACTTTCGGTATTAAACTCTGGTAGCGAACTTATCAGGTTAAAGCTTAAACTTTGACCTTTTGTTAGTGCACGTAACTTACGTGGTGGTAGTTGATGAGGGTAAGCTTTTGTACCAAGTTACATTAATGCCGGTGGTCGAGAACATGCTGCATCTCAGTAATTAATATGGTGATTTAACCGACTTTAAAAAAAGAAGGAGGTAATTCGTATGTAATTTTATGTATGTTCAGCGATTTCTCCGTCAATAGTTGAAATTCCGTTGACCATTCGTTCTGGGAACTAGAAGTACTATTTTGTATCATCGGGATCTATTTAGATGTGGAGTCCCGGAGATGAGTGGTCAAATGATCTGACCATATTAAAATGGGACTAATCAAAAATCATATCCTATCGCAACAAAAAATAATTTTGAAAATCAGTCTGCGACTTGATGACCACTGAACTGAATGTCCAAAAAATTCATAGGCCATACCTACCTCTCTTATGGAGTCGGCTAAAATGTAGCTCTTGCTTGTATTTTTATATGCTGGTCGACACCAAAATTATTTACTAAGATTTTCTATTCAAATAGCTGCGATATCCAGTATGTTTGCTTTATAGAAACTACAATAACCTATCAAAGTTTGGATAAGGCCTTGCGAACTCCGTACTATTTGCCCAGTGCTTGGCTAAACTTGGACTGTGGAGTTAAAACAGCGCGAAAGTAAGGCAAGCCAGAATATTCCTTTTGTTTGAACAATGGAGAAGTTTGGAGAATAATTAAAGATCTCCGACTCGTAGTGTTTCGTATTTCAGCTGTTACGCCGTTCTGATTTGTTGAACAAATTGTTCTGTAATTGATGAATTTTGTAACGCTATTAATTTTATGAATGTTTAATTCTGAAGGAATTAAGTAAATGATTCATCCAAGTCTTCAACCTCACGCTAAGATAAAGATAATAATATGTTTAACAAAAATGACAACCGATTTTCAATTAATAAAGCTGGGAATTATTTTACAAATTTATTTTTATGTCATTTTTAGAGTACCTCCTTACATAATTTTGAAGTCGGGCAAACATTGGAAATTTTCAAAAATAGAAAATTTAATAGTTTTTGGATTTTGGTGGTGGATATGTATATTATGTATGTACCTACCTCAACAGAGGAGAAGCTACTAAGGTTTAAAGAATTGTTTAAAAATTTGTAGCGTCTTACGTGACGTTGAATTATACTAGCCTTAAAGACGCAATATCTTTTAAAAGTCTATATAAATGTCAATCTGAATAGAAAATCTATTTAAAATAATAAGAGTCCTCATAGAACTCTAAACAAACGATAAACTTTTTTTAGAGAAAAATTGTTCTAACTAAACTTGTTTAATAAGTTGTTCTTAAACAAGCCCAGTATTTGCCTCGTTAAAGTGCTTGTTTGGAGACTTGGTTCAAAGGTGCCGCTGGAGATCTTTTTCTTTCTTTTTTGTTTGTACTCAAGTTGAGTTTTTAAATTAGCTTTTAAATAAGACTAAGTACCTTGGAGTGTTATCTTTTCTTAATGAGGAAAGTATTTTTATTATTTGCCTTTTTTAATTTTATCTAGACTTTTAGTTTGCCTTTATAGTTCGGGGACCGTCCTCAGCCTAACCTCAAAAATTTGAGGGATGGGTTATTTTTTCGAACAGTAAAACCGCACTCTGTTTGGATGCAATTTCGTACGAATTCCATGAAAAATCCCGTCGGTATGTGGCATTGCTAAAACTCAGACTAAGGGTACTGGGCCCTTTGAATCCAACGGTTTCCCGCTGCCTTCTTCAGGTTGTCAGTCCACCAGGTCGGAGGGCGGCCTGTGCTCCTTTTGCCGAGGAGTTTTTTGAGGACCCTTTTTCCCCATAAAAATACTTACGAGACCCTATTATAAATAAGGTTTTCCATTTGTGCACAAAGTCTATTCAAATGTAACTGTCTAGAAAAACCCTTTTCAGAGCAGTAAATTGACGTGATTTGATCGCGTTGAGATATAAAAGAATGGAATATATTTATTCACGGTTTTATTTTTTGACGACGCACCAAAAGAATTCCGCATAAATACTGAATGATTGTTGAAACGTATGTAATGTTTGATTAGGACATCTCAAAATAGAGCCCTGTGTTTAAATTTGTCGTGTTGGTTGCTCGGTCGGTTATGTCAACCAATTGGGACTGTACCATGATGTTGTGTCATGAAGGAATAGGTTTAAATTGGAACTAGCCAACGACTCTACAAAATAGCTCACTAAACAAGCAATTGAGCAAAGAATGGTGTGTGATTAGGATAGAAAATATTTCCACCGTATTTCTTTAGTTCAAAGGACCGTGGGGCAAGTTCTGAGCAGAACGCACACGGAATAGAAAGTAGGATAGTTTTCATCGTAATGGAGGGTAAGGTTAGAAGCTAAAGGTATGTTCTTTACATAAATTTTGTACTCTAGTACGATAAGTTATTCGAGTCCTCTATACCAATATTGTAGACTGAAAAGATTCTTGTGTGTTTGTTTGTAATGAACAGAGTCGGTTTCCCCCCGCGGTGGGGAGCGACCCGAGCCCAGGAAAAAAAAGGGTTGCAACCAGCACCAGGAACCAGGAGTACACAACTGGCACATAACACACATCGTGTTGAAGAAGATTTTCATATTTCAAGAAGTACCCCCAAAATTGATGTAGCACGCCGTCAAGAAAAGTTCTTGTAATACGACGAGACGAGATTAGTTCAAGGACACTGGACAGTCAAGGAAGGACGAGTGGCGTTGAGTGTGAGCCGAGATTTATCTCTCTTGTAATAAAATTATGGTAATGTAGGACTCTCGGTGAAGTTACGAGGTTTGTTTGAATGAAGGATCATTTAAAAAAGGGAGGAAAGGAACACAATTGCTATCCAGTTTATTGAGGCTTTGATAAAAAATATTTTAAACATATTTCGAACATTCTTGCTGCACAAACGAACGATTTTTAATTGCTAACTTAGGTACTTTTATAGGAAAACATATATGTTTTTCAGGGCTGTAATGAATCACATTTATTGAAACTGAGTAGCAAACGGGCGTGTAGGCTATTCCGACCGAACCCATGTCTGACCGAAATAGGATAGAAATCTTACCGGAGAGCATAAATGGTGTTATGGCGTGTTATGAACAGAGTATCTCCGGAAACTGTACCTCCCCAGCCGATACACAAGACATGAAGAATATACAGCCTCACGGCGGGTTAAGTAGACGGCGATAAAGTATCTCCCTAGTCTGATATTCCGGCAACCATTAATTACCACACGTCCTGCGGCGTCCTGCCGTACGTGTGCGGGCGAAATCGCAACCGCGACGGCTGCGGTGTCGCACAACACTCCGGTGTCGTGTGCATAGGCGAAACGAAACGTTTGTGGGTTTCGTTTCGGATAGATAAGTAAATCATACACAGCTTAATACACAGGAGTCCACAGTGTAATAACAAATCGAGGTAAAACATTTTAAACATTTTTTGTATGGAGTCAAAGATATGAATATTTATCGTTAGATATTATAAAACTAACAAATATTTAATACCTACGGGATAGTATTAGTTCGAAATTTTACAGTGAATTATGGCCAATTCACGGTTATTATGTTTCATTAATATTGTCAAACATTGAAAGAGTGCTAATTAAAAATAAATCAATTTTTGTGATGATTTATCTAATGCCTTATTAATTTTTTAACTCTTCTAAAAATCTTTTTCCTCTGTTGGTTATTACACTGTGCATTTTCGTCTGGTAAGCTGTGTATGTGTGCGTTTCGTTTCGGAACTGCTAAAACTCAGACTAAGGGTACGGATCGTGAGTTCTTAAGTCTCCGCAATCCTTACACCGATCCGAAGATCAGAATCCGCCTTACTATGCAAATTGTGGCCCTCGGCTTCCGTAACGGATGCATTTTAACATCAAAGCGAGCGCAGATTAAGAGGAGAGCTGCTTTGTATTCAACTAGTTTACATTCAAGATAACGGGGCTACTTGGCTTACGTAGCCCGCTCTACCTTCAACAGGGTTGGATTTATCCTTATTGGACTCTAGTACAGTCCGTCTAGTCGAAGAATGCACACCTCTCCACCAATTTATATGGTTTCAACCCATTTAAATATTACAATATTTATTGTAATACTTTAATTGAACCTGTCTCTAGTACAGTCCATCTTATTGTAGAATGAACCACCATTTTTTATGGTTTCAATTGTGCCGTATTGAAAGCATCATCGTATTGAAAGCGCTTAACATAATTGCTGAATGTACGCCTATTCATAAATTAATCAATCCAAATTATACTATTGAAACGTGAAACATCTATAATTAGAGCAGGAATTATTGTAGATGGCATTGTTTGAGTAATAAGTGGCTATAAATAGGTAAAAGCAGAAAAAAAAATTTCCTTACGTCCTGTTTGTTGTCTCTTCATTGTTTTTTTTTGTATGGTAGCTGTTGAAAGCTTTAGTTAAATAATAGTAAGAAAATACTTACTTTCTATTTTTACACACAAAAATACCTATACCGAAGATTTAGCAACTAAATACACGATATTAATTAACGAAAAATATACAAAACAAATACAAAAAACAACAAAATAATTCGGCTAAAATCTGGCAGAATTTCTTCGATGAACACACTTCTGACATGAATTTCTTCATGTCAGGAGATCATAATTTTCTGACGAATTGATGTAGTCCGGTCGGCTGCAGCCCTCGCGCTTACAGTAGTTAGGTACACTAGTAATAAGTGTATCTCGGCTAGATTTATACGTCTACCCCATTTAAGGTGTTCAACTTAACTAGGTACTAAACATTACATTATCTGTACCCTTAGTCTGAGTTTTAACAGTTCCGAAACGAAACGCACACATACACAGCTTACCAGACGAAAATGCACAGTGCAATAACCAACAGAGGAAAAAGACTTTAAGAAGAGTTAAAAAAATAATAAAGCATTAGATAAATCATCACAAAAATTGCTTTATTTTTAATTAGCACTCTTTCAATGTTTAATAATATTAATGAAACATAATAACCGTGAATTGGTCGTAATGCACTGTAAAATTTCGAACTAATACTATCCCGTAGGTATTAAATATTTGTAAGTATTATAATGTCTAACGATAAGTAGTATTCATATCTTTCACTCCATACAAAAATTTGATTTTAAATTTTTTAACTCCTCTAAAAATCTTTTACCTCTATTTGTTATTACACTGTGGACTTCTGTGTAGTAAGCTGTGTATGAATTACATATCTATCCGAAACGAAACGTTTCTGTATCGCTTAAACTTAGACTAAGGGTACTGAACACACGAGATCCGATATAGACCAAACCTTAACATCCATTCATGAATTCATCAACACTAATTAGACCACTGAACCGTGTGAAACATCACTATCTATATTCAGAGCGAATCCCTGTCAGTAGATAACAGGTAGATACCATAATGACGGTTTAAACTTGAATGGGGCATAATTTATGGTTATTAAATGCTTCGGAAATCCAAAGCTTGTCGTAAATCAATTGGAGGAACTTTAGTAATTTAATGGTAAGTTATCTCTTACGCCTACGGATACGCCGAAAAAGATTGAATTAAAAATTAATAAGACAGATATAAAGGATTAACGTTCACATAGACAAAAATGACGTGTACGTGTATTCCGTTACATGTCAGTAACCCATTAATGACCCACTACAGGGTCGGGTCTCCTCTCACAATGAGAAGGATGTAGGCCTTAGTCCCTCACGCTGGCCTAGTGCGGGTTGGTGGACTTCACATGCGTTTGAGAACTTTTTTTTTCTGAACTCTCAGGCATGCAGGTTTCCTCACGATGTTTTCTTTCACCGTAACAGCAAGTGATATTTTATTTTTATAAAGCGCACATAACTTTTTTACAGTCATTGGTGCGTGCCACTGGGATTCGAACCCGAACCCCTCGATTCGAGGTCGAATTCTAAGCCACTGGGCTATCGCCGCTATTAATTCTAAGCCACTGGGCTATCACCGCTATTCGTTACATGTCAAACTGAAATTTCAATAAATTTATAGTCGTATTTCGCCTACTTGGCGATCTCTAGTACGTGTAAAACAAACATCTCGGTTTACAATCGGTTTACTAACTTGAGTACATTATACTAATATTCACTCGATCGAACACATTGCGGTTGGTTTATTGAAAGCGCTGTCTGACTTTGAGGCTGACATTGGTGAAATTGGAATCCGTTTATGTGTACACTGTGGTGAACCATAGTGTCGAAAACGTTACTAAACTAGTAACAAAGTTTTGTTTTAATTATTTTATCTTTTGATGAGATTCGTGGTGAGTACTCCGCCTACTTTTTGAAGATTTTCTGGGGATAAATTTGTAGTAGGACGCAGCTCTCCCTTTTCAATCATCAATTAGTTTTCTTATCATAATTTTTTTTCCAATGACACAATAGACTTTCAGCCATAGTCTCGGCCGTATATGTAGCAGTAGTGTAGTGTAGTGTAGGCATTGTTTTTGGGGGTGTGAGCAAACTCAGTGGAGTAAGAACAAAGCCATTAGTCGGTCGGAAGTGGTTCGCCGGATATTGCGGCGAGTGCGTTGCCGTATCCGGCTACTGCTCGTTCAGAATTATTGGCTAACGACACAATATAAGATCGAAATCTTACTACTACTTTAAATAACTTTAAGAAATACTTTAAGTCGGTAATATTTAAATTTATAAATATAAAGAGTTTAGAGATGATTTGACCAAATACGACTACGACTTACTGAATAAACTTTAATATTGGACAAAATAAAACCGTTTAAATATAGGGTTCTATAAAAATTCCGCTCTTCTTCATTCCGTCCTTTTTGTATATTTTGAAAGAACTGTCCTTTCCAATATTCCATGTTCTCTTATATGCAAATGGTAATAAAACAGCCTAAAACTATGCCCAGATACTTCAAGCAATCCCGAGTCAGACGGTCCAGTAGCAACATCTGTTATATCCGAACTAGGCATGAAAGTAATTCGGTAGGGTCCGGACTAAGCCCACAAATTATTTAGGACCCATAACTTTCCGCAATAGAAATACAATTCACTAAATCCGACTTGTCTTATACATAGACCTCAGATTTCATCCCTATTTGAGATTTGAAGTGGGGTAGGCTACAGTGAGCACTTACCATCATATGGCCTATATGCCCGTTTCCCACTCATATAATTTAAAAAATATTATTATTTGTTAATCCGCTTTTAATTTTGTATAAGCAAATTTTAATGATTCGTTCATCCATAATTTACCCTTACTTTTTACCCCCGACGAAAAAGAAGGGGTGTTATAAGTTTGACGTGTCTGTCTGTCTGTTTGTCTGTCTGTCTGTGATTTCATGATGAAGCCATTTCAATTTAGTTTTTTTTTTGTATGAAAGATGAGTTACGGACGAGTGTTCTTAGACATGTTTGATGAAAATCGGTTGAGTCGTTTAAAACTTGTGGGGGTGAAAGTGGGGAAGAATAACCGAATGTCTGCAAATATTGCAAGAGTGGGGTCTCAAATGAAAGCGCATCGCGTGCACATTACAAAATAATATGTTCAATGAAAATTGTCGTTATTGTGTCAGGGGTTTTTTTAATTTTCATTTTTATATTATTGTTTGAGTTTTTTGACCGTCGATATTCGCTACTAGCTTCCGTCTTACAGGTGACTTCAACCTTATTGACCTAAGAATTTGACCCAAAGAGGGATAAAAATTATCCTATAGACTATCTTATATCGTACTCCAGCGTGCTCGTGTACTGGTCCTATAATAAGATGAGAAGCGAATTACACCTCCAATTAAATACTTTAAATAGACTGATATTATGTGCTTGTTGATAGTTCATGTTGCTAACGTTACACCAAACACATCTTCGATCAAATACTTCGAGTATATATAAGTCTATATAAGTATATATATAAGTCTAACAATACTCAACAAATCAGCAAAAAGGTAGCTAAAGAAATAGGGCAACCCTTTAAGGATAAAATATCTACAAAAGCCAAACAAATTTTCTTCAAAAATAAATAATTCATCTTCGCATTAACGATAACGATATTTCCCATCGTTAGGGATAAAAGTGATTGGAAAATAATAACATCCAATATTTTGTATAAATCCCCAGAGAGGCTTCATTGAAACAGGTTGCTGATAAGAATTTTATTTGACGAGAGGAAAATATAGGTACTCGTAACACGATGGATTTATTTACGCAATTTTAGTTTGGGATAGCTATTTGAAATTTGTAAGCTACTTAAGCTGTTTAATGGTTTAATAATACATAATATATGAAAATAAATACTGTTAAAAACTTAAATATTTATGTTGATTCAATTTTTAATAATTTATTGTGTAGCGGCGCAATAATTTTTATAATTTACCCCAAAAATGTACGTTATTTATTATGAAAAGGGTTATGTGGAAAATTAGATCGTTCCTCGTAATTAATTATTTTTAATCATGTACCTTTTAACCTTTAGATAAATGTACAAGGAGTAAAATGTATTGTATAAAATGTCTCAATTATTAAGAGTTCATAGCAATGTATCAGGCACGTCTAATAATGGTTTCAGCACATAACATTTTATAACTCTACATTAAGTTGGTTGCTTTATTATTCACTAAAGATTATATTTCACGGTCGCCAAAGAAGAAAACGTTAAAAAGTAATTCACGTTCACTGAACTACATACTCGTATATTGGTGTAAGAAATTATTGTCACGCTCAAGCAACTTTTATTTTAGTATATTTTATTGTATAATATTCTCAGGTGAAGGTAAAACTGTGGAACAACGGCGTTCTTTGCAGAAGATATTAAGAATAAAACAAATCCTTCTGTTTCTCTAGGTGATGTAGACGCTCCGTAGAGCTGCTACAGCGTAGAAGTAGCACAGACGACTTTTGAAAAGAATCGGCGGAATCTTTTTCTGTTGCTGTATAAATTATTTAATATATAATAAATTATATGTCCTAAACTTTAAAATTTACTATTTTAATAGTTTAAATAAATTATAAATGTACATTAGTTTTACTCTTTATTTTTATTTTCTTTTTTATTTTCTGATTTGTAATACTTGAAAAGGGGAATACGGTTTGATCAAAATGACGTGTTAAACCTTATACCCCAAATTCGTGCAAATAAACATTTTTCATTAGAAGAAGTGTAGATACTTCTATCGTACAACATTGTATGGTCGCTAAGAAAACAGATGGTTCTACGGCGTAGCTACCTATGGCGTAGCACTACGGCGAAGATTGTAGCTACGAGTAGATATGACACAGCGAATAAAATGACACGCTGAGAAAATAAACTTTCCTTTGCTGACCCACGACATCTCTGGTATATAATATTTTCCTTGAAAACGTATATTTTCATAACATTTCTATACGAGCTGTGTTGAGTTGTTTCGTTTGCAAAGTAGTGTCTATTTAAGCGCTATTTCGTTAGCAGTTGCTAGCAGCTAAAAGGTTACAAACACCTAATAGTATTGATAAGACAAAATAAATTTAAGGACATAAACTATCACAATGATACATTTCTTTAAATAACGTTTAGTGCATTTTTTAAATATTGCGTTTGGCGGCATTGCTAAAACTCAGACTAAGGGTACTGGGATCCGAACCCGCGACCTCCACGGCACATTGTTACTCTCTAGACCAGTTCAGTTAATAATTTTGTGTTCTACCTTAATGATACTTACGGTTATATACTTAAAAAGTGCCAGTTATTTCCACACCTCCTTGTATTATTAGTGCCTACATTTATTCTTTGTTTTAAAAGCCTATTGTTCGGTTGCATGGTCAAACGATGAAAGCCCAATGTTCCAAGTAGTACGGAAGCGCTCGAAATGCCATTACCGAGACCGATTTATGGGTTCTCGAGGTTGCGCTTTAAATCTTTCTATCGACTTACTGAGTCATTAGTTCAGGGTTAGCTCCGATCTTGTAACTTCCATTGAACGCTCTTAAACGACTGATTTTGGCTTGCTTTATGTATGATACTTCCAGAGCATAGCAAATTTTATTGAAAGCAAGCAGTCAAATCAAGTAGCAAGTAGAAAAAGTGACGTCTATCTAGTCTGTTGTTATCTGAGATCATTACTGGATCGGTTAGTGGAGAAACTGGAGAATAGCTGTGTGGATCTTTGCCTCGGAGGGAGTGTTATTCAGTCCAGGTTGTTATTGATAGCAAGGTCTTGCCTGACTTGCTCAGTGAAAAGGGACCTTTGAGTTGAAAAACAATGTGGCAGTTATTGCCGATAGTTTAGATGAGACCTTATTTCACAGTTCGATTTACACGATCGTTTCTGTGGTAGAAACGTATAAAGTGTGAAAAGGTGACGTTTACCGTACGAATAGTGTTCACACTCGGGGAACAGTCGGGGCAAGTCTTCTTCATTGTAAACAATGTCACATACATCCTAAACCTAACACTGTTAACGTTAAAACCAGTCATATAGAATTCAATACATGTTCGAGATACCATGAATGGAAATCAAAACGTGACTAGAGTAACAGTTATTTTGAAAGTATCCACGTGTAATTTCTCTAAATATTTTAACGTGTTTCAGTTTCATACAATATTAATTTAAATGCACAATGGTACTAAGGAAACTACGTCAAGGCATTAGTATTCCGACCGCTTGCATATTCATACTGCAATTTACTTTTCATATTTACACTTAGCATGAAACACTTCAGCTCGTTCTATTCAGAATCTTTTCCAGTAATTTACTTCGTTGCTTTCGTTTTGAATTGCTTAAGAATTTATATTTAGTTCGTGTAAAAAAATACGAAAACAGTTTTTGTTTGTGATTGCTTGCAGTTGTTAATGTGTTTTTTCAAAGTAGGTACTCAATTAAACGCAAATGAAAGGTAAACGATTACCACAATGATACTACTTCCATCGTAATTATTTTTACAATATTATCGTAGAATTTCTCTATATACACTGCAATGTACATCGCCGGGGTAAATGTGTCAAGCATGCCTGGTTCCCGAGTACGCGCTAACGAATGGACTATCTGCTTTCATCTAACGAAGTAGCCTCGCAGTAATCAATTTATAACGTACCGATACAGTCTGCAAGATACATTGGTGATACATTGCAGGGTTGAGTTTCCTCTCATTATAAGAAGGGTAGAGTCTCTTCTGGGCTATTGCGGGCTCGTGGACTTGGAGAACGTGGCTTAGAAACGTGGAGACCTCTCGGGAATGCAGGTTTCCTCATGATGTTCATGGTCCCTTCAATGAATTAGAATTTCTGTTTCTGGTCTGGGTGTGTTGTGTTCTTGTATTGTGTATGTTCTTGTATTGTGTATGTTCTTGTATTGTGTATGTTCTTGTATTGTGTATGTTCTTGTATTGTGTATGTCCTTGTCCATGGGACACAGGGAATCCTAATGGAGGCTATGAACGTACAGCGTATTTTATGAGAAGTGTGTCTTATTAAAGTTGGTCTTAGACCTTTGTTATTTGACACTGAAATTTTAAAATCACAACTTTTCGCGGTATTACATCTGTATTTTGTTATTTCAATCATTATTTGTAATTTCTTTATGTTATTGAAAAATTAGATACCCAATCGATATCCATGAGTGAAGAACAAGCTTTCGCTCTAACGAATAAGTGATTGATCGTCTGGATTGAAGTAACTAGTTCTGTACAAATCCTATCAAACGATGTGACAGATGTGCTTTTACGTACGAATTCACCAATCGTTCCTACTGGGTAATAGGTTCTTAATTTATACATCATCATCATTTCACAATAGTTCCAAATGGTAGTCATAACAACATACCATTGAACTAAGCTCTTACGACTCAAAACGTAACCTTGATCGCAGTGCAGCGGTAAATGGGTCTCGGTAATGGCATTTCGAGTAGTTTCCGTGCTTAGCGTAGCATTGGGCTTTATCACTTGACCGTGCAGCCACAAAACAATACACTCTTAAAACTACAAAGAATGAATGTTCTGAACAGAGTAGAAAGAGAGAATTTGAAATTTTGAATGCAGCGATATGTATGAAAGCTTTACTGAGACCGACAAAATAATATATGCCTAGAAAAGACTTGATAGATATTACAAGTTGGGTGTATGTACATACCTACACATATATTTCCAATTCAAAAGCAACATATCGCCGCGATATATTACACGAAGCAATCATAAATCGCGCGCTGTAAATACATTTCGATTTATTTAGAAATTTTCTTCCCACAATAGAATGAGAGACGGTCTGCGTCGGAATATTTCTGTGCGCTCCGATTTCCGACGTCGGAATATTCCCGTATATTCCCACAGGAGTGCCATTTTTTGAGCCGGACATGGGCTGGAATCTGGAGAATTTTCTGATTGATCGGGATATTTCAGCCTGTTGCCGGTAATATGAAATGAACGTTGGATTTCACTGGTTCATATGAGAAAATTGTGAACGACGTGATGTTACTATACTTTGTATTGTTCTAATCTAGTATTTGCGAAATGCCCCGTAATTTTGTTATGATTATAAAGCAAGCCGTTTTGAAATAGACAAGTTATTTACCTGCCAACATTACACAAGCTACGAATATTTATACCGTATTGCTATAATTGTTTTGGTAATTTTTACACTACTTGTAATCAATTCATCATTCATCAAAATACATTTTGTTAAAAACACTCTTTATTCCAAGGGTAATCAATATATTCCACTACTTGGGACATATTGTAACCGAAACCCCGTCTTTCCCACTTGACAGACAGTTCGAGAACAAATCCGGGACAAGCCCTTATTCCGGGATCAACTCTCGCTATATATCTGCTAGCGTATGCCGCGTGCTCCCGGGCATCACACTTCGCACCTTATGTGTCCTTTTTAGGGATTCTCCGGTTTTATTCTTTTTTATTTATGAACGCTTCCATAGTATTTCTAAGGACGAATTGTTTGTGCGTGGACGTTGGAAATTGCGTCCAAACTAGACATGTGTAGTTCCGGACCGAAATAGTTCCTGGAACTATGTTCGACACTGGAACGATATAGTTCCTCTCCGAGGCGTCTAAACAAACAGGTTCACAGTTCCGAGCATGTCCGAGCGAACCGAGACATGCTTGAACACCGAATAGAGGCGGGTCGGTCCGAGCTTTGCCGAATCTCGTGTAGGTGCGAAAGAGATGCAGTATAAGACTGGGCGCGAAGATTGGGACAGATAATAAACAAATGTAAAATTGCTTAAGGATAATAATGTGACCTTATGTTATATGCACTAAGTACTATTTTAAGTCGAAAAATACATTATTAATGCAAATTTCGTTTTGAACTTTTGACCTTGACACCGGTACCTACCACTGACTCAATTCTTGGAATTTTGATTTATTAAAGTAAACAAACATTTCGTACGTACGTACGGTGCCCTGATGATATTCTATTTTGCATTTCGATACGATAGTACCTAAATAAATTGTTTTACCTTTGAGTAAAGTGTATATATTGTAAATTGTAATAAATATTAGTTTTAGGAAGTCTAAATAAATATAAATAATTTGTATTATAAACAATGGTTCAAAAGTGTAAAAGACTTGAAAATGGCATCCCGAAGAAAAACGAGAGTTTAAGGTTAAATACTTTCAGAACTAAATATTAATTTATGTTATTATTTGGTTGACAGTCCTAAGCCTGACAAGTATGAAGGTAAATCAATTGATACAAAATAAGTTTATTTAATTTTACCAAATACACGTCCAATGCACCGAGGAACTGTAATTTGTAGGATTTAATTTAAGACTGCCGTGGACCTGTTTAGGTATAAACAGTTTACAGTTCCTCAGCGGTCTCAGTTCCTCAGTCGGTGCTAATCAGAGGAACTATATAGTTCCCCGAACATGATAAGGGAACTAGTTCCGACATGTCAATTAACCGTTCCAGGTTCAATCCATTACCGAACATGATTTGCGCATGTTTAGTCCAAACTGAATGCGGTCTAAGAGTACCAGTTTCGATGGCATGAAAAGTCCTGTCGACACCAAAAGTACCTGAAAAACACGTCTAGCGTCCATTTCACGAAAAGAGCTCCCAAAGAAAATTATCTGTGAGCGACCATTGGTTAATGCGTGATACCCTCATTAGTCACCGCTTCACTCGTTGGCCGCTTAATGTTTCACTCATCTTTAGCTACGCGCATTGACCAATGAGCTGCGATTATTCTATACCTTTGGGAGTTCGATTCGTGAAACGGAGTTTTGTTCTAATGAATAGTCCATCTGTCTCTTGATAACTGTTATTACGAAACATGATGAATGACTTGTATCGGGGAACCAAAGATACGATCAATCATATGCGTTCCCATTAGAGCTCTAGTGCGCATTAACAGACGAGAATGGAGTGATATGAATGTGAAAAAGAAATAATACTCATTGATCATACATACATTACAGTCCGTGTAAATTATTTTTGAGATTTTATCAACCAATAGTTGCTCTTATGGATTACTTTGTTGTATTTAAATGTAGTTAACTCCAGGGGCAAATTAACAGTTGGTGAATTTTTTTCTATTAGGGGTAAAAAATACCCAATACTGGAACATCGTTTTTTATGCAAGTAGAGAGGGATGAAGAGTATCCTTATGTTAATCCATGGTATAAACGACGTGCATGCCAAATTTCATCCAAATTGGTTCAGCAGTTCTTGCGTAAATCCATCCATCCATCCATTCATCCATCCATCCATTCATCCATTGATTAATTAGCGTTAAATTGCATGATACATTTGATAGATTTTTTTATTATTTAATTGGATAATTTAGCAAAGATTATCCCCTAACTATCCGAGTTGGTGTTCGTCGTCTCCCGGGAGCGCACGAAGCGCTCATGTTTCTGGAAGTTGCGCAGCGAGAAAATAAGTTCGATAATTGAGATAAATATGGCTTCGGCTCCGTGAGGATTAGTGTATCTCACACGAGTTGTTCTCAATTTATATTGAACCGTGCAGAGTTCCGATAAGGTGCAAAAATAATTTTAAAATTTTAAAAACAATGGGTGTAGCTGACTCCGAGCCCCTGCGCCCCTTAAGGCTTGAAAAGTGTTGTCAGGGTTCACAACAAGTTAAAGAAAATAAATAATCCACACCTTAAACTCCATACACATCTACGTAACGATTCACTATTCATATCGACGAGCTAACATATAGTAGCTAGTAAAAGCCTTAGAATTACGTAAAATAATAAGTTTTTTACAAATCTCTCATTTTCAATCTGCAACCAATCACGACCCTCGCTGTCGTTGCGTGGTGATAATTTAAGCCAATCATAGCGCTCGCTCTTACCTCATTTGCCTTCATGGAAACCGAACTAAAAGTGGATCTGCCAATTATTAGTACCTGAAAGAAATCGATAGGGTGATTAGTATGGGGACTAAAGAGTTAAATATAAATTGTTTATATTATTATGTAGTATTAAATTTGCTATGATTATACAAAGTAGAACAACTTTCCTTTAGATAGTTGTGTGGTTATAAATCAGACTGGTTCATTCTAAAGTTTTGTAAAGCGATTTAAATTCAGAGTAATTCAGACGTGAAATTGTAAAATATGTAAATGCGTTCAGTGACACCTTTAGGAAACTACTCAAAACTTTGTAATACTTCCCTATAAAGTGCGAAGTATCTTGGATCGTAATACACGATTCAGGAGGTGGTTTTATTCATGTTAAAAGTTGCAGAATAAATTTTACATTTTGAAATTGTGCCAATGGAAAATTTCGTAAAAAATCGTTTCGAAAAATCGTATTTGCCTCTACATGGAAAGCGGTCATATCAATCTACGAGTACAATCCGTTTTTTTACGTTCGCGGTCAGTTCTTGGATGGGTGATCTCTAGTGGCGAATTATGTGCCCTTCCGAGGGGCATGTGAAGCCGTCAGCCGTACAGAAAACTCTAAGTAGGTTGAAGTCAATTATGAATAGATGAATAGTCGTCCTACTACTTTGGTAGCGGTATGTATATTTTTTGATCATTCAATATGTTTTGGCGACTAAACATAGGTATACATAGTAGAGATCCCTGCTCGTCTTGGCTGCTCCATGCTTGTAATTCACAAGTATCTTAGTAAGTAATTTTAATAAAAATATCACGATATCTTGGAGGTTCCCAAAAGGAAAGGTCAATATCCAACCCTATATTAATATCACAGTTCATTTTGAAAGTAACTTTTTTCTAACAATTGCCGGTGAGAACTTTACAACAACTTCAAAGGTGAAAACTCAGTAAATTTAAGATCGTTGAAAACTATTTCACGTAAATGACGGCACTTATGAATAAATTCTCACGATTCCGAGTCGGAGACCTCAAATATCTCCGCGCTCAAGGGCATACGGATTACGGAGTGAATTTCAAAATGGCTTCCTTACTGAATTGCGGACATTTCTCTTGTAAGACTTCTATTACCTGATCTTACCGGGATTATCCACGGGTTTCAACGTCAGAATTGTACCTTAAAATTTGTCTTTAAAATGGTTGGAGCAACTTATTTAATAAATAGAAGATGATGTCCTTAGTCCTCAGCTAAAGTAATTTATGCAAGACTCTTTATTATGGGAATATGTGAGTTCATATGTTAGTAGTCATACCCATCATGAGGACGAAATAAAAGTAGTATCTTCGGGAAAAAAACAAAACACTAGAACCCCTGCTCGAGCTAGACTGATATAGAAAATATAAAGAGACCCTAAGATATGAAACTATTCGTACCTACTACAAAAGCGAAATAAAACACAAAATTATTTTTTTCTTTTTTAATTTTAATATTTAATTATAGGAAATAACAACGTCACTTGTAAGTGATCTCTTTAACAATTTCCAGTTGATCGAAGTGTTCAATAATGAGGCTACATTAATTAATGAAATATATTCTACATTTAATTATCCGCCAGCGTATCTATTTTCATCGTTAGTTTGATTCCTATCATAAAATTGTATTAATTTTATGAACATTTTATATTAAAGGTTTGGTTTTTTATTTCCCACTTCTAGGAAGGGGCCCTCCAAAACGAAAATTTTTGTTTTTTGGGTAGATAATTATACATTCAGTAATTTATGCCCTTATTTATTTGTTTAATGATATTGTACAAGATTCAAAATCAGGAAACACGGGCTAAACGTACACTGGGAAAAAGATCGGGTGGGAAAAACTCCTTGCACTCTTTTAAATCAACCAAATATGAATTATCTTAATTTCTTAGCGGTTCCTCGTCGGGTCTGGGGAGTAAAAAATAAGTGTAAGGGATATTGTATAGTTAATCTTTTTCGATAAAAAAATAAAACTTTTAAAACAGTTGAATAGATATGTAATATTAAAGGAATATCCTACGCGTCATAAACAGAAAGGACACAATACAAATTAAAGTAGCAACTAAAGATAAGGCTTCGGCGGCAGGCTTCGCAAAATCGTCACGTTTCGTAATAACGCCAATAGCACGAATCTCGTTAGAATAAAATCATTTTTCACACAGCACTTTTTATATAATATTGACTTCGTGGGAAAAAAATCCTGACCCCTTTTTGAACATCAATAAAAAACACACCAAAATCGTTCGCAATCGGTCCTTTCTTTTGGGAGCTAGATATCTACGGATAGATAATCTATGATCAATAAGAGACCCACTACAAAACTTTGTAGATCACAGATTCAGGTTTCCTCACCTCAATTTTTATGCACATGTAGATACTTAGAACACTAGCGGGAACCATTGGCAGGTATCCTAAACCGGACCTGTTTAGAACGAATAATACTTAGAAGTACTCGTACTTTGTGGCACGGACATTTGTACCCATCGAGGATCTTTAATGTTAATAATTAAGCCTTTAATGTTTAGATAAGCGTGTGCTTTTAAAAACATGTGTTTATTTACAGGATCTTATTGTGCCCGTGACGTGTTGTGATAGCTCTCTGATGATAAAGGATTGCTCTTGACCCATTTATGTCCTGCAAAGTAAACAACGCGATAAAAGGTTTTGTATCTAAGTTTACAAAGGGATTATATGGGAATTCGAAATATACCTATCTAAAGATGATTTTTTTACAGTAAATGAGTAGCAAAAGGGTAGGCCATCTGATGGTAAATGGTCAATGCAGCTCATAGGCGGCCGCATCCAACCTCGGATAGAGAAAAAAAATCCTATGTGAGGTTGCATGCGGGCGCTTTGCTACTCATGAAAACTAAAATGTTGACCGCAAATAAAGTATATCCGGCAACAATACATCCCCAGCCGAAACACAATACATGAACGTGCTGCTTTACAACGGGTTAAAAGGCTGGCGGAAACCTCCCCAGACGAACCCCCATGGCTCTACCATGTCAACTAAACAAACGAACTGATTGATTAATTTATGTCTGAGAACATGCTCTTTCCTGACGAGTTAAGGGTAAGCTAGTAAAATACTAAACTTGTATTAAAACAAAACATTCATATCGAAGTTTCAAAAAGAAATAAGGAAACAATTAAACATTTCTCGGAGTACCGTTCAGAAAATAAACATTGACGAAAAGTCTTTGTTTACAAACTAAGGAAGAGGAAATGGACCGTCGCGTGAAAACAAAACTAATTGTTCTGTCAAAGGAAAGTTGGACGTTGGACGGACGGACAAAAACTCGAGACGACAGAAAAATCGATTCTAATTCAAAGTTTACGAACGTTGCCAAAATATTCGTTCGGTGATCAAAGGGCGCTTGGAATAATAATGAAAAATCACCTGCTGTTACGGTGAAGGAAAACATGGTGACAAAAGCAATTGTGAAGTCTACCAACCCCCAAAGTTTCGTGGACTAAGGCTTACATCAACCTCATTGTGGAAGGAGACCCGACCCTGCAGTGTTACTAATGGGTTCATCATTATTTCAGCCCTTCGTAGTCCATTGCTGGACATCGTCCTCCCCTAATCGACGCCACTCCGCCCGGTCCTAGGCCCTTCGAATCCAACGATTTCCCGCTGTCCTCTTCAGGTCGCCAGTCCACCTGGTCGGAGGGCGGCCTGTATTCCTTTTGGCAAGTCATGGTCGCCGTTCGAGGACCTTTCTTCCCCACCGCACATCGGTCTTTCGATGGGTACTAATGTGTAACAGAGAATTAAAGAATCAAAAATAATAAAAAGAAAAGCTTAAAGAATGGTATTATACTTATTTGAAACATTAATACGGTGGGTATTATTTTAGCACAACACAGGTATAGATAGCTTTAGATAAAGTTCTCTCCCACGAAAGAATTTTTCCACTGACTTTAAAACCAAACAAAAGAAAAGTTATGAGAGGTTTAAAGTCGACGTGTCGCTGAGAACGGCCCGGTGCAAGCGATGGGATTGCCGCGCGGAACTAAAGCTTTCAAACTGAAGCGGATTTATACACCTTTAGATATAGGTATATATAATATTGAGAGAAAATCAATAGATCAATAGAGATGTAAGCATACTAGTAGGTACATCCACGTTTATCCACAGCTATGTAGGTATGTATGTATGTATATATGCGTGGTTATCGTGCCACGTCGTGCTAGGCGCAGGGCAATTACGGCAGCTTGATTACCTAGATTTATTGCCTTTTTCTTCTTTTCTTTCAGCAATTGCTTTGTAAATTACTTCAAGGAAGATAGCAGAGGGTAATAATAGACGAAAGTCGTTAAGGTCTTGCTTTAATTACGTTCTAACTTCGTTTTGTGTAAATTTATACTTTTCAAAATGTATACCTGAGTTTCTTGATTCAACCATCGTCAAGTTAGTCATCAATTTTTCAAGGTATCACTGAAGATGTTTTTATGAGCGTATGATTTAGTTATGTTTTAGTCGGTAATAGCCCAGTGGGTCATTAATGGGTTACTGACAACATAAGTTGTTAGAGGGAATGTAAGGAATATAAAATACTGTCAATGTTTCCTTCCATCACATTTCGGTAAAGCAATAAGAACGCAGCATTACTCAAGTGCCGAGTATAATGGGATTAGGATAACATATTCCCGTAATGTGTCCACGGCGACTAATGTACCTCACGTGCACGCCACGAGTGCCCGCCGTCACGAGTTAGTACTTTATCTTTAGTGGATGTGAGTGTATTTTGGCGAGAGCTGAAGAACATACGTATTATGTCCCACTGTTGGGCTCTACACAACAGGAGCAGGCCTAGAGCTTAGTCCATCGCGCTGCTCCAATGCGGATAAGATTTTCGACAAAATTTAACGACTGTTATGTCATCGACAACAACCGGAACCGACGACTTGACGTACTCTCTAAAGGACGGAATAAAAAGTGAGGTACTGAATACAACTGAATGAAGTGAATTGAAGTACAGACCAGGAACAGAAATTCAAACTCATCATTCAAATCTATGCTTGACTGAGAATCGAACCCAGGACCCTCCACGCCGGTGTGTTAACCTCTGCGCCACTCAAATCGTTAAATTATTGCTTTTTCCAAAGTATACGCACAGTACCATTCCGTCCGTAGAATTATTTTCCTTTGCTTTATAGGATAGGGTGTCATGAATGGGGCAAAATCGTAGACATTAAGTATATTTTTAGTCTATCAGATACAACAATGATGTATTTTACGTATTTAAGAGAGAACTTTCATTACATCAGGCGAAAAATGCTTGATGGCAAGCGTAAAGTTTGCCTTTGTACACTTAGTGCCACAAATAAATAAACAAAATTCCTTTGAGTTTACGTTTCCCACTCGAGTACGACAGAAGCTGTCTGCTTGAAAGCATCCAGCTGTTGAGCTCTCTAGCGCTTTATCCGCTGTTTATGCTTAGATTTTGCTTTCAATGCTCTTTTAGTGAAAGGTTTTGTGAAATGTTTTGAGTCTAAAGTATTTGAAATGTTGAAGGTTTAAAAATAAAAATAAAAATCCTAAACATTTCTGTCGTCAATTTATAAACAGCGACAACACACCTCGAATTGGGTAGAAATTCTATTTAAGGTTGTTTGAGGATGCGTTGCTACTCATGAGAACTGAGATGTTCGCTACAAATTAAAAAAACCTCCAGAAACTATGCCTCGCAGGTGAAACATAATAAATCGAGAAACATGCTGCTTCACGGCGTAATTGTCATTAACCCATTAATGACCCACGGGCGGGTTGGGTCTCCTCTCACAATGAGAGGGATGTGGGCTCATGTGGGCCTTAGTCCACCACGCCGGCCTACTGCAGGTTGGGGACTTCACACCTTTGAGAACATTTTTAGGTAAATTCTCAGGCATGCAGGTTCCCTCACCACCCAAATTATAGCTTTTTATTGATTTATTATAAATATTAATCGTTAAAACCGCTACACATAAACTAATTGCATCAGCGACCCGTTATAGTGACCGCACGATGGGTTCACGACCTACATAGCGCAGCCGTGTCTGTAGTGCAGTGTAGAGCAGTCTAGAGCAGTGTAGAGCAGTCTAGCGTGTGTCAGCAGAATGTTGCGACAGTTAAGAGCTCTCAGCGTTCACTGTTGCGACGTGGAGATAATCGAGTTGGTTTAATCTTTGACTTTTTGTCGAATGATAATATGTGCTAACGGTTTTAAAGAATGTATTTTTGTTTTTAGGTGGTAAAGCCATAGCAGCTCGTTCGGGGTGGTACCTTACCTCTTAACCCGCCGTATAGCAGCTTGTTCTTCATATCTGATGTTTATGTTGGGGAGGTGCGGTTACCGGAGATACTCTCTTCTAAAAATATTTTACCTCTATTAGGGTTATAATATAGCGGTGATAGCCCAGTGGCTTAGAATTCGACCTCGAATCGAGGGGTCCGGGTTCGAAACCCAGTGGCGCGCACCAATGACTTTGTAAAAAAGTTATGTGCGCTTTATAAAAATTAAATGTCACCTGCTGTTACGGTGAAGGAAAACATCGTGAGGAAACCTGCATGCCTGAAAAAAAAGAAAAAAAAAGTTCTCAAAGGCATGTGAAGTCCACCAACCCGCACTAGGCCAGCGTGGTGGACTAAGGCCTACATCCTTCTCATTGTGAGAGGAGACCCGACCCTGTAGTGGGTCATCAATGGGTTACTGACTGACTGACAGGGTTATAATACTGTGCGACTCCTATGTAGTAAGCTATATGATGTACGTATATATGTGTAGTGGCAACATTACTAAAACTCAGACTAAGGGCCCAGGACCGGGCGGAGTGAGTCCATATCCAGCAGTGAACTACTAAGGGCTGAAATGGTGGAAGAAATTCTTCCCTCCTTACGAAAGGAATACATAACCGAAAATATTTATTTCCGCAATATCATTATTAACCTGCGAAAATTTGTTGACATAAAATATTTGCTATTCATAAGAGATATATCATCATAACCTGGCGGCTTAAAGGCTGATATATCGTTAGGGATACCCGCCATCAAAGACGCTTCCGGGTCAGAGGTTTATGGCCGGAAACGGAATGAATATAATTAAACCCTGTATACAAATAGATCATATCAAACTGAACTGGAAGGTATTACTTTATGTGAAATTGACAATGTTATTGTCAGTAACCCATTAATGACCCACTACAGGGTCGGGTCTCCTCTCACAATGAGAAGGATGTAGGCCTTAGTACACCACGCTGGCCTAGTGCGGGTTGGTGGACTTCACATGCCTTTGAGAATTTTTTTTTTCTGAACTCTCAGGCATGCAGGTTTCCTCACGATGTTTTCCTTCACCGTAACAGCAGGTGATATTTAATTTTTATAAAGCGCACATAACTTTTTTTTTTCAGTCATTGGTGCGTGCCACCAGGATTCGAACCCGGACTCCTCGATTAGAGGTCGAATTCTAAGCCACTGGGCTATCACCGCTATTATTATGGTATTGTTATTATGGTATTGATATATATTAGTTTTAAATATCAAACTGTTGTGGAGGCCACTTGCTGTTTATTGTCCATTGGCTCCCACGTTTAACCTAAAATATCTTATTTGAGTTTGTAATGTTTGAGAGTGACGCTGTTTCAACATAAATTTAAATACCCAATGTGGAGAGTAACTCTACATATCATTATACGAGAATGGACGAATAAATCCCATTTTCAAAACGCTTGAAAGTTATGATTCGCGATATGAAAGATGGGCTAATGTATTGCGGTTGGCGGGCATCCAGCGCTACACTATAATTGAGAGCCTAAATACAACCCAATTTCAACTCTAACTCAAAGACATAAAGCTCAAATTAAGTGTGTACTGTGTTTACATCCAAAATAAGCAATTCTAAAGCCTAATCGAATATAACATGCAAAATTTATCTCATTTTTGAATTTTAGGTCAAGATCATCATCCATGTTCTCTGTTTTGTGACTTTTAAGGTTTGAAAAGAAAATTTTACAAAGTACCTAACATGCAAAATAAGTATTTAAAGTTTATTACAAGGCATACGGCATATTGTATAAGGCCGACTTGATATATATACATTGTACAGTCAGTCTTATAAATTAAAATTTATATGTACATTTCGTCTCGTGAATATAGTAGTATGATTTTCTTGTCGAGTCACATGTAAATGTTTCATGAATAGGACTAAAATTATTTTATATATAAGCATTATTTTATATATTTTCTTTCTTTTCTTTTTATTGTGTTCTGTAAATAGATATTTTTAATAGTTAAGATTTATTTAAGTTTCTTTTTTGTTCTTTTTAATTATATAAGCATCATAAGCGAATTAATCAAATTACAATAATATGTCTACAGTATTTTAGGGGGTTATTAATTGTTGGATATCACGTATTATAACGTACAACTACCCTTTGCCCAGTGACAATGAACAGCAATATTGAGATAATATTCCCTTTCTTAATCGCTACGATTTATATGCTGCTAACTGTACAAACATCGAACAACACTGCCCAATCTGGTTTTAAGACAAAAACATGTAAATTTTTCGTCCCGTGGGCGTAACAAAACATTTGGCGAAAAGCCCATCTCCAAAATTACGAATACATGAGCTCTTGTTGCAAACAAAAAACTTCAAAATTACAACCTTCGGCTCAACCTTTTTAAAAAGATGTACGTCGACTGACAATATCATTGAGATTTTTGTAGGCCAATAACAATGTTGTGTTTTTTAACTATTTTTTTTTGCATTTTGACGTTATGCTTTGTTTTGTTCTTTTTACATCGCAACGCACACGAAAAATAGGTGTTGAATTAATAACTTAAATGGCACTAGAATACGCTCTCGTGTTAATACATACATGAATACATTTCAAAGGCCGGGTTCGTGCTTGAACGCACGTATACGCACGAGATGAATTCGAAATCACGTCCAAACTGCGGGCGGCCTAACAGTAACTGATCTGAAAATTTCGTGAAAAACATGAACCCTATCTTTCATGCTATAGCTTACATTGTATGGAATGACGTTATATGCCATTGTTAATCGTTCGACCCAAACCGGATCGGGGGTGTCATCTATGTACATAAACGACTTTTGTTGCTTGCTTCCCTTTGAACCTTTTAGCTCCAAACATTTCTTTTGTTGAAGTTTTTTGCTAAAAATAAAAAATCCTTTGGAATTTAATTTTATTTAAGATTCACCTTTGAGACTACTATTTTTAGTATCTCAACAACCCTTCAGTGACCTACTGTAGGGTAGAATCTCTCAGAATGAAAAGAATGTAGTCCTTAGTCCACCACGCTGGCCTAGCGCAGATTAGTGGACTTTACATGCCTTACACGGCATATCTCTAAAGCGCACACAGCCCCGCTGCTTGAGTAGATCGCAAGCGATCGGAAAAGTTAAGCAACGTCGGGCGCGGTCAGTGCCTGGATGGGTGACCGCTAGTGGCGAATAAATGCGCGCTTCCGTGCATCGGAGGGCACGCTAAGTCGTTGATCTCGGTAGTTATCCATGTAGTAGATCCGTTAAACCTTGTCGGAGTTTTTTTTTTTATTTATTTAAAACTGTTTACCTCAATATTACACTTTGAGGGCCTTAGATAATATAAATTATTAAAAAATTCTAAGAAATTCAAACAAAGGACAATAAGATCATAATAATAAAAAATAACAACAACTAACCTACTTATTTAGTTGTGCAACTGCTTGCATGACACCAACACAGAAGACAGAGAACTTAATTCCTGAACGATCCCCAGCCAGGACCAAACTACCCATGCACACTCCCGACCTTGTCGGAGTGTGCATGGGTAGTTTGAAAACAGAACGCCGACACGGGTTGGCAACTCACCCGTTTCTCCACCAATCTGCATTGGAGCAGCGTGGCCTGTGGTAGTATGCTTCAGGCCTTCCCCTGTTGTATGAAGAGACCCGTGCCCATCAGACGGCTATTAAACGGTTGCAGCTCCCCACATGCCATTACAATACAACACTAAATTATATTGGCCTAGGCCTACTAACATTCAGGCCATTCATGACTGAACTGAAGGATATTCCATCATGCTGTTTCACTGCTCATTGGTGTTCCAAATGTAAACCTCCCATAAAGTCTAGATTTTAACGGCTTCCTATCGGTAACAATACAAAAAAACACAAAAAAGGTACAACATTTATGAAAAGGTGTAAAAGTCACAAAAAGGTATAAAATGTTTTCACAAAAACATCTTGACAAAAACTGTCAGCGTGAAACATAGCGCTCCAGCCTCAACTCTCCAACTTTTGTAGACTTTTGTATACTTTTCACAAAAGCTTCACCCATGTAGGCCGAGTTCACAAAGTTTTATTTGCTTTTTTGAGCCAAATTTTGTTAAAAACTTACCTACATTTTGAGCTTTTGTTTCTACTGGACGGAAAAACTCCCATCCAGTAGTTCTTTTAAAATTTTAATGAATGCTAAATATGCGAACAAGCATAGTTCATAATAGTTATAAGTGAATGTTTGTTTGTTTTCAGGAACCAGATCTATTCAGTTTTCAGGCAGAACCTTTTAACTTGTTTTAGTAGGTATCTACGAGTACCTACAGTCCTACCAGGTAATGTTATAAATGCGGAAGTTTGTGAGAATGAATGAATTGATGGATGTTTGTCACTCAATCATGCAAAAATGGCTGAACAGATTTGGCTGAAAATTGGTACACAGGTAAACTATAACCTAAGTTATCATATAACATTTTTATTTCTCTCTGGACCAAATTTTCAGGTCACCATGGACGAAGTCGCGGAGAGAAGCTACTATAAATAAATAACGCTTCACACTCATAGCCCCACACTAGGATTCCCTACGTCGTGGGTGCCATGGACACACACAAGACAAGAACACACACACCCAGACCAGAAACAGAAATTCAAATTCATCATTCAAATCTCTGCTCTGCTGGGAATCGACCCCAGGACCCTCCGCGCAGCGCACCGGTGTCTTAACCTCTGCACCACTCAGGTCGTTTGATGTAAATTTATCTAAATCCAAAGCTTTATTTAAAAGCACTGCCCCATTTCTTCCGCCCACTCCACCGCCTTGCTTATCGCAATTGCGGAAGATTCCTCTACCCTTTTGAAGTCTAAAATAAAAGTCACGAAAATTTATTGAAAAAAAAAACCACAAAATGGCATCACAAGGGTGCGGCGTTTTGTTCGCCTATTACAAATAACAAGCGTTCACCGAAGCGTAATGAATCAGAACACAATGGACCTCAAACTTTGGACAATATTATGAAAGTTTTGGGTGTCGCTGTCGCCTTTCTGAAGAATTGGTCTTGTTGGCGACGCAAATGTTTATATTATGTTACGTAACTAAAATATGTACTCGTATCTTTTTTATTAATTGTCAATTTAAATTTAGTAGGTTATTTAATGTTTAAGTTTTTATTACTTAATTAAAGGACACTGGCTGAATGAAGGCGCGCGCATTCGACATTTAAAAAAGGAACGAATGCGCGTGAGGCGGCGAGCTCGCGAAAACAACTGAAGATCAGTTTTTTAGTTCTAATTTGTATGCATTTTCGAGTCCGCGCGCATTTATGTCCCAAATTTTCACATAAGTTTTGTAATAGTTTATCAAAAGTTTTCAATTGTTAATTTTGCCTGTTCCATAGTTATTCTGTTATTTTACCGTTTCGATTATACATTTTTACAATATCACGCAATAGTTTTCACTACGTGTTCACCCCGCTGCCTACAGGTCTTATGATCGGAAGTTTGTATATTAAAACAGCCTTTGATAACAGCGTCCTTGATAGCATAGGCTCACCAATCCGCACTGGGGCAGTAGTGGAGTATGCTCCAGATCCATGCCCAACAGTGGGACAACTGTAGACAAATTAATCGACGTGAGAGTGTAAAACAAGCTCGTTCCTAGATAAATTGATGTTGATTGATAATCCTAAACGGAATCTAAAATCCTATTAGGGATTTAACGACACGGGTTGGCCACTGCCGCATAATTTTCAACTCCTTCGTTTTGTAAAAAGAGACTCCTAATCGGTCGGTTATGTCGACCAATTCGGACAAGGCGTTCCAGTGAAAATGTACAAACATTTTTCATTGAGGCCATTGGACTTCACTTTAAAGCCATAACAAAAACCTCAAAACTTGTATGCCCTTCGCGAGGGACAACTGTTCAGCAGAGCGTAATGAATCAGAACAGGGAAAGAGCCTCAAACTTCCGACGAGATTATAAAAAGTTCTATCACTGCCACCCTCTGAAATATTCGTTACGTCATTGTAAAGCTGCTTCCACACTTGTATTCAGATATTCTTGCTTACAGATTGATTCCGATTCTCTGTATGATCTTAAACTGATGGATGTTCTTTGAGGTTTGGAAAGTTTTTAGGATTGTGCTGCATCGTACCACTTCTAACCTTGACTTTAACTTTCACATATTATCTCTCATCTTGAAGAGATATGGACCTACTAGGTATCCCTATTTTATAATGTTGATGACATAAAAGTTTGGTTATTAAAAGAAGTAAAAAACCGGCGTAAAGTAAATAGTATGTTTCATTTTTCTCGTTGTAATTCTAAGACCTTGTCAGTCGTTAATGAACCTTATCTAAACCCAGAAATAAATATTTTGGTGTTATAAAAAAAATGTGAAAAGTTTGCGAACACCCTAAAATTCCCAGGAATTCCAGGGATAGCGCGGCAACTTCGAACGTCGCTTCGTGAAATTCCCGTTTTATTTGACGGCGCAAATCAGGCATAAAATTTTCAGACTTTGAATCGACTTTCGTTCGACGTTTTCTGGCGAAGTATTGATTTATTTTAAAAGTTTTAGAGGGAAACTGTTATCTTTGAGATTACTAGTGTTAGGAATTTAAAGCTACCACAAAGCGTTTATTATTATTTTACCCATTAAATTGAAAACATTATAATTATTATATTATAAACATTGATATTATATTCTTGCATCATTCCATTTCTATGCCGCTAGTCAGGTCTGCATTTTTGGTTTCCAGAGATTACAAGTAATCGATAAGAAAGATTTTATGATGCCTCAAACACTTCTCGAAAAATGTCTGTCGGCTCTCGGACTATAAAGACATAGATGCATTGCTTACTTCTATGAAAATTTAAAGTAACCAACTGTTTTCTGGGTTATATTTGGACGACATTTTTTTTTGTTTAGATGGGTAGCGATATGATGTTGTCAGTACCCATTATGCGATATGGTGATCGCTGCAAATAAAGTATCACGATAAATAAATTCTCGTTAAAGGGATAAAAAGTATTAAAAGCGACAAAGTTCAAAGATATTCTAAGAAAATTAAAAGTAACACAAGCCGTTTTCGCGAAGTTTATTTTTGCATAATCTATCTTTAAAGCTCGCTGCAAAAGGTACACAAGAGTTTGTTGTTCGAAGTCTTGCAGCGAGGTTTCTTCAAGGAAGATATACTATACATCTTCTAGATACTTTTTGTGGAGAAGTTGTAAATGAGCGTGCAAGCCACCTGATGACCTGTATGTACCCTTAGTCTGAGTCTTAGCAGTTCCGAAACGAAACGCACACATACACAGCTCACCAGACGAAAATGTACAGTGTAATAACCAACAGAGGATTTTTAGAAGAGTTAAAAAATTAATAAAGCATTAGATAAATCATCACAAAAATTGCTATATTTTTAATTAACACTCTTTCAATGTTAAATAATATTATTGAAACATAATAACCGTGAATTAGCCGTAATGCACTGTAAAATTTCGAACTCATAATATCCCGTAGGTATTAAATATTTGTAAGTATTATAATGTCTAACAAAAAACTTGAGAGTTGTCAAGGGACACCCGGAAGGAACGAAGTTCATGACGTAAATGACAATGTCATTTACGACACTTTTTGCTGTCATGACGTAACTGAAGTTCATGACGTAACTGACGTAGTCATGAACTTCAGTCATTGTCATTTACGTCATGACTTACGTCATGACAACAAAAAGTGTCGTGACAACTTTTCGTAAGAATTTTTTCCGTCTAGCCCCCTTTCACAACGCGCGATAAGGAACTTCGTTCCAATAAGTATTCATATCTTTCATTCCATACAAAAATTTGATTAACTTTTAAATTTTTTAACGCCTCTAAAAATCTTCGACCTCTATTTGTTACTACACTGTGGACTCCTGTGCAGTAAGCTGTGTATGAATTACGTATCTATGGATGTGTGCGTTTCGTTTCGGTATCGCTAAAACTCAGACTAAGGGTACTGATGTTAAGTGGCCACTGTGGTCCATGGACAACTACTCTTAAATTTACACCCTTAAGTACTTTTTGAGTGTGTGAAATTAATATGTGGGTTCCTACTTCGGAGGTGAAGAACAGACTTAATTTTTAACATTGCCCATTTTGTTTGTTTAAAATTGTATTGAATATTGTAGGCCTTGGAGGAAGAATATTAATTTATTTATTTATATTTTATTGTTAACTTATTAAGCTGGGTTACAAAGGGTTACATTGGTGAACTAATTTAAAAAATACTTTCACCTACATGTAACTTATGTCCACAATAAATATGTTTAACATTGACTTTAAACAAAATATTATAATAAAAACTTTCGCTTAAAAATTGGGGACTTTGCCCTCATTACTATTTCTACGAAGGGTTAAGTGTTTTATGACTGAACAAAGCCCTTAAAGGTGAAAGGAGGCGCTCAGAAATTCTGACTTTTGACTGTATTCATCAAAAATTCACGACTTTAGGAATGTTGGAAGCTAAGCTTAGAACAATCTCGACGTCAAAGGTTAGGCTAGTTATTTTAAATTATTAAACACTCTGTAAGGATAAAGTCATTAATGCTTCAAAAGGTTATTTAGTTGTCCGTAATACACTAAAATGTCGGAGGTAGAAAATTATGGGATATTATTGTATAATCGTACCCATTACCCTTACCCATAAAAGTGCTGCGTTCACTTTTAGTGTCTTGTCTCGGTCTAGTTGATATATGTAGGTAGGCAACGATGCTAGATAGTGCATGCGAAGAACCGATTTCCACGCACCCCCCGATCCTGGCGCCCTAGGCTACAACCTAATTAGCCTAAGCCCCTTCTTGCACAAGGCTACGCTAGTCTTCGATACTCGAGGACATTAATCTCCATAGACGTCTATGATACGTCTATGATACGACCATAAACGGTATTCATATAAAGAAGCCTCGGCTGCGTGTAAACGATATCGCCCCATCTTGTTAGTGCACCTTGTTATTTAAACTGTTATTTAAACTTACATTTTATTTCACGGAATAAAACGAAGTAGGTTTTCTATTTTAACATTATACCGGGCTTTTCACGACTGCTTTGGTTTTGTATCGCTTGTAAGGTGAACCTATATTGTCTGCAATACTCTACATGTTAAGAAAAAACAAATTTATATAAAATGATCTTATTTAATTAGGCCATTTATAAACATTATTTTGTATCTGCTTAGCTTACAATATTTGCATATCTAAACACACACCCAGACCAGAAACAGAAATTTAAACTAATCTTTCAAATCTCTGAACCGGGGAATCGAGCCCAGGACCCAACGCAGCCGCGTCTTAACCACTGCGCCACTCGGATCTTCATTATTATTCCAGCAATTTGATTCATCAACAGTAAATATTTCACCAACTTTATAAAACCTTATCGCCACAAAGCTGATGAAAATCATTATTATTTTCCATCCTGAATATTAAGCAGCGCTTTTGAATTTCAAATAATTTCCACGAAAGATGGCTCGGACACATTAATTTCCAAGCGAGCGTTAAAACAAGCAAATTCATTACGTTCGTCCTTTAACAACTTCTTTGTACATTCCTTTAGATAAGAAACGCATTAGCATAACGCCCTTTGAGATGCAAATACGCTTTTTAAGAGTTCGGGCCATAAAAGTGCTTTAATACTCTAATCAGTAGGCTTTTTATAACCTTCTGTGGTCAATCTCTGCTAGATTATGATAGGTACACTCGAATTTTCCCGCGGCTTCGTACGCGTGGATTTTAGAAGTTGGTCCAGAGAGGAATAACAGTATCCTATGTTTTAATTCAGTTTACAAACTATGCGAATACCAAATTTCAACCCCCCTGACATCACCTCCCTTTACTCCAAAGATACGTAATCATCCTAATGAACTGAAAAATTCTTATAATAGTTGTAGTAGATACATCAAAATCACAGTGGCAAATAAAAAAATAATAAAGTTCTACAAAGCAGTAGTGTAATAGCATTAAAACCGCACGACACCACGGGAGTAAATTAATTAGTTCCAAACAACGAAGTATAAAAGCGCGCTTTTCGCTGCGCTGTAAAACAGTTTCGCATTTACTTATACAAATACCTAATAACTGTAAATATTTTTACTTGAAGATACTTTAAATAGCTGATTTCGTTGCTAACAATTAATAACGAAACGGTAACCAATATATTTTTAACTCATAATAACATAGTTTATCAGTTCTGCGCTTATCAGATAAATATTATATATTCGACAATCTCGGTAGATCCACTACAAGGTCGGCTCTCCTCTCACAATGAGAGGAATGTAGGCCTTAGTCCACCACGCTGGCCTAATGCGGGTTTGTGGATTTCTTATGCCATGTATATCTGACACTATTAATATTTCTTCTGTCTTAAATTATTACGAAATGAGCTAACCTAAAAACATTTTATAGTGACCATATCAATAATAAGTCTTTTATGTTTTTAAAAAATAGATTAACTTAGCAATCGCACTAAACAATCTAATTTAATATAATATCTTGTAAGATGCATCGCCAAGTCTATCTACTTATTTAAAACATAAAAGATTCAAACTTTTTACGGTAGAAGAACTGAGTTGCGGGTCTTGGTTTTTTAACAAGTTATATTTTTGGTGATATCTGTTGTTACAATATTGTTGAACTGAATGTAAACTACTATACTTAATTAAGATCATTTTTCATCTAGTTCGTTCTCAAGCTACACAACACTATTGCGAATAACTAAGTTTGACGACAATTTACGCGATCCTAACGGCGTAAATTCGTTTAAGGGGCGAGGTTAATGAGATTAGCATGTACTAAGTGCGTTATGAGGTAAACACTAATAGAGAGAGTTGCTCCTATGTTTATCTGTCTCAGAATATACAAAAACACAGGTGGTAGGAGTATGGCGATTGTGATGTGGATACTTACTTTCATTGAACTGTCAAAAACAAAAAATGACGCCATAAGCCGGGTTCTCCATATAAAATCTATATTGTCACGCGACTTGTGAATATTTCGTCGTGAACACGAAACAACATTTCAACTTGTAATTATACGTACGACGTTTTGATCGCGATTCGAGGTGGCACGTACTGTTCACGTGCGCCCCTGCAGAAGACGGGATGGAGGAACTCCAGCTCCATCCTGCCAAGGAGATGGGAATCAGACCACCGCTATTGGGGCTGCGGAAGAATGCTAAAGTTACCCGGAGCCCCGACAACCAAGCGTCGTGAGGAACACCTCGGGGTTTAGCCGGTAGGAGTCCGGCATCACCTCTATCGACTCCAACAACTGTTGGAGTCGATAGAGGTGATGCTACTGCTGTCAGCAGGTGTAGGATTTCCCCACGTAAAAAAAAGTACTTAATATTGGATAGTTCCTCAACTCGAAAAAACTACTTTTATCAAAGCAATATATTTAACGACTATACATAATAGATAGATCGGTAAGAACAAAACCGGCCCGGTAACCAACTTTTTTTACTTTAATTTAAGGAGTCACAGAACTTTTTAAGGAATTTTCGCCCTTATTTGATTGCCGTTACGTCACATAAATGCAACGACACGTTTGAATTAAGAACAACCCAAGAAATCCCTAGGTTTTGATTAATGAATGAACGTCAGAGGTCGCGATTGCGTCGCAATTTTTATCAAAATCGGCTTTACCTTATTCATACATCATGGTGTTTTTATCAGTAACTACCACCTCGCCATTTTGTGAAAAAATTATGAACAAATTTGTTATTAATTACATCAGCTATCAGCCACTGAAAGTCCCGTCAAAATCGGTCCAGCCGTTTTAGAGATTAGCCCGAACAAGCAAATAGACAGACAGACAGAAAGTACCGTGTGTGTACAAACATATGCATTTAGTAAAAAGCGGTTGATTTAATATTAAAAACAGGCACTCGAATTGTATTTAATTGTACTTATAGATTTATATCTCGTTTGTAACGTATATGACATTGTGGCGAAAATGTTGACCAAGAAATCCATAACGTAATAGAGATGATATGGAGCTCATTCCCACTTTATTTCATGCAAATGAGACAGCCCCATGGAGAGCCATTCACATACATCACGGGGGCTTTCAAGTGGCTCGTAAAACACGTGCCTTTATTACAGTTTTCCTAGCTCTCGCCATATCACAAAGTTTTATATCACGTGAACGACAATTTCCTTTATGGTGAGATTTACGTTAAATACTATAAGGAAGCGGCTTAGCCCAGTGGCTTAGAATTCGACCTCGAATCGAGGGGTCCGGGTTCGAATCCCAGTGGCACACACCAATGACTTTGTAAAAAAATTATGTGCGCTATATAAAATTAAATATCACCTGCTGTTACGGTGAAGGAAAACATCGTGAGGAAACCTGCATGCCTGAGAGTTCACAAAAAAAATGTTCTCAAAAGGTATGTGAAGTCCACCAACCCGCAGTAGGCCAGCGTGGAGGACTAAGGCCTACATCCCTCTCATTACGAGAAGGAGACCCGACCCTGTAGTGGGTCATTAATGGGTACTATAAGGAAGAAGTTGTTGTGTGTTGTGTTCTAAGTTTCTTACTAATTCTAAAGACTACTTAACGTAATGACAATCATTGTTTAACGAATATTTCAAGCTAGAAAAAACCGACTTCACAAAATGAAATTTTGTATTTACGGCCCCAACTTTCATTAAAACAAATCAACGAAAAACGTTTCACTCCGATCTCAAAGCGTTTGACGCTAACTCTCGCAGCGTAAATGAATTTGCAGTTGGTAAAAAGTTTTCAATTACTATTTTCTGTTTGTAGGTTACGGGTTGCCAGTATGTCAAAGTTATTAAAAGCAAATGCGAAAAAAAATACGAAAATAATTCGAAAAATCTCTACGTCCCACACTAAAGAAATAACATTTAAATTTTCTCTAGAAATCTCCACTAGAAATACATTTGAAAGTTTTTATAAAATAAATCTTTATTTCAGATTTAATGCTAGATAAATGTTTGTACAATCTATGTAGTTCCGTACTGGAAAATACAAAAGAAACTATTTTAGTACTAAGTATTTCAAACCATTCCGTTTAGAACTACAATTTAAAATTTTCAGATGTATTTCGTGCAAACCAGCGAAATAGCGAGGAATTTAAATTAGTTAAATTTTTTAGTTCCTCACTTTTCTACAAATTGTATGAATATTTTATTTCTGTGTTTAAGCATTTTTATAGCATTTCCGTTTAAATTACGACACAATTCACACTTAGAAATAAAACTTTATTAAACTCTTTAATAGCTGCAAATATTTTGTGTAGGGAGATGCTTAGTGCGAGAAACCATATGCTGTAAAGGCGAAGTAAGCGCCACGAGGACGCGCATGGATACCTAAGACTTCTCCATAATGTTCTCAAAGGCATGTGAAGTCCACCAACCCGTAATAGGCCAGCGCGGTGGACTAAAGCTTATATCCTTCTCATTGTGAGAAGAGACCGACCCTGCAGTGGGTCACTAAGGGGTTGGATACAATAAGCATCGAGCAAGAATGATGTCAACACCGCTGTATGATCATATTGTATACCCGACGCGGTTAAGAGGCGGCAATGACGTCATCGCGTGCTTGACAGCGCAAAATGTCAATTGAGTGCCGCTCCAATAAACACCGTATTGACACAAGTCATTGTGTGTGAACGAGCTTTTGTTTAGTATGTGTATTGTTTGTTCACGAAATGTTATGATTAACAAGTCTATGCAACGTGGACACGGATGTCCTAATTGCTATGTCGCTCGCAAAACTTGCTCGTGCGACAACCTCATTTCGTACATTTTCGACTTGAGATATAAGTGGGTATTTTAATTAGGACAAGTTCATACCCTGTGTTTAAATTTTGTCATGTTCGTTGGTCAGTTAGTTGTATGTTATGTTACCCAAGGCCGAAGGTAAGACATACCTACCTTCGTATCGTACCGTTACATCGTACCCTTGATTGGTGTAGTTCTATGATCTGACACGAAACGAAACCCAACCGGAGATGAAGATTTATCAGAAGTATTTTGAGAACTGAAATCTGTCTCCAACTATATCCTCGAATAGAACCATAATTTTCTCGTATGATCTCCAATGGTTCTAAAACCTATAAAAAAAATACATTGTTACTACAGAGTACTCCCTGAACATTGGTTATGCCAATATATGTTAAATATTAACTAACTAATACGTGTTTGTAATCATCGCCACCAATATAGGATATCGCTCAAGTAAAGCAAATTGGTTTTGTGTGGAATTAACGAGTTCCTAACATGTTTAATGCAAATTTGTGTGGTAAGCGAAGGGTGTTTGTTTTAGTATGATGCCACAAGTTTTAATAGAATCGATTAGGTGCCAAACGGGCTTTCTTTGTTTCTTTCAGCCCTTTGTAGTGGCCTACTGCTGGACATAGACTTTCCTACCCATAACGCCACTCCACCCGGTCCTGGGCCCTTGCAATCCAACGCTGTCTTCATCTGGTCATCAGTCCACCTGGTAGGAGGGTGACTTGTACACAGACCCCTCTTTCCCAGTGGGCACTTTGGGAAAGTGCCCAAGGCCCCTGTCCTGTTCCTGTCAGATAACCAATATTTATTACAAAAAAACTTATATAATTCGAAGAAATCAAAGCTGTAATGGTCAGTTCATCTACGTGTTTCGTCTCTTCAGACTCTGAAAGAAAAAAACTGGAAAAATATATGTCTTTTTGTTAAGGAGTAACGTTACATCAAACAGATACACACGTATGTTATTTTAAGTTTATTGTTAATACTTATTTTTGCAAAGGGGATTTATTGTATAAATATAAACTTTATACAAAATAAAAAATACTTTGACACTTTTCTGAACGTGAATAACAAGGGAGACAGACATGTTTTTATGTAAACACAAAAATAGAATACCCATCGGATAAACCCAAGTAAGCACTTGACGAAAATAAATATTAAACATATTTGAGTAAACATTTGTTCCAATACCAAATAAGTGTGATTCTAAACAACATTACAGACCGACTAGATTAGAAAACGTGGGACGTCAAACCCACACTGATTTTATTTCCGCGAGCGTAACTGAGATCGTGTTGCTCTCAGAGAAACGGATATCACATTGACCACCGAAGAAACGGCAAACATGAGCCCTTCTGGCGCGTTTTTAGCTGTCAAACGATGACAGTTTTGACATTGCGGTACTTGCGGTCCACAACAAAGTTATACGTCAACATAACTTTCTTTACTCATTTCTTTAATTACTAAAGTAGTGAAAAGGTGATTTCCAGTTTAATCCTTCATATCTTTTTTTACTACCCATCCTTTGTATTAATTTTCGCGGTGGTTAATTATGAAAAACAGCATTTCAAGCCGAGATTCAACCGCAACTCGGTTAAGTGTCGTAGAACGTCAAACCGACACTGATTTAATTTCCCTGCGAGATCTCGAGACCGTGTTGCTTACAGGAAACGGATATCCAAGTCACAGAGTAGAAGGCTTTACATTCCACTAATAGTACCGCTTCCTTTCGGTTATGCAGGTGTGAGAAAATTATAGGTTCTTATTGGGTTCTTAAGTAGTACTCTACTTAAGAACTTATTTACCTATAGAGAAAATTATAGGTTCTTAAGAACACTCCTACTAAGAACCTATAACTTTTTCACACCTGTGTGTACTAAATCATGTGTTGTGTAAAAACGTGAAGGTAATGTACCCCTTTGCACCCCTTTTTCGGCACTCTAAATTGGTCATGCCCATTCTACATTCATCCGCTTTGATCGCCCCTCAGGCAAAACGTAGACTGCGGAAAAAAGCGGGTGGAAAAAAACTCCCATATTAAGGAGAAATGTGGAAAACTAAAAAACTTTACTAACAGAAAAATATTATTTGACTTAACAATACACTTACTTTATAACCATATAGCCGTTTTCACCTAAAAGGGATAACAACAAACATCGATCCATCCCGAGAAACTTTCACACATATTATATAGCAAAGAACACGCTGTAGATATGCGCAGACATAGATCACAAAATAGCAATCACAAATAGCTATGCCTTTTTGTGTTAAAAATATATGGATAACAAGTCACCCGTCTTACAAAGAGGAGTTCTCCATTAATTATCACGTTGAAGAATTGTTATGAGAATAACACGGACACTTCAACATCACTCTTGTCTAAGTTTTCTTGGATAATTTATTTGTTTACTTGTAAGTTGGCTTCACAGAGTTACTAAACAAAAAAAAATTGGCAATATTTTGTGTTGTTCTCTTCTATTCTATCATATTTTTCGAGGGCTTAATAGAACATTCATTCAATTTAAAACTCATCCGTGATACAACGAGACGGGTATATTTCAAGTACCTTCGAAATATAATCCTATACATCCATGTTTTGTACTTGAATTCTCGGCTCGATGTAGCAGAACAAGCCGGTAGGATTAATGCAGTTAGGAGTCCACAACGAGAATGGAATTGACATTGATTCAGTTTCCCGATGACGTCACTCGAGGCACTCCAACCGGATATATTCAACATGGCCAAACAAAACCTGTAATCCTCCACCAATTCGCATTGGAGCAGCGTGGTGGAGTATGCTCCAGGCCTCCCCAGTTGTGGAGAACAGTGGGCCATTAAGGGGTTGCAGCCCAACAAAACCTGAGAGACATACCGAAAACAAAGATGTTAATATGTTTAGATACCTATTGTGTCAGAAAATAAATATGGGACACCTAAAATAAATGTTATCTTATGTTTCCTTCTATCTTTTCAACCCTTCGTAGTCTGTTGGACATGTCAGTGAGCCATTAATGACCCACTACAGGGTCGGGTCTCCTCTCACAATGAGAAGGATGTAGGCCGCCGTCCACCACGCTGGCCTAGTGCGGGTTGATGGACTTCACATACATTTGAGAACATTTTTTGTGAACTCTCAGGCATGCAGGTTTCTTCACGATATTTTCCTTCACCGTAACAGCAGGTGATATTTAATTTTATATAGCGCACATTACTTTTTTACAAAGTCATTGGTGCGTGCCACTGGGATTCGAACCCGGACCCCTCGATTCGAGGTCGAATTCTAAGCCACTGGGCCATCACCGCTATAGGCTGTTGGACATGGGCCTCCCCTAATCCACGCCACTCCGCCCGGTCCGGGCTCCTTTAAATCCAACGATTTCCCGCTGCCTTCTTCAGATCGTCATTCTGAATAACCTCTACCAAAATATACTTCCCAAGTGTTAGTGGATTTCTTTTTCTATTGTGTGTCTTAAATGTTTGGGCTTCTTTTTTATTTTTAGAAAAGTTGAGCCCAATTTTACTTTTCATCTAGTCTAGTTAAATATAACTTGCTATAATGGTGAAGGAAAACATTTTGAGGTAATTTGCACGCCTGGAGAGTTCACATAAAATGTTCTCAACGGCATGTGAAGATCAACAACCCGCACTAGGGCTGGACTAAGGACTACATCCTTCTCATGTAGTCCTTAGTCCTGTGGGAGCAGACCTGACCCTGTAGTGGGTCATTAATGGGTTACAGCCCATCTCTCTTCATTTGTAGAAGTATGTGCCTAAAAACTTATACAAAACAGAAATAAACCGGTGCGGTTGATTCGGTTTGGAATCTTCACTGCGGATTGAACTCGACACCAATTCAATTGATTGGATAAAGTTTATAGCAATGGAGAGCAAAGTAATTGCTCGAATAGTTGGTTCAAGTTTCTGAACTCCGGATGTATTTATGGTTTGACTTGTGACCTACCTGAACTGAATTCTGAAAACGAATTGTTGCAAATTGCAATCGAAATTCAAGAGTTCTTCGATGTACGTGTTGTATATTTTTGCGATAAACCATGAAAACTGGGGTGGAGTTCAGAAACTGTATTTATAAACTTTCGGCTTTGTGACTCGGCTTTTCGATTTCAAAGTGTTTCCAATTAATAACATGTTAATATTGGTACCTACCACGGTTCCAATAGTTTTGGAACTGTTACCCCTTGTTCTACGAGTAATTGCAATGTCGCTCGCAACAAGTTGATCGTACGATAACTTCATTGCGTACGTTAGTCGCGTATATCATTTTGGACATCTCCATATAGAGCTCAGTGTTTAAATTTTGTCGTGTTGGTTGTTCAGTCGCTTATGTTAATCAATTAGGGCAAGGCCTCATAATAAATAACGATTCACACTCATAGCCCCACACTAGGATTCCCTGTGTCGTGGGTGCCGTGGACACACACAAGACAAGAACACAATACACCCAGACCCGAAACAGAAATTCAAATTCAGCATTCAAATTTCTGCTCTGCTGGGAATCGAACCCAGGACCCTCCGCACAGGTGTCTTAACCACTGCGCCACTCAGGTCGTCAAATGCGGTGATCCGCTTGTTCTGATTGGTTGGTTTTGACACTTTTATTGTGGTTGACACTTTATAGTTTTAAGAACATATTATATCAGGTATTTGATTCCTTTTTGAAACTTTATAAACGAATAAGATTTTTAAATTAAATCAAATGATTTTTTTGCAAGATTACAAGATAAAAACACAATTTACAAGCTTCATTTATTTTATCTTTCAAGTATATCACTTGCAATCTATACGATAAGGCAGCCTGCCTGTGCTCGAAAATAAAAGGTAAAATTCGGGAATTAGATAAATCTGAGTAGACATAGTGATTTATATTATTTTCTGCCTAGTTGAAAAGCTTTTCGCATAAATTACTGGAAGGCAGCTTTATCGCGTTTCGCTAGAGTCTATAAATTTTGAAGATTATCCTACACCGGGGAGCCACTTGGAAATGTCATAGGTTTATTATAATTGTAATAAGATTGGGAATGGAAGAACAAGTTAATTGATTTTAAAAGGATTCCATGTCGGTATTTTGATTTTGTGTTGTAACCTGGTTGCGAGGTTGGGTAGAAAAAAGGAGGTGATAGCCCAGTGGCTTAGAATTCGACAGTGCGTGCCACTGTAATCAATGACTTTGTAAAAGTTATGTGCGCTTTGCAAAATTAAATATCACCTGCTGTTACGGTGAAGGAAAACATCGTGAGGAAACCTACATGCCTGAGAATTCACAAAAAATGTTCTCAAGGGTATGTGAAGTCCACCAACGCGCATTAAACCAACGTGGTGGACTCAGGCCTACATCCCTCTCACTGTGAGGGGAGACCCGTCCCTGTAGTGGGTCATTAATGGGTTACAGACAACCCAGTGGCAACACCCCACAGTTGATGTAATCCCCGTATCACAATGACGATAAAATTAGGTGTTTATAAATAACGCGTTCACTTTAGAATTTTAACGTCAACTTTAGAAAAACTTTTGTTGTTGGCTATCATAGTAATTCTGCTGCAGTTCGTTGCATAACACATAGAATCTATTTTCGAACATCCATTTGAAAAACTGGCAAAAGGGAACAAATCTTTTGGCGCACGCCTGCCCTTTTACTGCTTTTACTTTCATCCGCGTGGGAAATACAACCGAAAGCGGATTTTCAAACGGCTTTTACGAAAAAACTTACAAAGAACATCCGTCCAAATAGATTGGGGTTTTTTATTTGAATTCGGAAAATCGTTTGGATTTTATAATGAAACAATGAGGTCATTGTTCAAATACAACATTGCTCTGGGACGAGAGATTACACAAAGATTTGAGTTACTTTCCGACGCTGTCGTTAATTTAATACATCGATGCATGTTCACCAGCGGATTTATATTTTCCTGGTTCACAGATTGTCATTTCATTTGAAACTTGACGATCAACAGCTCAGATTAAATCAAAAGTTGAAGCACTCAAAATGTTGGCGCGATATGTTACGAGCAAATGTCATATCTCTACAATGATCCTATCTTACCACTATTATAATTAAATAATGTTCACAAGTCCACCAACCCGCACTAGGCCCGCGTGGTGGACTAAGGCCTACATCGTTCTCATTGTGAGTCACCCGACCCTGCAGTGGGTCATTTATGGGTTACAGACAGACGTTACATTCACATATATGTAATGTCTGGTATCACGCGCAAAGCTAAGGCTATGCTACGTTACACACGTTACGATACATTAACTTCATGACAAAGGAAAATGTGGTGTATCCATTTAATAGTGCGATTTTGTTCCCTTGAAGGTACTTTCCTTAAAGACTCCGGTGCCCTTCAAAGGTTAAGTTAACTTCGGGAAAGGGATGACAATTTGTTTTTATTTTCACGATCTTATACGTTTTCCGCAATGCAAACTCCGTAAGGGAAGTTTGAGTTTGAGCAGAATAGAAAGAAAGATTCTGTGAACTGGAATGCAAGTTATCTAGAAAAGGTTTTGGTGACATTATTGGAAAGTTATTAATATTCACTGGTCCAAATTGTCTCCCAACCCTCATTAGGCCTACACCCTTATCATTGTGAGAGGAGACCCGACCCTGCCGTGGGTCATTAATGGGTTATAAACAGTCATTGGTGGCACCCACTAGCGGCAGAAATTAATAATCGATCTGCAAATATCTCTAATAACATTTGATTTGGCGACATAATTATGTTATTTAAACGAAATTATATAAAGTACTCGTATCTTAGCAACCAAACAGTGGGTATGTAACTATGTATCTCAATCCATATCCGAAAATCGGTTATTAATTTCGAGGGTTGGATGCAACCCCGGACGTCTTTATTACGAGGCTATCACTGCTTACAGTGGGATATCAATGCTTTGTGCTTGTGGCGACTTCTGCCACTCGTCAAGAGATGGCGCCACGGGTATCCTGAATCACGCTATCGAAGTTTTCTACATCGCTGGCATATATACAAAACTCCGACATGACGTAATCGGAGCACGGCCGCTCCCTATTGTGCGGAGATCTCCCTTTGCCACTGTGAGCCAGTGCCAAACGAGAAATATCACACCTTTCTACCTTAATTCAAGAACTTTTTTTCACTATCCAGTTCGAAGGGCGCTAATATTAATTCTGGGCGAACAATAGCTGTTCCTTATAAAATTAACCTTTTTTAACCCTTACCCTTACCCTGTTAAGAATATGTTGACTATCTCGACACGCACGAGTAGCTTGCTCGGACCTTTTGGTATTGCTTGCTTATTCTCTCGAAAATTGAGCTTGAATTTGTCTTTGATTTCGAACGAAACGAACCTGAGTTTAGAATTCTTAAGAATTAAGTAAGCCTTGTCCTAATTGCCTGAGATTACCAACCGAACAACCAACACGACACAATTCAAACAAAGGGCTCTGTCTGGAGCTGTTATGTTTTCAAATGCATGTTGAGTCCACCAACCCGCATGAGCCTAGCACGGTGGACTGAGGCCCATAGATACCTATCCCTCTCACTCCGGCTCTGGATCTCCGGTGTGTAGCAGACATAGGTATCTAGTGTGTTCTCTGTGGCTGGTTGTGACTTTGACGCGTAACAAAAGCTTTTAACTCGCCGCGCCGGTTTATGGCACACTTTGGTTTTAATGAAATATAAAGTGCAAACCGTTATTTTCACTAGGAAGGGTTTAGATCGATCCGCTTTTTATTTCGCAAATGGCTCGTTTTATCGTGTGCTGTTTACGGTTTTGGGATTTCTTTTTTATGTGCAGTGTTAAAGTAATAAATATTGATCTTAATTTCAGTCTTGTGGAACATTCTATGTAATTTTTTAAGTTCTACATCTAACCTCGATTGAAAAACGAGGGCGGAGGCTATAAAGCATAAGTCCCATAAAGCCTAAACGTTTTTGACACCCTAAAGTTGTTTAATTATATTGAAATGGCTTACTACTTCTGAACTTACCTACTTCTGAAAATATACTTAGCTATTATTTGTGACAGCTGAAGCATGTATTACCTACATTTCAATGCGTTGGCAATTGTCCAGCTGTTGTGGACCACTTACATAATTAAAATGTGTTGTTTGGTAATTATATTGTTTATACACGCCACGTGCGGGTTGGTGGACTTCACATGCCTTAGAAAATTATGGACTACTGGGCAGTTTTCCTGCACCGATTAGCAGACGATATTAATTTTTTAAAACCGCAATAACTTGTAAAACGGCTCTAGTGTAAAAGCGGTCTCTTTATTATTAACCCATTGCCTGTCACCCCTCTTTGTCCTTCCTTTTTACCCTTCGTAGTACACAGCTGGACATGGGTCTCCTTTAATCGACGTCACTCTGTCAGAACCGGATCCCGGATCGGATTTGTTCTAAGATAATAAAAATCCAGAACACATCATAAATAATATGAACGAGCAAGAAAATGTTCAAACAAATACTTAATAAAATATTTAGAATTCAATTTTATAATCACCTTACGAGTAAGTCTGCAGAGAAAACTAATAGCGCGAACTGAATGGCGGTTCAAAGGAAAATTCCAACGACAAAGCTTTCAATAGCTCTTTATTTATTTATTATAAAGAAACAGAGCTTTGAACATGCAGAACCTACCTTTAACAAGTTATAAAACATCTAATTATAGCATAGTAGGTAGTTTAAAGAAATTTTAGTTGAAGATTAACAATTAATATTCTTACTAAGTTAAGTAACTACAGATAACAATGTATAAAATAACTCAACTCAAAGCGACTTTAACATAAAAATAACCTATATAGAATATTGTTCATATATTTTCAAGAGGGACGGTAGCTTCGTGTATTCTAATTCGGAACCGTTTTCTTAGGAATTCCTGATACACGCTCAGATACGTTAATGATCCGTTTACTCCCTGTATACATAAAGTGATATTAGAACTCGACGTGACCTTTTATCTTCTCCTTTATGGTGGAAATACGATCTTCGTAACATTATCTGTGTACAAGTTACTCGTATAAAGGCGAATAATACACGCTGGCTGTATAAACACAGAATAATAAAGGTTCATGGAAGTTGTCTTTTTGAACTCAATTTCAAACGGATTTTCTTACGTTGAAACATCTTTTCAAATTAGTCTTTGGTTTCCTGAATCGGCACCAAAAGGGTTCCAACGAGACACTATGTCTTCAATCCGTTTGTCACTGTATAGGTTCGCAGGTTCAGGTCTCCTCTGATAGGGAGATTAGTCCACCACGCTGGCGTTTTGCGGGTCCGTTATAATTTGTTGTAACAAATAGTACAGTGTGGTGGACTAAGGTCCACAGCCTTCTCATTGTGAGAGGAGCCCCGACACCGCAACGGGGGTGCAGACATGTTAGTATCATTCAGTACCTACATAATGTTTAAAGGTACTCTAAAGTGAGACTAACGTAGCGTGACTGGTGCACCGGGTAGCGCACGACACCGACACATTAGTACAATAGAATATGACGAAACTACTGGGAATTTGCTGCAACTGAAATTTAAAAAAAGTAAAAGTTGTAATTGTAAAAATAAAAAAGCGTGGAGAGTTTTTTTGTGATATCTATCGACACATGTACTTCACGCTTTTTTTACAATGCCATACAATTTTTTCTTATTTACACTATTCTTAATTTAATTTTTTTTCTATTTTTAGTATGGGTTTTAAACGAATGTATATATTTTTAAACTATTATTTACTTTTCATTTTTAGTTCGATTATTTATATTATTGCATTGTAATTGGTCAGTATGCAGTTTCGAATTGATTCGACGTTTTTAAGTAGGTACGTCAAACAAGTTCAATGTTTCGTTAGATGATAACGAATTACTCAAATATGTATTTGAGTGTAGCAAAAGAGCGGTCGACCGTTTGTACCATTTGTCTAGATCTCGACACTTACGATCGAAACAAATCAAACATCCCGAACAAAATGTGCTTTTTGCACACTTTTGAATTAATGTTATCGTAATCGATATTACATTACACTCACGATTCGAAAGGTTCCAATTTCAATCCATCTAGTTGTTGCAATGCCTTGAATTCCAAACTATTGAACTCATAGCACCTTTCCTGTAAAAGGAACGTATGCTAGCATATTTGAATTATTTTTATAACTTTAAAGATAAATGGCTTAACATGCATAAAAATTGAATCTGAAGAAAATTTCTTGGAAAATAAACGTTACACTAAGATGGCGGGCTAGTGAAATTTGTATTTATAAGATAACGGCGGCAAGATGGCTGTGTAATAGTAATATCCATAATAATAAACATAGCTGAGTTTATCTTATGCAAAGCAGTCACTAAGATTTGAAGCGTTGTTTGGGTGAGCGAGATATTTGAAACAACATGACAACATCTTGGGGTGGGTTTCACCTATAGATACTTTCATTTGTTATCGAATATACCAACTATTTAGTTGGGAAAACTTGGTTGTTCTAGCACAAACAATTAAATACATAGGGCACTAAAAGTAAAATATTATTCAAGCAAAGTTACCCAAAGTGTGGCTTTTGGAGACAAAAATCCGCCACAATCATTTCACTCTTACATGTATTTCATATCCAAAAAAAATTCCACCAGCCTGTGCTGCTGAACAGTCGAGTAGGTCCATTTGGTTCAGTCTGGTAAACCGGTCATGCTCCACAGGTTAAGTTACAAGTTAAGTCACGAAGCAGCCATCACTCGTTTTGCCAAGATGTGGCTGCCATTGCCAGTAACCCATTAATGACCCACTACAGGGTCGGGTCTCCTTCTCGTAATGAGAGGGATGTGGGCCTTAGTCCACCACGCTGGCCTAGTGCGGGTTGGTGGACGCCATTAGAGGATACAAATACAATACAAACTTTCTGTGCTGTCCAACACAACAATATGTTACAAAAAAGCAATTCTAGAAAAATCAGGTGGCTTTGTCACTTATTTATCAGCGATCTCTACCAGCCCACCGTTTCAAGGATGTACAATTCCATCCGTTATCGTATATCTTTACTGAATTATCGTTTTTATTTGGTCCTTTTAAGCGCCGGTCCTTTTATTTGGTCCTTGATAGCCCAGTGGCTTAGAATTCGACCTCGAATCGAGGGGTCCGGGTTCGAATCCCAGTGGCACGCACCAATGACTTTGTAAAAAAGTTATGTGCGCTTTATAAAATTAAATATCACATGCTGTTACGGTGAAGGAAAACATCGTGAGGAAACCTGCATGCCTGAGAGTTCAAAAAAAATGTTCTCAAAGGCATGTGAAGTCCACCAACCCGCATTAGGCCAGCGTGGTGGACGGCGGCCTACATCCCTCTCATTGTGAGAGGAGACCCGACCCTGTAGTGGGTCATTAATGGGTTACTGACATTTTGTCCTTTTTAATCAAATAATTACCTTTTCGTATATTTTCCCGTTATTTACCTGACAAGAGCTTATTTGAAGGAGACGGGGCGCATGTGTGCTGAGGACACGTTAAGGCGGTACGTATATTCACACACGTTCGCACACCTGGGACTGCGTATCAAAAGCCTTTACAGTACCTTGAAAAGTAAATTATGGTTTTGTTCGATGAAAAAAATTGTATTATGCTAACTGTGAAGCACGTATAGCCCCACTGCTTGAGTAATCGCAAGCGATAGTGACATCTAGTGGCAAATTAAATGCGCGCTTCCGTGCTTCGGAGTAAAAAGTAAATTTCAAAAAAGAATTAGACTATATATGTATTTCATTACGTGATGTATGTGTTATAGTCTAGGGTCCAGTGACGAAGGGCTGGTCATGACGGGTGCGACAGAGCCTCTACTATTTTCAACTAAAATCAAAATTGAAAATTGTGACAGCGTGATATTATTAAATGCGTATTGAAAATATGTCAAAAATTCGGTTCGCTGAACTTCTTTAAAAACATATACTTATCGTGTAAATTAAAAATAAATATATTTGATTATTACTTAAATAAACACGATAGTGTCTAATTCCTCAATATCTATTATATAAACTGAACTATAACATACAATTCATTACGTAACTGTCGTTTATAGTCCGGGGTCCAGCGACGAAGGGCTGGTCATGACGGGTGCGACAGAGCCTCTACACCGTGTCTGGTATCGACAGCTGGCAGACAATTGCATGAATTGATTTATTTCTCGTTTCTATTGAATTCTTAGCTTCGATGCTTAGAAAATTTACAGAGACAAACTTTTTCATCTAAAATCGAAATTGAAAATTGTATTACAAGCGTCTCTTAAGTGTCTATTGGAAATATAGTATGTAAAAAAATCGGTTCGCTTCTGAACTTCTTCAAAAACATATTATTATCATTGTGTAATTTTAAAATACCTACAATACATATATTATTTGATAATAACTTTAATAAACACAATAGTGTTTTAGTAATAGAATAGTGTTGTCAGTGTGCGCAATTATGTTTAATTATTACGTTAGTTATTAGTTACATTAATTTAATGGACGACCTAGAGCTCGTATGCTATAGAAGTTTAATCGTATGCTATAGAAACGTACGACTAAACACTTCGTTTACTAAAAATGCAGACACTATAATTGTTACATTAATTACATACATTTCCGCGTAGATTGAAAAGCACAAGTGAAATGAAATTTAAGAAAAGCAAAGTATGAAAGTCGAGAATAATTGAAGCCGGAACTTATAAACTTTGAGCCCGGTGGGAACTGAGCAAATGAGATTGAACTATAAGTAACTGTCCCTAGCTGTTAGTAATTTAATTGCTAGTCAAGTCACTGCTAAGGATTTTTTATTCCTTTACAAAGGTTAGAGTTTGCCTGAGATGGTATCTACACGCTCACAACCCGCCGTGAATGAAAGAGTTTCGTTTGGGCGAGTTTTGAGAGAGATACGTTGTATCCGTTGCTACCCTTTGTAACGCAATGGTTTCAATATAAACAAATCTCCTCTAATTTTCTAACAACAATAAACTTTTTGTTGTGCCCAGCAATTGCATAAAGTATTACGGCCACAGCATATCTACTAAAAACAAACCACCAATTCACGTGTATAGGTACTGTACATTGCCAAATAACATCCATTGTAAAACCTGCCTTTGATATGAAAACAGCAATGTATATCGCATAGACAATGCCACTCGTCCACTTAACCCCAAAACATGGCACCGCTTTTTTTTCATTACACGAACTCTCGTCGAGATTACACTTTCCTTTCATCATCAGGATGCTCTTTTCGCATTCAACACAAAAGCACTAACAAAAATACTCGTTTTATATGCAGTTTGAGACTACTTTTGACATAAAATTTGCAGATTTCGTACAGTTTTTATTTTAATGTATGTACAATTGTACACGTTGTAGCGAAATGAATAAGAGTCGTAGATAAGAATGTTTAAAAAGAAAAAGTAGAAATATCAGAGCAACTTCGGCATGTTAATTTCATCAAAACATGTAGCTATTCGTTAAATAAGGCAATGGCTACAAAAAGGAGAGGAAAAGACAACAATCTATTATGCGGTAGAGCCATAGTAGCTCGTGCAGGGAGGTACCTCACCGTCAGCCTTCTAACCCGTCGTAAAGCACGTCATGCTCTTCATGTGTTGTCTTTCGCTGGGGAGGTATATGATGCCGGGGATACTTTATTTGGGGAGAACAAAGATGCAATCTTAGATAGAATTTCTTCACAATTTGAGGTTGGATTTGGGCGTCCATAGGCTGCATTTCAAAAGAGTGCTGGGAGTTTTTTTCCACCCGCTTTTTTCTCCTGATCTACGATAGCCTGAGCACTATATCTGGCACCGAGAGCGGATGTAAGATATATTTTATAATATTCTATCATGTATGACGTTCATTAAGTGTACACAACTGGTACTTGACAATGAATAAAAGACTTTGATTTCATTTGATTTACAGTGACCACTTAACGTCAGGTGGCCCGTTGCTACTCCATTAGCAATCATTAGTAAAAAGCAAAAAACTATACCTTTTTTACATAGATAAAAAACTATATACCTACCTTTTTACTTTCCATATTTAACACATAGAGCAAATATAGTCTAACACGCTCTATCGCTCGACAAATATTGACTCGGCATTGCCAATGTAAACTTACATAGGCTGTGAGTGTGCAACAACACTTGTCATATTTTCACACCAACGAACATCGGTCGTGACAGCACTAGACGGTAGTCGAACAACTTCAGTAGTGTTTATGGAAACAATCCTATGCTTATGGATCTATGAAAACACGCTTCTGCTAAACTATAATTTATTAATTTTTAGATCGATTTCTTGTATTATTGCATTTCATTGGTCCTTGATAACTTTGAAAAGTTTAGAATTGTTTCGGCGTGTTTAAGTACGTCAAAATCATGTTATTAGCTATAGATACTATCACCGCTTAACATCTAATTTATTATATTTGCATCTTTTTAATAGTTAAATATAATAAAGAATATAAAATATAAGAATACAAAATTTTGTATGAAATAAGTAACTTGTTCAGGTGTTTGCTCATTTATAAACGTTATTTGCGAGCTCTCCAATAAAGAAAGTCGAATAAGATTTCTTTTTCATTTCACTCGCGATCTCAGGAGAGTGGAGTTGTTATGAGCAACATTAATATATCTGCGTCAAGTTTGATTGCTTTACTCGAAACTAATGTACAAACAAATGGTAAAGTTGTAGGTACTTTCTTACAGTAAACGAGTAGCTAACGACAGCGACTGAAAGAGTTCTGACCGCCCTAGGCTAATTATGAGGACGCGCCCCGTCAGTGTTACGGTCAGCCTAAAAAGTAGTATAGTCAATGTGAGTGTGGTCAATGTGAGTGTGGTCAATGTGCGATTTCAACCCCCCCTACTCCCCGATCTTCGCGCCTTAGGCTGCTTAAGGGTTAATGAGGCTAACGAGTTTACAGGCTACCTGTGCCATGAGCATGAACACCTGGTGGGAGTACCCATTACTACCTACACCAAGTACACTCAGCCCTTAACAATTAACTAACAAAATTTCTAAAAATTTAAAATAATTTTCCATTTCTGTACGAATGTTATAGCATTGTAAATATATATTGTACTAACATTCTTTTCATTTCATTTATTATATCATCATAACATCTATATCATTGCTTATTCTTCTTTTATTTACTTTGTGCTTTTTCTATATTCTTTCTTATATACTTGGTGTTGTTTACTTTCCATTTTATTCCACAAATTTATTGTATGGGTTGAATCTTCACTGAAATTAAATATTGTTATTTCGATGTTAGGATGGCTACTTAAAAGTTTATTATTTGGGTCTAGCTATGAGTATTACCTTTTCTTTATTCTAAATTACCTTTTTCTATTGAAAACATGTTATTATTTACTTAGTAAATCTGTGTTGTAAATTTATTCTTTGACATAATCAATGTTTTGACTTGTATAATGACATTATTAGTTTTCTTTTAAATTTCCATAGAGTACTCAAACATTGTCTTTTTTAATTTAGTTTTAAATATTGTAATTCTGTGTAAATTAATACTGGTTCAGGATAATTCCTTCTAAAGTCCGAAAAATAATTTAATATTTTAAATTTGAAATAGTTTGACATTCTGCAAGATGGAAGTCGAGAGTGCTGTGGAAAGGGATTCTGTTCGGGGTCTTCTAACTATCAACATCTCTCTTAAAAAAGGATTCTGTTCGGGGTCTTCTAACTATCAACATCTCTCTTAAAAAAGGATTCTGTTCGGGGTCTTCTAACTATCAACATCTCTTTTAAGAAAATTCTGGTCTGGGTCCTCAACCAAACATCTACAGAAGAATTCTAGTCCTGGTCGTGAGACAAGCTGCATCTCCGAAGATCATTCTGCTCCTGATGTGGTGTCAAGTGGTGTGGTTCCGTGCCGTGACTTCTGATCCGGGCAACTTCTCCGGTGTCTCCGCGGCGGGGGTCTGTTGGAGGGACTACCGCCACGCTACGAGCGACCTGACTCGGACGAACAAACGTTAAAAAACTCTCGACTTCACCGCACATCTCAACTGGACTCGACAGGCAACCTCTCTCACTTTACTTAGCTTCTTTTTTACTTTACATGTATCTCTTTTTAAAAACAACTTGTACACCAAGAGTATTAAATTACTAGACCTCTAACTAACTCTTTTATTTCACTACAATGTTTATTTAAAATTTGTATTCAAGAAAGATAGTGTTAATGCCAATTGATTGCAAAATTGAATTTAACCTTCAGCAAATGCGGCCATTCCTCCCAATTTGTGAGAGTAATGAAGCAAAAATCAATTTGTATTCACGCATTTAAAACTCAATTACAAGAAATATTACGATTATTAACAAATTTCAGTTGCAAATCTCAGCAGACTAGAGTTTTCCACAGTCTAGCTAGAGTACTGAAAATCAAATCAAAAACCTGTGACGTGTGACATGATGTATCAGTTACATTACCTCTCTTTATTTCTCTTACTTAAAATATTAACATATTTTATTCCCTTGAGATAAACACAAATATTTGCGTCTAGCTGCCAGAGAAACTAAGACATGTCTTTAATTTAGAGATCATTGACCCGCAAATGATTAATTTTCCAAGAATTTATGGGATCCTTCGGGAATGCCGTCTCTACGTCAAAGTCTTAGCGCTGAATTCAAGAAATATTTTTAAATGAAAAATATAGCTATCTTGTTAGGTTCAGGCATTTGAATCATGCAAAGACCAGTGGCTTGTGCCGATTACAAGCGATCGAGAAAGTTAAATTACATTTATGCCCTTAATTTAACTCCACCGTTTCGCATTGCAGCAGCGTGGTGGAGTATGCTTCAGGCCTCCCTTTGCTGTGGGGATAAACCCTTGTCCAACATGGGCCATTAAACGGTTGTGATAGATAGACAAGCATATTTTAATAGATTTGCCTTACTTATTTGCAATACAGTGAAATATTCCGTTAGTTTCTAAATTATTCAGAGCGATGTAGATTACTAGTATAAGAAAACTTCGATAGCGTGATTCAAGATACCCGTGGCGCCATCTATTGCCAAGCGACGGAACTTGCCAACGTATTATCACTGGGGAAAATGTCACTCACGTCCCCATAACCCATCGTTAAGGTGCAAGTTGGTAGCGGGCGACATGAAGCGGCAGCGGACGACGTGTCGCCAGCGACACTACTTTTCTATGAAAAAGCTCGACGACGTGCTAGCTTCGTGTCGGTAACTAAGGAGGGAATTTCATAGAAATACATAGAAACCATTAGTGTCGCTGGCGACACGACTTCCGCTCCCGCTTCATGTCGCCCGCTACCAACTTGCTTACTTTATATAAACACTTTACATGTAACTGCCAATGTGTGTTTCAGGTATTTCTTTTTCTTTTTTTAATGGTGAAACCACCATCTAAATTCGATTTGATGGTAGGCTGTATTACATAGGTATGCCACGCTGACCGGTAAAAGCGTGACGTTTTCTCATTCCTTCACCGTCACAGCAGATAGCAATATTCCTTTTTTTTGTATACGTACTTACGTAGTGTATCATATTATAAGGAAGAATGATTATCTGATATTTATGCGTGCTCATCCTATTTTAAGGGCAAGACATAAGTAGGACATATTTCTCCTGTCAGATCCTATTACGATTCGGCGGGATTACACGACTTGCCAATATCCTTCGTTATTTCTGAAATAATATACTTTTCTCTTACCTGTTCCGGAATGAAGCATCATCAATCACGGCTGCTTATCAGGATTTATTTGTCGGCAGAAAGTAATATTGCTTGTATCGTGCGAAACGTATTTTGTACTTACTTAAAGTCCGTTGTAACAATATGGTTTGTGGAATGATTTCTTTTGTTTTTAAGAAATGTTAATGTTTAATTCAAATTTTGCACGTAGGCTCGTAGGTGGGGAATCTGTCACAACTGACGACTGTTACGACTTGAGTTTCGAATGGAGAGCTGTAGTTGCTGGGTACCTATAGTTCATTTGAGGATTTTGGGCCGAAAATCTTAGTCCTGAGTAGCAAGATATATTCAGCCTCAATAGATGAAAATGTTGTATTCAATCAATTAATTACAGTAACAAACGATAATAACAATGTAATAGTTTATTATAATTGTCTCGATCAATACATGCATGTCATTGAGCCATTAATGACCCACTACAGGGTCGGGTCTCCTCTCACAATGCGAGGGATGTAGGCCGCCGTCCACCACGCTGGCCTACTGCGGGTTGGTAGACTTCACATACCTTTGAAAACATTTTTTGTGAACTCTCAGGCATGCAGGTTTCCTCACGATGTTTTCCTTCACCGTAACAGCAGGTGATATTTAGTTTTATAAAGCGCACATAACTTTTTTACAAAGCCATTGGTGCGGCCACTGGGATTCGAACCCGGACCCTTCGAACCGGGGTCGGATTCTAAGCCACTGGGCTATCACCGCTACTGCATGCATAAACTATGAATATTGATGGTCTATACCTGGTTTAGCATTGTTGTTGTTGGTGTTGCTGGAGGACTGGCTGAAGAGGGAGGCGCCGGTGAGGCGGGCACGACGCAAGATCCACCACATCTCGCTTCAATTACAATTCAATTGGGTGCAATTAATTGAACAACGAACACAACACTAAGCACCCAATCAAAACATTAAAAACATTCCAAATTCAAACATTCAAACGTCAGAAATGTATAAACAATTGAATTGGGTACAAATTCGAATTGAGATTAATTCAAAACTGCTGCTTTTCATACATCGAATTGAGTTTGGAGTTTACGATTTTGGCGCGCGCTCTGATTTCGGGGGTTGGTAATGTCCCGTTCGAAGCAAAGCCGGTGAGGGACTGAGGGCTTCACAGCCACACATGCGCACTGGTCCCGTCATCCTAACAGGTGATACATACGGATGGAAGGACGATTAATCAAACGTGTATTGTGCTAAGATTATCACCTGTTGAAATTCACCCCGTGGGCGATTTATTGCTCATATATTCTCATGTGAGCTACCCAGTAATTCTGCTTAAACACAAAATTATAAAATACCAGCGTTTATTAACATATTAGAAGCATAATTTTCAGAACTCTTGATGTTTTGTAATTGCCGATGCGTAGGTATAAAAATAATAATACTCCAATTTATTTCTTCGAACATTTCACGTAGAGTCATAATAAATTATGTATAATAGGAGGGATTGGAGGTTGGTGGACTTCACATACCATTGAGAACATTTTTTTCGTGAACTATCAGACATGCTGGTTTCCTCACGACATTTCCTTCACCGTAACAGCAGGTGAATTTTTTTACAAAGTCATTGGTACGTGCCACTGGGATTCCGATTCCACCGGATTCCTTAATTAAGAGGTCAAGTTCTAAGCCACTGAGCACCGCGGTATTTACATAATAATTAACAAAGAAAATAGTATTATGTTGTATTTAATTTTATCTTGATCATGGTTGTGCGCATATAATGTAAAAACACTAATTGGGCATTAATCGCGATTGTACTCGTTGATAAAATATATGTATATTTTTTAGCTATTTCTCTCCGTTAAATCTTTGTTCCGCGCTTCCATTTAAATTCGCGATAAGAACACAGAATAATTCTTTAACAGAGGCAAAGATATTACATGCTATCTTATGTTTAAACTTTTACTGTTTATCTACGATTGCCATTTTAGGCATAACCGCTGAACTTTATCAAGTGGGTGGGTGTGGTTGTTAGATAGAGAACAAAATATCTCTCATTTATTAAAGGCATTCAAACATATTCCCCACAGAAAGTGTTCAGCTACAATAGTAGATACTCACTTTACTTACCGATAGTACTAATATAATATAGTAGTATAGTATACTTACTGTAATCGTGTTAAACTGCAATAGTATTGTCAACGATTGATCGGGCTCACTGGCGCCTTGGGAGAGGCCTATGTCCAACAGTGGACCAATGTCGGCTGAAGAGAGAGTATTGTCAACAGGAGTTGGTGCCCACCCCGTCAGCTAGCCACAGAGTATGTTTAAATTAACTAATACATACAGGCAAAACTGAATACTCTAATAGCAAACTGGAAGTAATCGATACCAATACTTATGTCTTATACTATAAAGTTTGTATGTCTTTTAACATAGGTTCGTACAAAAATAAACATCGGTTAATTTCATTTTGTTTTAGCAAATTAAACGTGAGTGAATACCTATGTTGTGTGTCTTATGTGGTTCTTATGAATTATTATATTAAAATTTTATATATTGTCTGAACAATCTAAAGGCCCTATCAGACCAGCACCATGGTGACGTCATCGATATACGTATCCCAACGAATCTTATTAAAAATTCCAAAATAAACTACGTTGTGAAACCGTCGCCAAGTAAGCTAACTGATCATTTCAATATATTGTTTGGATAGGTTGGCCAGTGACGTAACCTATAACTCGTATCTCAATGAGGTCCACTGGAAACGGAATTTTTAAAGTAGATTAATTTTTTTTCTATTTAAGCTTATACGACAAAGAAGGCAACTATGTACGGAATATGAGGATAGCCAATCTCACATTAAGGACTGGCTACTTGGGTTTCGACAATAATATGGACTTGGTAACACAAGGGTCCTTCAGGCAGCCGGGTGCTAAAGTAGATTACGTCGTCGACCCAGACGTGAGTACATTCTTTATTTTTCTCCGAAATTAATCTTTTTTTGCACTGGTTTTTTGGTTTTATGTAAACCGGTTTCAACCCTTTTGGTGAGGCCCCTGTACCTCAACCATGAAAAAGTTATTGGATTTTATAAAATACGTACAGGAAGCGAGTTGGGATAGGATATTGTGTAAGGGCAGAAGAGACAGAAAATAAATAACTGGAGTGAATATAAGCTCGCGCTATACAAACAAATGGAAAATAAATAAATTCATCATCTGTAGCTGATATAGAAGTACACTATTTTACATTCACGTTTTCTTATACATATTTAATTTTTATAAATAGACAACACGGAGTTAAAATTCCCTCCGTGCGTCCCTGGTATGGACTCATTTATTTATTGCCCGTATGTTTATTACTTTATGGCTTTAAAGCGACTCTATGGCTTTTTATGGCTAACTCAATTTTTTGTTGTATTCTTGTCCATAGATTGCTGAGACAGGCTTGGGCACTCTGCAAATGGTGTCAGATATTACCTCAAGCGATCTTGCCAAGAACAGATACTTCGGCATGCAGCCTTACACGAAGTATCGCGAGCTCTGCTTCGGAGAAACCGTGAAGAGCTTCGAAGATCTGCAGCGTGCTATTGATCCGGAGGTGAGACCCAAAATTTTTAATCAGATTTTTTTCAATGGGGATATTGCCACCATTCACAATTAATTCCAAAATTGTAATTCTGCTAAAAACCTGCATTCCCCTCCATCTCAAAAACTAGCCCACCTTCCCATATGTGTAAAAATATTTTTTTCTCAGCGCGAAAACAATAAAAAAATATTCAGTTGAGTCGAAAAAACTATGACGCCATCCCGTGCATTGGTGCAACCACACAAAATGTACGAAGGAGTAGTGTTTATGACAGTTCAATGAATTGACTCAATTGACTCGTAGGACACAACCCTATTATGTTAGTTCTTAAACCAAACATTTGTAAAGTCCAAGATTTCTATTCATTACTGGAAACGTTATAAACTTCTGCTCACTAGTGTAAATCGAAAGAAAAAGCGGGCGGAAAAAACTCACGGCACTCTTTTAAAATCAATGCTAGTGCTAATATCAATTTGCTCTAACATTGGCCTGGAAGGTTTTTAAAGTATCTTCTTTCATCAAAGATGTATTAAAAATTATTCTAAATCATTTTTTCTAATACTTGTAGCGTTTCCGAAGTTGGATTCAGAAGTTCACAAGTTCTATTAAACGTGAAAACTGATAACTAATTCCAGAGAATCCTCCAATTGAAAGAGATGTACGAGAACGTAGACGACATCGACCTGCTGGCCGGAGTGTGGGTGGAGAGGCAGGTGGCGGGCGGCTTCGTGCCGCAGACCTTCTATTGCCTGGTGGCGGAGCAGCTGCTGCGGACCGTCGAGTCCGACCGCCACTGGTACGAGCGGCCCGGCCGCCCCGACGCGTTTACTTACCGTGAGTACTGTAGGCAGGTGGGCGGCTTCGTGCCGCAGACCGTCTACTGCTTAACTCAATAGACCAATCGCGTTTACTTACCGTGAGTATTTTAGGCTGGTGGCAGGTACTGTTCCGCAGACCTTCTACGGCCTGACTCCTTAGACCAATTGCGTTTGCCTACCATCAGTGTATTTAAATAGATTAAGGCCGCGCTCAGTTCGAACGCGATTTCGTACGAATTGAACTTGTGCGATACGAATTGAAATTTTTCGTGCGATCATGCACGAACTTAGAAATACTTAGTTACAAAGCGTCTGGCAGTATCCGACATTAATTGATTTGATCACATTTGCGACTGGTATTTATACTCATAGCGAGACACGCTTCAACTGCTGGTTCACTTTCATTAAGGAAGCGAAAATGAAGAATTTTAGCTTTGTCTCATTAATAGCGTAACGAATATGTAAATTACATTTTTCCAGAACAATTGATGGAAATAAGAAAAGCCTCCATGGCCAGGCTGCTGTGTGACGTCGGGGACTCGGTAACTCGCATCCAACCGCACGCCTTCCTGCTTGCTGGACCGGGGTCAGTACTCCTACTCTTAATTGATAAATTTTAAAAAATATGGAAACAGTGGTGTGTGGGTAAAAATGTCAAAATTTTAGCACATTTTTATTGACGTTGTAACCAATTTTACTCCTCCGGTAGGTAAGTGAATGATATTTTTATTTTATTTTAGAAACGAGATGGTGAGCTGTGAAAAGATCGAGCAAATTGACTATCGGGCGTGGAAGGATGCGAGTTGCCAGTCATCGTACTCGCAGAATAAAGTTTTATAGATCACGTCATTGCAATTTATATGCAGCGGCACGCATTACACACGCATAACGCACATTATACATAAATTGCTCGTGTAGAATATGCGTAGTTAAAGTTCAGAGGTGGGAAGTGTAAAAAATATGTGTATATCGTGTAATATGTATGTATCGTGTGAAATGCAAATGAATTTTTAAATATATACAATTTTTGTTTTTCTTTTCTCCCAATTTTACAATTATTAGTAACCGACTGGAGCGTCGGGTCTTTTCTCAGGATGAAAAGGAAAAGGCTTTAGTCTACCACTGGCCTATTATTTTGCAAAGCGGAATCTCCCACCTGGCCATCTCGTGACGGGTGTTTGAAGAATGTCCGATTGGTAAACAAATATTTTTGAATTGAATTGAATTTGAAGTCTCCACACATCAGTCATTTATATTTTGTTTTTTTAATCAAAGTTAAATATTCTCGTAATTATGCAAGAGCAAGAATCAGTGGCGAGACGAGAGACGAGAGACGAGAGACGTCCGAGGTCCGCGCACACCTCTGCTCCGTCTTGGCTCGGGACTCGTGCCGCTGCATATAAATTGAGCTTAATGCGGTTTTTTACTCAAAAACGACAGTGACGTAGTGCATACTAAGTGCTGGCATGTTTGGTTTTAAGAGATTAGTGAGGGAAACGAACTATTAGATAGAGTTTTTATTGGAATTGAGGAGCATACGCTATCACGCATGAAGGACGTCTGATGATAGTCATGAACTTGAACAAATATATCTATCGTCAAGTAGTCGCCCGGTAAACGTAAAACGAGTATGCCAGCCTGTCCGAAATCCCCCATACTAATGTATATATTATATAATGTATATTATAGAACGACCTGAGTGGCGCAGTGGTTAAGACGCCGGTGCGCTGCGCGGAGGGTCCTGGGTTCGATTCCCAGCGGTGCAAAGATTTGAATGATGAGTTTCAATTTCTGTTTCTGTTTCTGGTGTGTATGTTGTTGTCTTGTGTGTGTCCATAGCACCCACGACACAGGGAATCCTAGTGTGGGGCTATTAGTGTGAAGGGTTATTTATTATTATTATTATATACCCATATGTACATATATATTGACTGAGACAGGGATCTAAGTATCCTATATGTTAATTCAGGTTAAAATCTACCTGTGTACGGGTGACCTGTGTTTATATGGAGAAGAATGCACATACTGTAATATTTTTGGATAATACATTAAAAATACACGAAATTCATCAAAAACCACGCCGTGCCATAAGTTTGAGTATTTTGACATGCACTGGCACACATACACGTTATATTATAGTATACGTAAATAAGCGGTGATAGCCCAGTGGCTTAGAATTCGACCTCGAATCGAGGGGTCCGGGTTCGAATCCCAGTGGCACGCACCAATGACTTTGTAAAAAAGTTATGTGCGATTTATAAAATTAAATATCACATGCTGTTACGGTGAAGGAAAACATCGTGAGGAAACCTGCATGCCTGAGAGTTCACAAAAAAAAATGCTCTCAAAGGCATGTGAAGTCCACCAACCCGCAGTAGGCCAGCGTGGTGGACGGCGGCCTACATCCCTCTCATTGTGAGAGGAGATCCGACCCTGTAGTGGGTCATTAATGGGTTACTGACATACGTAAATTGAGTTACGTGTCAAATCCAATTTTAATGAACTTAATTCGAATGTGGACTATTGGCGATTAACAAAAATACTTTACGCTAGTCCATGAAGGCAGTAGGTATCCCCCGAGTAAACTATGTACATTGGTTCATCCACCTATAATTTATAAGAAGGAATAGCCACTCAATCAGCATTCAGTGGCGGGTGCGATTACCAAGCTCCGTTAGTTCCACGACTAAATGGAAACTAATTTGCTATCAATGGTTACATTTCCCTAGGGCGGTCGAAGGTTCGCTGCTAAAGGGCATTGATTAACCGATAACCTTGACTATCCTGAATACAAGTATATCCACATCTACATATAAATAAAATTGTTAATTCGTGTCATGATTTCGAAAAATTAAAAATGAAAAAAGACAATAATTTTCAAATGTTTGTTTGTCCGTCTGTCTATCAGAATCTGTTTGTTGGAGATGGCTTAACTGATTTTAATTGGGACTTCCACTGTCAGATAGAGAAGTTTGAAGTCCTACATAATGATGTATTTTTTGGCGTAGACATGTAAGAAATATGTGTAATACTAAAAAATATATTTTAGAACATGTTGTTCGGTAGATACTTAGGTAATTGGAAAATAAGTGTAAAAAAAACAAAATTGTTTCTATTTAAATATTTATTACTACACATCAAATCAAAATGAATTTTTGTAGATATAAATACATATATTATTTGTATGAACTCTAATATTCCAGATTAGAGCAACCTGTAAAAGGTTTTAGCGAGTTTTTACAATCTTTAACACATGTTTTAGAATACATATTTACAGGCCAGTCAACAGCTTGATGATATATTTATTTAAACTCTTTATTTTACACACACATAGAAAGAAACAGAATCAATAACAAAATAGGACAATGCACAAATGGCGGTCTTATCGCTAAGAGCGATCTCTTCCAGACAGCCAAGTGGTTAGGAGTTGAAGAGTGAGAAGAGAGAAAAAGGTGCTAAGTAGGTATCTAAAAAAATCGTGCTATCTAAAACAGTTTATATTTCATGTACGGTGACTGGCAAGTGTCGTCCTTCCACGCCCAATAGTTAATCCTCTTGATCTCATCGCAGCTCACCATCTCGTTCCTGAAATGGTGAAAATTATTATTATTATTATTAAACCATTATCTACTGAAAGTACTGTAATCGGCATCAAAGGATATTCACGGAACCAAATGACGAAAAACAGAAAGAAAGAAAGAAAATTTACTCTTTCACGCAAAATGGCTCAACTGATGTGGGTGAAAACTGGTGCGCAGGTACAGGATACTTTTGCTTTCTCTAGGTCAAATACTGCGGTCAAGATAGACGAAGTCGCGGGCGGAAGTGACTAAGGACATAAAGGCTACTGACCCTGGTCCAGCAAGCAGGAAGGCGTGCGGTTGGATGCGAGTTACCGAGTCCCCGACGTCACACAGCAGCCTGGCCATGGAGGCTTTTCTTATTTCTTTCAATTGTTCTGGAAAAAAGTAATTTACATATTCGTTACGCTATTAATGAGACAAAGCTAAAATTCTTTATTTTCGCTTCCTTAATGAAAGTGAACCAGCAGTTGAAGCGCGTCTCGCTATGAGTATAAAACCAGTCGCAAATGTGATCAAATCAATTAATGTCGGATATTGCCCGACGCTTTGTAACTAAGTATTTCTAAGATCGTGCATGATCGCACGAACAATTTCAATTCGTATCGCACAAGTTCAATTCGTACGAAATCGCGTTCAAACTGAGCGCGGCCTTAATCTATTTAAATACACTGATGGTAATCAAACGCAATTGGTCTATTGAGTCAGGCCGTAGAAGGTCTGCGGAACGGTACCCTGCCACCAGCCTAAAATACTCACGGTAAGTAAACGCGATTGGTCTATTGAGTTAAGCAGTAGACGGTCTGCGGCAAGAAGCCGCCCGCCTGCCTACAGTACTCACGGTAAGTAAACGCGATTGGTCTATTGAGTTAAGCAGTAGACGGTCTGCGGCACGAAGCCGCCCGCCTGCCTACAGTACTCACGGTAAGTAAACGCGTCGGGGCGGCCGGGGCGCTCGTACCAGTGGCGGTCGGACGCGACGGTCCGCAGCAGCTGCTCCGCCACCAGGCAATAGAAGGTCTGCGGCACGAAGCCGCCCGCCACCTGCCTCTCCACCCACACTCCGGCCAGCAGGTCGATGTCGTCTACGTTCTCGTACATCTCTTTCAGGTTTTTGATTCTCTGGAATTGGTAATAAACGCTTATTACCATGTTTCCATCATCGTCCATCGTGGTGTAGCCACGCAATATGCCATAATCCCATATGCAATGACCGTGACTAACGCGCAATGACGCACCCATTGAACACATGGTATTGAACTCTATGTCTGATGTGAGGAGAACAGCTGTTTACGTACTCGTTAAATGGATGCATTTAAAAATGGTTAAACCGTCAACCGTATTGGAGATGTTATGGCCATATCGTAGAACTGATATTAATAGAAGAAGAATTTCGATGATTTTATAGAAATATATAGTCCAAAACTCATTTTGCAAATAAATGACTCATTCTTAGCATGTGCAATGGTTGAAAGCCAGTACCACGTACAGAAACCTTCCATCATCATACAATATCTGTGCTTTACCTCCGGATCAATAGCATGTTGCAGATCTTCGAAGTTCTTCACGGATTCTCCGAAGCAGAGCTCGCGGTACTTCGTGTAAGGCTGCATGCCGAAGTATCTGTTCTTGGCAAGATCGCTTGAAGCTAGATCTGCCACCTTTTGTAGCGGCCCTAAACCTGTCTCAGCAATCTACGAAATTAAATTAAAAATGTATTTTTGCCAAATGTATTTTTGGCACTGAGAGTTGCCAAAAATACATTTTTAGCCCATTTTAACATTGCTATTTCCTTTCCTTGTGGAAATATAGAGGTTTACCTACTACTCCACAAAAAGAATAATATCCTGCTACTGCTGTTATATCAGTGCTAGAAAGTATCCTAAAGTAACCTGCATGCCTGAGTGATAATGTTTTCAAAGGCATGTGCAGTCCACAAACTCGGCATTAGGACAGCGTAGTATAGCCAATACATCCTTCTCGTTGTGAGAAGAGATCTCACGCTGCAATAAGTCACTAATGGGTTGCAGACACAAAGCTATCAGGGAATTTACCACCGAATCAATTAATTTAATTAATGCAATCAATTTACCAACTGGTTTCAAAAACTAAAAATAAGGGACTGTTGGATTTATTTCTGTTTTCGCTATTTCATGGAACAGGCAAAGAATTCTTCACTCACATCTGGATCCACGACGTAATCTACTTTACCGCCCGCCTGCCTGAAGGACCCTTGCGTCATCATGTCCAAGTTGTTACCTAACCCCAAGTAGCCGGTCCTTAACGTGAGGTTAGCTATCCTCATATCACGTACGTAGTTGCCATTTTTGTCGTACAAGCTGAAAGGGTTAATATTGTAGTAATTATGATTACGTGAATAGTCAGCATAGTTCCAATCAATTTGATATAAACCTGAAGTGTGTTTTGGAAGAACTTCATCTTAGCTATGACGGGATTTCAAGATAAAGAACTTTAGATAGGTTCGAAACTAGTCGACCTACCCCGAAAATATGTGCGAGGAGCAGATCGATGACTTCTTTAAAAGAAGGTGCTACCAGTGTCTGCTTCGTATGATAAGTCTTGATAGAGCGCAGCTTCAATGGGATCTCATGGTCGAGGTCCTCAGGTAATCTTAAATTGTTTTTTTCTAAGGATCCCATTTGCAGAAAGTTGGCAAAATCGACATACAACCATGATATAACGCTTAGCCTTACCTAATAGATCTTTGGATCTCCCTACTCTAACGTTACATATACTTACTGCATAATTCCCTCCTGAATAGTATGCGCCCATCGCAGCACGAAGGTGTACTCCATAGACATCTGAGGCAGAACATTTTCATTGTATATGTCTCTGAACCCTTCGTCATAGGAGATCACGCCGTCTCGTATCAGATTCTCACGACCTAAAAGTGTTAACATTAAAGCTACTAAAAGTTTGGCATTAATTTATGCATAGGTGTCAGAACCTTTGTGGTTCGTCTATGTTCTTCGAAGAACACATATACGAGTATAATTCTGTTCAAACACTTGGCTTATTGGTATCTACATTTTGAAAGCAGTTATTTGAGAGCAGTTGAAAACACCCATTACGGGTAAGTCAGGATGAATATGGAAAAAGGAAGTAAATAGGACAGCAATAATAACATATTCGTTCCGAATACACAGTAGCTAACAATAAAGTGAGCTAATGTGCACTCAGTTTAGCAGAATCGATGTCTATCCCGGACACATAGCCGTTCTGTCTACTTCCTATATCCAAGGTCATGAAAAATCTTGATAAGAAACATAACTATCCCTATAAGATTAAAAATGTCATAAACAAAAAAGATGATTCAAAATAAAGGAACAATGAAACTCTTACCCATCAAAACCGGATTCAGTTCGTAGTAGAACAGCTGAGTAGCGACAGCGATGTTGATGTCTCTGGCGGTATAGAAGAGCTTCTCATCGTCCCAGCACGGGTTGAGCGCAGCAAGTTGGGAGGCGATGAAGTTGTGATGTCTCCAGAATTGTATCATGAAGAAGTTAGTGCCAAACACTCCGTTCGTGCTTTCATCCGCTAAAAATTAAAATAAATGTCATAAAGATGGAGTAATACCGCCTGATAATAAGTTATCACTACAGGCGTCTTTACAATCTTGGGGCTTGTCAATTCCTTAGACTAGACGTCAATACTACGAGTACCCTCGTAATTATTACTGAAGAAAGTCGTGAATAAATTCACGAAGAATCTCATTTATCTCTCAGTTAACCGTTCTCAATAACACCGTTTCAATGTAAATATAAAGGCCTCCTTTACTTAGTAGATACCGTCTCAGCCAGTGGCGTATCTATACCATCCGGGGCCCGTGGAAAATTCATTGGTTGGGGCAACAGTTCTTTTTTTATTTTATTTTTTTAGTTGACGGCGGCGAGCTGAGAGGCGATCAGGTTGTGATGACCCCAGAACAGAATCAAGAAGAGGTTGGTTCCGAACACTCCGTTCGTGCTTTCACGCTGACAAAGTAACTTAAATTTATTTTCTAGTTTTATATTTTCCTTAATATAAAATAGCAAGGGCCTGCAAGCCGCATGACGTTATTTCTGCAGCTCTACCAATCTTTAATGTTTCTTCTCATCAGAGAAACCTGATTCTGCAGTAGGTCACTAATGGATTAGGGACTGCAACCCACGGACACAGCAATTTATTGTTGTGCTATCATTCCACAAAAAGTCTCCAAAGATACATTTCATCAAATCAATATTTCAAATGAAATATAAAAAAAATAATTCAATAATTTCAGAAAGTTGAAATACTTACGTATCGTATGGCATCTAGTTTCGTGAGGTCTTTGATTTGCAATGCAAACCTCAAACGGCCGATCACTGCTGGGTGGCCAGATTCTCCCATTATCCACTTCCACCTTCAGCAACCCTCCAGTGAATGCCCTTGCTCTTGCATTTGTATCCCTGACATTGTTTCCATATAACTGGGATAGGTCGTATGTCGTAGTTGATGAGATTATCTGAAAAAGGATTACAGTTAGGGCAGTCTCGAAATAAAATAATCACTGCAACTTTCGTCCCGGCTGTTACGCACGTGTATGCTCTGTACCCGAAATCATGGAAGTAATATCGGGTCACGTGGGATTACTATACTAAAACCCTTTTATGACTTTCCAGCTCTTATTAGCTCTTACTTAGCTCTATATCCGATGGAACACACCGTGCTCACCCAGAGTTGTCTGACTTGGATTGCCATTAGGCATCAAGTTTGCTCTGAATCCTGGTTTTTATGTACCTAATGCAAATTAAAAATAAAGCCACTTTAATTTCTGAGCATCTAACGTTGTTCCACCAATCAAAAACCTCTGGAATTCTCCCTTTTTTTAAGTGTGATTTACCCGTTCAGGAGGAGAGTTGCCGTGAACACAGCCGCGGTTCTGGAAACTCCAAGGTCTGGTGAGGTTCAGGCATCGCTCGCCGGAGAACCGATGAACGGGGTCATTGTCCGGGATGCGAATGGGGATGCACTCCTTGTCGGCTTTGCCCTTCTCAGTGCAGCAGTAAACGTTCCAGTTGAGGTAGTTTACTAAAACAGTTCATAATTAATGAGACCAAACAGCCATGCAAGACGCATGCAAGAAGATATATGGCAACTGCAACGCATATACAACGTAACACAGGTTAAACCTCCAATAGAATAGAGAAAGCTCTCAATGTACCTATAAATATACGAAAATATTCAAAACAAGCAAATTTATTTACAGCTATATAGTAAGTTTTACATACCAGTGTCATGAAACGAGAGGATGTCTGCCGACATGAAGACCATGTAATAGGCCACGAGCTGTGTGAACCTCTGGTCGGGGACGCGGCCTTCCTGCAGGAGGCTGGTCCTCAGTGGCCGGATCGGAGGCAAGGGGGCTCCGCTCTTGGCACGCTTCGGTTCATAGCCTGTAACGTTACTTGGTGATAGTGCAAGGGCTAACAATTCAGCCTTTTACTCAAGGGATCCGAATCCCAGTGGCACGCACTAAAAATTTAAAAGGTAAAAAGTTTCTTAAAAAGTTGCCTGGCTGGCTGCAACCCTTTTATGACCCACTGTTGGACACGATTCTCTCCCCACAACAGCAGGTCTGGAGCATTTCATGCTGGTCCAATGTGGATTGGTGAAGAAACGGGGTAGTGCCCAACCCGTGTTCGATGGTTTCAAACCGCTCATAGGGCCGACAAGGTTTAACGACTGCTATCGTATCACTAACAACCGGGATCGACGGCTTAACGTAACCTCCGCAGTACGGAAGCTCGCATTTATTCCGCCACAAGCGATCACCTATACCTACTACCCAATAACGTTGCTTTACTTATTCGATCAGTTGCGATCTACTCAAACAGTGGGGCTATGCGCGCTTCAAAAGTCATGTGCGCTTTATAAAATGAAGCGACCGTAACTATGAAGTTAAACATCGTGAAAAACCTACATGCCCAAGAGAATCCTTATTGTTCTCAAAGGTATGTGTAGTCTACCAACCCGCATTTGGCTAGTGTGCTGGGCTACATCCTTCTCTTTGTGAAACCCGAACCCGCAGTGGGTCACTAAATCACATAGTAAACTTCACCGTTACCGAAATTATTTCATACCATAATCATACACAGGTGGCAAAAGCCTGTACGTTGGTGTGTGTATCGCATGCCCAAGAGAATCCTTATTGTTCTCAAAGGTTCTAGTGTAGGTTGGTAGACTACACATAGGTATGTGTAGTCTACCAACCCGCATTAGGCTAGTGTGCTGGTCTAAGGGCTACATCCTTCTCTTTGTGAAACCCGAACCCGCAGTGGGTCACTAAATCACATAGTAAACTTCACCGTTACCGAAATTATTTCATACCGTAATCATACACAGGTGGCAAAAGCCTGTACGTTGGTGTGTGTATCGCGCCCACCGACGGATACTTCAGGTTGTTGCAGGTTCCATCGATACGCCGCCCCTCCGATGGGTCACATGGCTCCACTTCGTTCGTACACCAGCTATGGGGACAGAACAGTGACATGGTGAAAAGCTTTGGTTACAGTTTCCAACGCGCATGCCTACAAGTTGCGAGCTCCATGGGCCGCATGGACAACCACGCCCAACTCGAGACGCTCAAATAGAGAGAAAATCCCATCGGAGGTTTCCCTTAAATAAAGTAACTCTGGCAGTAATACCGCCCCAGCCGAAACACAAGACGTGAAGAACATGCTGCTTTACGACGGGTTAACTAAAAATCACTTACCACAATATACAATAAAAGGTAAAATTTAGTCATCCCTCTTCCGAGTGGCGGGCCCTGAAAAGTCGCTTGTCTAATTTTGTCTAATGCTTCCAATCTAATCAAGCAGCGGCTATGCGTCCTTCGTAAGTTACAAAAAGCATTAGTCAAAACAAAATCGCGGTTAAAATTTTCTTAACCACTTCGCTACACTCACATGTGACATAGAAACTACTTAATAGCCATTGTTTAATTATTTTGTCTACTTATTAGACAGGCAAAGTGTTAGGTATTATTAAGTAACGGTAATTACAATGTAGTATTTTTAGCAACATGTACTCTAAACTCGTCACTTGTCAATCGATTCCCAGAAAAAGAGTCGTAGTAACTCGCCGAATAAGCGTTTGCATGAAATACCATACAACTCAATAAAAATATCACGAAAGACATTTTTGAACGACATTTGTTAGCCATTTCTAAAATATATTATTCAACGAAAGTTTTCAAAGTTATAAGCACTCTTTAATCGAAATAAATGATTTTCATTTTCGAAGACTAAATATTTATTTTATTTCCAATTTTTGTTATCAAATATGTTTTATTTGCTTGAGTTAATTATACACACTGTTTGTCGTAAGAAAAGGATTGTACTGTGAAAAGATTTGAGACTTCAATTTTATAAGTACAGACACATTTTTATAAACTAGATGACTAATAACTAATAATATTTAATTATATGTGAGTATAACCATTGCAAATTAACATAAAAAATGAACGTTCAGATGTATAATCTTATGATTACACAATAAACGAGCTACGAATTGCATTAAATACGAATATAATAAAATTTATGTTCCGTTTCATGAAATGTTTTTAAACATTTCTAACAAAATTCATAACGACATCCTCTATTTCATTGCCACTTAATACCTAATGCGTTATAAGCATATTATTATTATGTTTTATTGTATATTTTTTTGCTTTCAATAAAGTTTAATCACATAATAACTATGAAGTACCTTTATCTCCTTGAATGACCCTATTCGTATCAGGCATCTAAAATAATCTCAATCATAAGATATTAATTTTCCTATTTAATTACATTAATGTTATTTTTTGACACAATGATCTGTGGAATGGATATTTGGAATGGATGGTTTGGCCAATTTTTTTAAAGTTTTTTATAATCTATCTAAGCATTGTACTCATATTATATGCACACATATTATTATGTATGTCTCGATTTCTCTTGACGATCAAACTTCAGGTGGCCCCGTGGGCGGTACGCGGCATGTAGGTATTGTAACTAACGTCGATGTATTCGTAGTTAACCCATAGATGTACTATTCTTACAAACGTAGTTAACCAGTGCCATTAGTATGGAAAGATGTCAGATACACTGACATATGTATGACACTACTAATATGATAATACTTTGACGATATTATTCGTGACCACGGCACTGGACGCTCGTTAGTTACTTCTACATCAAACATCACAAACAGTGTATTTGGTGAAAAAACGTTTTCCCAAGTCCTAGCTATCATCGAGTCAACAGGCCTTTTGTCTATATTCAGCATAATGTCTCTGTTTCTGGTCCGTGACACGGGATAATAGATGTTCTGATAACGACAGATACAAAAACAAGGCCAGGCGCTTTCCACGTTACCTGCTAACAACGAGTGGAAATGTTAAAGATTATTTTACAGGTGATTTACGTCGCTCCTGTCTGTAACTTCATGCGAATGCTTTGGAATTGGTAAGAAAAGTGAGCCTGTTTTAAAATCAGTTACCCATTTGTGATCCTTTGCAGGGTTTCTCCTCTCACAATGACAAGGATGTAGGCCTTCGTCAACCACGCTGGCCTGCGGTTTGGCGCCGATAATTTGTATATTGACAATACTACCTACCTACCTAATTTATATCGACAAATTATTTTTTTGTCTTAGATTATGTCGTAATGACGTCACAAGATTCCAGGGCAATGGCAAATTTGCAGGGGGTTAAATTAACATTGAATCGCGCGTTTTTTACTATTCACGATTTAAATCATTCCGTACAATCAGGCCCATAGGCTACGCCAAAAGCTATACTCATCTATATAGGGTACCTACAACTAGCACGAAAACTAATTCGGTATTAACGGGGACAATATCCCAGGGGAGTGGAAAGGTCGCTCTCCAAATGGAGCCGATTAATGGACGATATCAACCACAGAAATTTATCTAAATAGATCACTCCGTAATATTCATAAGGGCATGTGAACTGCAAACCCGTACTTGGCCAGCGTGGTGGACTAAGGCCTACATACTTATCATAGTGAGAGGATCCCCGACCCTGCAGTGGGCACTAATTTATATTAGTATTTATTTGTAAGGAACGAGTCAAAATATATGAAAAGATGTGCAATACACAAACATCGGCCCTGTCTCCTTGAGTTTAAACATTATTCAAACGGGACGCCAGGTTTGTCATTACCTGATCATTAAATATACTTGGTTGATGAAATATGATGAAATATGATCAATGATGAATAATTATTGAATAATACATATTAATAATTCGGACTGGCTTTTGCAACTTCGCGTTGTTGTAGGATTCCCGTTACTAAAACGTTTTTGTTATGTCTTAGTAAGTAAGAAAAGCGGCACGCTTGGTCTTGTGGTCTTGTGATGGTCGAACTTGCGTTATCTATTTAGATCTATATCTGTAGTATCAACTGCCCTTTGGCTGTATTGACGATAAATTCACTCACATACGCTTTGTGAATTTAGAAGCTCCGAATTTCGTGCATATTCAAATACCAACACAGACGGGCTCTCTATTACCTTAAATATTACTCTACAATACTCTACATACATCTCTACTCGTATGTATACGTATGCAGAACAACTTAACTCTGGGTAGAGTTATCAAGTTAACAAGCTTAAATCATAATGACAATTTACCTACTCGTAGAACGTTTCAAGTTGAAACTTTCCAAATCAAGTACGCACAAGTGAAAATTGTGAACATTGCAGTTACAAGCGGGGATAGCCCAGTGGCTACGATTCGGCCTCCTACTCGAGGAGTCCAGGTTCGAATCCCAGTGGTAGGCAAAATAACATTCTTTAAAAAGTTATGTGCGCTTTATAAAATTAAATATCACTTGCTGTAACGGTGAAGGAAAACATCATGAGGAAACCATGCAACCATTGTCACGATGTAATTACTTAGTTTTTTTTTTCATTTATTTTTCTCTCTGTATGTCTGTCTGTCTCTTAACTTCTCCGCGTTAATATTTTCACCGCTAAACCGATCGGACTTTCACTGAATGATAAGTGGAACATTTTGTCATAGAAATATTCAGATACATAAATATTTAAGTGTAGCTGAGTGAAGTCGCTTGCAAAACCTATTTAATTTTGATAATAACATTACAAGCGTTGAGTCACGTTGGGGGCACACGTGGCTTATTGGTGCTAACTGACAAATTGCCTCCTTTACGAAACGTGAAAACGATATACGTTTATCAAACCGTCTAAGATCAATGGCTGAAAACATTTCTAGTACGATCGGCTGTAAGTTGTGTTACGAAACGCACATTTTCTCCGACAAAACAATTTTGAACTACATATGTCTCGGTTCTAGAAATCCAATGTATTGGTTCTAGAAGTCCAAAAGCTGGCAGACAATTTTCTAGAAGTGTTAGAGGCATCATAAAAGCACGTCGAGTTGTCTGTAATATTCGAACACAAAAAATGATGGGTTAAAATTTCTGTTTTTTAGTCTTGGTGTGCGTGTGTGTGTGATATTGTCTTATGTGTGTCTGTGGCACGATACAAGGTATGCCAGTGGCTTTGATGGGGCTTTGAGTGTGACTGTGAAGCGTAAAGCGTTATTTATTTATCTTCAAAGCCCGAATGGCTAACAATGTCTGCAATTATTTACTTCTCAACAACAACGTTTCCAGAAAATTGTTAACAAAGGGAAACCGAGACGAAAAGGCGTATTTCCAATTACAGGAAATTAGTGTGGAATTGTGCTGGTAACTGGATTACGGAAGCTCGTTGCGTCAGTTTCTACCGAATTTCACGAATCGTGCTTCAGTATAACACTTGTACTTATACAGTATGTTTGTGTTCGAAGTAGCGATAATTTAAAAGGCATGTGAAGTCCACCCCGCAATAGGCAAGCGTGGTGGACTAAAGCTTATCCCTCAGGGGAAACCCGGCCCTGTAGTAGGTCATTAAAGGGTTAATGTCAGGTATCTTTTTGTCCACAACTACGGAGAATTAGGACTTATACTTAAATGTAAAGGGATACCTAATTGGTATTCTACAATTCAAAGTCAGTTTCTCATTTTCAGAACACCAAAAGAGTTTTGTTTTAAACACTTGATTATGGAATCGGGTACAATAATTACAGAAAGCATATCTAATAATTTTGGTACATGGAATATTTTGAGGAGCAATTTAATTAAATTATTCTGCAAATATAGACCAGGTAATTAGTAAAACCAAATCACGAACATACGAGTTTACTTAATTAATGTTCAATGTTTTTTCAATTACTTAGTAAGACAATTTTGGATGAAAATATTTTCTGGTTACATACTTTTTTGAGCTTGGTTTTTCAGACGCTATGTTTTAGTTTTTGTTGTTTTTTACTTTAATTCTCCGCTTCGTATCACGTTCGAAATAAATGTTCAAAAGGCCATCAGAGTTGCTTCGCTGGCTTTATCCAAAGCTGTTATCGTTAAGGACTCGGAATACTCGAAAATTCGTCAGAGCGATGGAAAAACATCAAAGAAGTAATCATAAATTTAAACGACGTCTCCGCAAAAAACGTAGGCCGTCATTTCGAAGTCGTATTTTCATAACAAATTGAAGTCTCTAACAAAGTATAGGGTTTTAACGAATTTACACTTGGGGAATGGATTGATATTGAAAAGGAGGTTGAAATAGATACAAATTATAATTTTCCAGTCCTAATATCTACTCTTTAAATTACAGAAATCGTAAGCTGAAATGAGACTATATTGAAGGAACCTGGGGAAGTTAATAACGTGGTTTAATACAGTGTTCAGTAGGAATTATCAAGGTCATGGGATTAGATGGGATACCTTTTATGAAGGCGTAGGACGTTAAGGAACGATTTCACAAATTTATGACTTGATATTTATAATTTGGGTAATTAGATTCCCTATCAAAAACCAGTATCAAATAAAAGTAATCGTTATGTTTAACACACTTTACTTTATTCTACTTACTTTGCCAAATAGTTCAGAACCAATTTAGATATCAGCGTCTAAAATCCACAAACAGTTATAGGTTCTTAGTACGCAAATCCTTTCCTAAAGATGAATTGGCGAAATTACCGAACTTTTTCTTTGAGTGAGATAAACTTTCGAAAAAGCAACATTTCAACATGCAGATTAAAAATCCAATTCAGCTGAATATACAGATTACTACCGTTTTGGTCAGATTCCAATTTCACTGGCCCCATTATTAATCTTCTTTTTGTCCACGATCCAATTAAAAGACCTCTGTGTGCTGCGGTATAATTTTGGGCATCAGTGACTCCCAATATACTAGGTACTTAGCATTTCAATAGAGGTATGGTGCTAGGTACAGGTAAGTAAAGTTTATTGCGCTTTGATCATTCAGGTGGTGTCAAACGCTTGTCGGGATTGTTCCCGAGGCTTATGGAGATAGCAAGCGATGAACTAGGATATCGATCGTTAATACTTCGATGGCTGTTGCCTGCGAGTGGAAACTTGTATTAGGAGCTCTTTTAATGTCATTTCAATCGATTTTAAGAAACTTTACATACACTGACAGTCATACATAGATCGATCGATGTTTAAAGTTTTCTTAACAGCAGGAACTAGAAGAAACTTTTTCGGTTTGTTTATGAAATGGAGTCTCACGCTGAAGTAATAAAGCTTCAACCGAGATATCGATTGCGATCCCGTGGAAAATCTAATCATACCAAGTCACGGGACAGTCCAGGCTAGAATGAAACAGCAATAAAACAATAATACAGTAAAGCCAGTTTCCCGAAGACAAGATATCATAGCATCTCGGGCAATTCTCGACCTCGATTTGCGCTGCCATTTCCCAGTTATAGGTGCTTTTATTTTTTGCATCTTTGCAAATTCGTCCCCAGCGTCCTGTTTGACGATTGCTAAAATTTTGTTTATGTGGGGTTGTACGCTTCAATGATACCGAAATAGAAATTTCCTTCGGTCCTTCAGGCCCGTGCGAGTATGAAGATTTTTTCGGTATCGCAATATTTTCCGCTCCACTTCTTTATTTGACTTGAATAATTTGCTTTCAGGACTCCACGGCGCTCCAAATAAGTTTGCGTAACGTTTTTCGCTGACTGACTTCTAATATTTACGCGTAAATAAATGAACTTATATTAAATGTTTTCCGTGATAAATTATTTGCTTTCCTTTTGGCAATTAGTAAATAATTGCCCGAAGCTATGTGAGGATGAAGCTATTATGGAACGCGAACCCTCTTAATGACTCATTAGGCTCTTTATATTTAACTTTGATAACGTAAAGTTAAATAAGGTTCTATCTTAATGAACACTTTACTATGTCGTAACAATACATTTAGGTAGTTATAATCTACAATGATATCTACTACGTACGCATACGTATACCGACCCAATAGACAGGCATCGGCTGCCTATTATGCGTTTGTATGTCCTAGTTAATATAACGTTATCTTCAATGAATGCAAATTTAGCCTCAACTAAAATTTCTAGATAACACAATTTTAGCACCGAATTCCCTGTCTAGTTTACTACATTAAAATAATTGTTTGATAAGATTTTGACAACTTTCAAGAGGAGATAGAATTATTACGTTGCTTCCCGATCCTTGTGACAAGATTGCGACTGAGGGAAATTGGATCAATGTTGGATGTATGCCCTACTTTCAGTTCTTTGTTACCTCACCTAACCTTCAAAATAAGGGCCTTATATTATATCGTACTAGCTTATGCCCGCGACTTCGTCCACATGACTAAAAAATGTACCCAGATAGGGATATGAGGTATATGTTTATCCGGATTATAATGTACCAAATTTCGTCCAAATCTGTTAAGCAGTTTTTTGGCGAAACAGTAACAAAGTTAGTATTTATTAGTAAAGTTAAAACTAAGCCATTTGTTACGTTAACTATCTTACCGGAAAATACAAAAATAGTTGAATAGATTTTGAAATTAGATCAATAACATAATAATATGTATATGTAAGTGGTAGGTACTTACCTAGCAGCTAATAGCAGTAATTTGTAGGATTCAGAAAACTTGTGTATAAATTCATAGATTAGTAGAGGCCTACGCCCAGTGGAATGAATAGAAGGAGAATAAATCAGATTGTATCTAATTGAATAATTAACTTTTTCTCTTTTTTAAGGTTCTTGAAATATTTCGTGTTCAAGAAAATCCCGTCATCCTAAAAATATTCAAGTCTGCGATAAGCATGACGAATGGCTATAATATCAAAGAAAATGTATGCATACTATCTCTCTTGATTAAACTCTTTATATCACGATGACACAACGGATATTTCCACACTATACGAATGAAAATGTAGACGTTTGTCTGTGATTCACAAAAATCTTCTCGAGGATGGTGTGTTATAGTAAGCATTATATTATTATGATCTCAAATTTCTCACTTAGCTTAGGTTGAATAGACATAAAAGCTTTAAGGTGATTAACGGATTGCCCCGTATCGCGCAGCGTAGCGCGGGAATGCGTAATCTAACGTTGTATGTAAGTATTTCCATTTGTATAGAAAACACGCACAGTCCAACACATAGAAAACGCATCTGCATGTACGCGCGAGGATGCGTTTTCTGCACAAAATGAAATATTTCATTTCATAGCGTATTACTATTAATTTGACCTCCTTAGTTGAACTACAGTTGGCTTCCCTTCCCTTTACCGTTCATCTTTTTGAAACAAACGCAGACAAATCCGCTTACAATACTCAGTTCAGCAACCATTTGGGTACGAGGCGTGTTTTGTAATACTTTCCTGAGTCGATCGTGTTTATACAGAGTTTGTGCGAAACAATATCGTCGACAAACACCGTCGAATCCCGTCTGTTCTATTCCCAACACGTACACCGATGCGCCGATAAAAATATATTCTTCCCAATTAGGATCCAGCGGAATTCTTTCCAGGTTAAGTGGAAAATTATCCTGGCTAATAACTCTTGACGATAGTGTTCATGGTCATGGCATAGTATTACACAGTCGTGATAACTTTATTAAATCGCATCTCCAGTTCCGCAAAAACTTTATGCGTTGCTACGAAGGTTTTTATTACTTCAATATAAAAGACAATAGCTCACTCGCCAGCTCTCCACAGTGACACAATTTAGTCTCCCACGAATAGTCACTTCGGCCCATTGGTTTAGAAAAGGTACAGTCACCGTCGTCTTCAAGTTCGCGAAGTTGTGACGCGTCCCATTTTTATGGAGGTGAGCTTACCGACTTTTCGTTTTCCTTACTTCCGATCTCCGTCGTCTTATGAAGGTTGGAATTTTATGACACGTTCAATCTATTGGGGTGGAAGATGAAAGGAAAGTCGCAGATAAAGATTTTTGCGGCTTAAATTGAAAGCATTTCAAAAGAGTATATACTAATGTTCTTGCTAAAATAGCGATGAGTGACTGCAACCCTTTTATGCCCCACTTTTGGGTCCGTACCCAAATACGCCGAAAACATTGAAAGCTTGCAAACTGAATGGGCAATGGGCTGATCACATCGTTCGAAAAACCGAAAACTTGTGGGGAAGAAAGATCCTCGTATGACGAAACATGGCCTCGTATGGCCGCTTGTCCCGGCCTTGTTTCCCGATGTACTCCTTATCGGGAAACAAGGCCGGGACAAGCGGCGTCGATTAAGGAAGGTCTATGTCCAGCAGTGGATAATAAAGGGCTCAAAAAGAGAAGAAACGTTGTTAGTAGCAGTGTTTACAAATCTACGGACTCTCTAAAGTCTGAAAATCGAACTCGAAATTAAATTGTCGAAAGACAATGACGCACTTTAGTCACTCACGTTCATTCGTCTCAATGGTTTCCAATTCGGTTGTGACGCGTACGATTTTTATGAGAAGAGTTTGCCGACTTTTCGTCCTTTTTATTGTATCCTCACCGACCTATTACTTGTATGTACCTATTGCACTTTTTTCCTGTGATCATAGAATTATTACTTCAGGTTCAATTTATTGGTTTTATTGGTTTGTATTTAAGGGTAGGTACTTTAATGTGAACCGTTAAGATTCTTACTATTTATCGCATTAAAAAATCTATTTGGAATGGAAAATTGTCGATAGACACTGTTTACCAATTGAAGTCTTTGGACCCAATGATTTCCAATTCTACCACGTCTTCAAGCTAAAGTTGTGACGCGTACGATTTTTATGAGCAGAGTTTGCCGACTTTTCGTCCCTTTTATTGTACCTCCGCCTTCTCATTGTACCTTTACCGGTGACATTCCCGTGACCGTAGGGGTTTCTACACGTTTAAAAAACGGTTGAAAAATGACTGAACAGATAATAAGAAGGTTTTGGTTAGATACTAAATGCTTTTTAGATATACAGCAAAAAAAGAAAGATAGGGAATGTAACGCTGTTTCCTTATGAAGCGATTTCTGTCAGTTCACACTACTATGTGTGTTACCTAATAATAATCCACTACAGGGTCGGGTCGCAGTGAGAAGCATGCAGGTTTCCTAACGATGTTTTCCTTCACCGTTGAATCAAGTGTTATTTAATTTTATAAAATGCACATAACTTTTTTAAAGAAAGCTATTTGTCCGTGCGTCAGGGAGTGGAATATGGACCCCTCAAGTCAGAATTTTTAGCCACTGAGCTGTACTATAAGACGCTAAAAAACTTCGTTCCAAAAGTAAAATCCATAAGGAAGCGCTCTGTTCACTGTTGGTACTATATCCTTCGTAGATGTTCGCAGGCGGAGCACCAGGGAATTAACTACTAACTTCATGAAACGTTATTAGGTGCTAGAGTATCTCATCTAAATATAATTTCGAAGTAATATTCCGAAGCTAACGTCTTGATCCGCCGATAGTTGTAGTAGTAGTGATACCGTCAATATTGCCAGCTCAAGGTCACCGAGCCCTCGACTCGGGTCGGCTTTGTAATTAAGTGAACGGTAATCACTTTGGAACGACTTCTAGCCAATCAGCAACTAGTAGACAAGACCGAAAGGTAAAGTCAATCTTGACTTATAAGATGTGATAGAACTTTGCAGCTAATGAAACTCCGCAGGCATAATATTTTATACGAGCCTGTAAGTTAGAGTGGAGAGCAAGGGCAATTAAAAATCGACCATTAGTCTACTCTAGCCGATAAGCTGAGAATGGTGTTAATTCAACATAATGATTATGTGATACGAGATTATTGAGATAGTTGTGCAAAAAAAATGAATTAGTACATTAAAATTGCAAAAGTTATATAAGAGTTATATAAGTTATATAAGATTTTCACAGGTTTTGCGGCTTGTTTTAGATCAAATACTTAGTCTTCATTTATATAATTATATTGTACTAGCTGACCCCCGCAAACGTTGTTTTGCGATATAAGTTATCGAGCATTAAAAATCGACTATTAAAAATAGGGGTTGGTTATAGAAGGGTTTCACGCTTCTTTATTTGGGGTTGTATGTATTTTTGATGCCACATTTTTGAAAAATACAAATAAAAAAATGTCCAAAAAATTAAATTCAAATGTAAGGTGTGGACAACCCTTATCATTTAGGGGTATGAAAAACAGGCCGATTCTCAGACCTACTGAATGTGCATATAAAATTTCATAAAAATCGGTCAAGCCGTTTTGGAGGAGTATGGTAACGAAAACTGTCACATGAGAATTTTGTATATAAGAAGATTATAACTTAATGTCTGTTTATCTTTGTCAATGATTAAGCCACATTGAATACCTGCGAAGAACAGAAATTGTTTGTGGTTTCATCAAACGCAATTTATCACCGTCACGGGAAGGAAATTAATTCCTGATCCCGCGGGATGGAAATATTTACGGAAATATAAATCTCAGTTATTGCAGGGTTCCTGTGACAATAATTGAGTTCTTCTCTTTGTTCCAATAATCTGTTTTTCTGAGGAAAAAAAATAAATACTAAACAACATACTAAACATAGTATAATATACGTTTTTGATGTCAACTAAATATCCGTGTGTATTTCATTTTAGGGAGTAGGAAGCTCCTACTGAAAGGCTAAAAGTTTTTGAATAAGGTCGCTGTATAAAAGCCGGAATACACCGAGGTTTGTACGTGTTTTCATTTAACCTAATTTATCATCGTCACGGGAAATTATATCCCGAACCTGTAGGAAGTAGAAATTAGCGACACAGTCAGCTACTACATTTTCCGGTACCGTTTTCAAATATAAAATGATTTCGCTTCAAATTTTAATGATAGCGATAGACGTAATTAGCATTTTGCCAGGCATATAGGCAGCGCGATTTACACAGATACTAAATTCACACTCATATCGTACATCTAACCTCAAATAGGATAGAAGTCCTCGTAGGATAGAAGGTCGTATGTCGGTGTAATGGAAGCTAATAAGATGGTCACAAATATAATAAATTTAGAAACCACGAGTCTACACCTAAACCCAAAGATATTGTGACGGAAGCCTTATTTCACACTCGTATCGCGGCAATGTCGTGTCTTGCCCGTGATAAAAAGTCAAAAAAGGCTAAAAAGTCAAATATCTTGACAATCTATTGTGTGCCTTATAGAATAGACATTTAAGATTCCTTGTCGTGCCGAGTTCATGAAATGACGTACCTACGGTTTGATGTCACACGATATCGGCGCGAAATCTTTTGGGATTTAGTGAATTATGTTTGATACTTAATATCACGATCAAATTAAATTGTTCACAAGTGATTATCGGAAGTTTTAGTACAATTGATATTAATCACGTATTAGAGTAAGTCCTCCATTATCGATGAAGCGTAACCCATCCTCAATTCCCGGTGTACCGGAATATCCGGAATACGCGGTAATGCAGTCGGGAATTAATTCCCGCGGCGATGATAAATTATGTTGAATTAAACCACGCGCACGATCCGCCATTTGCAGGTATTAGCGGAAGTGTTTATGCAAACAGCTGAGCTATACCTACGTGTATTCCGTATAGCCTATCTATTCCGTGCTGTATATTATCCATCTAAAATGCCTGCCTTTATTTATTTTAACCTACGAGTACTCTGCCTACCATTTTTTGTCTTTTGATCTTTTTAATTAATTAGGCTAAAATAAAGGGCTCTGTATGCGGCAGACATGTGACAATGTGTGCAATGACGTTGTGCTATGAGCAACGTTTGCGTGCGATATTGCAATTGGGATAAGGCCCTACAGGCTGCCCTAGAGTCGGTCAGCGGACTTCACATGACTTTGAGAACTCTCTAACTTACAGGTTCCTTCTTTCAGCATGACATTTATTTTTAAAACCCACTTACCACTGGGATTCAAACTCGAACCTCTGACTAAAAGACCAATCTTAGCTACATGAAAAATGCATTTATAAAACAATTGGAAACAAAAAACCCAATTCAAATCCGTTTTTTATTAAAATAAGTTAATGCTACAAATAAAACACTGCATAATTCACATTATAAAATTATTAGGCGATAAATACAAAAGCAGTCTTTACAATAAACAAATGTTCGGTACACTATCCCGAGGTGCCGGGCCCTTTGGCGGATTCCTTCAGCCTGTTGTTTTCAGCCACCAACGCTTGTACGCGAAGCTCATATTTTTCACGTAACTCCTGAAAAAATAATCAATATTAAATGACTTAAGACCTCAAAAACACTATGTTATCTGAGACGCCAAACGATAGGTAGGATACCCAAAGATTTTGCCAAGATTGGTTGTCAGGATATCAAAGGGAGACCTCATATCAGACGCATAACTATGCATATGCGAGTGATGTACCTTAATTCCACTCCTACGCGTAAGAGAACTATCTATCTGAAACCTTCGAATTCCTCCTGATCAGACTGGTGTCTGACTCCCTTTTTGTTTGTAAGAGACCCATCTGAAAACAAAACCCGCAATTTCGGATGGTTTCGATCACATACATACAGAAAGAGTGTAGGCAGAAGAGATACCTTGACCCTTACTTTTCCGATAGATGTCTTAAGCTGCTTCTCCACCAAAGCTGTGCTGTGGGAATGTGTGATGCGAGGACATGTAGCCGTGCTGTGGGAATGTGTGATGCGAGGACGTGTAGCCGTGCTGTGGGAATGTGTGATGCGAGGACGTGTAGCCGTGCTGTGGGAATGTGTGATGCGAGGACGTGTAGCCGTGCTGTGGGAATGTGTGATGCGAGGACGTGTAGCCGTGCTGTGGGAATGTGTGATGCGAGGACGTGTAGCCGTGCTGTGGGAATGTGTGATGCGAGGACATGTAGCCGTGCTGTGGGAATGTGTGATGCGAGGACGTGTAGCCGTGCTGTGGGAATGTGTGATGCGAGGACATGTAGCCGTGCTGTGGGAATGTGTGATGCGAGGACATGTAGCCGTGCTGTGGAAATGTGTGATGCGAGGACATGTAGCCGTGCTGTGGGAATGTGTGATGCGAGGACGTGTAGCCGTGCTGTGGGAATGTGTGATGCGAGGACATGTAGCCGTGCTGTGGGAATGTGTGATGCGAGGACGTGTAGCCGTGCTGTGGGAATGTGTGATGCGAGGACATGTAGCCGTGCTGTGGAAATGTGTGGGCGTCTTCACGAAAGCTGTGCGAGGAAAATGTGTCGTACGAGAATGTGGATTCTTTTTCCAATTATCCGTATAAAAAATGCGCACATTTACTTCCAACGGTGCCAGTTGGAAGCCTTACTCGCGCTGTAGGGTGTCTCCTGTACATGTTCCGATCTGAACGCGATAGGTACCTTGAAGATGGCGAGCTGCGTCTCATACTCCTTGCGCAGGTCGTCGTTGATGTTGGTGCTGGTCTGCGCGCGCTTCAGCACCAGGTCGTAGCGCTCCTTCTCCGCCTTGTAGCGCGCCTCCATCGCTTGGAAACGCTCCTGTCGGTGACGGGTAAGAGTAAAAGAGGTTATGGTTAGAAAAACTCGATATAGAAAATAATGGAAAATCCAAAAATATACGCATCGTGCGTGCGTTCAAAAAATACACGCCTCGTGTGTAGTTATTTTCCACCACGAATTTCGGCAATTTAGCTTTGATTTTAGGGAATATGGAAATAGGTGTTGGAAGCTGATGGAATTTTTTCCCAGGTCTCACCCGTGGTTGGAGCAGGACGTAGAAGACTCTGCTGCGAATTAGAAGGTTAAGACTAATATCCTCATCCATATTCTCTATACAATTACAAATATTTAAAAATGAATGGTTCGCTAGTCACTCTAATACTCGAGAACGGCTGGGCCCATTTGGCTAATTCCGATTTCGTAATGTTCATGTGAGTCCAAGGAAAGTTTGAACGGTGAGAACGTTTGAAAAGAATAAAAGGAAATGAAAAACCAAGTGTTTGTTCTACTTCAACAGTCGTATGATACTTTTCATTTGGAAAAGCGAAATCGGCTAGTTATCACTGAACTTCATGTCCTAATGCGTCCGTACTTAGGTCATCAAGGCTTCGGACTGAATCTATTGGTCGGTCATCATCATCTCCAACAGCCCCAGCGTAAAACGTGATAACGTGAAAAATCCAAAAAAAAATAGAATCTAATCTCACATACCTCCATCGCCTTGACTTCAGAGTTCCTGATCTCCAACAGATCTTTGGTGATGACATTGATGTCCTTCAGCGACTGCACCTGCGTGGTGAGCGCTTCGATCTGCAGCTCCTGGTTCTTCACCATCTTCGTCTTGTCGAAGATCATCCCGCGGGCTTTGCTGAGGAGCTGAAGACGAATGATTTTGTTTTCTAGTAATTATATAGCAAAAATAAGCGGTGATAGCCCACGGGCTTGGAGTTCCACCTCGAATCGAGGGGTCCGGGTTCGAACCCCAGTGGCACGCACCAATGACTTTGTTAAAAAGTTATGTGCGCTTTATAAAATTAAATATTACTTGCTGTTACGGTGAAGGAAAACATCGTGAGGAAACCTACATGTGAACATTTTTTTTGAACTCTCAGGGAGTTAAAAAAAATGTTCTTAAAGACATGTGAAGTCCACCAACCCGCACTAGACCAGCGTGGTGAACTAAGGCCTACATCCTTCTCATTGTGAGAGGAGACCCGACCCTGTAGTGGGTTACTGACACATATAGCAAAAGGGCATGCAGCGCATCTGACGTAAGGCATCCAACTCATGGACTAGCAGATTCAACCTCGAATAGAGAAAAACGTACCTCCCCGGACGTGCTACTACCACCTAAAGATGAAAAAAATCTCATGTAAGAAACGGGATAATACATTATCTAGGTATTATCTCATTCACGTACTTATAATTTGAAATTTCCGACATGTTCCAAACGAACGATTTCGACATTAAAATCGCAATTTGTCAACACCAACCACCCCATCAAGTACTAAGAAATTGACACACTACTGTTAGTGTACCATCCATTATAGTCCGCGTGAATCAGACAGACAGAGTACAGACTCTGTGTGTCTGATTCATTTGCGACTGCTCATGTAATTTAACTAAACGATTAAATTATAGTTACGTGCCTCTTCATGCTGGTGCTTGATGTTTTCGATCATTTCGTGATTCTTCCCGCCGGGCTTCGACAGCGCTGCTTGTAGCTCCATCTCTAAGTTCTTCACTCTAGCTTTCAGGAGGTCGATCTCTTCTTCACGGACCTAAGATTTAAGAAAATATTGCATTTGAAAAACGAAAATTTTCGTAACCGTAACAGAATGCATGATACGGTTAAAATTCGAAAAATGAAGGATCAATTTAAGTTTTTGGAATACGTTTAAATCCAAGCTTAATAAAATTAAATTATTTAAATTTTGGTTGTTAAAAATTTAGTCATAAAAGCTACAATAATGTTATAGAATTAGCTATAAAAATCGTTACTAGACAGAATAATTAACTAAAGTCAATAAAAATGAAATTTTCAACGTAAACAACGAAGGTGGTTTAAAGTTATCCAAAAAAAAAACCCGAATCGACCCTATAATAACCTAAGTATAAATAAATGATGCTCACTTTCAATTCCAACCTCAGCCCATCTTCGCTCCTCGCGTTCTTCACTTTCTCCAATTCCTCTATTTTCTTCAAAAGTTCCGTCTCTCGCTCTTGCCAGTCAGGAATCTGTAAAGTAACATTCATTATTATTAAACATTTATGCTGTATCATTATTATAGCGGTCAGGTAATTACGATTTTAGCAACCAATCTATAATTAAATTTTCCAAGATCCAAGTGCAATTTATTCCTCTGTTATCTTATTTTATTTGGCGTTCTTTCAACAAAAACATCATATAATACTAAAATATATTTTAAGAGGAAAGAAATTTACTATTTGAACTTACATCGCTACCATTTGCAATATTGTTACTAGCGTTGGTTTCTGGTGCAGCTTGTACGGGTCCTGCTATCTTTTCTGCGTCTGGTGCTATACTTTGTTCTGCTGGAGGTATTGAGTTCTCTTGCGGTGGTGAGATTACTTCGGCTTGTACATTGGGAGTAACTGCTTGTGGTTCCTCTGACTGTTCTGGTATTACTTGTGCTACTTCGGTTTTAGGTTCATCGTTTTTTTGTTCTTGTACTATATTCGGCTGTACCTCAGTCTTTTCTTGTTCGACTGCTGGAGGTTGTTCGGCAGGCTGAAATATTGTAGAATTGATAAGTTTTTCGTCTCATACTTGTTGAGCATACTTATTTAAATTACCTTAGTTAAAGTAAACGTTAAATTCAAATGGTTTTGTATTATTTAAACTAGTCGGCCTATCCCGAATAATAATATACGTGAGGAAGGAGGTCGAGATAGTCACGAAATATTTAAAAGTAATACTCTCGTAATATACTTTCGTATCTTTTGGAATTACAGGCAATGATGAAAATAGCGATTCATAAGGAGATTTGGCAGCAGTTTATGCCTTACTAATCCAGTACCTACACTTATAATTCGCATATTCGTATCAAGCTTTGTTTGTTTACTACTCACGGTTGCCGTTTCTTGTGCAATAGCTGGTGGAGCATCACTGACCGGTGCTGGTGCTGGTGGTGATGGTGGAGCTGGTAACTGCTCACCGCCGCCTTGCTGCTTAACTGGATCTGCCTGAGAACAATCATTTTGTAATAAAATAATAGATCATTTTGCAGACTTCCAATGCATGGTATCAATTGACATTATCAATTGCCTCTGCGGCTTTTGTTAGAACGATCTGCGGTTATTCGTCATGTGTCGCTATTTTTCGAATCATATTCTTAATAAAATAAATAAATAATCAAATGCAAACAAAACTGCTAGTTTCCAGAAGCAGAAAAGTTGACAAGCATTAACTCATAGTCATAGCAATGTATTTCCAACATTGTGAACTCAAATGCTTTTATTACACATCACGCCCAGAAACCATACAAAACGAGTAAGGATTTATACACAACAGCCTCTACTTTGTATCGTTAACCAACGATTTCCTCACAAATTCAACTTTTAATTACAACGCCACCTATCCACTTACACTAATTAGACAGATCTAGCACGCTGACTTGTTCACAAAACTCATTACATCAAATTTACTGGGTGAATTTTTAATAATCCAAGAATTAAACATATAAGATCTACTACTTAATACAAACCCGCGGACGTAACACCAGCCCCGGATCTTCAATTTTTTTTAGGCGGGGCAAAAACTGATATATACCGCCCCCGCCCACATACATTTATTTTTATCTTTATCATCCATATAATTTCAGCTATCAGATGTCCACTAATTGATTGAAATTTGGACATAGCCTACATAGGCTTTCCGAAAATAATGCATTGATTGCTGTTATTTCTGTGTTAAGCCTATTTATTAACCGACTTCAAAAAAAGGAGGAGGTTCTCAATTCGTTTGTATGTATTTTTATTTTTTTTAATATTTGTTACCGCCGCAATCCGTTATTTGTTAACTGATTTGATTTTTTTCTTTTTTGGTTTTGAAGGTGTTACTGTGAATTTGGTCTCATATTAAGTTGATGATAATCTGATGAAGAAGATTAAAAATAAATCTTATATGCGTGTAAGAAATGTACCCATGAGACAGAAAGATAAAAATCAATTTTATTTACCTAGAATAAAATGTAGAATTTATAAAAAAAGTAGGTATATGCCATTCGCATATACAATCATTTGCCTCCAGAACTAAAAAAACTATCAATCAATACATGTATTTAAATGGTCTTTAAAACAGTAGCTGGTCAAAGGTTATTATACCGAAAAGGAATTCTTTAACGATAAAATAAAATAACAATCTCAGGAAGGACAGAGGCTACATTTACAGTCCTGTAAAGCTGCCGACTACAAGTGCTTCCTTGTGTTTATACCAGGGTATAATCAGAGAGAATGCACTATCACACAAAAATGCAAATAACGAACGGAATAATGAATGGATGGTTCGCAATTTCAATCTAAATTATGTTTATAGATAAACAATTACATAAAGGAATGTAGTAACGCGCGTATAAATAACTAAATAAATTAATTAAAACTGTGTCGAGAGTTTTTTCCTCCGGATTTTTCTCTCTTTGCCCAGTAATGGGCACATTGCATAGCCGATAAGTTCGAATAGGTAAAATATTAAAATAAACAAATAATTTGGACTGCTGAACAAAATAATAAATTGCCAATGAAATATAAAATTAAGTTTTAGTTATATAAGACATAATTATTGTATGCCCGCATAGGGTAGACTGTTCTAACCTTATTATAAATTTTTGTAACATCTTTCTCATGTAACAGTCAACAATAAACGTATTCTTTCCTTTAAAAAAAAGAGTTTCGGAGATACACAATGGAACTCCTCAACCGATAAGAGTTAAGGAATTCGGTTAATAAATTGTTGTTGTTGGTCACATTATCTTTGCAGAATTATATAGACTGATGATAGAGAGGAACTCGTTTTTTTTATATTTCTGACCGCCGCATTCCGTCATTTGGTAACCGATTTGAATTGTTTTTTTTTTGGTTTGGGAGCTGTTACTTTTAACTTGGTCCCATATTAAGTTGTTGATGATTTGATGAAGGGTTTCGAAGATACAGAGTTGAGGAACTCCTCAACGGATAAGAGTTAAAGAACCGGGTTCCTTCCTTCCTTTCAGCCCTTAGTAGTCCACTGCTGGACATGGGCCTCCCCTAATCGACGCCACTCCGCCCGGTCCTGGGCCCTCTGAATACAACGGTTTCCCGCTGTCTTTTTCAGGTCATCAGTCCACCTGGTCGGAGGGCGGCCTGTGCTCCTTTTGCCAAACGTGGTCGCCATTCGAGGACCTTTTTCCCCCATCGGTTGTCAGTCCTGCGAACGCCAGCCCATTGCCACTTTAATTTGCAAACTTTGAGAGCTATGTCGGTCACCTTCGTTCTTCTACGGATTTCATCACTTCTGATTCTGTCTCATAGAGAAATACCAAGCATAGGTCTCTCCATTGCCCTCTGGGCGACTCTGAGCTTGTGGATTAGGCTCACAGTAAAGGACCACGTCTCGGCACCGTAGGTCATCACTGGCAACACACATTGCTCGAAAACTTTCGACTTCAGGCACTGAGGTATATCGGACGTCAAGACGTGTCGTAGATTCCCGAACGCTGCCCAGCCGAGTTGGATTTTTCGAGTGACCTCTCTCTCGAAGTTGGACTTACCCATTCGGATCGTTTGTCCTAGGTAAACGTATTCGTCTACAACTTCGAGAGCAGTGCCGTCAACAACCACCAGTACGGGTGTGACATGGAAATTAGACACGATTTTCGTCTTGTCCATGTTCATCTTAAGACCCACCCGTTGTGAGGCACTATTGAGGTCGCTGAGCATAATGCTGAGTTCCTCCAGCGACTCCGCCAGGATCACTATGTCATCGGCAAATCGGAGGTGTGAGAGGTGTTCGCCGTTGATGTTAATACCACGTCCTTTCCACTCCATCAGCTTGAACACATCTTCCAGTGCAGCGGTGAAAAGTTTTGGGGAGATGACATCCCCCTCGCGTACGCCGCGCTGCACGTGGATGGGGTTCGTACTGTTGTCGTGTAGTCGGACTTTCATGGGGGCGGCATTGTAGGTATACACACTTCAACGCCTCGATGTACCGATAGTCGATCTGGCATCGCTGAAGAGACTCAAGCACCGCCCAGGTCTCGATAGAATCGAAGGCCTTCTCATAGGAACCGGGTTAATAAATTATATTTTTGTGGGTCACATTGCTTTTGCAGAACTAAGTATATAAATTCCTTCGAAGTTCCTTCTAATTCCTTCCTAAGTATATAAAATCGATTCCTTCCTGCGGGCGAGCAGGCGCGTATTTTGAACTATGCCTACGCGCCTCGCGAATAATAAATGTTCATGCACTACGTCTCATTCTCGCTCTGGGTATCGGTCGAGTTGATATGGCCATGAAATTACTGTACTTGTACTATTATTTATTTATTCCGTAGTCAAAGTTAAGTAAATGATGAGTTATCCAACCGTCTGTAAAATGTGAATTTGGCCGCCCTCTGAACTTGCCGCCCGGGGCATGGGCCCCGGCTTGCCCCCCCCTAGATCCGGCCCTGCGTAACACCCCAATCACATTCAATGCCGAGACCTCAAAATACATAATTATAATATATCAAAAGTTTCCACGTTACTCGCAAACAGGAAACACCCTCCTACGGGGTGGGACCTTTGACGCTTGTTATTTGATACGGGTCTCTCATACCCTCATGAACTTTAAATGTACGTACATTGGCTACATTGTAATAATAGAGAGCGAGATTTTACATCCACGCACTCAAAAATTGTGGTGAATTAATCAGTAGATATGTCGGATAGCCTCGCCGCTTAAGTAAATAGAGAAAAAGTCAAGCAACGTCGAGCGAGATCAATGCCTGGATGTGTGATCGCTAGTGATGAAATACTCACACGCTTCCGTGCTATTTTGTCATAGACAGTGTGATAGATATGTTACTCTTATTAAGAAAGGTTCACGCTTAGAGTTATTAAACTGTCGCGGGCTATAAAAATGTGTCAACACAATATTACCCTTTTTACATCGACATAGTATTATATTCGTTATTGTACCGCACAGTTTCGCCTGCGAATACGTAATGATGCCAATTCTGTCGAAAAAGAAGCTTTGTTCCCGCGCTCACGGTAGGGACTTAGTACAATGCTATTAAACCATACCTCTTTACTTAAAGAGCTTAAAGGTATTTTGGTACGAAATGTCGTTTATCCTTTACATAAAATATGTATAGTAAGTACATAATAAGATTACTTCTTTTCTGTGCCTATACAGATACCTATACTTACGTACATGTGAGTAAGCACAAAGTTGACAAACATAGTTCTCAAAGTTTGCAAAATAAGTGACAATGGGCCACATTGTTCGAATACCGCCTATAAGCTATAGGGAAGGAAGGAGATGAATGGTGATCACATCATGGCAAAAAGAGTACAGGCCGCTTCCTGATTAGGTTGACTGAAATGGCAGCGGTAAAGTGGAATTCAAAGAGCCCAGGACCGGGCGGAATGGCGTCGATACACTTCGTGGTACACTGCTGGAATAGAGGGAACAAGGTACCTATTACATTTAGAAAGGAGGTAATTTGTGAAATCCTAATCGATAAGTATTCTATTAAATGGTAAGCTCATTGTCCGGATTCTCCTGGGGATCTGGCCGCCCGGGTAAACCGCCTTGGGACAAAAGTTCTTTTGTTTTGATTTCAGAAGTGTAGGTACGCAGTTGTTTTGAGACAAAGAAAATTTTGAATCTTCCAAAGTAACGACGTAAATATTATAAATAGATTGTTTGTTGACGAGATTCTTTACGCTCTGCTCTTGCTTAAATTTGGAAAGCTATTTCTAATTAAAAATGGAAATATGGATCGCAGTGAATAATCAAATTATGCTTAAACACACATTACCAACGAGACGGCTACGTGGTCGGACACTAATCAACTAAATTAATCGCAGAATCCATTTGATATCGAACCGGTTACAGGAACATTAGCATTTTGCATTAATCAGAGTTGGGAGAGGTGGGCAATCAATAAAGATTGTTGCGACCGTTTTCTTTGCTCTTTTGCTAGGCGGCGTTTCGCCCGATAAGGGAGAACCTGGAATTGAAGCAATATCCATAATTGGTGGAGTTGTGTTTGGTCAGTGGGCAATCTGGTTTATAATGCTGAAGGGCAGCCCATGGAACACCTATGTCAATTGTCATACCTCAAATAGGGCGGAAATTCCACAACTAAGATTCGCGTGAAATAGAGTATCTAGATATCTCTGAAACACAAGACATGATGAACATGCAACTGTAGGTTGGATTAAGAGTTTTGGACGGTAGTTGTAGGTACCCTTGAGCACCTCGGGTCGAGCCATTTTGCCACCTATAAAAGATACTTCTTAGCAGCTCATTTATATATTATGGTATAACGATTAGGAATACGTAGTTACCTGACACACGGAATTTAGTGGCCATAAGACGTTTTTCGGGATTGTCGAACTACTTTCACATTGGTGAGCATTCATAATCTATAAAATAGAGAGTTAAGGTTCATAATTATGCTTGTAAATTATAATGAAAAGGGTTATATCTGATACGCATCCGGTTTCAATAATTAAGTACTTATTTACAAATATTAAGAATCACTAATGTGTCGCGAACAACAATCTCTCTTTCATTGTATAATTGACTACAATAACTGGTACTGTACCTAAATGAATATGCGTATTGGAAAAAGAAGCACTTACCCTAGCTTCAAAATTACGTACTCGCGTCCAAATTGACCTCATTTGGTTAGAATGTCGTTCAAACCATTTTCACACAAAATCTATAATGAACTGATCCCCATCAACTTCCATAACAACATGTACACGTGTTCAAATGGCGAAATGACATTGCAATAATCAAAATTTCCTTTTTTTATCACTTTCCTCCTTATCCAGCCATGTACGATACGTTTTAAAAGCAGGCTTTATAGATATCAGGGTACTCACCATGGTTTTTTAAATTTATTACAGCGCACACGAATAAATCGAGGATAAATGATATTTTGTTTATTTCCGGACACAAAGCTAAGCAGCGGTGCAAGATGAACTGAAACTTTTACGCTGTACATCTATTTCTGGAATGCAGACGCCAGAACTTAAAAATAGAAAATGGCTACTGACATGAAATACACCAGTTTCCCGCCAAAGTTTTAACCGCCACCGATAAAGTTTCCCGTTTGGTTTTTCCGCATTAGGTGAGCTTTCTTTAGATATAAAGGCGAAAATATTTATGTATTTCATAAAATGAGCAGCATAAGTAGCGCAGCTTCGACATCCAACGATCCAATCCAACGATTCTGTTCTGCACTGCACACAAGAATTTTATTGTTTTACTTTAAATACATTTTATTTTAATAGGTACAACAAAAGTACTCTGAAAGTACTCTGATACGATAATACGAAAGAATAAACATTAAGTAAATAGACTTTGAATTTTATTGAACCCAAGCTAAACTTATATAAATATTGCAAACTAATAAGCATTTCAATCAACGCACGACGAATGAAAATTAAACTAAAATTTCCCGCCATCCGCCAATCTCTCTTAATAACTTCTTTTTACTTTTGGGCGTGGACTCTAGAGTTTAGTGCCAAATTAGCACCTTTTAAACACTAAAATCCGTTATGTAATATGTATGTAATTGGATAAAGTATAACATATCTACATGATACCTACATGTTGACTTGCAGATCAACCTTAAGGGGTTAAATACACATTTATAATATATAAAAATTTATGTTTTATAGTAAAAATCTAATCTATAGCGTAAAACGGAACAAAACACAAATTAACATTATGTCAAACATGTCAAAAGTGGAACTGACAGTGACACATTAATAATGAATTCTGACATTTTAATTTAAAACTATCAAACAAGAGCGTTTCGTACCGTTTGGTATTGATTTATTTATGAAGAAAGAAGAGTAGAACAAACATTTAAGACTAGTAGTTTTCTGGTAGCTTATAAAGCCCGCTGATTTGCGTCTTCGAATCCATATATACGCACGCAATTTGAATTGCGTAAGCTTCTTTCTGACTCCTTGAGACTACGTCTCATGGGAGGCAACAGGTAAATATATTATTGTTTATTAACGGTAGGTTTCAATTACCGATTTTCAGATAAGTACTGTTGTTAGTTACTGTAGATATTGTTTGTTTGCCAAGATACTTTTTGTAATTGCTTTAAAATAACAGATGCTACCTGGGCATCATTAGGGCTATTCAAAAACAAAGATCTATTAATTGAAGCCAGCGGCTGTATATTTCGAGGCAGTCAAAGTAGGTACAGGAATTTTGTGGAATTTAGCCGTCTGTCTGTTTGCTTGCTCTACTTATTAAAATTTTTTTTTGTAAAATTAGGGCCTCGTTCTAAATAATATAAGTATATATATTTTTGTGTTTTCCTTAGTATTGTGAGCACTTTGATTTTAATTTGTAATACTGCAATCTTTATCAGTTGGAATCAATTAAAATATATTTTATCAAACAATAACACTAAATGATTTGATACAATTTTTTGGTACAGGCTGTGATGACTTCTGAAAAAAACGCCCAAGTGGGACAAGCTAGGGAGGCTTTCCAGTCACTGTATCAGATCTCCCAACTCCTGGGCACCGGGTTGGACACAGACGCCCTCAACATCTGCATTCAACTGTGTGAGCTTGGTGTCAACCCGGAAATCCTCGCAAATGTCATTAAAGAAATACGGAAAATGGAAACACAGGCTTCCACACAGCGAAACGGCGATACGCACACGTAAAACCATCCTCCTAAGGGAAATAGCTACTAATGAAGTGGAGACCTCGCAGCCTGTGTTTTTCGCCTTTTGTATAGGACCACTGAAACACCTCATCAAGATTTATAACCCAAGATTGTATGCATTCCTCTTTGTCTAATACCAACACTATATCTTCACTTCGACCACTTTTAATTTATTGCATAAAGTATGTTTAAGTTTTAATCTGATCTGAAGTAGATTTTACTAATAATAAAATAATATGATGAAGAATAAATAATTATTTGTATTTTTTTTCAGATTTTCCCACACACACATTAATGCATAGTGATTGTTCCGAAAAGTATCTTGCAATGCAAACTACAATTTTTATTTACTATCCTTAAGATGTTTACTATAATCATTGGCTGTGTTTTTGTGCAGCTTTAGACCCTGCTCCACCACTGTAGAGGAGACGAGATTGTTTTTCTGCTAGGGTGTATCCACTGAAACTATGTGGAGATGACTAAGAGCTAGACCGCAGCAGATGTGTGCTAGCTAAAGCGAGAAGTGTCCTGTTTAGAGCAGAACTGACCTACTGTGTAACCTATGTGAGACCTAGTAGACCTAGCGGTGTTGCTCACAGCTCTTCTCTACAATGTTCACAACTATCCAATACCAAGATCAGAGACTAACTCGCTTTACATTAAATAATGTAATGTTACACTTATTGTTCATACCTAAGTAAGTGCCTCCCTGAGTAAACTTCAACATATCTGTCACCCAAAATATTTCTATTATACTTATAACACCGAATGAAACAACACAATAAATTATAAATATTTATTCATTGAGTTTCATCTTTATGGTATGAATATCACACAAATATCTCATAAATAGTATACAATTAGTAATAGGCATGAGACATCTGGTTCAGTCAATCAAAAGATTGGGAAAATAAATCTTTGTAAAGATTACTGAAATACAGTCCTCACACCCTACAAAGACCACATTTCAACCATATGGGAACAAATAAAAAAGTTGAATGTGGCCATAGATATTGTGAGATATTCATTAAAAATAATATACAATAATCCTGTAATATTGATAAAACCAGCGCCACACACTTCATGTGCACTAGCCTAACAGTGCCTATTCACAATCTTCAAGTGAATTTATGAGCAATCAGTATGGAACTGAAAATATCACAGATGCAAATAATCCACTAAAAGTTGGGTGGGGTAAACTAAAATTTGGTTGCCCTATAATGCTGCACAGTGGCAAGTTTCCCTAGGATTATACTAGTCTAAGCTACTAAGAAACATTCATTTCAGTAACGAAAACAATTAACAGGAATCTCAATTCCTATAAATAAAAGTGCTTTACTAATTTGTACCAGAGACAACAATTTGAATTACAGTAAGTGTGAATAAAAAAATATCAAGAAACATCTGTTTACAAATCTACAATACAATCAACTAGCAGGAAAAGATATGATTTACCATTTTTATTAGATTTAATTTTAGATTCATTGAGATAGGCGTAACCTTGACATGTACAATCCTAATTATTTGACTTAACTATTATATTCTATTGGAAAGACTGATTTTGGCTTTGACTCTGCCCTAACACAGAAGGGTCTTCGAAAATAGGCTGTTGTGGTTTGAACTGCTCGGCTGATAGTCTTGTGAACATTATTCCTATACCTTCGATGAGGGCCAGAAGAATGCCTCCTACTAGAGCACTGCCTGCCATTGCTGGGACTCCTGAAAGTATACAAAAACAACAATATTTTAATGCATGCTTAGTGCATGTACCTAGCTACTTTTACCATTCATTTTAAAGTATAAGGCCGGGACTCCACCAAAGCAGAGATGTGTGCTGTGCGAGAAGAGATGTTATTCAGCTCGGGGGACACCACTAAAGCAGAGATGTGTGCAGTGTGCTCACATCTCTTGTCTCCACTGTGCGTCGTCCGTGCACAGCTCACATCTCCACTTCCATCGCGCCTTACAAATATTACCCACTGAAGCTGGGCGGAGAGGAGATGTGTCAATAACACAATTCTATTGGTTGTTTAAAAAAGCATCTCCTCTCTGCTCGTCTCGTCTCCGCTTTGGTGGAGTCCCGGCCTAAAAGCTGTATTTACATCTACCAACATGTAGCTTTTATCCAAATTGTAATGCAGCCAACACTGCACAAATAAAACTTTTCACATTTACAGACAGGCACACTCCACATTGTCAGATGTTGGCAAGGAAATCTAAATTTTACTTGCATTTGCTTAAATTCCATTAGCACATGCTAGATATGGATACACCTTTATACATAATAATGGGAGAATAATATTTTGCCTACCATATGTACCCTGTAGATTTAAAACAGAGCTAAATGTGAAGTAAACAGAATTGCTGACTACCTGACAATAAGTGCAACTGTATCCCATGGACACCCCAAATCCACTGACAGAGGTGATAACTAAGCAAAACCATTTAAATTTATGTAGATGTATACCATTTCTTGCTGCTAAGATCCCTCCAGTCAGTGCTCCACTCATGATAGAGTTCCAAGGGTCTTCCTTCTGCCGCAAGTAGACCAGAGAGCAGTCAATTGTCGAGAACATTCCACCCCAAACTGCAAAGTTGCCAGCTACAATCGGAGATCGCTCTTTCATGGCAGCTAAACTTCCAAGCTGAAAGTACGAAAAATATTTACCAATTTTTTTTTAAGTGTCAAATGTGTGCCTGAATTTAATGTAACCCAAGCTCTACACTTGTGCCGTGAAGATGGGCTGACCAAGAAAATGTTTGAGTCACCATTTGCAACTTCCTGTTTTGGTCAAAACATAATTCTGACATCTGGATCTACTTAACAATGAATGACTTAATAAACATTGCTGTTACTAACTCCCAAGAAATTCAAAATTTCAAGCTCAGTACAGAAGGTTATTATGGCTTCAGTTTTCTGAAGATGCATTTGGGCGGAATTTGGAGCCACCCCTGAAGTTGTTGTGTCCAATGATGTCCACTTTCTACTTTTATTAAAATAAGTTTTATTATTAATCTCGCTATGTATTGAATATGAGTTATTTGTTCCAAATAAGAGACACAATGTTGCATTTCAATGTTTAAACGAGTCAAACATTGGCAAACGTCCCAGGATTTTTTACTTGAAAAGGAATTAGGAAGGTAATCAAAAACACAGCAATGTGCAGAGCGATTCACGACAATAATTTTATATACCTACCATTTTCCTATTGAATCCGATAGGGGCATTCCTGAATCCCTTAATGGAGTGGAACAAGCCTCCTCCTATAGCACCCATAATAAAAGCACCGCCCGAGTCATCCAGAATACGCCACGGACAAGGTTCTCTCGAATATTCATCCATTTTCTACTTTTTGTCCTGTAACAACGTTAGGTAAGAATATAACCTCAACATAATTATTTCTTGTCTGAACACTTTAAAGCACGTTTTACTTACTCTAAATTATAGTTACAGTCTAATTATACGGATTTTTTTATTATTTCGATAGTATTTCGTCACAAAATCGGATTTTTACACCATTACTACAGTTGCACTACTATTGCCAAGATGTTCACACTTCACAGACCAACCAAAGAGTAGAATAAGTAACTAACCTACCTATGTCACAGACTAAAAGGGACTTTGATTGAACAAAATTTAAATTGTCAATTTGACATTCTGACATGACATTATTGAAGTCCTTCAATTATCTGTATTTAGTCTTCTTCAGCATTTTTGTTTCTTTACTTTTATGAATTTAAGTTTCCTGAATTTTTTTTCATATTACATCATTTTTTATAACGACGTTTTTATACAAAACAAATGATTTTATCCAAAATAATTATGAAGCTGCATGCATAAGCAGAGAGGATTATATCAAGGGATGGTTAGGTACATGAAAAACTCTCTGAGGTCAACACGACACTGACACTTGCGTTTGATTGATTTGATTGACAAAATCTGACAAATTACTATCAATATCAATCAAATTAGTTGTTATTGCAAGCGAGAAAGTTTTCACATTATTAAGTTTAACTAGTTTATCTTTATTATTCCATTGCAATCATAGAAGAAACGAGCACTGCGTTAGAATTGTAATCTAAAACAGACTCTTATAATATAACCAAATCTACAGTCCATAATCATGACGATCTATAATTTATATATTTTCGATCGGTATGGCACCTTATTATACTATGGAGAATGGAATAGAACAAAACAATCAGGAATGTCTAGAGAACAGGTAAGAGTTAGTTAATTGAAAAAAATAAACAAACAAAATACTAGTGATAACAAATCATAAACGTCTAACTTACACTCTGTCCTACATTCCACCCACAATCTTATACTTCATTACACAATTACTATTTCATCTGTATAAAACGGTTCTTTTTCAGGAAGGTAAACTTATGTACGGAATGCTGTTCTCAATAAAGTCATTTGTGGCAAAGATATCGCCATTAGATCCTAAGGATGGATTCCTCAACTACAAGACCTCAAAATATACGCTCCACTGCTTAGAGACTCCATCTGGCCTCAAGTTTGTCATGAACACCGACAACCAAGCCCAGGGTGTTCGGGAACTCCTGAAGAAGATGTATGCAGAGATATATGTGAAGTATGCAGTGAGGAACCCATTATGTGGCATCGGAGAACCCATCACTAGTGAATTGTTTAAGACCAAATTGGACTCCTTTATCAAGCAGGCTCCTCTCAACACTGTTAGAGTCTCTTGATAAGAAAGTATAGAAAGACTGTGTAAATAATAATTACAAATTATTGTAATTTTTAGTGAAGTGATGTGGTTTGAAGTCATGATGTTTATTACTGTAATATCTGTTTATTTATTTAATTATAGTATAGTCTAAGAAATCTTATACATATGTATTAGTTAAAACCTTTGTAATTTGCCACTGATTTGTAGTTTTCTGGTGGGTAAGTGCCTGTCTGCTATCTCTGATATAGTTGCCGTCATGAGCGGTGAGCAGAACTTTCATTGGTCGGTTTGACATTGACTGCGCTGCGTGCACACGATTGGTTCGTCAGTTGTCAGTTCGTCTGTGTGCATCGTCTATTGGTCCAGCATGTTTGTTCGGCTGCTGTACATTGGCCAAAAGTTTACAATATCCCTACCACTGATAATCTGTACTCACGACTCATGACTGTTACTGTACTCTCAGTGGAAAAATAAATTTGGACAATAACAGAAGAAACGTTATCACTAGCCTACACAATCACAGGTAAGCTGTAGTGGCTTTACCGCGTATAAATTAAATTATTTGCACTTAGACAAATAATTGTTTTGAGTAAATAAAGGTCTGAAGTAACTATGTACGAAGGAGGATCTTTATTTTTCCTTTTTTGAACCTTTTTTAAATCCTACGATCAAGCAGGATCACTGTCATGTTCCGAATCAAAATTGTCATAGCTTAAGAAAACTTAAAAAGTATGAGAAGTAAGCAATAGCATACGAACATAAGATACTCATATGATTGGCTGAAAGAGTTTGATACCAAAGGCATAATAGTATAAAAATACGTCACCATGACAACTTGCTTGACAATCTTGACATAGACAGGACAGTACTCGGCTGCGTGCGTGACACAAGTCAAAAAAAGTACAAAACAAACGGCCACTCGCCGTCGCTGATTTACAAATAAAAAACTTTATCGTTCGTTTTTCTGTGTTGTGTGCATAGAATAAGTTTTGCATAACTTAAACCTATAATGGCTCAAATCTATACGTGGAATCCAAATAACTATTGGGATGAGTGAGACAGACGACACAGACGTTTTGCTCCTCATACCGCCAAACTTTTTCTTAGTGCATAGTTCTGAATCTGAGGATTCGCTGCTAGAATCATCAAGAACGGTCGTTCACAAGCCGCTGTCCTGCACAGCACAAGCACTCGGCAAGTTATTCAATCAGGTAAACTCGTTAGAAACCCGTTTAGAAAGTTTGGAAATTGACACAAGTAATACCATTTCGAGCGTGAGTTCTCGGAGACGAGGGACTTGGGACACTGATAGCTTCGACAGCCGTAGCTTTGACCGCAAATATTCTACGTTCCCGCGTCGTCGCCGTCGAAAGTTAAGTAAAACAGGGAAACATGCCGATTTATCTCTGACGAGTATTGATTCGGTCATTTCAAGACAAAAGAGCATTCCAATATTAAATTTAAGAGATACTAGTAGGAGTAGAGTTGAAACGATCAATGACACACAAAGCATGGACGGAGACATAAGCAGTATAGTTTCAACACCAAGCAAAAAGAATGACAAACTCTTACTTCACGAAATTGACGAATTTCTGACTAAAGTTGAATCTTATGAGACGCCAGACACAAAACAGAAGACGCAAGATGCCATTAGTCCTGAAAACGTAATAAAAGCAGCTGGTGATTATTTTACTCAAAAGTTAGACTCGAGGAACACATCAGATGACATTAAGTTGCCGAGCGGGAGGACTGTGCCTAGTGACATTCTGGACAAGTACATCTACTTGGTAAGGAACAAGGGTTTGCCACAAACAGAGCAATCACAGCAAAGTAGTGTCAGTGGTGCAACTGAAAATGTTAAAAGTGTGCCATCCTCTACTAATAATGCAAAAGATATTAAATCTCCCAGCATCAGAAGGCTCAACTTTACAGAGAGCAAGGATGTGAACCCTACGTCGACGCCCAAACGTTTTACTCAACCAGCATCCAGCTATACAGATTCCTTCAAGCCTACATCAAACAAGATCTATGATCGAGCCTCAAAAGTACTAGAACACTATAAATCTAAAAGCTACACTCAGAACTCAGTGACAGACACAGATATGTCATCTGCAAGGAAGGAAGAGTTTAAGATTCCACAAATAAGGCCCTTTGATTCCGACAAGGAGGGGCTGAAGCTGGCGGCAATGCAAATGGATAGTATTGACACGGATTTGCTGAGCCTGAGTGAGCTGTGGGGGGACAAGGGGGACAGAGACCGGACGGACGGTGTTAAACTAGAGGAAGAAAGGCTGAAGAGAGAGGTATATGTTTTACATTATTATTAAACAGAGGTAATATTGCATTTTGCAATGTCCAGGTGGCTGGCATATCTCACCACACTGTAAAGGTGTGTTTTGCCCCATGCCTCTGTTCTTTGGTGGAGTAGGCTAAGTAACAAACATAATTAACAACAACCAACCGTATTAGGCCAGAGTTTTTTAGGGCACTAAACTATGACCACACAAACTTTATTAACATTAATTACACTGATCCCACTGGTCCCATAACAAATCACATTGTGCAGACATCATTTCTGTCTCATCTGAGGGTGGAAGGGACATTTTATGGGCTGCAGTGACACCTAAATATCAGGTGGCCTACATACCTGGTTCCTATTCAACTCCAATGAAATTAAAGAAATAAGTTTATGTTGTACAAGACACCACATAAATGCAACTTTTCTTTTCCTTTCAACAGCACTGTGAATCAATAATCCAGCAGTTACAACGGAAGGTCTTGGAACAACAAGAAAAGCTAGCAGTTGCCATGAAAGTGGACAGAGCCAAAGACGCTGCCATCGCTAAGCTGAAGGACGCCTGGCTCAAGCTGACCGGCAGCCTGGACAGGGCTGAGGAGAGGCATAGGGCGGCTCTGGAGAAGATGGTCCATGAAGTGGACAACTTCAAAATGGTAGCTGGTGATGCTCAAAAGGTAACACAAGGCAATCATTATTTAAATAAAACTTTTAGGGTGATTGGTGACAAACATTGAACCTCTATGACATTTCTCATTGACAACTCAAACTCAAACTCAAAAGCTTTTATTCATTATTAGGTACAATTTGTGCACACTTAATGAAAGTCATACAGATAAATTATACATTCTACATTCATCCGCTTTGATCGCCCCTCAGGCAAAACGTAGACTGGGAGAAAAAAGCAGGCGGAAAAAAACTCCCAGCACTCTTTTAAAAGTAAATGAAGCTTAGTCTATAATGCAGTATGGCTAGGTCCAATAAAGGAACACACGTGACAGCTATCGTGTGTGTCAATATCGCCCCATTGCCATCCGCTCACAAATAAATATTGTTACATAGTGTATAGAAATAGCCTATAGTGAAGTTATTCAATCCCACGCTTTCTTATCTTCTAAATAGTCCTTAGTTTCATAATAGGCCTTTCGGCACAGGACGGACAACCTCAACTCAATCTCATTTCCAGGTGAGTTTGAACTACAGAATAAGGAAATTATTTGAAAGGGAGGTTTTCACTAAAAAAATGTTCAAAATAAGCTGAGCTGACCCTACTTTTATCAAACTTATTACATAAAGAATACTGCATTTTTATCACTGAATAAAGAAAGTATATTCTAACAGTTACATTCAAACGAAACAACACAAAAGCCTACTATATTTCTATTTAATTCTTCAAATAAAGTTATCATTTTTGTAAAAAATATTTGCTATTTTTATAATCCTGATGATCCTCTGAATGCTAATGATTGATCCAAACCTCTATTGCTTTCAGAAAACAAACCATTTCGAAACTGAACTCTACAAAGCGCTAGATCTAGCACATGACTATCAAGAAAAATGTAAGCAGCTAGCAGCAGAGAAGACAGAACTAAAGGAAGCCACCGACAAGATCATTGCCAACAAGGAAGAAGTGATACGAAACAGGGAGAAGGAGATAGAAGTGATGAAGGAGAGTTACGACACCGTGATGAGGCTGAACAAGCAGTCTACGGACTGTGTCAGGAATTTGGAGGATGTTTTGGAGAAAGTGAGATACTTCACAATACATAGTTTTGTGGATAAAGTAGATCAATGTTGTTAGTATAGGAGTGAGGCGTATATATCGGAACAGGATAAAATAACAGATTTCAATTTAAAACAATATGCAACTGTTGTCTATGTCTATGAGAAACTGTTCCAGTTCCACAAGAACTGAAATTGTATTGGAACATGCTCTTTTATATTCTAGCTTACGCATCTTACCTTTGTTAGAGAGAGATAGCAGCTGTTACAAGCACAGAAACTGTTTCAGTTCCAGAACAGCCTAATTGGTATCGGAACATGCTTTTCTCTATTCTAGCATATGCATGTTACATTTGTTAGACAGAGATAACGCCACGAAACATGCTATTCTATATTCTAGCTTACGTACCTTACCTTTGTCGGAAAGAGATTTCTACTCATACTATGCTACAACACAACAGGCTGTTATTTTGGAACAGGTTTCTGGAACTGTTATTTTACTGAAACTGGAACAGGTGGAACAGGTCTCTTATTTTACCTGTTACAGACCACTCCGAGTTGTTAGGTTATTTATTGGTTCCCTACACTGTAGGGCCTACAGACTCACTTTGGGTGACAATATCGGTTGACTTAAGGCATTTAAAAATACCTGGTATGCCATTGGTTCATATTTGCTTTCCGTTTTGGGCTTTTCCTCTTCCAGGGCAGGTGAGCTTTGGGACCAAATAAGAATTCGCTAACTAGCATCTCAACCAACACTCATTACAAAACTCAAAGTCAAAAGCTTTTATTCATTATTCGGTACAATTTGTGCACACTTAATGAACGTCATACATATTGCATTATAAATTAAACAGTATAGTTACATTAGTTTTTTTTCTATGCATGTAGATAGCTACATTTCTTTCAGGAGCGTGTAGTTCACGAACAAACAAAGAGCAAGGTGAATGAACTGAACCACAAGCTACAGTCGCTCACGGACGAGATGTCCTTGCTGCAACGAGACAGGGACGTATTAAAAGACAAGGTGAACGAAGAGCGCGGGAGGTGCAATGTCCTTGAGAGGCAACTGGCGGACACTCAGAATCAAACTAGCGAGCTTTTGAAGAAATATGTAAGTACTAGACTTGTTGGCGTCGATTTTAAAACATCCAGAAAGGGTAACAAACATCGATTCCATCCATATCTAATTCACACCCACCACTCTACTTTATCTCTATCATCTTTATCACTAAGCATCTAGTGATGTGGTCTCTACATTGGATACTCTCCAATTATACCTGGAGATAAGGTAGGATGGTGGGTCCGTGCTATATCACAATCCATATTTGTGTGAATTGATGCAAAGAAATACACAAGAATAAGTACATTTTTTATGTATAAAGTAACATCTGACACAATTAATTAAAAATTTTACATTGTTGCTATGAATAAGAATACTTCTGGACACAAACACAAACAAACACAATAACACGCAATAGTCACAAATCACAACCATAAACAATAACGTATTAACACTTAAAGGTACAGAGAAAAATCAATGACATAAACTTAATAATCTTTCTATTTCAGGACACCCTCGACTCGGAGACCAAGACCCTGCGGAAACATCTGGAGCTCCAGAAGACGGAGCTGAAGAGTCACTACCAGCGGCAGCTGGAGGACGCGGTGCTGGGCAAGCTGCAGGAGTTCCAGCGGCAGCTGGACCTCGCCGAGCGGGACCTGGAGGCCCAGGCGCGCGCCAGGGAGGCCTCCTTGCTGGACTCCTGTAACAAGCAGATGGTCCGGGTCGAGGAACAGTGAGTAGTGCTCGCATCCTTTTTTATGTCCTGGTGGATTGTGCAGTGGCGTAACTATAGGGTGGTAGGGCTGGCAAAATGCCACGGGCCCCGGGGCTGAAGGGGCCCCGGACTGAGAGGCTGTGGGCCCAGAAGTAGCCTTAAAACAAAACTAAAAGAAATTAAGAAAGTACTGGGCCCCATACAATGAATAAGCCACAGGCCCCGAATGGTTTAGTTACGCCATTGGGATTGTGAATGACAAGTCCATGCAATGACGTACGGTTTGATGTCGCACGATATCGCCACGAAAGCTGAATGGTCAACGACCTGTGTTTGATGTTTCAAAGACAAAGACAAAAACGTTTATTTGCTCGTTTCTTTACACGTTTTTTATCAGCGCAATAGGACCTCTAATGCCAGTGACAAAATGGGCAATAAACATGTCTGTAACCCATTTATGACCCATTGCAAGTTCGGGTCACCTTTCACAATGAGCAGTATGTAGTCCACCATGCTGGCCTAATTGCAAGTTGGTGGACTTCACATGCCTTTGCGACCATTTTGTTTCGTGAACTCTTTAGACCTGCAGGTTTCCTCACAATGTTTTTCTCACGTTTACAAGAGAGTTTCAATTTTATAATGCAACAAACATACTCACCCATATGTAATGTTCCAGGCACAAATTAGAAGTTAATGTTTTGGAAGAGAAGCAAAAGGAAGAAATCAAGTTATACAGATTGCAACTCGCTCAGGCCAATGAAAAGATTGGTTTGCTTGAGGTAAGGTCCCTAACATCGTCCCTTTGACTCATCCATGCAATGATGTGGACCTTATAATAGTAATAAATATTGAATCCAAGTAGCAAACTTGTTTTCTTTATAGAAACGATTCTATTTTTTTTTTCGACTTCAAAAAATGAGGTTATCAATTAGACACATAATTGTATGTAATATTCGCAGACCAGCATAATTATGTAAACATTGTGCATTTTTACATATTATGTTGGTCCTCGACTGGTCGGTGGTCGACTTCCTAATAAGAATACCAATTTTCATGGGTATATGTATGTATGTACATAATGTAGATATGTATGTCCACACATATCTCCGAAACTAATTGACGGATCATGTTCGTTCTTTTTTTGTTTGTTTGCGTTTTGTTCAACTTAGGGAAACTAAAACTTACGTTTTATTTTTCTTTATAATAATTTTTTTTCGTAATATTTTTAAATCTGATGTTCCAGAGCAAACTAGGCACGTACCGACGTCGCCGCGGTCAGATAGCGTCGCAGCTGCACAGCGTGATGGAGGCCCAGTGGCGGCAAGCCCTGCTCATCCTCACCAACGGACACCCCGGCCACTCCGGACACGCCGGGCAGACCGCGCCCACCGGCCCGTCCGGACTGATGCAGAGAGCCGGCGTGTCTATGGACGTCAGCGATGATAGAGGTATTGTTTTTGGCCGAGACGCGAGACTTAAACGAGGGTTTTCAGGTTTCGAATCTCAGTGGCACACACCAATCATAATGACTTTCCATTTAAAAGTTATGTGCGCTTTATAAAATTAAATATCACCTGTATGGCGAAGGAAAGCATCGTGAGGAAACCTGCATGCCTGAGAATTTAAAAAAAAAGCTCTCAAAGGTATGCTCCCCCAGCAACGGGCAGTAGTGGTGCGTGGTGGACGGCGGCCTACATCCCTCTCATTGTAAGAGGAGACCCGACCCTGTAGTGGGTCATTAATGGGTTACTTACTGACAAACGTCAGGCATTAGTATGTCATATGTCGGTCTGTGACGTCTTCGCATACTAATGGCAGCTCGATACGTTTACGCTCACGTTCACTTCGCTTCACGGTCGACGTGCTGGTCTCAAGTCGGGTGTTTGCTTGTTAAATAATAATTAAAGTTATTGTGGGACCACTCACATAATGGCTTTCCGATCCCAAAGTGAGCCGTGAGCTTGTGTTATGGTGACCAGATAGCTGATAAACCTACATATATATTTTTAAATACATACTTATATAGATAATTGACACCCAGACACAGAACAAACACTTGTGCTCACCACACAAATATGTTTCCCGGGTGGGAATCAAACCCACGACCTCCGGCGTAGTAGTTAAGGTCGCTAACCACTAGACCAACAGGCCAGTCAGTTGTTAATAGGGTATTATGGCCTATGTCAAAAAGCTTTTTATATGAATTCGTAAGTCATAAAACCCATAAAAAAATTGGAAAAAAATTTTTTCAAACAAATATTATGTAAAAAAAAGACTTCAATTTAAACTTCAAAAATCCCCGCGAAAACATGGTCTCGGCGCTGCCGCCGTGACGTCACTCGCAGTGTAAACAATACATCTCATATGACATCTCAGTAAAGGAAGAAAGTTATTTTTGCAAAAACAAAATGAGTTACAGTCCTTATCGTTGGTGTCTCGTGGCGGTGTTCAAGAAAACTGAGAAAACGCAAATTACCAATAAAAAATACAGGTCAACAAAGACTCCATTGTTTATTTACACTGCTAATGACGTCACGCCGATAGCTTTCATGGCGTATAGCGTTTTTGTCATTTGAAACACAGATTAACAAACCTGAATTTTAAAATTGAAATAATAAATGTATACTACATTTTTTAGAGCAGAAATCACCATTTTTCACTTGCTTTTAAAACAATCTATCAATATTACATAATTTTGTATTTTTCCTTGCATGGTGTGAAATACCCTATTGGGTTATTCGTTCGTTCCGTAGGCGCCACGCCGCTCGCGCAGGACCTCGCGCCGCCGCGCATCCCGCCGCTGACGATGCCGCCCTGCGCCGAGCAGGGCCTGCTGCGGGCCGACGACCGCGAGGACTTCAGGGACTTCAACTTTGAGGGCCTCAGCGACAGCGACCTGCAGCAGTATGTCAAGTTGGTGAGTCGTGGGTTACTAACTGCCACCCGTGACTGCGTCCACGCTAACCTAAGAATTAAACACAAAGAGGGATAAGTAGTATCCTATATGTTAATGCTGTGTACCTAATAACTATGTAGCAAATTTCATACAAATTCAGCTGTTTTGCGTTAAAGAGAAGCGAACACCCATTCGTCCGCAAAACCTTTCGCATTTATCATAGTAGTGATATCGTATGTAAGTGTGGCGCCCCATAAATCAGCAGTGGATTCGATATCTTTTATCAAATCTCTTTTTTTTTTCTTATAACAACAGGGGGAACAGAACATAAAAAACAATTAAGTACCAGCTAATATAGAATTGGTAAACTACCTCTAAGCTCAAAGAAGGACCAAGATACTGTTAGTGCTTGGAATTAAATGCATACCTTTATTGTTTTATCCAAATCCGTTCAGCCGTTTTTGCTTGAAAGAGTAACAAACATGCATCCTGACGACCTGAGTGGCGTAGTGGTTAAGACACCGGTGCGCTGCGCGGTGGGTCCTGGGTTCGATTCCCAGCAGAGCAGAGGTCCGAATGACGAATTTGAATTTCTGTTTCTAGTCTGGGTGTGTTGTGTTGTTGTCTTGTGTGTGTCCATGGCGCCCACGACACAGGGGATCCTAGTGTGGGGCTATGAGTGTGAAGCGTTATTTATTATTATTATTTATTATCCATACAAAAAAGCGCATTTATAATAGTAGCTCTATCGCGGCCTTAATAAATGCAACATTAACTTCTTACCTCGCAGCTGCTCACGAAGCCAGCGACCTTCAACCTGGAGGAGGCGGCAGGGGACAGGGAGCCGCCGGACTTCGAGGAGCCCACCAGCGACCGCCCCGACCGACACGACCGACACGACCGGAGAACCAAACGGACACTCCATACTAACAAGCCCCCGTGGAAAGCTTGACACTCACTTGTTAAGAAATGTTGAGAAACATGGGGTCATAAAATGTTTAGCAACAAGCCCCGACACTAGCTTGTTGAGTTAAAATGTTGAAACATTGGGTGTTAGATTGTTTAGCAACAAACCCTGTCAATATTCGGATGGTCTATAACCCATTATTGACCCACTACAGGGTCGGGTCTCCTCCCACAATGAGAGGGATGTAGACCTTAGTCCACCACGCTGGCCTAATGCGGGTTGGTGGACTTCATATGCTCACATACTGACAGCGGGTGATATCTAGTTTTATAGAGTGCACATAACTTTTAAGTACAAAGTCATTGGTGTGTGCCACTGGAATTCGACATTTTGTATATTTAAATAAGTCTTAAAGACCTGTTCATGTTCTATTAATTGATATTTGCATTCGCATTTAAGTCGCTGTGTATTTAATGTCAGGTTTTTGTATGGATTTTGTATTTTTTATGTAAGTTGCTGTATACATTCCATGGAACAATTCTATTTTATTGTTATGGAGTAAAGATGTTATTTCTTGCAATTTTGAGTATTTATTCCTTCCATTCTTCGTTGCTTATAAATAGATTTTTTTATAATTAAAATAAGTGGCAATCAAGTAAGTAACTATAAAGCGTTGTATAAAATGCACTATAACTTCATGCAAATAAATGTTTTTCATTTTCTGATTAATTCCTAATGTTCTAATGTTTCTGAATTCTGTTTATCACACCTCAAGTCATTACAAAACGAGGTAATAAAAAAATTGCAAATGATGAAAAAGACTAGCAAAATGAAAACAACTCAATATTTGATACAACGATTTATTGATGGAAGTAAATGCGAAATAAAAATATACAAGGTTATAATATATTATACGATAATACGATGGCCTCACAATTTCTATACAAAACTAAATAAAAAATGTACACTTACTTTTATAATAATCACATGATATTTTTTTCATAAATTTAAGGCAAGATCTTAAATACATGCACAGAGAACACATCCAAATTTTTAGCTCTATGCATATAATATTTAATACCATATTTTGATTCATATCATATCATATAAGAAATAAAATTTCACAAACAGCCTACGCCGAGCAACCTATGTAGATTGTAAGCAATCCAGGAGATTTTTCCTGCCAGCTTTTTTCTCCTGGACTACACAAGACGGCAGTCGCCTCTAAAGACTAAATAATACATCTCATAATAATTGTTAAGATACTAAGTAATATTTAGAAATATACTTTTTAAGCATTTTGTTAACACAGTCATGACAATTATTCTACATTCCGTTAAGTCTAAATCGTTCAAAATATTATAATATCCTAAGCACCGAATATTGAATATTTCTGACATCTCGATCACAATAAAATCATTAACATAATGTAACCCACAACTTGTATTGTTAGTAAGTAGAAATAGGTTTATAATAATATATAGATATTTCTGTGCGAATCTTATAACCTAAGAAACACAGAAATACATTCACATCACGTTCATTTTAATTACATTTATGTTATTATCAAACACATAAATAATCAAAAAAATTAATACCCTCTAACAAAACCGGACTTAAGAGGTGGTAAAGCAACACACGGACATCCAATAAGAAAACAAAATGTCGTGAACGGAAAACAATCTCGAGCAAAACAACCCGTTGCTCGAGTTCGCAATGTATGTAGCTTGCCTTCTATAAGTGTTCAGTGTGCTTTGTGTTCATAATCCCACGCAAAATAACTGCTTTCAATTCATGTTTTAAGTAGAAACAAAACCCTGATCAGAACAAGTAGTTTGCATATTGTTTTATTGATCATTCCTCTTTTACTACATAATATATCGAATCGGTGTAAAAATATATGTATAATCATATAATAATCGAAAAGAAAAGTATATTTTTGCAAACAATTAATCCTAAATACAGCTCGACCAGGAAAGCTAAAACAACGTAATATCACTCCTCCCTTACATAGCAACACCCAGATATTTGTTCCACAACGGTCACGCATTTGGGAACATAATGACTAAAACATGATATTGACTGTCAGTATAACAAATCATACATTTTCCGCAAGATATTAACGCCGGAAATTAATAACCGATGTTCAGATTATGGATATTAATGACATTTAGTTGCAAGGCAACATTTGTTTTTATCAAAGAAATTATCTAGAGTATTTTGAGTATCAATCTCATTTCATAATGCAAAGACTACGGTTATTAATTTCGGGCGTAAGCAATCTTCCTGGCCAGCTATCGTATAAGTCAATGCATTATAATCTCAACGTCATATCATAACTGATTGCAATCTCCCACTCGCAAAAACTTAACAAAAAATATACAAAACACCAGTTATATACATTTAATATAGCCATTGCACATTTAAACCTCTATGTAATCTAATGTAAATACCTAAGCAAGGCTACATTCAACTGCCTATGTTTTTCAGTTGATATAAAAGTACCACTTAATAGCAGATAGGGTGGTGGGTCCACAACAAAACAAGTTCCACATGTGCGGATTGTTGCAAAGATATATAAATACAACTTAAATAACATCGGATTACCGCAAAGTAACGCCTGAGGGGCCGTTCAAGTATTACGTAAGCCGATTTATTACAATTCCCCCCCCCCCCCCTCCCTCTTGCCATCAAAAGTAAGCAAAGCTCTTACCCCCCCCCCCCTCCATGCTTACGTACACATTGGTACTTATATTTAAATCATTATGTTTTTTGATTCATGAGCAGCAGTTGTAAAATAGGCTTAGGATAGAGCACTTTAACGCACACAATATTCATTTGAAGTAACAAACTTTATTGACAATGTGGAAAACAAACATAACTACTGCTGACGTAATCATCATCTCGACCTCCCAGCCTCCATGTCATCAAAAATAAGCAAAGCACAGACTCCCCTGCCCCTCTATAGTGCTCACGTAATACTTGAACGGCCCCTGATACAATGAATGATATCAGTCACGTTGGTTGACAGTTGACACTGACAGCTGACAGTGACCGGTAGGTACTGGACTACTGGTAGATTCAAGCGATAATATCAGTCACGTGGGTTGACAGCTGACACTGACAGCTGACAGTGATCGGTAGGTACTGGACTACTGGTAGATTCAAGCGATGATATCAGTCACGTTGGTTGACAGTTGACACTGACAGTGATCGGTAGGTACTGGACTACTGGTAGATTCAAGCGACGATATCAGTCACGTTGGTTGACAGTTGACACTGACAGTTGACAGTGATAGTTACATACGGTATAGGTACTAGGTACCGGTAGATTGATTCAAGCGAGCGCGGAGGCGGGCAGCGAGGAGTGCTTGGGGCGGGCCTTGTGCACGAACACCTTGATGCAGCCGCTGAAGTCGGCGCTCACCAGCACGTGGCCCGTCTGCGAGGACGCCACCAGACCGCTCTCCGGACTCTTCTGCGACACAACGAAACAATAGGGAATTTCACACCATGCAAGGAAAAATCCAAAATTATGTAATATTGATAGATTTTGTTAAAAGCAAGTGAAAAATGGTGATTTCTGCTCTGAAAAATGTTGTATACATTTATTATTTCAATTTAAAAATTCAGGTTTGTTAATCTGTTTTTCAAATGTGAAAAGTCTTTGTTGCCCTGTACTTTTAATTGATAATTTGCATTTTCTCAGTTTTCTTGAACACCGTCACGACGAGACACCGATAAGGACTGTAACTCAAATTTTTGTTTTTGCAAAAATAACTTTCTTCCTTTACTGAGATGTCATATGAGATGTATTGCTTACACTGCGAGTGACGTCACTAGCATGGCGGCGGCGCCGAGACTTACGAATTCATATAAAAAGCTTTTTGACATAGGCCATAATACCCTATTGAACTACCGTTGTAAAGTATCAACTGAATTTTGCTCGAAGCAAGCGTAGCCTTGCATCATGAAGATAGCCAGACAAATGCACACCCTCTTTAGTCATAATTTTGTTTGACCAATAATAATGATTAGTAGTGAGTTTCTTGTCAAATAATAATAGAAAAACAATAATATGTAAGGTGCTAGACTGTTTTATAGTAACTGAGAAGCGAAGGGGCCACCTGATGTTAAGTGATTAGAGCAGCCCACGGACGCCCGCATCCGACCTCAAATAGAGAAAAAATCCTATCATATAAGAGGTTTTATACTGTGCTTTGCTACTCACGAGCACTAAGATGTTGCCTGTAATAAAGTATCCCCGGCGACCACACCTCCCCAGCCGAAACTCAACCCAAGCGCCAGCATTTTAACTTTACAACGGATTCAGAGGTACCACCGAAAGCAATGGGAACCGCTGCCAGTAGCTGGATAGGCGAGCTTCCTTCTGTTCAACCCTTCGTAGTCCACTGCTGGGCATGGGCCTCGCCTTACCGACGCCACTCCACCCCGTTCTAGATCCTTTGAATCCAACGGTCTAAGATCGACGCCTCAGACTTAAATGGCGAGCTGTGTCGCTTATTCGTACCAGATAATTATCTGCGGGGTCGCCGGCACGAATTGTTCGCATTGTACCCCTCGCGAACTGTCGCGCGCTCTCATTCGCCGGTTCCTCGTACGCTCAGAGCGATCAACGCTCTCCCGGAGACTTACCCTGAGTGTGATTTGTTCGCGGATGGAAGGAAATATTGTCGGTATGCTTGAAGTTGTGTGAGCGAGAAGTATGATTGTGATGTCCTTTAATTAATGTAATTGGTTTGTACCGTATTGATTAAAGTAAAATAAATAAATAAATCCCGTCGCCTTGTTCAGGCCGTCAGTCGATCAAAGCACTCACCGGGTCCCCCTCGTCCCCGGGGCGGGTGTAGGGCCGCTGCTCGCGCTCGGCGATGGTGCGGATCATGTGGTCGGGGTCGGGCGCGAACACCGCGCACGTGACGACGGCGCCGTGCGCCTTGATCCCCTCCCAGAAGTCGTTGCGGTCGCGGCGCACCGACGTGAACTTGGAGTAGTCGTGGCACGTCTTCCATATGTAGATGCACTGGTTCTCGGAGCCGCTGACTATGTACTTGCCGTCGTGCGAGAAGGACGCCTTGATCTGGCTGGACACGTTCACGTAGCCGCGGTACTTGCACGACAGGTTGAGGTCGCGCAGGTCGTACAGGCGGATGCGGCTGTCGTTGGACGTGACGAGGATCTTGTCGTCGCTGGGCATGGGCTCGATGCCGCTGATCTTGCGGCCGGTGGAGTTCTTGCCGCGCGTGGAGCGCACGTCGATCTGCGTGTGGTACTTGAGCTGGTCGGTGGTGTAGAAGATGCAGCGGCCGTCGTACGTGCCCACCACCGCGAACTTGCCGTTCTGGCAGAAGTTGGCCGCGGTTATCAGCTTCGTCTTGCCGTCCACCTCGTTCCATACTGCGACCTGTGGCGATAATGCACAAGTAATCATCTTTTCGGTTTCATAATATTAAAGTCCACGGCGCGCATAGCCCCGCTGCTTGCGTAGATCGCAAACGATCGAAAAAGTTCAGCAACGGCAGTATCTGGATTTGTGATCACATGTGTCACATGTCACGCGGTCCCGGTTGTTATCGATACGATAGCAGTCGTTAAACCTTGTCGGAGGCCCTATGGGCGGTTTGAAAACATCCGATGCGGGTTGGCCACTAGCCCGTTGCCCCAGCAATTTTGTCGTGGGGAGACACCCGTGCCCAGCAGTGGGCTATAGAGGGGTCGCAGAAAAGGTCCAATTAAATCTTTTCAGAAAACTCGTGGCAGATTTGAGAACATGTGATATGGGACAGCTATTAAGGTTGTATCTACACGAATCGCCTAGCTCGCCTTTCGGCGGATATTCCAGGCGGTTGACGAAGGAACTCTGGTCCGAGCATGGAACACAAGAGCTCGTACCTTCTTGTCGGGGATGTTCCACAGGCGCAGCTTGCCGTCGAGGCTGCCGGAGAGGAAGTAGCGGTCGTCGCGCGGGTGGAACACGATGGCCGTCACGAAGTCGATGTGCTGGAAGCAGCACAGGCACTCGCCGCGCGATATGTGCCACAACCTTACAAAAATAACAGATTTAATCAATAGTAATCCATACACGAAGCCCAGGGACTGACTTACGAAAATGTAGTAATTGTGAATACAAAGCCTCAAAAAGGAAAGGTGCATGATAGCGTCTCTCGTGCAGTCGTCGCTATCACCAGACACACAGGCTCTTGTACTTACTACTCGGATGTCAGCGAGGACGCCATCGCGATCTTCATAAAACAGGCCATAGAGGCGAACACAGCTGCTATTGAAGAGTACAACCTGGCTACTGCTATCAGCCACAGAGACTACCGAGTCATAGCAGAAACTCTAAAAGAATGCCCGGGACGATCCAAGGAGACACCGGGCCAAAATTGACAAAGAATTTTTCTGGAGCAATACACTACAGGAAATGCAGATAAATAACTTAATGCAAAAAAAAGGCACGGACCTAGAGTCTGTGGACAACAAACGAAGAGCATAGAAAAAAAAAAAAATCAATAGTAATTGCTGTGGATTTTTGTGGCCGCTTTCTCTCGGTCTATCTACAATAGCCCGTGCGGCGTCTAGAGCGGAAGCCATTTTCCAATAAACGACCTGTAGTTTAGGCACTGCGCAACCATCGACACTGACAGCCGACGCTTTTTGTACGCAACGCACTGTCCAAGTAGAAATTGAATGATAATCGCCTTTGTGTGATATGTGTCTGTCATTAAGTGCACATGTAAAGCCTTTCAACGAATAAGACTCCTCGAGTTTGAATTTAGAGTTAAAAATGCAGTGAAACAGACTTCGAGTCACAATTTGTAGGGTCTATGTAGCCAGGAAACCATCCAGGTTTAAAATTATAGCTGTCTCATTTATCGAGCGCAAAGTAAATTAGGGGAGGCCCATGTCCAGTAGAATATGAAGGGCTGAAAAGTAACACTTGTCACTTATTGTTGCTTTAAATAAAATTCCTCTAAAACCTACACCCAAACTTCTCCCAATTCAAATCGTGACCTGCGGTTCACCAACCTGACAGTCTTATCCATGGAGCTGGACAGTATGAAGTAGTTCTTGGACCAGGACACGTCCAGCAGGTCGGAGGTGTGGCCCGAGTACACGCAGAACGGCTTGGGGCAGAAGGGCGCGCCCGGGCCCAGCGGCGGCTGCTCCTCGGGGCTCGGGGGCGGCGCCGAGAGGGACGCCAGGGACTCCTGCGACGGGGTCGGCGAGGACTTCTGCTCCGCGTTGTACTTCGTTCGGAGGTCCTGGAGTGAGTAGCGAATCAAAGGGTCAGTCGTAGGTACAATATGCTATCTCACATGCTACATGCTATCTCACTCCCGCATCCCACCACAGGGAGAAGGGGGGGACTGAAAAACAGCGCTGCATGAGGCCCTGGCCACGTGACAGCAAAGCTGAGTCTCCTTCTGTTGCCCACCATAGTTTTTTAGTTTGTGAAGTTTTACTGTTTTTATTTTATTTCTTTTACTGTGGCAATAAATACAATTTGAATATAACTTGTTCAACATATTGACTAGAACGCCTACACTTCAAACGTTCCCGCGGTAACGGCATAGACAGTAAAGGTAGAATTCATATAACGGCAGTACGGGTACCGCCGTTCTCACGAAAAACAATTTGAAAATCACTACGGCAACAGCCGTCCAATTTACATTAGAGTTTCATAGAAAGCCGTCTCACTGTCGTTCTGTCCAGGGCCCGATTCTGTATGACCATTCACACTCGTATCGCGGCAATGTCGTGTTTTGCCCGTGATAAAAAGCCATAAAGGCTTAAAAGTCAAATGTCGTGACAATCTATTGTGTGCCTTATAGAAAAGACATTAAGGTTCCTTGTCGTGGCGAGTTCATGAAATGACGTACGGTTGGATGACACACGATATCGGCACGAAATCTGAATGGTCATACAGAATAAGCCCCCAGGAGGCTTGTGTTTCTAGTGACAAATATACATGTACAATAGGAGCGTTTTAGGCGTCATACACACACATGCACACGTGCTACACACATTGGCAGTACGGTGGTGGCCGTTGGGTATCAGTGCTTCGCCGCCAGTACAAAAAGCTTGCATGAAGATATTAGTGTCATAGTGGAGTGGAGTACCGCGCCGGAACGTGTCAAGTCACCTTTACTGAGTCACAGGTGCTTCCACAAGAAGCAATGACCCAAAGCCACTGTCCCAGCAGTGCCGAGCCCCTGAGCCCCTATAGTCACTATTAAATCTGTCATGCCGGCCAAAAACTGTGGAGTATAACTTGCGCTAAATCCTGTCACAATATACAGTGTGTTTGGCTTCGAACTATGCCCCCCCCCCCCACACACACAGCAGAGTTTTGTCGATGAAACTTAATCTATTTTATGCCACTAAAATGTGGGGGGGGGACACATACAGCAGAGTTTTGTCGATGGTTTTGAGTGAGTGAGAGTCGATGGAATGAGTTTTGTGGGGGTTTTATGTCGATGATATTTGATGTAGTTGTCAGCCAAACGGCCTGTATAACGAACATGAGGTGACCTGGAAGACGTGGAAGGCGTCGCGGGTGACCCACACGCGCAGCAGGCGGTCCTGCCCCGCGGTGGCCAGCAGGCGCCCGCACACGCTGAACTTGCAGCACCACACCGCGCCGCTGTGCGCCGAGCCCATCTCCTGCAACCAACCACACCCATACGTTACATGGCCTGGAACATACTCCAACACCTCCTCCTGTTCAAGAGCGGCAGGGCCGGATTTAGAAGTCTGGAAGCCTCGGGGCAACAAAGGAGTGGAGGCCCCTTGGTCCCAAATTAATATCCAAATAAAATCAACAATTTTTTTCAGTTGAGTTTTCGAATAAATAATAATAATAAATTGCAAATGCTTATCAGGGCCATTTGATATTTTGATATTTTACTGATTGCCTAATTGATGAGAACAAAATATTTATTCTAATTTCTGTTAATATTTAATGTAATCATGGTTGTACTGTAAGGTTGTAAGTACTGTAGGTAAAAGTAAAACACAAAAAAAATATGAAAGGAAAAGTTGTATACTAGTGTATAGTTTTAATTTAATTTTTTTTCCGAAGTCTATTGTGGGGGCCCCTCTTTTGTGGAGGCCCCGGGGCGGTAGCCCTGGTTGCCCTCCCCTAAATCCGGCCCTGAAGAGCGGTCGGAAACCCGTGTCGGATGTTCTCAAGACCCCCCCCCCACAGAGCCTCCGACAATGTCTATCGACTGCTATCGTATCGATACGAACTGGAACCGGCGGCTTAACGTGCCCTCCGAAGCACGGTAGCGTCACTAGCGGTCACCTATCCGGGTACTGACCGCATCCGACGTTACTTAACTTTTTCGATCGCTTGCGATCTACTCAGTAGCTTGTTATCCCATCGACAACAACCGAGACAGGCCGATCATACCCTACGAAGAAGTGCTCGTATGTAATTCGCCACTAGCGGTCACCCATCCAGGTACTCACACATCGTCGCTTAATTATTTCGCTTGCGATCTACTCAAGCAGCGGGACTATGCGTACTTAGCTCAAGCAGCACTCACGATGGTTTCAATAATACTTAACCCACACAGTTCCATGAGCGACATGTAACTCATACCCATTGTTTAACTATTGCATCTATTTATTGGACAGGCAAAGTGTTAATAATAATAATAACTATTTTTTCTTTCATTTTCCACAAATTGCACACGACATATTATAATAATATATTACAGCTAGAGCGTTGCGTCGTACACAAGTTTAACCCGAATGAAATTTGTGTGAAATAAGCGAAGCTAAGCTTTGTTTTTGTTTTGCTTTTTTTTTGTTTTTGTTTTTTTTATTCCAGGCTCACCAACACAAGATACACAAAACAAGCACAGTATACAAACACAAAAATATATAGATCGTGTACCCGCAATTACAGGTGGGCTCGACACGCACAATATTGACGGTCCTGTGTTATAATATATAATAATAGCTAATAATTATTAATTACAAAATGACAGACTATACAATATAGTCAGCTAAGCTAACCCTCACCTGAACGTATCGCACGCAGCCGTCGAAGTCGTAGGGCCCCTTGTGCGAGTTGGAGGCCTTCAGCTTGATGTTGTGCTCGCCGCGCACGTCGTCCGCGATGTCCGCCACGTCCTCCTTGTGGCGCGCGTGCGACACCTCCTGCGCCAGCGACTTGGCCGCGTCCACCGTCTTCTTCATCGTCGAACCGAAGAAACGCTTCAGTCTGAACGAACACACGTTTCAACGTTCTTACTAGTCAACGGTTCGAGACTCTCGTTTTATGTTAGAACTATAGTATAGTAGAACTATAGTAGAACTAAAACTGTGCTGAGAGTTTTTTCCGCCGGCTTTTTCTCTCTTTACCCAGCGGTGGGTGGCACATGGCAGCCGATGAGTTCGAGTAGGTAAAATCATAACTAAATAAAATGAAAATAATTAATATACTTGGCTAAATTGACAAATACAATTGTGCAAAACATGTCAAATAAATTGTGTATTAGTAATAAGTTTTAATATTTTATAAGTTATTTGTATTAGGTACTAACATTAGTTTTATTTTTTAATTTGCATACCTGAAAAGGTGAATATGGATTGATCAAAATGCCCTGTAAAACCAATAACTAACCCATATTCGTGCAAATAAATGATTTTGATTTTGATATTATAATCAATGGAATAACGGCTCACTTCGCGTGTTTTATTCGTGCTACAAAATACAAACTAGCTCGGAACTGACTCAAGGTTCTTCATCACGAGCTCCCGTCGTAGCCAATCCGGGTTAGTTCGAAACTAGTTGGACTATTCGGAAACAAACGTGCGAGGAGAGCAATATACGTATTAGTTGAAATTTTGAACATTCTAATAATAGATAGGTCATTTTGTCAGAGTGCCCAAATATATGAAAATTAAATATAGAATTTTATTGCCAGTTTCAAAAACATACTGCAGGGCCGATAGCCCTACCATTGTTTAGATTCAGGGAAAAAAGAAGAGTTATCGTGAAACTTTGGGACACCCTATGACAGCAAGCTCTTACACAATCTTTATATCAGTTCAGTTTAAAATATCATATAAAGCATTTGTTAAGATAAAAATCACAAAAATAAAAACAACTCAACAAAACAAGAAAAAGTCGTTATTCCCTGCACAAGCTGTAGCGTACAAATGCATACTTCATCAGTTCAAAGGCTAACTACACTTTAAAAGGCAAGCTTACAAATAAAACTCAAATCAAAAATCAACACATGAAAATATTGTTACGAAAACGTTGCATGAATAGTAAGAAAACGGAAAGTCCACAATATAAACATTTGAAACGCATGAAATGTTGTTAACTCATGATCGGAAGCAAAACTGAAACTTCACGAAGCTAAATACTTCACGAAGGCCTCAAATGCTTCTGGAAGCTTCGAAACGCTTCGATGCAGTCGCGTCATATATCACCTGACGTTAATGTTGTCCTGCGAATGGGACTTCACTAGTTCCGCGAGCTTTAGTCTGAATCCACAAAATAATAACACAATTTATATGGACACACTTCAATATACGAGTAGTACTCCCTATCAATTTGATTCATAAAATTCGATACACAAAATGGAAATAAATTTTTTTCATTAAACTTAATCTAGCAAATAGCAGATCCGCTAGTGTTTAAGGAAATGAGGGTACTTTTGTTTTTGATTGTACTATCATTTGTCGATGAGGAAAAGTAATATTGCTATGTTTACGTACTTTTGTTTTTGATTGTACTGATGAGGAAAAGTAATATTGCTATGTTTACGTACTTTTGTTTTTGATTGTACTATCATTTGTCGATGAGGAAAAGTAATAATATTGTAATGTAACTCACTTTTCAGTCTTCCTCTTGATGCCAGTGGTCTGTCTGTCGGTAGACTCCCGCTTGGTCTCCTTCGTTTCGTCCTCCGCACCGCCGGCGCACACGCTTTCACTCTCCTCGTCTGTTTCCCTGGAAAAGTTTACATGATACCGCAATTGATGAGAAACATATCAAACGCATTGCTGCAATTCATACATACATACAATTGTATGTCTAGTAAGTCCATTTTTTACACGTGTCTAATTTGGTAAACAATCTTGGCATATCTTTTTATTTTAATTTGTGATTTAAGAATAACGCTTTAACGAATTATTAAAAACCTAAAAACAAACGGTCATTATTTATTACAACAGCTTTCTAGCAACTGTTATTTATTTTGTTAAAGCAATTTTAAACTTTTTTCAATAAAAAACAGTGCCAAGATTGTTTACCAAATAAGACAAGAGAATAAATAAATAAATAATAAATAAATAAATAACGCTTCACACTCATAGCCCCACACTAGGATTCCCTGTGTCGTGGGCGCCATGGACACACACAAGACAACAACACACACACCCAGACCAGAAACAGAAATTTAAACTCATCAAATCATTCAAATCTCTGCTCTGCTGGGAATCGAACCCAGGACCCTCTGCGCAGCGCACCGGTGTCTTAACCACTGCGCCACTCAGGTCGTCAATAAGAACGGACTGTAGTGTTTATCGTGACATGAGTGCTATGAACTTCAAAACGTTAGAGTATAGTGTGTCGAACACCTTGGACAAACACAGAACATAATATAGATACACCCAAACCAGCAACCAAAACCTACAATTTTTTCTGCCTCCGGAGGAATCACTCCAAGGAAGCCCTCTTATCATCTTTTGTATCAAAATGATCTTTTGATCCATTGTGATCAATGATCTTTCGTATCAAAATGATACCTCTATTGGGTACCTGGTACCTTTCACAGCATATGCTTTAGGTGAGATTCTAAATTCGGTGTATTGTATCTCGCTTCCCACAAAACCACGCCCACCGACAGTTACAAAACCTGAGGATATTTTATTAACCCTTTAACCGCCAAGGTCGGATTAATCCGACAAACATAATCGTGTCCATTTCGCCAGCGTCGTATATTCACGACCAAATACACCATCTCGTTTAATCTTTATTTTTTATTTAATTAATCTGTATTCTAAGAAAAATATGTTTGTATTAGGTAAAAAGTTAATTAAATAATAATTTATAATGTAATACACTTTTTTTTTTTAATTAGAAGCCCTAAAAACAATGTCAACAGTTCAATAAATTACTCTTATTATTTCTCGAAATTTGCATTAACCTACACCGCCAGCGACGGCAAAACCCGACATTAGGGATGGGGCCTATGCCAAAGTTTAGTAATACAAATAAAATAGTCCCAAAACAAATGCAGCAATTGTGAATAAAATGTATCTCTACAAATATTTGTGTTTTTCATTTAATTCCTTTAAAATTGAGTAAAGGGTATTGGTTAACTTTGTATGACCCTGGGGCTTGATTTTTTTTGTGAAATGTAAGCAACTACCATAGATGTTTCCATCCCTAGTCCGTGCGTTTCGCATCTTAATTTGACAGTATGCTCAACGCCACCGTCGGATAAAGACGACTACTTCTTACGTCATAAACGAGTATTGAATTCTGGAATTTATTTGTTTTAAAGAAAACCTGTATAGGTATGTATATCGTAATTTGTACTTTGGTGTTAACATAAACAGGTGTTACAGGTGTTAACATGAACAGGTGTTACAGGTGTTAACATGAACACATATCATTGTTCACATCCCTTTTTTTTTGTAGGTATTTATTTACACTTTACTGTGCCTGGCGTCAGGGGCCGGATAACTGATACGAAGGCCGGCGGTTAAAGGGTTAAAAGCGGATTGTGTTTGAGGACTTCTGATAGTAATCCGTGACTTATCTCCATTTATTGGGCGTGACGTTTGTGTTTGGCGGATTAGGTCAACTTATTTGTCTTTAACCTATTGAATGTCCAGTAAACGGACACAATAGTTAAACAATAGCAGTCGGACCACCAGTAGTTCGATGCAAATTAATAGTTTAAGTAGCATGGGGGGAGGGGGGGGGTTACTTCCTAATTTAACAAAATTAATACGCTTAAACATTTACACAAAAATAGCTCACATTTACAACACAATTAAACCGCGTATTGATTGTTAACACAACAAATGTCATAGTTGCTCAGCACCAAAGTATCTGGCAACAACTTTACAACATGGAGTCATCAATTCTACGATACATAAATATATTGCTGAGTTGCTGTCAACATGTTTCAGACAGCAACTCAGCGACATAGGTACATAATTTTATGCAACCATATTAATAAAAAAAAATTCACTATGAATAATTATGGGGATTTACATGAAAACACATCTCTTACACCAACAAGCGATAATAGCAACATATACCAAAAATAATCAAAAAATTACAAATTATTATCTACAGTCCGCTTTTTTTACTCTAGTCCTATTTGGTAAACAATCTCGGCACTACATTTTATTGCAAAAAAGTTTAAAATTACTTTAAAAAATAAATATTTTTTCCTAGAAATCTGTATGAGCCTTAAATGACAATTTGTTTTTAAATCTTTATAATTTAGTGTCTGTGTTATTTTTAAATCGCAAATTAAAATAAAAAGACACGCTAAGATTGTTTACCAAATATGACAAGCGTAAAAAATGGACTATACAAATGTATAAACACAAGCTCTATATAACCCTAGCAAACTGCTAATAGGTTATTGCTTGCACCGTAAAACGAATAAAGGTGATTTCAGACGACGCTATACTAATGAGCTATAAAGTATAGCTGAGAAGGACCTAATGCTATACTTTTTATAGCATGACGGTCACAGACGCGATATTATCACAAGCGTTATAGTATATATCAATCACAGTGGACCGCGATCTTTGAAGAGTTTGACGGCCGGGGGTGAGGGAGGAGGAAGAGAGCGGCGCGCGATAGAGCATAGCATGAACTCTGCGCATGGCACCAATTTATAGCGTATAGTAAATAAGCCAATAATATATAGTACAGTACAATGTGAACGTGTCCATAACAATGTATGGAGCGCGGTATTGTTGTGCTATGAGCTACTATATTATAGCGTCGTCTGAATACTTTAAGGACATGACGACACAGAGCCTACAAAGCGTATATAATAGCCACCTCGGGTCGTGTGACGTCATCAGCGGCGGCGACACACGGCGCAGTTTCACGGACTTGGTGATCGACAGCCGCGGCACCCACGCACGCTTTCTGTGTTCACACTTCACTTCTGTAGCATCCGACTTAGTTTATCCACTAGCTTTGATTGTCTGATTCGACATTTTGTAACATCTGTTTGTCAATTAACTCTTGTGAGTTGTTCTGAGAACTTTTTTATTCGACAATCTACAGTTATATCAATATGCCATGCAAAGCACAACATGCATGACTTGAGCTGTCACAATGTAAGAACCCCATTTTGTCCTTCTACTGAATTTTCCGCTTAAATGGCTTTGTTTTAACCTATAAAATTACTTAATCAATTGAAAACGTTTAAGAATTAAAAAAAAATCCTTTCTTGACACAGACTGACTGCTGGCTCCTGTCACAGATCTGTCAAAATGGGTTTCTTACAGCGTCCCTACTATAGCGTGAAGCACTAATGAGGACACCTACTGTGAATGCCCTACATACTACCGATGGTACAGTTACAAACAAATATTGTTAACACAATCGCTTCAGTTGGTTTAAGCACAATTATGTAAGTAAATTAACTCTTTAACACCATAAGCACTGTATTTATTCAGAGTTTTAAGTCAATATCGCAGTGCCCACTAGGAATTCAAGGTCTGGTCTCTTCTCGCTAAGAATAGTTATATAGGCCACCATACTGGCCTATAGAGGGTTAGTGGACTTAATAAACCTTTGTTGAAAATTATGGAGATCTCTGTATGCCTACAGATTTCCTTGTCAAGTTTACCTTCCCTGTTACCGCTGTCTCTAAATTTAGTTAACTCAACAAGTAAAATAAAATAAAGTATTAAAATAAAATAAATAAATAATTGGACTGCTAAACGATCACAACTTATTTTAACATAATTATAATATAAAAATTAGTTTTAGTTATTTAAGATATAATTATTGTATGCCCGCATAGGCTAGACTGTTCTAAACTTATCATAATTTTTGTAACATCTTTCTCGTGTAACAGTCAACAATAAACGCATTCTTTTCTTTTCAGTAACTAACGCCTGTGGGATTCAAACCCGGAGTCCTATAGCCCAGTGTTGAAGACATCAATTCTTAACTGTTGGGCAGCCCAGTAGTTAAACCGAATTCTTAGTAATTGGGCTGACACCTCTCTATAAATCATACTTTTCCATTTTTAAGATTTTTTTTCGTTCGAGAACGGTATGAAGTGGCGCTAAAAGAAGACAATTTGTCTCCTTAGTTACACGCGAAGTACATACACTTGCGTCCTCTAGTCCATATAACTCTGTGATCTTTAACCTGTTCACCTACAAAAAAAATGTACTTCAAAGTTACTAAATAAGTTAGATATGTATATAATATACAGGCTTACCCGTAAAACATGAGCAACCTCGCAGCTCTAGGTAGCTAACACCATAAGCAACAACTTTTGTTCCACAACTTTTGGTAATTTGTTAATTTTTAATTTCATACAAAAATATTTATTCATTTAATTTCCCGCTTGACTCTTCGCGCATCGCAAAGATTACGTAAACAAACCGCGTAAAAACTTCGCGGGGGGGGGGGCGGGGGGGTGCAGCCCTACCGCCTTTGATTGAACTTGACCTACGCCCGCCAGTCGACCGTCGGTCACGCTGCTGCTTACGGTGTCAGCTACCTAGTGGTGCGAGGTTGGTCGTGTTTAACTCGTGACCGTGTATAGTGTATGTGTATAGTGTATAGTGTATGTGTATAGGAGCGGTAGGTACCTGGCGTGGTCGTCGTCGGGCGGGCGGCCGATGTACTCGGAGGTGAGGCGCATGATCTGCAGGCTCAGCGGGTTGATGCACTGCGGCAACTTGTGCTCCGCCACGCTCAGCGGCATGCGCTCCCCTGCTCGACCCAGTTCGCACCGTCAGAAAGAGAGTACCAGCGGGTGCATCGAACGTGACCCAGGTGTTGTCACACTCATAGCCCCACACTAGGATCCCCTGTGTCGCGGGTGCCATGGACACACACGAGACAACAACACAACACGCCCAGACCAGAAACAGAAAGTCAAATTCATCATTCAAATCTCTGCTCTGCTGGGAATCGAACCCAGGACCCACCGCGCAGCGCACCGGTGTCTTAACCACTGCGCACTCAGGTCGTCGTAAATATTAAAATGATGTATTATTGTCAATATTAAGAATGATCTTTATATCTTTTTTTAATCAACATTTTTATAATTATATGTCTGCATCGAAATAAAAATAATAATAAATAAATTACTATTTACAATATAGAAATTATATATTTTTTATTTATTTGTACAATATGTATTAAATTATTGTTTATTTTATGTATTAATACACTGACCTTCGTTTTGATCATTTTTTTCGTAAGGATGTAGTCCGTAATCCATCACGCTGGCCTAATGCGGGTTGGTGGACTTCACATGCCTTTGAGACCATTTTTTGTGAACTCTCAGGCATGCAGGTTTCCTCACGATGTTTTCCTTCACCGTAACAGCAGGTGATATTTAATTTTATGAAGCGCACATAACTTTTTTACAAAGTCATCGGTGCGTGCCACATTATTAATTAAACGATCTGTGTGCTGAGTGCGAGTTTTGACAAAACATTTTCGCTTGAACGTATCGAGCGCGAATACGTCGATTTCTATGGGATTGAAGCAGCGCCATCTTGTGGCCAAGATGACAAACGGAATTGGCGCTTAGCGTATAGTCGATTAACGCGACGGTGAAGTTACTCGAACAATTTTGTGCAACTCGCACTCAGCACACAGAAGTGTTTAGTCACTTACCAGTGTCGAGGTTGAGCACGGTGACCTGTTCGAGGATCTCGATGTCGGTGAGCTGGTGGCCCGACGACGAGCGCGTGCGCAGCGCCGGCGCGCGCTGCGGGGAGTCGCCCGCCGACCGCCGCCGGGCGCGGCCCACTTCACTGCGACGACTGCAACGACTAATGTATTGCTACTAACCGACTTCTACAAGAGGAGGCTTTGGAGGGAAAGGGGAGATCTCCCGCCAAGCGACGTCACTGCCTGGGGACCGCGGTCTGAATGTTGACTGCGGACCATTTGTATATATGCACAGATTCTATGTAACTTTGATAGCGCGTTCGAGGATACGTGTTCCGATTGGTCAGTTCGGTATGACGCGTGTGATGTGTTCTATTGTTTACATTCGATGCTTGCGTCGTGATTTCATGTGAGGCGCGCGCTCATATCACTGTAGGTATCGAGCCGCTACAAATTCGACACGTATGTATACATATAATATTAACGGAACTGCACTATATTTACATATGTTGGTCTATTGTGAGGAACCCATTTAATGACCCACTGGCGGGTGGGTCTCCTCTCACAATGAGAGGGATGTAGGCCGCCGTCCACCACGCACCACTACTGCCCGTTGGTGGACTATACGTACCTTTGAGAAATTTTTTTGTGAACTCTCAGGCATGCAGGTGTTTCACGATGTTTTTCTTCACCGTAACAGCAGGGGTTAATATTATAAAGCGCACATAACTTTTTTTACAAAGTTATTGGCGCGTGCCACTGGGATTCGAACGGGACCCCTCGATTCGAGGTCGAATTCTAAGCCACTGGGCTATCACCCCTCTACTCTCTCCGTCTTCTTTCTTCTTTACTTATTTATTTATAACCAGCTGACCCGGCAGACTTCACTCGGCTTAGAATTCGACCTCGAATCGAGGGGTCCGGGTTGCAGTCCCAGTGGCATGCACCAATGACTTTGTAAAAATAAGCGTAGCGGGTCACTAATGGGTCAGTGACAAGTGGAGAAGATCAACGACCTGGTGGCGGAGCCCAGGCTGGCGGTGTGCGTGGCGGCGGTGCGGCTCTCGCTGTGCGTGCGGCCCGCGGCCCCCAGCACGCCCCCGCCCCCGGCCCCCGCGCCCCCTCCCCGGCCGCCCTCGTCGCCGCACCGTGACACGTACTCTCCTGAAAACCACCACAATTTTTAACTTAAAACCAAAGTGACATTGCATTGGGATGGCGCAAAAAACCCGACTATTTATTTTTTTGCGTCTTGAGTGAAAAATGTTTGTTTTTGATGTTTCAAAACGTCAAACTTCGTGTTTTTTTCTCGTTACGCTATAATTTTGTAGACAAACAAAAAATAAGTTTCTGAAAGTTTCAATTTAAAATTTGAGTTTTAAACTTGGCATCCTACTTTGGGATCAGAAAGCCACGACCCAAGTGGCGCAATGGTTAAGACACCGGTGCGCCGCGCGGAAGATCCTGAGTTCGATTCCCAGCAGAGCAGAGATTTGAATTTCTGTTTCTGGTGTGGTCTGGGTGTGTGTGTTGTTGTCTCGTGTGTGTCCATGGCGCCCACGACACAGGGAATCCTAGTGGGGAGCTATGAGTGTGAAGTGTGAAGCGTTATTTATTTACGTGTGAGTATTTCAATACAGCACGCATCACCCTCACCCTTGGCACCCTCCTTGACGTCCAGCACGGAGCGGTCGGCGGGCGGCGGGCGCGCGGCGGCCACGGAGCTGCCCTTGGAGGACGTGCTGCCGCGCTCGCTCGACCGGGACTCGTGCACCGACAGGGACGACAGGTCCGCTGGCAAACGAACACAAACATATTGTACAGATATAGCAAGACCGAAGACTGGCTCAAGCCTCCACCGACGACTACATACGTACATAGCCAAATACGCCTCACGCTGGGCGAACGCTTTCAGACAACACATTGCACTTATAAATCTCATCCACAGGATAACGAGCGCGAAATCTATGCTAGTGCCGACCACTTCCTTGACCCGTGTACATCCTTTGATCGGAACTAATTCGAATATGTTTTTTTCTATAGTAGGCCAAAAGTATCATACTTTTTTGATGTCAGTTTAATTTTTTTCGCAATTTGTAGCCCATATCACGGAGACTACAGAACCGATTTTGATGAAACTATTACCATTCCCTAAGTTGAACAAAATGCAAACAAACAAAAGAAGAATGAACACGATCCGTCAATTAGTTTCGGAGATATGCGTGGACAAACATACATATTATATACATACAGCCAGAAGCCGTAATAGACCAACATACACAGGTGTGTAAAAACTGTGCAGCTCTGAGAATATTACATACATACGTGTCTAATTAATAACCTCCTTTTTTGAAGTCGGTAAAAATGGATGTTGAGACCGTACCTGCTGCAACTATAATAATTATAATAGAATTCAACTCACCGTATCTAGCTTGAGACAGGTCCAAGGAGTCCTGGAACTCCCTCGTCAAGGACTCTATGGTGCTCGCGGGGCTGGGCAGCGCCATCGATTGGTTCAGTGTGTTCGACGGAGGAGGCTGGAAATGATCACCGATTATAACAGCAAACAATTTTAACAGAACAATCGAACAGGCGAACGATTGTATAGAAATCAGGTGAAACCCTTTAAAAGCAGAATGTCCTATTTTGTAAACAATCTTAGCGTATTATCTTTTTATTTTGATTTGCGCTTTAACAATAAAAGAGACGCCTAATAATAAGGATTTAAAAACAAATTGTCATTATTTCATCAATCTTTTCATTTGAAACAAATTTCTAGTAACAATTGTTATATTATTTTTAAAACAATTTTAAACTTTTTTTTTTCAATAAATATAAGTGTCAAAATGTTTACAAAAATGGACAAGAGCAAACAATCGGACTATAGCTAGCGAGCCTGTGGCATCGCTGCATTGAACACAATCAGACTCTGTTACGATATCAAAGTCAGGGTTATAGCTTACCTCGACCAATAGGGAGTCGAGCTGCGGTTTCTCCGGTCGTCGGGCGGTGTAGCGTATCTCGTCAGTGTCCGTGGTGCACACGCTCAAGTTGTCCCCGTCGGCGGTGGACAGAGATTGGGACCCGTGGAGCTTGTCTGCGGATAAATAAATATTAATAAAAAACGGGTCGCACTCCGGGAGTGCCGGCAGAAGTGAAAACTTATAAGACGTGTTTTCTTGGTGATTTGGACGACAGTTCAATTAAAACACAATTGAGTTTCTCTGTAAGAAAAGAAACGACATGTAATGTTTATAATCGCAATGTCGAATCCAAAATTACAAAAATTAGAATATTTAACTTTTTTTCTATACCATAATATACTAATTATTTATGAATGTTTCCTTTTGACAGTTTCCATAGTTACCAGACAGAGGCGCCGTAACGCGTTACGTTACGAAGCGAACAGCAGCTAAGGTGCAGTACCGAGCATTACAATGTTATAGATTCTAGCACTACGTTCTTGTGAGAGGAAGAACAACGCGTACAGCGCTCATTGTAATAATACAATCTGTAATATTTTGGTACAACTTGCAACATTAATACACGCCACTTGCGAATGAGCGAGTTGCAGACTTCCAAAATCGAATCATAAATAAAATTGTTACATTAGAGGCCATTTTTTTATTTATTTAAGTTTTATTATAAAACCTAAACACAAGGTTACTAAGGGCGGACTCAATGCCTTGCCGCATTCTCTCCCATTCAACCCAAGCTGGCGGCGACAAAATGTGAGTGTGAGAATGCTGATGGATGCAGTTATAACTGAATGCTTAAAATTTAATCACATATGTTATATTACAGGCATGCAGATGGAAGCAGGATTATAACGTAATGCTGAAAATTGAATCGTATATGTTGTAACCTATCAATTAATTATAAAGTATTATAGGCGAATGATACTAGTCTATAGTCTATACTATTGTTACTAGTAACACTAGTGAATAGTATATTATACTAGTGTTACTACTGTTACTAGTGTTGCGATATAAAGGCACTAACTTCGCTTCTTCCTGCGGGGCGGAGCCACGGGCGTGGGCGGCGCGGGGCGGGGCTCCGCGCAGCGCGACACCGCCACGATGGCGGCGGACGCGCCCCGCGCCTGCTTCAGGCTGTTCGCCTTCGTGCTCGCGATCACGTCGGGCTCCGCCATCGCGAGCACTGCCACACACCATACAATACTTATTGGTAGTACAATGGTTTTCGGAATTCAATTTTTTTTATGGTATGAAGTAACAAACGGGCGTGCAGGCCTCCTTATGACGACCTGAGTGGCGCAGTGGTTAAGACACCGGTGCGCTGCGCGGAGGGTCTTAGGTTCGATTCCCAGCAGAGCAGAGATTTTAATGATGAATTTGAATTTCTGTTTCTGGTCGGGTGTTTTGTGTTCTTGTCGTGTGTGTCCATGGCACCCACGACACAGGGAATCCTAGTGTGGGGCTGTGAGTGTGAAGCGTTATTTAGCGTTATATTCAACACGTTTACACGTTATACACAATACGTACATTCAACGTTATACACAATCCACAAATATCCTATCAGATATTGTACATGGGTGACCAAAATGTTTGCCTCCAATAGATTACCACCGGCCACCACGTCTCCCGAAGTGTTTTGGACACACGACACGAATATGAAGCTTTACTGTGCTTATACAAAACTAAATGTTAGTAAAATGAATGTACTTTTTTATGATATAAGAGAATAGAACATTACTGAAGAACATGAAGCTTAACCGTGGCTTAAGATGATGACTGAACTATTTGAGGGATATGGCTGTCCATGGGCTGCTGTGACCACTTAACCAAAGGTCGCCTGCACGCCCGTTTATTACTTGTATATGTTACCGGAAATGTATGTAATCCGTCATTGTATACAATTCCTAGGAAATGTATGTAACTCCTGATATCGCACGGAAATGTGTAAAATAAATTATATTGGACACATTTCCTGGGAAATCTATACATTGCCTAAATAACAATCGTAAATGTAAATATTTGAGAAATCAATGGGTTATGCGCAGATAGCGGGGCGAGGGGAGGGTATTGTTTTGTCGGGTCAGTGTCAGAAGTCTAAATTTTAACGCAGAAATCCGCAGGGATTTCTGGAATGGGTTAGGTTAATTATTATTCTCATTTTAACATATACAATTCCTAGGAATTGTGGACATTTCCTAGAACATTTATGTATTAAATAGTTTTTGAAACAATATTTTATACGATTCCCAAATAGCTTCGGAATTATATAAATTTTCTAGGATTTGTATACAACTCCTAGATTTCATACATTTCCGGTAACATATTATACAAAAAAAAAATAACTCCGTATTTCCAACAACTATAATACAACAGAAATTATAACAGTAATACATACCAGTCTGATTTCTGTTTTCGCTGGCGATTGGATCATCGGATATCGTGGAGGGCTCCCTAGACGACGCCGAGGGGGGCGGTGCAGCTTCGCGGATGTTAGCTGAAAACAGAACCTACATATTGAAACATGTTTTTGAAGTGAACACTTCTTATGGGAGGGTAAACCGCTTCGTAACGTAACGCGTTACGGCGCCTCTCTGTCTGGTAACTATGGAAAATGGTGAAAGGAAACATTAATTAACAAAGTGCGTCTAATTAGATGGAACTATGCAAACTGTCTAATGGAAACATTCATAAATGATAAGTGTATTTTGTTGTAGAAAAAAGCTAAATATTGTAATTATTGTGATTTTGAATTCGACATTGCGATTATTAACATTACATGTCGTTTCTGTTCTTACAGAGAAACTCAATTGTTTTTCAATTGAACTGTCGTCCAAATCACGAAGAGAACACATCTTAAAAGTTTTCTCTTCTGCCGGCACTCCCGGAGTACAACCCGTTTTTTATGAGTAGTACATGAAATGCGACAGTAATAATATAACGATATTGTATTAGAATTTATCGTTTGCTTTTGCAATGCGAGGTGTAGGGGCTATCTGTGCTATTTGGCTGTTGGCATTTTAGTACACTAGCACAATGACTGTTAAGTTATGACAAACACGTTTATTTGCACGAATATGGGTTAGTTTAAGATTACAGAGCATTTTTTCAGTCCATATTGACCTTTTCATGTATGCAAATTTTTACAATAAAAGAAATAAAGGTAAAGGTTTAAATTTAAAACTAGAATATTTTTAATTAAAATATAAAGAAATTGAATAAATAAACGAGTTGAAGTTTTGATTTAAGTTAAGTAAATGGCATGAACTTACGGTGAGATTCAGCTGCCCCACTCAGTATTCTCCCGATCCTTCCCAAGGAGGTCATGCTCTGGAGACTCATCGTATCATGAGATATGATTCTGTGAAATAATAATAATAATAATAACGCTTCACACTCATAGCCCCACACTAGGATTCCCTGTGTCGCGGGTGCCATGGACACACACAAGACAACAACACACACCCAGACCAGAAACAGAAATTTAAAGTCATCATTCAAATCTCCGCTCTGCTGGGAATCGAACCCAGGACCGCGCAGCGCACCGGCGTCCTAACCACTGCGCCACTCAGGTCGTCAAAACAAATGCAACATATTATTTAAATAAATTTCAAGATATTTAACTCCTAAGAGATAATGCTTGGCCTTTCAAAACTTTCATCACTATTTGTTAATAATTTTTGTGTTATAATATTATAATTTTTTCTCATTAAATTTTTTTATTAAACTTTGCTCATGTCAATAGGTGTAATAGGACTGTAAGCATTTTTTTAATTTATAGATTTATCTTCTTAAACATACTTAAATAAAATTATATTTAGCCGAAAATTTTATTTTTATAAAAATTACTAATTTTTTTTATTTTTATAAAAATTACAAAATCTTTTTTTTTAATTTTTAAGTTAACAAGAAAAAAAATTAACAGAAATATTTTAACTGGGTATACTGAAAAAAAAGAAAATTTTAAATAATATTATTTTTATTTTTACCATTTTTAACTAAAATGTATAACCAAACCCGTAACCAAATGTATAACAAAACCCGAACAGTGACAAAAAAATAAGCAAATTTAGTAATTGTATCTAAATAAAACAATAAAATATTATTCACAAAAAAATTAAAAACAAAACATGCAAAATTTTAAAAATATATATAAAAAAAGGTTTTGTCAGAAGTGGGATTCGAACCCACGCCCACAGAAGTGGACTGCGACCTGAACGCAGCGCCTTAGACCGCTCGGCCATCCTGACTCATTCAATCAGCGCGAAAATACGCAACAGATAGCGACATAAACATAATTAATGGTATTGGCAACAGTTCAATATAAATGTATGTTTTTGTTTATATTAGTCATTGTTTATAACACTGTGTAATGGACTCTTTTTACGAATCGCTATGCTACTAAAATAAATGTTAGTACGATGAATGTACATTTTTAAGTACATATTTCTATGATTACATAAGATGCATGAAAGGTTGCATTTTGTTAAAATAAATAAATTAATTAGTTGAAATCAATTTAATATTTGAATTTCTATGATCAATAGAGGCTCAACATAAGCTCCAGTTACTCGTTTGTGCTTATATTTAAGCCTTTCTTAGTTGTGTACTCTTAGTTGAGTGGTCATGAGGGGTCATGAGTGGTCATGAGTGGTCATGACTGGTATTCATAGGTTGAACCTTTGTATTTCCTGTAATTCTGCTGTCATTTCAAATCTGTATAAGCCCTTCTACTGAGAATAGGGTGAGGACACATTGTCACTGATATTATGTAAGTACACTCACTTGAAGGGGTGCTCCAAGGCGTAGCTGTGGTGGTCGGAAGACACCCCCGCTTCGGGCTCGTCCTCCTCCTCCGTCTGCATGCATCGCCGCAACTCCTGGAACTTGCGACGACCCTGGACCACCTGGAATAAAAAAAGCTATTTTTTTTACCACTGCAGAAAATTTTTTGTGGCAAACAAACAGACTGGCCACTGCCGCCCATAAACATCTGTGTCTCAACAATAGTAATCATATTGAGCTGTCATTAGTATGCCAAAACAGACTGACATATGACATACTAATGACTGACATTTACCATACAATTACTTTTATCATAGAATTCATGTGCATGGCACCTAAACGGTGGCGTACAGAGTGTACACTTTACAATATCTGTTCTCTTACAACATAAAAATTAACTACTTAGTTTGACATAAAAAAAATCATTTAACATGTTGGGTTGTTATCACTGGAATTTATGTGCATTTTATAATGATCTCACGCCTCAGAGTTAGTCAATGAATTCAAATATAAATATATTATGTGAATAGTTTAAATTCCACACCAATTTCAACTTTCTCTAATGTAAATTGTTGTTACATAGGTGTGAACAAGACGGAACACACAATGTGTAAGTGTAACAACACATCCACAATACTGGGTAGACTGGGAGAGAAAGCCATAAGGAATCAAGTCCAGCCTTTGTAACCTATAACCTGACTTGTAGGTATTGCTATTCAAATTGATTTCAAACAAATAAATATTGAACTAGGCTTTTTTGTTACTATGCATCTATTTGTCATAAATACAAAATATGCAACTAAATGAAACATGCAAAAAATGAGTTATTAGATATTGCTAATTCACCATTGATATATTTACATTGAGACTTACGTTCTTGACACTATTCCTGTCATCTGGTGCCGGAGTGATCTCAGTGACTACAGAGGACACCACAGCTGGTTGGACCGCATCCCCGTTCTTCACTGCGGTTTTGTCCTTGTCTATTGAGTTTGTGCTCTCTGTCAAACTTATACTCTTGCATATTGATGATCTTCTGGAATTTGTAGCAAATAAACACTATTATTATTATTATATAAGGCTTTAGCATCAGAGCCATGGACCGTGCAGCTTGGAGGGGCCTTGGAGAGGCATATACCCAAAGGTGGGCGTCATAAATGCTGGCAAGAAGAAGAAGGAACACTATTATAGCCTGACCATAGTTTTATGAACCTCTCTATGTTGCAGAAAACTTAAGAACTAGGTATTTTCTTTTAGTGGCAACTGTGTGAATCATGACAGTAGCAAGTTTTGAGCCAAGCTTGCCACAGGCTTAACATTGTCAAACTTTGTGAATGCACCCTTTTAAATTATTATCAACCTTTAATGAAAGTTAGCTAGCAACAGCTGTCTTTTATAGCTTAAGGCAGTCACAAATACATACTGTTGCATTTCGGTTTGTTTTGTTTCTCAGTGTTTAATGTTAAAAACATATTGTGACATAATTTGTTTCAGTGGTATATTTACAAACTATACATGAATGCACAACAAACTAGGTACTTAATGGTGATTAGTGATAGCTTGAAATTTCTCGTTGATTATGTCACTATCCCATAGTACTAATGCTAGCATTTTTGTATAGAAAACCGTATGAATCAGTAGATGACAATGGCTACCTATAAAATATATCGTATGGACATCATTCTGCCGTCAATAGGTATACAAAGCGAAATTAGTTCCCCCTCAGTGGAAGCAGTCATTACAAACTTCCTATCAACTTGCCAAGGACGTCAACATACTCGAAACATCTGTTCAGCCTTCAGAACTTGAATTAAATAAACAAACACTTTTGTATACATTGAACGTACGAAACACACTCAAACTCACTTCTATACGATTGATTGGAGTTTTAAAACAAGAAACAGGGGTCAATTTGCAAGTAAAAACGTTTAAAACACGAAAAGTACTCACTTAGACCCTCTGACAGGCGTGAACTCCTCGGCATCGTAGAACTCCTCCGAATCGCTGCTATCACCCATCGCAAATCAACACATGCAGTGAATTCACAGATAATCGTCACGATGATGATATTCACATCATACAATCCACTTATTTACAAATGAAAGTTTAGTCAGAAGTGGTGAGAACAAACACAAACGCTCAAGAACAAATGTCAAATTTTAGACGATTTGACAGTTCACAGCTGTCATTTGCACAATTAAGTGACTTTGACAGATAACTTTTTTATGAAAAGTTTTTGATAGCACACATTTTTAACATATTCCGCCAAGTAACAATGCAATCTTTTGGAAAACTGCTTATTTTAAATTTGCGTGCATACGTTGTCTCGCAAATTTTCGGCTATGGGTGCTTTTTGCTCCTTTACTTTTTCATGCTAATTAAGTAACAGACACATGAACAGACACGAATATCTGCTGAACCTGCTGAAAGTGCTTGTTTTGTAGAAGACAGCATTTCACGGCTGTAAAAATCAGATAGATAGTAGAACTTACCTAACTAAGGTTTCTATTCTTTAATGTAAAAGGTACCTTATTGTTACATTTGTTACATACTAACGGCACTCCACGGTAACATCATACCCCGATCCCCATAATGTTTTGTTTTTTGAATAATACTCTCGGTTTTTAGAGCAACCAGTGTCCCATTTCTCTCTGGGATCCCATTATATCTGCACACGAATTTGAGCTTTATGTTTGAAGATATTGTTGGTATTTTCGTGAATGCTGGCTGTGTATTCACACTGTGTGTAGGTCTGCAAAAACAATTGCGTGAGTACCAGCCGTCACGGCCACTGGGTGCGGATCCCGTCGAACTCGAAACCGGTAACCTTGTGGACACCTGATAGCAGCCATTGACCGAGGGATGCGACCTTTGTTCAGCTCCTGGACCAGTGGCTCCTGCTCTAGTTTCAGACTGCCTGGCGCAATTGAATTTGACGAGGAAAATAAATTAATTACGCTTTACCACGGTCTGTAAATTAGCCTTCACGCCAGACTTCGGCCTTCACGCAGGTAAAAAAGGAAGAACGACCCGACGCGGTCAATCCTACGGGACGCAATAGGACGTAAAGTAATGCGCAGACGGTAGACCTCTCTGTCTGTAACCCATTGATGACCCACCACAGAGTCGACGAGTCGGGTCTCTTTTACAAAGAATATAATTTGTACGGTGACCACATACATCATCTCTCAACATTGTCGCCCCAATAATCTTCCTTTTAGGGTCTCTGGTCACAATACATAGGTACCTCCTCAACGTTATTAAGTATTACTAAGTAATATACTTACTATGGCTATTTTATTTGTAACTGTAGGTACTAGGTATAAGTCTAGAAAAGTAAAACTGAATAAGTAGAGCAATCACCTTGATTAAAACGGAGGTTTTCAGTGGGTTAGGGAAGTACGCCAATGAGTCATAGGCTTTGACCCTCTGACGTAGCACCGGCAGCGCCAGTGCCAATGACTTGACAAATCGATTTCAAAGAAAAAAATGTAGAGCCTTTTTAATAGCAAACTGACCTCCTGGTAAGCTTTGCTATCATATGAGTCTTTAATATCAGTTTAAAGCTGTTAAATGTTTAATTTTACCCTGCTGCGTCCGTAAGTCGAGTTTTCGAGATTTCTTGATTAGGGCATCATGGGCTTTAGGGAGGAGGGAGGATGGAGGTCAGTATCCCCCACGATCTTATGTGATTATTACTGCTATCCAATTGAATGTCTTTCAAGTCCAACCTTAAATAGAAAACCTATCTCAAATTGTTCGTTTCCACTCTTGAAAGGGTCTCTCAAATAAAGCACCTATCGACTCCTCCCAAACAAGCAGTGGTAGGTACTTACCGTCTACGACTTCGATATCACTTCTGGGCCCCTGGGCCGTCGTCCCATCATGCCCTAACGGCACTGGGTAGGAGGAGTCATAACTTTTCCGCTCAAAGCTTTTTACTACCAAAAGTAGTTTGTAAAACAGGTCAAGGTCTTTCTAGAACAATCTGTCAAGTTTTTAGGCAGGCAGGTTGTGACTGTAATTACTGAAACCTATTTTTTACATGCAATGAAAAACGGTTTGAATTTGTAATCTTATTGTAAAACACCTTTTTCACACTTGGCTTAGCCAGCCATTGGGCTATTACCGCTATAAATCTAAGTACAAGTTGATAAAAACTAGTTTACTACATTACGTCACATCTAGAAACTAAATTTTTAACCAGCTTCCGTAGCCTGAATCCGACCAAGTTGACTGACGACCTGAAGAAGACAGCGGGAAGAAACCATTGGATTGAAAGGGCCCAGAACGGATGGAGTGCCGTCGGTTAGAGGAGGCCCACGTCCAGCAGTGGACTGTAAGGGCTAAAAGGAGAAAGGAGACTGCTTAGCAAGGGCCTTTCTCCCCAATACTGGTAGCCCTGAAGCATAGAGACTTACCTAAACTAAACTACAAAGTAGATCAAGTATTTAATTTAATTTACAGCGTGGGTGTGGGTAAGTATGTGTATACTTAAGTATACTTGTATTGTGCAAACTGCAAATAAGATACTAAAAGATATAAAGGTGTACATTGAGATTGCGCTTATCTCGGCAATATCATCTTATGTAGACAAAAAATAATGTATGATGTAATCATCTGAAAGACGAACAAAGCCTCCTGTAGACTAGACAAACGCTCCGAATCTATCAACTTTTCAGGCAATCAACGGCCACGCTCGATCAATATTTGGGTCTGAGTGAGTCTGCGAATGGCAAATATACGCGCAAAATAATCCGTGCACGCGATGGTGTAGTACGAGTATGTAGTCGTTTTACTACCCAAGAGGCTCTAGGGGCGATTTAAAAACATTCGACAAGATTAGACGACCGGACTACCCGTCATTAACCCATTATATTAATGACCCACTACAGGGTCGGGTCTCCTCTCACTCTCACCCTTATCCAATAGTGGAACAGGCTTGAAATAAATACAGGCTATCCAAGGTTACCCGGTGGTGGATGAATCCACAGGGAAAATAGATTTTTCTTCAGTAGGTACTAATTACTTTACTTATGTTTACTCATTATTTTGTAAATTGTAATGTTGTTGTATCGACTCTGTAACAGTGTTACGATGTGTCCACTGCAGCCCGTAATTTGGTTACTTGTGTACCGTTGAACCAGTCACAGGAAAAACTGGTAGTTCGTAAAACAATGTGTCATGTACTCGCCGGCTATATAATAAAAGACCTCCCTCCACTGGCTGTTGCTCCCAGTCTCTGCGTTGCGTCGTGTTTGGCTGAACGTCTCAACGTTACTTTCACCTGCTTCTCTCAAAACCACTTAAAAAGTAAGTTTATTTTTTTAAATTACAAGTGCCAGTGCTGAGACTGCTGAGTGCATTCTAATTTTAAGCGGGAAAACGATCGGATCGATTATTAGCGTACTTTTTTCGGAGATTGCTGGTTCTATAGGACCGGTTTGTTAGTTTGTACCTAAGCAAGGCTGATTAATTATTATTATTTGATAAATAACGAGTGCTAAGTAATAACACGCTACACGTAAATATTTTGGAGTGGTAACGGTCAAATGGGTATTGAGTTCGGGGACGTTGGCTACTACTTATACAGCACTTTGGATAATTTACGTACCTACCGTACTACCTAGTATAGTACCTACTTTAGCTACTTAGGTACTTAAAATCAATTCCATTCGTAAAATAATTATATTCTAAATTTTGGGAATTTGGATTTAAATTCATATAACCTGTCAGTAATGATAAAAGTACAAAACTCTCTCATTAAATCCGTTGATTATGGGTGCTTTATTCATATCCATTTACAAATATGGATAACTTAATTATGTATTATACAATGTTAACTTTATGTAGCTATGCATTTTATTAGCGCTTAACGATGCTTAAAATTTACCGAATATCACTTTCCGAAGTAAAATAATCTTATCTATTTTTAAAACATTAGTCAAAATAATTTTGTTTTTGAGGCATCTGACCACCCGTTGGCATTTTTGACGTGTCTTATCCTTATTAAAAAACCAGGATCTACCTATTGTAAATACAAATCATACTGTATCTTATTGTTATTTACTCGGTATTATGTTTCAAAGAATTATTAAAAAACTTTTACTGGATGCTTTTTGTAGATCAGGTAAAGTCGAAAATCGCCAACATTAAAAAATGTCGTTACATGTCACCCAAAACAGAAACAATAGAATCTACTTAATAATGATACCTAGAAACAGAAAGAACTAAAGTTTCTAGATACTCGTAGTTGTTCTAGAGAACCTTTGGGGTCGAATTTTTTTTAGGCAGGTAGTTAAGGCGTAGCTTTTATTTTATCAATGGCAGTTTGGGCATGCCACAGTGGTCGGTCATAGTAAGGTGAAAGGCTGCGTTAATTGCGTTGTCTGTCAGGCAAAGATAAAGTGGCTTTGTATCTTTGCCTGACAACGCATTTAACGCAGCCTTCGCGTTCCCACGCGAAATAAGCTTTTGAATATATTAGAATCGTTACTTTAATAAAACATTCACGGATTTTCTTTCCACGCAACCAGAATTAAGTACTATTAACGATATTAAATAAATTATTCACACCAGAATTTGTGCGAGTGTGTTATGCAAATTACTTTTTTCTAATATGAAGGTACCTATATAAAATTTATAGTTGTCGCGCGGTAAGAAGCCCATTTTGAGTGACTTTAGTAGCGCGGTCAAAATAAATTAGCATAAAAATATGTTTTGTTTGCTACCTAAATCAAGCAAAGTAAATATAAACTGCGACCTTACATCAAGTGTATCCGAACTAGGTGTATGTATAGGTTCAATAATACCTACCTACATTTAACAGCCTATTTTTATCTTTTGTATTTATTTAACGGGAAATATATAAAGATAATATTTGTGACACCTGATAGTTTATGTTTTTCTTAAGAAACATTAACTTCAGAAAATAAAAATAAAATGTAACTTTGGGAATAGTTAAGTAAATAAAATCATGTTAACATAGGTAGCACTGAAGATTTAATTATTCGATAAAAAACTTTGTATAAGTTTTTTTTACTCACACAAAGTAATAATAATATTAATGGATATGTAGGTACTTACCGATTAAGATGGTAATTAAAACATTCTTGTAATAATAGCCAAATGGCATGCAATAAAATTATAGTCAGTATTTGTATTGGATGCTATAAACATTATGTTTGTAACCACAAAACCACGTACCTACATAGTGAATTTTAAGCAGTCAACAGTAATTTTACTATAAAACAATATTAATATCATATAGGTTGTATTAGAGGAAGGAAGTTTACTGCATAATGCATATAATTAGGTAAGTAGGTATATTATTTGACGCCACACATAATATTTTATTTTTATTTCAACTGGATATAATTAGACGTAGGTATATTATTAACGCGTCGACTTATTTCCTTTGACGCCATACATAATATTTTATTTTTATTTCAACTCACACACAACTTTCTTGAACTACGGTGCCCTATAGTCTCTCTCAGATCTAGATTTTCTGGAAGTATGCCAAAATAGTCCCAAGTAGCGATACGCTCCTACCTCCTCATCTAAAAAAACTATCAAGCATTCATGCGCATTTACGGTGTTTGTTGTCACTTGAATTTTTTTGTATTATGGTTGCCTTTTTTTGTACGTGTATTGGTGTATCGTTGTCCATGGACTAACGAGTTATAAGCTCATTTGCTGCTGATAAAATCAGTTAGCTAGTTTTAGGGGAATCAGGAGTAATAAAACGAAATTACACCTACTACTAACTTATGGATGGATCTTTCCTTACAGCAGCTGTACCTAATGACTGTTTTTATTTTCAACACCCGTGTTATTTTTCTTCCTCTGCTTGGCCAGTCTTAGCTCTTGAATTGACCGTGAAGGCCATAGCTTCAGCCATCTGCAGTAACCGCTTACGAGCTCCAAGCTCCATGTGACCATGTCACACTAAATACATTCCATGTTGGTTTAGTGTTTATACTACTTCATACCTACCCCTAAGAACGCCCAAACTTTTCATATTATACTATACAAAAACGTAGAATAAATGACGATGGGTGGTATTTTCCTACAACCCCGTATAGTTGCCGTCACGAGTGGTGAGCACAACTTTCATTGGTCGGTTTGACATTGACTGCGCTGCGATCACACGATTGGTTCGACAAACGTCAGTTCGTCAGTGTGCGTCGTCTATTGGTCCAGCACGTGTTTTCGGCTGCTGTACATTGGCCGAAAGTATACAATATCCCTACCACTCATAATATGTGATCACGACTCATGGCGGTTACTATAACAGCATTGATTTTTTGTGGTAATCAACAAATAATGGAATGAAAGACCCTGGAGTGTCAACGATAATGTTAATAGATGTCTATTTCCCGACACGATATTGTATCTATTATGGGACTATATAAGCTAATGTACAATGTCACGGCAAAATACGTTATTAACAAATAAAGTATAATTTGACCAGACAAAAACGTCCACTGCTAGCTTCAGATATATTATGTCGTTCAATCTAATTCTCTATAGAGAAAATAGATGAGAACTGTGAAAAGAAAAGAAAAAAAATCATATTTTATTGTTGACTGTTACACGGGAAAAATGTAATAAACATAGTCCATGGCATAGTGCATATTAAGATTTCACGATACCAGTGCCAGTAGTCGGGTCAATAACAAGTAGGTTTAGTAACAACATTAATATGAGCAATGCATTTGAATAATGAAGATAACACCTCTTATGGATAAGAATCCAAGAATATGCACTGAAGACCGTGCATAGAGGTTACCTTCATTGCTTATTTGCTAATCTACTGGTAAACACTTAGGCTATCTAGATCTTGCCTGATAAACATAGCATTGTGCGGTGATATCATTTGATTACAAAGGTTCAGTTATGGCACGTTATGGTTTTGAGTTTCGTAGACAATATGAAGGTAATAGGCGCATATATATATGTATATACATAATTGAGACTGGAAATAATATATTTCTAAAGCTATTGACCTTGACATTGACACCCATTTTAATATAACAATTACGTATAATAATAAATTATTGTCATAATTGAACTTAAAGACCGTGATATGAACGAACGAATTAAATTGAATTATTTAATTGTAGACTAGAGGCTTCAATTCCTTTTACCAATTATTTATTGATTACTGAGTGGTCCTTGCCTGTTTATTACTAATGTTTGACAACGTACCTAGCAGTTATATAGATAAAATAAAACTTACCACACCCCATAGTTGAAATGTCAGTTAAAATGCATTTATAGCACAGAAGAGTGCCAAAGATTTTATTATGAGTAACAAAGGAATCATTCTCTCCATTTTAACGTGGGGAAATCCATTATGGATACCCTGTATCGGGTCAGGGTTTTCAGAGGGTTATACTGGAATCTCGCCAGCTAAAACTCCTATCTCTCGTGTTCCACTCTCCGCCGACTGTTGGAACACGGGCACACTTTCGCATTCTTCCGTGAAAGAATTCCCTCCATCCATAGACAACCCGATTTTTAAATATTATGCGATGCGAAGATGCTGAGTCATACCATAAGAATTTGCGGAAAAGGCATTTAAATACTATAAGCCAAAAACGAGGATAATACTGATTATGCAAATGCATAGTGTTGCAGCCAACTTGCCACTACCAACAAAAATATGCCTGACGACTTGACGAGCGAATGCTCGCTCGTTTGAATAAAAAAACGCTAAATCGATGTGGCCTTGTACTGTTGTCTATTGTATTGTGTAGATTGTGTTGTACTCGTAGTTACGCTGTATTACTTCGATACTGCAATTCCGGATTTGGTGGGAGTCGTTCGTGACCCAGTCGCGTGACTTGCAGTTTTGAGGTATTCGATGTACGAGTATTTCATTGAGTTGTCTAGTTGTCTAGTAGATACTTATAAATAGAGCGGTGATGGTCCAGTGGCTTTAGAATTCGGTCTCTTACTCGAAGGGTCCGCTTTGATCAATGACTTTCTTAAAAGTTATGTGCGCTTTATAAAATTAAGTAAATATCACCAGCTCTAATGGTCAAGGAAATCCTGGTGAGGAAACCTGCATGCCTAATTCTCCATCATGTTCTCATAGGCATGTGAGGTCCACCAACCTGCAGGAGGGCAGCGCGGTGGACTAGGACTAAACCTACATCTTTCTCAATGTGATAGGAGAACCGACCCTGTAGTTGGTCAAAAATGGATTACGGAAAGTAGTCAAAGTCAAAATTTTAAAACTTTTAATGAACAAAAATCAACAAAAACCGGTTAAGGCAGCGCTGTATCACTATGATTGTTTCAATCTAACCCAATGGATTTTTTTACCATACACACGTATACCATGTTTGTTACCGACTCCTGCTTATGATCAGCTTTTTATAACAGTTTGTACTAAAGTGTCGAATACTGATACTTAAATAAAAACTAAATGAACATAATATTTAACCTTTAGAATTATTTTTCAAGTTTTAGTAGGTAGGTACCTACTCACGAAATCAACAGAAAGGCGAGTCCATCACTTTCAGGTATTCAGGTAACTGGCACCTACTAATATTTTATCAAATTACCACTGTTTCCCAAAAAATCAAACAAAAAGCTTACCTACATTTGAGATTTTTTAAGAGACAACCCTTTCGCTGTCCCGTGAGTCACGTGTGACATATTCATTGCTGAGCTGTTGTGCTTCCTGGGCCGGCAGTGTCTGGATTTTTATATTATAATTGATTTTTATTAAATAGTTTAATACATGTATAAAAGTACATTCCTCAAGTATATAAGACTAAAATGTTCTAGCATCAACGTGACGTCAATTTTGTTTTTGTACAAAACCAGATTTCGCCTCCATAATTTGCTTACCTGAGATTGTTCCACTAACGAATTTCTTTGTAATAATCTTGTTTTGGTTCTTTAGTATTTCGGCCACTATAGCTGTAAGCTCTTTTTAATCTCTTGCTTATGGATGGCCTAACAGTTACAGTCTTTAGTATTTTCATCTCCACCTTACTTAACATATATTTTGGGATAATGCCTGTGCTATATAAGTATGTAGTAATATTTTGATTTTTGATGCGTTATTAAACAATATAATATATTATTATGTTAGTCATACAAAATTTGGGATGACGTGATGACAGTACTTTTTACGGTTTCTCAATTGATCTGGTCCATGAACTCTACCACTTTATATATTTAGAATTCGGTTTTGAACTAACAGCCCTTATGCCTAAGAAGCGGGATAAAGATAAGGTTTTGAATCAAGAGCAATGATTTATTTACAAAAAAAATTATTAAAGTCCGGTAATGATATTTTTAATAGGTTAATTGCTTGGTGATATAGTCCAGTGGCCGATAACTATTCGAGGGGTCTGCGGTCTGCGGGACTTTCTTAAAAAAAGTGATGTGCGCTTTATACAATTTAACATCACTTGCCTGTAACGGTGAAGGAAAACATCGTGGAGGGTTTCCTTATGCCAGGGAATTCACAAAAAAAGTGTTCTCAAAGGCATGTACTTACCTAAAGTCTACCAACCTGCACAGCATGAGCCCAGCGCGGTGAACTTAGGCCTACATCCCTCTCATTGTGAGAGAAGACCCGACACTGTAGTAGTTCATTAATAGGTTTAGTTCATGCCCAATCACTGTCTCTAATTGAAACCGTTGCGATCATCAGATGCCCATCGACCTGTACTACGTGCCCGGCTCGGCGCCCTGCAGAGCCGTCCTGCTCACAGCCCGCGCCCTCAACGTGAACCTCAACCTCAAGCTCGTCGACCTCCACCACGGCGAGCACCTCAAACCTGAGTACCTCAAGGTAAGGTACCTGTTTAATACTAGCTTCAGCTGAATCCCGCGATTTCATTCACGTGAACAATGGAAGTAAGTTGACAAACTTTTTTACCGACTTCAAATAAGAGGTCGAATTGATACGACACAATATACTTATGTAATATTCACGGATTTGCACAATATTTACGTATGTTGGTCTATTACGGCTAGGCTTCCAGACAAGTATACCAAATTTCATTGGTGTATGTATGTTTATATGTATATACCTAGATGTTAATTCAGATTATAAACTACGAGTTTGTCTACACAAAATTTTCAGCCAAAGAACAACACACATGCATCCAGTCATCCTTACAAACCAGTTCCTTTAATACCTAGTATGATTTATGAAGTAGGCAGCAGGATTAGAACGCAAGGATATACCTAAATTTTTCAACGTTCTTGCTGAAATCCCAGGACGCTGACTGGAAATTAACCTTCCTTGTGTGTGGTAAAACCCAAGCCATTATGTTAATGTGATTTTGTGCATAAACAAACCCGGAAAATCAAAACAACTAAATTAAAATGATCGGTACAAATGACACAACAGAATCAACAGGGTAAATATTATTATAGTATCCGCAATGAGTGCTAATTTGTCATCAACATAGGTTCATCCTCAATAAGCGAAATGGTAGCGAAGGTAACGAATGTTAGTGAAATACTTAGTTCCAAACATAGAAGACAGAATACTAAAGTATTAAAATTAGTATTCTGTGTTCTGTGGTTCCAAACTTAGAATGTTCCAAAATTGTGTCTGTTGGTTTCAACCATTAACTGCTGAACGCTGGTAGTACATAATTCTTATATGTGAAAATTTTTCATATAGGTACCTAACTATGCATCTGGAAATTTTGACAATCTTCCGAACGTATATTGCAATCACACTTACTAACTACAAAATTACAAATTTTATCCTGCCAGCCTGCCAGTGTCATTTCTGCAATGAATTCGCAGAACGCCGTAAAATACCATGAGTATCTTGCTACGCAATTTTGAACTAAAACCCTTAAGCACTAAGAATATATTCCCATAAACCGCCATGAAGGCCAACCATTGGGTGTATGATGTAATTCCGAGGGCATTGGACTTAATATAGAACAAGATTGATCTGTTTCACCAGATATTTTGTTAAAAGTGCTTTATAATGATGATGAATTCATGCAATAGTGATACACGCAAAGATAGCTGAAATGAGCCATAGGTACTTTGTTGTGACACTTATAATAAAAGGTTTTAAAGGATTTCATTTAATCTTTAAAGATAGAATTTTTTTGAATTTAGTTCCAAATATTGCCGTCGCGCGTGGTGTCGTTGTGATCGCGGAAATACCAGTTCAAATAGTTCAATAGACCGGTTGAATTGCGCTCTCGCATTCCCGCGTCTGTTACAACTTACAACACTATTACACCTACGTACGAGTACCTAATAATATTTTACTATGTTTAATGTCCATTAAGTATGTACGCACAGCGGTGATAGCCCAGTGGCTTAGAATTCGACCTCGAATCGAGGGGTCCGGGTTCGAATCCCAGTGGCACGCACCAATGACTTTGTAAAAAAGTTATGTGCGATTTATAAAATTAAATATCACCTGCTGTTACGGTGAAGGAAAACATCGTGAGGAAACCTGCATGCCTGAGAGTTCACAAAAAAAATGTTTTCAAAGGCATGTGAAGTCCACCAACCCGCAGTAGGCCAGCGTGGTGGACTAAGGCCTACATCCCTCTCATTGTGAGAGGAGACCCGACCCTGTAGTGGGTCATTAATGGGTTAAAAACAACAACAACAAGTATGCACAACTTGTACCTAATGTAATATTTTCATTTTTTTTTGATAATTTCTAACCAACTAATAATTCGTTTCCGCAGCTGAACCCCCAACACACGGTCCCGACGCTGGTAGACGATGGGCTCTCGATATACGAGTCGCGAGCCATCATGGCGTACCTGGTGAACAAATACGGCAAGGGCAGCACCCTGTACCCCGAGGAGCCCCGCGCGCGGGCCCTGGTAGACCAGCGACTGTACTTCGACATCGGCACCCTGTACCAGCGGTTCGGAGACTACTTCGTGAGTTCTCTTCCATTTAAATATAGGGTATGCCCAGGGTCGTCTTTAACCTATTGGAGCAATAATGTGCATATTAGGATAATGGATATTGTAGTCAGTAATTAGGGTTCGATTTCTTCGAATTATAGTATAAGATTTTGTCAATAAATATTGGTTATCGTTTGATGATCTGACAGGAACTAGGGACTTTGTATTTGATCTGAGGGGGGCCGCTATCGTCGATCGCGGGGCCCTGGGCACTTGCCCAAAGTGCCCACTGGAAAAGAGGGGTCTGTAGGGGCCATCGTATCAGGGGAGGCCAGTAGTATCGTTCAGCAGTGGACAAAGAAGGACTGAAAGTAAGGAAGGAGCCATGGTAGCTCAACCGCGGAGGCTTACCTCTTAACCCGCGGTGAAGCTGCAAGTTCCATGTCTTATGTTTGGATTGGGGAGGTATGGTTGCTAAAGTATTTTATTGGAGGCGAACTCTTTTCGGCGTCTTTATGCACCTATAAGTCTCAGATAGGATTTCTATCCTATTTGGTGGGCTTGAGTGCCCATGGGCTGCAGTTACCAATAAACATGCCATACAACCTGGGCCTACTAATCGCACAAGTACCTACTCGTAGCCAACCCCAGCATCCTTTAACTAAGAGCAAAATATTTGATTGCGTTCGATCACTTGGTAGATGCTGTGCTTTAACAAAATTGTTCCAATTTGGAAATTGTGCATGTGTCACAACACTTACAAACACTACCTCTGTAACTTACAAACAAACAAGCTTTCCGTTACTAAGCCCGATAGCAGTAGCACACATCCGCCACGAAATCGCGAAATGCTTGAATGTTTCGCCCGTATTACAACGGACTACGGTAGCAAAAGTTCAGCGGTTTCGCGGCGGAGGTGTGCTACGCGGTATCAAACACGATTTCCGTTAAGCCCGCTACAAACCTTCATTTTTAACTGTACAATCGTACTGTGCAGTTGTAAAGCCCACTACAGACCTTCCGTTTTAACTGTACAGTCGAACTGTTCAATTATAAAGCCCGCTACAGACCTTCAGTTTTAACTGTACAGTTGAACTGAGCCCGCTACAGACCTTCAGTTTTAACTGCACAGTTCGACTGTACAGCTAAAACTGTGCAATTAAAACTGAAGGTCTGCAGCGGGCGTTACTCACAAACCCTATTACCATGTCCCAGTACCCACAAGTGTTCGGCGGCGCGCCGGCGGACAAGGACAAGCTGGCCAAGGTGGAAGACGCCCTGAAGATCCTGGACCTGTTCCTCGACGGGCAGAAGTTCGTCGCGGGCCCCAACCTCACCATCGCCGACCTGAGCATCGTCGCCAGCGTTTCCAGCTTCGAGGCCTCCGATATCGACTTCAAGAAATATGCCAATGTCAAGAGGTAGGGTACTTCTGGGTCAATCTTTTAAGAAAAGAAAAGAAAAGAAAGAAAAGAATACGTCTATTGTTGACTGTTACATGAGAAAGATGTTACAAAAATTTATAATAAGTTTAGAACAGTCTACCCTATGCGGGCATACAATAATTATGTCTTATATAACTAAATCTTAATTTTATATTTCATGGCAATTATTGCTAAATTATATTTATTTATTTATTATTTTGTTCAGCAGTCCAAATTATTTGTTTATTTTAATATTTTACCCACCTTTTTTATACCTTACCTTTTTTATATGTATAGATGAACAACCTCGCTTTACAACCTACCATTGTATAGTCCACAACATCTGATGATGCTATGGTTTGGGGCGAGATTACGATTACCCAGGCAAGGGAAGATGGGAAAACTTGTTCCACAATATGTGCAGTTTGTTGCAAAGAAATCTAAATAATAGTAAAATGAGTAGCAAAAGGCCACCTGATGTTAAGTTGTCACTGCAGCCATGGAGCCAGCCAACCTCAACTAAAGAAAAAATCCTCTCTGAAATCTGAGGTTGTACGCTACTGCTTCGCTACTCATGAGGACTAAGATGTTCTTCTAACCTGATGTAGACATTAGGTTCATAATAACCTTCAAACAATTTGATAACCATGATTATAAAGAATGTGGATATACGAAACGAGGATATCTAATATGAAAAGCCTTTGAACAAAGGTTTTTACAAAATACTAGCTGACCCAGCAGGCTTCGCTCTGCCAATGAAGGGTTGATCGTAGAAGGGTGAAAATTGAGGATTGTATGTATTTTTGTATGTTGTATCATAAAAAAATAGAAATTAAAAATTTTGTCTAAAAAAAAAAATTTTGGGGTGAACGACCCCTAACATTTAGGGGGATGAAAAATAGATGTTGGCCGATTCTCATAGATACCGGATAAGCACAAAAAATTTCATCAAAATCGGTCAAGCCGTTTCGGAGGAGTATGGCAACGAAAACTGTGACACGAGAATTTTATATATTAGATAAGCCACAAAAACCGTTTATATTTAACTTAGTTTTTCTGCGTGCTTCGTACGTTAGAAAAACATAATTATTATTATAAGTACTCCGTATTATACTGCCATGTCGCACGATATTAGTTGCTCATAATGCAACATCATTACATTTTGTTTCATGGTAGTGTCATTTTTAATTAAGACAGCTCAGTTTAGAGCCCTGTGTTTGAATTTTATCGTGTTGATTGTTCGGTCAGTTATATCAGTCAATTACGACTTTACATGACAATTTAAAGCTGCTAGCTGACAGCACAGACACTCCTCTAGTAGATAATATCAATATTCAATATCAATGCAAATTCAAAATAACCAATCACTTTCCAGATGGTATGAAACAGTGAAGAGCTCGGCGCCCGGTTACCAAGACGCCAACGAGAAGGGTCTGGAAGCTTTCAAAGCTCTCGTCAACAGCATGCTCAAGAAGTAGGACGGACTTTGCGAGCGCCAGTAACCATGATACACGACCAATTGTAATGGCAAGAGATTTGGCGGATTCTGGAGTATCCACACGTTTTAGACTTGGGCGGATTTTATGACGTATGCGATTCTCAACAAGCTATAGGCGCATTATATTCGCAAAATAAACACTAGCGATGATAAATTCACACCTCGTCATATTGGAAAAAGTGAAGGACCTATATAATAGTCAATGACAATAATACGAATAGGTAAAGTGATGTTCAATTCTGGAAAACAGACTACTCTACTTTTCAGATCACTAAGAACCTATCACAAACACTTCTGAAGTTGTTTACAGTCTTGCGCTGATATGCTTAAATTGCTTCCAACTTCACTCGCTTATGTCTTATTTCTACTACAGTCAGTATGTATGGGGAATGAGAATTTTTACACTAGCCGCGTTAAATTCGAGTGCATGGTGTAATCCGTCCAAAACTAATACGTCATCAATTAACCTTTGTTACCAGTGATCAATGGTTACTTCTGTAAACGGTGTGCTGTTAGACTGTTCATACGAGGCTAACTGTTAACGAAACCCACTGAATCTAACTTCTGAACATCTTCTAAACGCTTCTGAATGATTCTACGCACTTTGCCTTCCTTTGCTTACAAGTTAGAAACATTTGATAAAATTCAATTGGTAACGCGTCATGTAATAATATTAAATTAAAATTAAAAAAAACCACCGACACAATAATATATAAATTGCAGATATTGGGTATTTTCCCCACTTTTACTCCCAGAGTCTTTTCAGGGCTCAACCGATTTTCATTGAACATATTATTTTGTAATGTTGATGCGCTTTCATTTGAGACCCCACTCGATTATATTTGCAGACATTCGGTTATTCTTTCCCAGTTTCACCCCCAAAGTTATGACTTTTAAACGACTCAGCCGATTTTCATCAAACATGTCTAAGAACACTCGCCCGTAACTCACCTTTCATACAAAAAAAAAACTAAATTGAAATCGCTTCATCCGTACGCGAGCTACGGTGCCACGACAGACAGACAAACAGACACGTCAAACTTATAACACCCCTTCTTGCGTCGGGGGTTAATGAAAATAGCACTGATCGTTTGTGAAGTGATGATTATTCTATAGGATGGTGTTACGGTGTGACAGGAGGATCTTCTGTCAATTTTTTTGTCTTGGTCCCGCGCTTGGATGATCTACAATTCATTCAACATCCAGTCTTTTGTGTGATACTTCCTCACCGGACCTTACATCTACGCACAATGGCACTGGCATTATCTAAATCAGGGGTTTCATTTTAACAGTTGGCGTCGAGAATGGTCTGTTAATCGACGTCACAATTTCCAGCGTATGACGCGCCCAGTAATGATACGTATATTATATGTAGTATGCAGTATTCTTACGTTACGTTTACTACCTATCACAAAGTTACTATTTTTCCGACACCTTTCGTTGCTATTGTCTACTTATGTATTCTAATTGTTGAATTTCAGAGTTTTGTATTATAAGCGATAGTTATTAAGGCACAATAAATAAGATTAATATGCAATGATTGTTTTATTTTATTTCGATATAAATTTTTCTTAGCTACTTAACTGCCACGTGAGTCACATGTGATACATACTCATTGTTAAACTATGGCGTGACATTAGATGGACGGGCTAAGTGTTAAAATATTTTTTTACTGCTGATAAATACGAGGTCGACATTTTCTGGACGTTCGTGTCGGGCTATAGCCCGAATGGGTGGACCGATTTTGATACAGTTTTTTTGTTTGAAAGGTAGTTATTGCGTTTAACATAAAAAACATAAAAAACTTTTTTATTAATTAAATTTTTATTTTCTTGTTTTATTCTCATTCTATTGAGTTCATTTTATAATTTTCTCAGAATGAGCTCCATTCTATTAATCAAGCCCTTTCATTTGATACCCATATTGAGGCAGTTGTGGAAAATATGTAATCCGCCATTTTGTTGCAGCGGCCATCTTAGATTTTAAATTTTTTCATAGCGAGCTCTATTCTACCAATCAAGCCCTTTCATTTGATACCCATATTGAGGTTGTTATGAAGTAATATGTAGTCCGCCATTTTGTATCGGCGGCCATCTTGGATTTACAATCATAAAGAATCTTTTATATTATATTGTCATCAAGATTAAGAGTTTGTACCAAATATCAGATCAATCTGTCATCAGGAAAGGGGTCAAATTCCAATAAATTGGACCCAAAGAAACAAATAAATAAATAACAAATGAATTTATAAACAAATAAACAGGGCAAGCTAAATAAAACCGTTTATAAAAATGATTATGATTCATTCACATCGTAGAAACAATATATCTTAAGAATTTTTTGTCATATCATCGTGATATGACGTGTGATAGGTAGTTACACACGGTGAGAGCTACTGGCTAAAAGAATCGCAGTGTTTACAGTAGTCGGCATGAACCGACTTCTAGACTCTCACGACCTCACAAACTTACGATTTGTCTATTATGCTTCACATTTGCTCCAAAAACTAATTCCTCTATAGACCGACTCGCACGATAGCTAGCGCCGTGTATGCAGTCATTAGCGCGGTGGACTACTCATGATTGCTGGTTGTTATGTTCATTGTATCTATAGATAGGTCATGGTGATTAGGATCCAGTCTTCGTCACCGTGACGATGCATTTCATACATTCGGTCCGAGGCCGCAAAACTTATGAACTGGTTTAGTATTCACTGAAGTGTAGTAGTCTGTTGTTGTTAAAACATTTAGATTGCCTGGTATTTTATCATTTACAGCGTAAGTGCTTATTGTGATTGTTGTGTTTTGTTGTGTAATTGAGTGTTTTTCTGTTTTTGTACCGATTTCCGAAGTCGGGGGGAGCAGAGTCCTTGTAAAACCGAGACAACAGATCTGCAGGGCGTTGAGTTTTTTTAGCTACAAGTAAGAGTTCAAATTACGTTCTCTTTGATTTTGTTTGGAATTTTATTTAGGAGCCGTGGTATCTTGCACCAGGCAAGTTACAGAACCCTTTTCTTTGTAATGGCTAAATATTAAGGAAGACATCCTACTCAAACCGCGTCAGTAGCCTTTCAGCACAGACCCTGAGATCTCCGAAGAACACACAACTATGTACATAGTTGTATTACAATTTACTGGTTTCAGAAAATCAAATCAAAATGACGATCGATCTGTACCTGATGACTGGATCGGCGCCGTGCCGTGCTGTGCTGCTGGTGGCGTCAGCACTGGGCATCGACGACAAAATTAAGCAACGCACATTAAACCTAATGGAAGGCGAACATTTGAAGCCTGAGTTCCTGAAGGTAAAGCGGTTTCTCTTAACTGATTAAAACGGAATGGATGGAGAAGTTATAGAACCATTGGAATTCGTTGGTGGTACCTATTACCGTCGTCAAAACTTAATGCTTTTATGTTTCGAGCAAATTTGGGAGGGTGTCGGGAGTGGTCGGTAAAACTAATTTGAGGAGATCATTTCTAAAGTAGCAGGAGTTGAGCGCGGTGTTCCCGTGTGCCTTGAATCAGACTTGTTGGCCGACGCTATTGAAGTCAGGGAGGAATGCAATAGCGCAACCCAATAAATAAGCGTTTACAAGAACCACAGAAAACAATAAAGTTGTCGTCTCATAAAATCCGCACTTCCAAAATCTCGGGTACAATTTTTACAATACGTGTATGTTTACATACGGTTTAAATTCGAGCCTTCGAGGTGAATTCAGGTAAATATTTAGGTAAATATCTACTTTTTTTCACAGATAAATCCCCAACACACAATTCCCACCCTCGTGGACGATGGGTTCTCGCTGTGGGAGTCTCGTGCCATCTGCAGATACTTGGTCAACAAGTACGGGGGCCCCAACAACTCCCTCTACCCAACTGACCCCAAGACCAGAGCCCTGGTGGACCAGAGACTGGACTTTGATATGGGAACACTGTACTATAAATACGCAGCTCACTTTGTAAGTAAATCCAGATTATTTCAACCATCCAGATCTATTATTATCCATTGAGTACACAGACGTAGAGTTTGAAGTCAATATCAGTTAACAAAATCAAAATCAAAATCATTTATTTGCACGAATATGGGTTAGTTATTGGTTTTACAGGGCATAACAATAAAATTTGTAAGAGACTCAACCACTTGGTTGTCACGAAGTCGCATGTGATTCATACCCATCGTTTATATATTGTGCCTACTTATTGGACAGACCAAAATTATAATTTTATTAACTTTATTTTATTTTCAGTACCCCAAATTGATGCCGACTTATCCTAAAATAGAGGGTAGTCTAGAAAAGCTACAAGAAGCCCTTGGTTTTTTGAACACGTTTCTTGAAAAGTCAAAGTATGCAGCTGGTGACAGCCTGACCATTGCAGACTTGAGCCTCGTCGCTACTGTCTCTACCATCGACGTATCAATACCAGATATCTTGGCAGAATATCCTAACATTGCGAGGTGAGCGATATTATCTTGAAAAACATTTCATTGGTTAAGAAAAAAGTGCACATGAAGAGGGAAATGATGGGGAATACCGTAGAAAACAGAATAGTAAGTAGTTACTATATTCTTTTTTCTTTGGGGAATACCGACAATGATCACAAAACGCGCGAATTCGTATTTCAAACTATAGTCCATTTTTACCCGCGACGCGACGTTACGAACCCAGGGTGTAAAAAAAATTGCCTTAAAACTTACTTAGATCGCGTATACTGCGAAAACTATTAATGATGGAACAAAATAATGTTCTACACTACTTCTCGTTGTCGAACACATTAATACAATAAAGTCCGCGATAGTATAATATGTCTTAATATTAGGTACAGTTGCGTCACAAGACACTTTTTCTTACAAAAAATGTAATGGAATGTAGGCCTCTTTATAAGTACCCTGATATTAATCCTTATCAAAATTAAAACCAAATATGTCTGGCTAAGAGGAAACACCATTTTATAGTTGCCCAAATAACAATTATAAGTATATAGCTCAGCCTTTATACTATGACGAAAGTATAATTATACGAGTATACTTGCAATTAATGAAGCAGTTTTTTTAACATTAATTACAATAAAATATATAAAGACTGAGCTTTATACTACAACGAATTTGAGGCACAATTTTACTCACCTTTACCACCTATGTTAACTGGCGAAGCCACCGCGACCCAAGTTCTATATTCAGGGTCCGTTGTTTGTGGGTGTACCTATACAGCAAAATTTTCAGCTTTTATAATATAACGAAGATCTGGGAGCCACGGGCTCATGCTCCATTGACTATTATTGCCAGACTCAACTGCTATAAAAAATAATTAGATTATACTGTACATTGTACTCGCTTACATTTACATATACAATACATTTACAGTGATCGTGGGTATAGGATATAAGATAAAGATAAGAAAGTGCTGTAAAGTGTAATATTTTGTTCCAGGTGGTACGAGTTAGTGCAGAAAACTGCCCCAAACTATAAAAAAATGAACATGGAGCCCCTCGAAGAATTCAGAACTTTTTTAAAGGACAAAATATGATTGTCTGCTGTTATAATATGTATGATCCTTTAAATAAAATTGTTTTTAAATCATACAATATTTTTCAATTATTACATTGAGATGGGTTTTTAAAAATCAAAAAGTAGATTCTTATTAATAAAGATACAGCTATCAAATTCACAACCTTTTTTTTAATCCGATGATAACAATTTGTCGTTTTTTGTATTGGTATTTTTTATTCGTGACCCTATGTGTCAAATAATGGTTAGCGCCACTAGTATAGTGTGTTAGTTATACATATTATGTGTGGAAACACCAGACACGTACCTACTACCCAAAAAATTACGAGTATGTATGAATCATACTATCTAAACACACTTATTTTTGGACATTGTATTGGGATCTAGTAGGTACATTATATTCTTCCGACCGTGACAGTGAATTTGGTCTCAAGGTTAACAGTTTTAAATTGTCATCACCGGTTTGGTACTCAGTGTACATACATACATACTCGTACACATTGCATAATAAGTGCTCCCCGTTGGTCGACACCGCGGCCGCGTGTGTTATGTCAGTTGACAGTTCAACAGTTGGTCATTGTTGCAAAACGTGTAGGTTGTCTGCGTTTATTCTCTTCCACTGTAAGTTCTTACTTCTTAGTGAATTGTTTTATTCATTAAGGTTTTTTTAATGTAGTTCGACATATTTGTCACATTTCACAGCAGATATTAATAGTATTGAGAACGGCATGATAACTATTTCAACAGGAATGAAACGTAGATTATTTCGTTAGTTTTGTGTTGTGGTGTATTTATGTACCTATAATGAGTGTAGGAACTTTAAGTTTGGATGTCATGTAGGTACAACCTCAAAGTTCCATGGGCTGCAGCGACCACTTAACATCAGGGGGTTAGTTCCAAAAACAAAAATGTGAAAAAATTATATTTTTAGGGTAATACTGCTGCAAGTTTCTCTGGAGAAACCAGTTCCTATAGGTGCATAATTTCCACTATGCATATAACAAGGAAATTATTAGTGATTCAATATTTTTATTTATTTTATTTTAACTACGTATTCGCCAGCTAACTTGGCAAGGCATCGCTAGATCTCCCCTACGTCTGTTTTGCAAGAGCTTTCACATTGAATTTTATTAGTGTGAGATTCCAGTGAGTTTATATAGCAACGCTAGCGAAACACGCAAGTCATTGACTGCTCCAGTGCAGGATCCTTTGTAACATGTTTGTAACTAAGTGGATAATCGGCGGAAATTTGTCGGCATCATCAGCATGTTGTGTCCTACGTGTGGTTGGAGAAGCGTGGTTGCTAGTTTAAAGGAATTTATAATTTTTTGATGCGAACATCTTAGTCCACATGTATGAAGAGTAGTGGACTGTACAAATAATAGGCCGGTTCTACGTCGAACAATTTAATAAGGAAGCGAATATAGCAAGGTAGATGTGAACAGTGGCCGGTGCAGATGGCGAGTGTCGCCCCGCTGCCGTTACCGGCACCGCGCCGCGCCGCGGCTCGTACTCCACGCCGCGCGCCGCGCACCCCGTCGTCGACCGGTTCCAAAGCGGGGTCCGTACACCACATGTCCACATACCTACCCCATTTTTGATTATACGTGGGTGTCCATGCGCTGCAGTGACCACTTAACGTCAGATGGCTTGCATGACCGTGTACAATTCATATGCAAAAAAAAAGTATTAAGAAACAATGTCGGCAGTGTACAAGGACAAATTTTTACCGTTTTTCAGTACTTATTAAAAGTTCAAAATGTCGATGGATCTCTACCAATTGCCTGGATCGGCGCCGTGCCGAGCTGTCATGCTGACAGCCTCAGCTCTCGGCATCGATGACAAGATAAAGCAGCACACTGTAGACTTGATGGCCGGCGAACAATTCAAACCTGAGTTTTTGAAGGTAAGGTCTACAGGAGCAGGGAGAAGTTAACTTGAGCGAGTACTGTCTACCTAGCCTCAGAACATTCGCCAAACTTTATAAAGTAGCCTTTATCTAGAGTAATCTAGATAAAAATCTAAGGTTTAAAATAGGTACTTGATTTTTAATCCGGCTCAAAGGACCAAAATACTTACACAGTTATTTTTGATGTAGGTATTAAGAATCTCTAAGGAGGGACCTTAGGCAGAGAAATAAGATAGAAAAGAGTTACGTAGGTACCTTACGTATGAACAGATATAAAACCTATCTACATTCTACATATTAATAAATTTTCTTCGCAGTTAAATCCGCAACACACAATTCCCACATTTGTGGACGATGGGTTCTCGCTGTGGGAGTCTCGTGCCATCTGCAGATACTTGGTCAACAAGTACGGCGGCCCCAGCAACTCCCTCTACCCAACTGACCCCAAGACCAGAGCTCTAGTGGACCAGAGACTGGACTTTGATTTGGGATCATTGTACTGTAAATACGCAGCTCACTACGTAAGTAGAAAAACTTAATTAATACATAGGTAGGTACTGTTTATTCGCGTTAAGAAAATAGTGACGTATGAGTACCTACTTACTACAACGTAAAGACGTGTTCATGCTGCTGTAAAAATGAAACCACTAATATTAAAAGTAAATTTTTTATCACACAGTATTTCAGAACATTCGTTCTCGTATATTCTTTAATAATTTTACGGTTTTTAGACTGCTTACTGCACTGCATACACTAGCCGCTTTCATTACTCTCCTCTCACTAGTCACTTACGACAATCGTTTTACTTTCAGTACCCCATTTATTTCGGTTGGCCCAAGACGGAAGGCAGTCTAGAGAAGCTAAAGGAAGCCCTGGGCTTTTTGAACACATTTTTGGAGGGGCTAACATACGCCGCTGGAGACAACCTCACCATCGCAGACTTGAGTCTAGTCGCTACTATCTCTACGATGGAGGTTTCTGGAGTTAACTTATCTGAATACCCCAATATTGCGAGGTGAGTAATGAGAACAAAAAGACGGTGTGAGAAATGCCTGGTTCCACGGATTTTGTGTACAGAAGTGAGATAAGCGTGCCTACGATCCGTTTTATTACTCTCGTCTAATTTGGACAATTTTGGCACTCATTTTTATTGAAAAAAGTTTAAAATTGTATTAAAAAATTTATTATATTAAATAGGTAGTTACTGGAAATTTGTTTCAGCATGTATCTAATGACAATTTGTGTAAGTCTTTATAATTAGGTGTCTGCGTTATTTCTAAAACATAAAAAAAACGTAAATAAAGACACGCTAACATTGTTTACCAAATAGGACAAGTGGACTATAAATGAACATTTTTCAGATGGTACGAATTAGTGAAGAAAACGGCGCCGAACTATAACAAGGCCAACGCGGAGCCTCTGGAAGACTTCAGAGTTCTCATTAGCAGCAAGATATAATGATACTGACAGCCTTTATGAACTGTAACGCATTTGAGTGTATTTTAATCCACTTATTTTACACGTGTGCTTAATAAATTGTTTTGAAATAAAATAATCTTTAAAACTGAATCTGTTTTATTTTTATACACTTTTCTATATGTCTGATGACTGGACCACGTAATTTGAATTCAGAAAACCACCGTCAGGTCACAGTCAGGTGGGAATACCTACGACCCTGATGAAATTTAAAAAAAAAACAAAACTTGCTTTGTATTTTTTATTTATCTTTGTCTTTAATAAAGTAATTACAGATAGGCACTAAAAAAATAACCATGCATATGTAAGACCATAATACAATAACATATTTTAGATATAACAACTCCGCTCGCCTGCTCGCGAAATCATATAAGCCGAGCCTTTGGGTCGATTAGTACCAGCAGTACCGTCGCGGTGCGGCCACTGCTAACGAGTATACTAGCTGAACAAAACACCTTATGTACAAAACTGAAAATGTATGAAACATTTAATATACTGCTATCTTACTATAATGGATTTGATTTGATTATAAAGGTGTTGTAAGTTACAAATAATGACTCGCACCGATGGAAAATATTGAATACCACAATTACTTTAGTTAGCTAAAACGGGCATTAGTATAGAATACTTTAGAATAAACTTTTAATGACTGCTTTAAAGCATAAAGGTGAAAAGATTATCTACATTTTTCAGTTTTCTTAGAACACTCGGTAGCAGTGAAACTTTTGTAACAGATGAGACCACTTTCCATGGCACGCGTTGCATGAGTATTGAAGTGGCAACTGTGCTATCGAGCGACGATCACAGCACTGATTTACTCGGCTCGCTACCAAACGGCTCTCGTCACCGAAGCGCTTAGCTTATAGTGTCGCAATCAGTGAAAACAATCTTCAAACGAATGTTAACTAATCGCCAATTTGAACATAACCGATGCGATGAGGACGCCACCTGCCACGGGTGCGCGATCATTGGACACCCGTCTAGATATTGCAGCTACAATATTGTCTCACAGTGAACCAGTTACACATTCGACGTAACTTCAGCGAAATGACGGCCCATCGTACGTTATAATATAACCGTTCAGACGGAAAAAATCCGTTTCACTGGAATCTGTTGCATAGTTGACTTGTCGATAAGAATAAACTAAGGTAAATACCGTGAAAAACTTAGTGTCGATAACTATGTCGATCAACTAAGACGTGGGCAAATAAAACAACAAAAGCTCTAATAAACACATGTAGCACATGTAGCGTCATGTCCCAAGGCACGTAATATCCACGTAAACAAAGTAAAACGACCATTTAAAAAAGCTATCACTTAGTAAAACTACTACTCTAGTGTTATGCAAAAACAATTAGACATAATAATATATAATATTTCTTTTAATCATCATGAAGCTTATCGGTGTGCTATATAACATTTAACTTTTAAACTTCATAAAACAGACCATTTTATTGCTTATATCTCACATACACGTCCTTTCAATGTTGTTTTCAAACAATATACATAACAAGTAATGTTCCGAGGTACTAGCCATCAATTATTCATTTTCAATTTGCTAAATAAATAGATAGATATTATTAATATGCATTAACTACTAAATCGAACCAAAATATGTTTCTCTTAGAATAATAATAAAAAACATCGGGAATAAATTACACGGGGCTTGTGTACGATGTTAGCTAGAAAAGCGCCAAAATTATATTGTCGGGTGCGTCCAATATCCAGCCGTCTCCTCGCTACTCCTCACTACGTAGTGTAAGGAATTGCCATTTTCACATTACAATAATAATTATTATAGATTTAACTGTACTCGTTCCGACACTAAATATCCGTAATTACACAAAGCTATCTACATGAGCCACTCTTGATACTGTTGCCAGTCAAATGTGTGTTTAAAATTCATTGCTTGTTACAAATAGCAATTTTGCTATCTTAAAAATGTTTACAACTTCGTATCATAATGGCAAATTTCTTGGCGATGACGTAGTTTGAGCTGGCAACGTTGTTGTACAGAATAGACCGATGTCTGGGAATGATTCGTAATCTTGCGTATAGTATTCCTTCAATTCTCTTTTTCGGCTCCACATTTACTGGACTTTCTGGACTGAAATAAAAAAAAACTAAATCAATCAAAATTTTGTAAAGATTATATTATGAGAAAAGTTTAACTTTTCATTGAATGATTGCTGCTAATTATGCTTAATGGGTACTGACAATGCTTTAAAAAACACGATTTGAGCGTGGGGCACTATGCGGCACGATGGGGCAGGGCGGGCGTTACCTGTGCGAGCGTGGGGCACTGTGGGGCACGATGGGGCAGGGCGGGCGCTACTGGCAGCACTGCTTGCGCACGGAGTCGGCCTGCGAGGGCCGCACGTCGGCGGGCTCGGCGTCGGGCCGGATCACGTCGCCCTCGGGCGGGTCGCGCATCTGCTTCTGCGATACGATCCTGTAGATCTCTGCAACAAGCCCACCACACATTTACATTTTACTGGTGATTGTATGACAGCGTTACTCGTAATTGTACTCGTAAATGCCAAACAAGATCTAAGTTTTGACAAGCGCTGATTATTTAATATGGGTTGTAGAGTCAAATATTCCCAGTCAAAATGTGCGTTCAGTAACTTCTGAAAACTATTCTTCTATCTTACTACTAAAATCTGTAAAGTATTTCTCTGTGCTTGCTGAAAAATATTTATACTAAGTGCAAAGGCAATAATAAAATAAAGTCAGTTGACTTGAAATATAGATGACATTATAATTATGTTGTGTTGTCCATATCACATAGATTTCGTGACTGAGTTGGGTTAAAGACAGACTGGTACTGAACTAGCTAATATTTTTATAATATGTCAATATGTAGTGTAAGGATATCGGAAACGAGACACTTCAAATTAGGGGACTTTAATTCAAACCATTAGTAGTCACAGGTTCAACCAGGATTATGGCTTATGAAATATGTATTTATTTTTAATAATAACAAAATTGCATGTCTTAATTCAATCGCAACATTGTTCCTTAGCAACAAATCACTTTACGTCACTAAAGATATCTTGCGCAATCTGATAACACAACTGTTAACACTAAGATTTTATCAGCAAATTTTTATCACAGTTCAAAATGTTTATATATTACTGTGATGAACCAGTTCAAAACCATGATTCACCCACTGGTGATTTTTCTCACACTATCCACAATCTTGTTATTGAATTGGGATCAGATGATAACAACATAAAAGATGAATCAACAACGTGATTCCTGTAATATTGTTGTTGAAAATGTAGGATGTAGGATATTTTGACCACCACAGGTTGGTGAGTGAGCTCCTCGATAGATAGCAATTATGAATTTTAAAGATGTCTGATGTCTGCCTTTGATTATACTATCGCTGCTTTTATCGGCAATATTGCATAGGAATTGGATAGTTAGTGTAAGATCTATAATGATAATACTGAGGTCACTGACCAGTGAGAATATTCTGGAATGCTGGTTCCACATTGGTGGAGTCGAGGGCTGAGGTCTCTATGAAGCTGAGTCCGTTTCGTTCCGCGAATGCCTTCGCTTCTTCTGTCGGTATAGATCTGGAAATTAACAGGTGAAGTAAATTAACAGGTGTTACAATTTTGAATTATATTAAGATAAGCGACCTGAGTGATAGATAGATACAAGAAGTAGATAGAACACCTATGTGAGCCATTGCTTCACTTTCTATTAGAAGAGCTTCTAGGAACATCTAGCATGCGTCTTCTGATACGCCTAACGCCCACATCCACCCCCAACGTTTTGATAGAAGAGTTTCTAGAAACATCCAGAGATCCAACTGACCTGAGATGCCCGAGATCGCTCTTGTTGCCCACCAGCGTTATCAGGACGTTCGGGTCGGCATGTAAAGCAGCCACCGCTCCACGTTCTCGTAGGAGAGCGTCTAGAAACGTCCATCCACCGCTCAAGCTTCTATGCATAGTTTCTAGAAACATCCAGAGATCCAACTGACCTGAGATGCCCGAGATCGCTCTTGTTGCCCACCAGCATGATGAGGATGTTCTGGTCGGCGTGGTCGCGCAGCTCGCGCAGCCACCGCTCCACGTTCTCGTAGGAGAGCGTCTAGAAACGTCCATCCACCGCTCAAGCTTCTATGCATAGTTTCTAGAAACATGCAGAGATCCAACTGACCTGAGATGCCCGAGATCGCTCTTGTTGCCCACCAGCGTTATCAGGACGTTCGGGTCGGCATGTAAAGCAGCCACCGCTCCACGTTCTCGTAGGAGAGCGTCTAGAAACGTCCATCCACCGCTCAAGCTTCTATGAAGAGTTTCTAGAAACATCCAGAGATCCAACTGACCTGAGATGCCCGAGATCGCTCTTGTTGCCAACCAGCATTATCATGACGTTCGGGTCGGCATGTAAAGCAGCCACCGCTCCACGTTCTCGTAGGAGAGCGTCTAGAAACGTCCATCCACCGCTCAAGCTTCTATGAATAGTTTCTAGAAACATCCAGAGATCCAACTGACCTGAGATGCCCGAGATCGCTCTTGTTGCCCACCAGCATGATGAGGATGTTCTGGTCGGCGTGGTCGCGCAGCTCGCGCAGCCACCGCTCCACGTTCTCGTAGGAGAGCGTCTAGAAACGTCCATCCACCGCTCAAGCTTCTATGCATAGTTTCTAGAAACATGCAGAGATCCAACTGACCTGAGATGCCCGAGATCGCTCTTGTTGCCCACCAGCGTTATCAGGACGTTCGGGTCGGCATGTAAAGCAGCCACCGCTCCACGTTCTCGTAGGAGAGCGTCTAGAAACGTCCATCCACCGCTCAAGCTTCTATGAAGAGTTTCTAGAAACATCCAGAGATCCAACTGACCTGAGATGCCCGAGATCGCTCTTGTTGCCAACCAGCATTATCATGACGTTCGGGTCGGCATGTAAAGCAGCCACCGCTCCACGTTCTCGTAGGAGAGCGTCTAGAAACGTCCATCCACCGCTCAAGCTTCTATGAATAGTTTCTAGAAACATCCAGAGATCCAACTGACCTGAGATGCCTGATATTGCTCTTGTTGCCCACCAGCGTAATCAGGACGTTCGGGTCGGCATGTAAAGCAGCCACCGCTCCACGTTCTCGTAGGAGACCGTCTAGAAACGTCCTTCCACCGTTCAAGCTTCTATGCACAGTTTCTAGAAACATCCAGAGATCCAACTGACCTGAGATGCCTGAGATCGCTCTTGTTGCCCACCAGCATGATGAGGATGTTCTGGTCGGCGTGGTCGCGCAGCTCGCGCAGCCACCGCTCCACGTTCTCGTAGGAGAGCGTCTAGAAACGTCCATCCAAGCTCAAGCTTCTATGCACAGTTTCTAGAAACATCCAGAGATCCAACTGACCTGAGATGCCTGAGATCGCTCTTGTTGCCCACCAGCATGATGAGGATGTTCTGGTCGGCGTGGTCGCGCAGCTCGCGCAGCCACCGCTCCACGTTCTCGTAGGAGAGGTGCTTCGCGATGTCGTACACGAGCAGCGCGCCCACCGCGCCGCGGTAGTACGCCGACGTGATCGCCCGGTAGCGCTCCTGGCCCGCCGTGTCCCATATCTGGGCCTTTATGGTCTTGCCGTCCACCTGGAAGACAAATACACAAATGACTAGGAAGATTAATACGAAAATAAATAAGTTTCTTGGAGTTTTCACTACGAGTTGGACTTTCTGCGGCTTCTCAGCCCTCCGTCCACCGCTGAGCCTCGAGCATGAACATACGCAGTTTCTAGAGTAATCATATCGAGCTGCCGTTAGTATCGGAAGATGTCATGACAGACTGACATGTGACATACTAACGACTGACGTGTGTTGTACGAATACTTTGACAATAGTGTTCATGCTGACGGCACTGGACATGGATCTCCCCTAATCGACGCCATTTCGCCCGACCCTTTGAATTCTACAGTTTCTCGCTGACTTCTTCAGGTCATCAATGACTAATCCCATTAAAAAATCAAATATCACATGCTGTAACGGTGAAAGAAAACGTCGTGAAAAAACCGACATGCCTGAGAGTTTCCCATAATGTTCTCAAGTTGAGTCCGCCAATTGGACCATTGTGGAAGACTAAGGCCATCCTCCTTAGTGAGAGAGAAGACCCCGTCGGTCACTAATGGGTGTAAGACAGAATGGTACCACTCCGCCCAATCTCCCGCCCCGCCTTTGAATCCAACGATTTCCCGATGTCTTCTTCAGATCATCAGTCCACCTAATCGGATTGATATGAGATGTTCAACAGTTGAGAGAAAAACAGACGTTCTTACATTATAATTCCTTTTGCAACTCTTAAATAACTGTTACGTTAAGTCTAGTAGTCTAGGTATCGTATACACGCTATCGATCGAGCGTAATCTTATCCGCTAGGTCATCACTCTCTTGCTTTTACGAGTTGGCATGCTATAAACTTCCACTAAATGACGCTACGACCGAGAAATGGCATCTACACTGTTTATTGTCGACACTTAAAACTTTAATTAATTCATCAAATTCAAATTGACCCGGTAGTAGAGGAGGTTTCGTCTTTTAGAACGTGCAGTATTTCATGACAGTTTGGCAAAGTTCTACACTCAGGATAGCGTCAACAAACCATCTTTTAAATTTCATTGTCAATATTGTCGCTGGTCTCATATCAAAATCAATTTCGGTTGTTGCCAGTGGAATCGTATGATGGTGTCATCTTGGGTTGCCAAGAATAGAGGACCAGTCTCAGATCCTAAGTTAATTCAAATAAAGATTATTAATCCTTAATCCTTAATTAGGTCACGATTAGTTTGGAAACGATCTCGTTTGAATTCAACTTCAACTCGTGCGTATACGTGTGTTCCCGCACGAATATCCCTTTGAAATACGATGGGAGCGAGCGTTCACACGTTGACATTTAGTTCATGCGTGAACGTGCAACGTACATATACGCACGAGTTGAATTCGTACGGAATCGCGTCCAAACAGAGCGCGACCTTAGGTAGGGTTAAAATCATGTTATGGTAAATGCCGGTGACAGGTACGGACCAAAACCCAACGACATAACCATGTTGATACTCAAGAGTTAGTCACATCAAAATTTATAAGTAAAAACAAGTTTGTTCGCCGTTCTTCCACGTTACTTTTTTGCACAGACTCCAAATTTCTCAATTTTTTAACCCACTCTGAACCCTTGAAAATGACATCAAGATAGTTGTACATTTCCTAACAGATAACGCCCGATAGCGGCGCAGACGAGTAGACGTAGACAGTAACACGTAAGCACGGAAGAGTCGGGTCATGTGAATAATTAGGAGGTCAAGAACACTTCCGCCGAGCTGTTTTAGGCCACGGGTATTGACGCGAGCAATATACGAATCGATTTTTAGTCTTGCGAGTTCATAACGATCTGTACTGTGTCCTTGGTGGGTAGGCATGGTTTAATATTTAGTGGGAACGTCCAGACCCAACCATTTTCAGTAAAAGGAATGAAAATCTGCGTGAAACGCTTACTTAATGACAAACGATGGCTACAGGGTGGAAGAAACACCACTTAGATGTACGAACTTGAATGCCACGATGCTGTATACCAGCCTTAAGCTTTTTTATGTCACCACCACTAGCAGACAGACATACGTGACACTTGATAGTGAGTGGTCATCTACACCCATGAAGCAACCAACCACATTACCAATTAAGTCGTGTAAACATTGCAGAAACAACGAACATTTAAGCTCAATTCTAGACTGTTGAAACTTAAACATTTCAAAGGACTTTGTGAAACATATTTTGCGTATAAAATTCAAATATACACTAAGACAACATGACAGAGAAATAAAAGAACAGAACGTTTTAATAAACTGCTTGATTGCAACGGCTCCAGCCCGCCGTCCGCCTAGCTGAAACTAGCAGCATTGACGTCACTCCTCCCTCGTCCTCGATATTTGTTGAATTTTTAAATGAAACACGTCCAATACATCAGCCATCGAACAGGGAAGTTACTTTCGTATAACATTAGCAAATCGAATCGCTTTAACTAGGTCCTCCATTACGTCTACGTCACAATTATAGCAAAAGGTACAGCCCATATATTACAGGACACGTAGTTTTGTTACGGGCAATTTTATATCTTTACATTTTTAAGGGAAACATTTCGTTCGGAAAAACAACAATTAAAGTTTAGAAAAAAATATGAATTGGCGCTACCGTAACAACTCAAAACAATGCAACACGGAAAAAATACATAAACGGAAGAGTTATCTTCCAAGTTTTCTTGGGAACGTGTGAAGACACAATGTTACCTGTGTACGCGGTGCTTTGGAGCTCGAAACGCTTTCTTAATTGTTGGAATCTACTGTTAATGGTAAAAAGATGGAAGATTAATGTTTAAACTGCATTCTTGTCTCCACCGTTACGTCATTTCGTATAACAGTTTCGCTAATTTGCTAAGTTTAAGCTCAAACTAATACTTTTTTTCGAAGCACTAGCTTCATCATGGACTGGAGTCATGTATGTAGTGGACCAGTGCCGTTGGGTCCGCGGAAGTGTAAGAGTTGTAGCTCCGACAACTAGCGTAAAGAGGAATGGACAGGTTTTGAACCTCTCACACTTATAATATATCTATGAAAGATAATTTCAAGTGTAAAGTGAACTCGAAAAGCGGTGATAGCCCAGTGGCTCAGAATTCGACCTCGAATCGATCGAATCCCAGTGGCACGCACCAATGACTTTGTGAAAAAGTTATGTGCGCTTTATAAAATTAAATATCACCTGCTGTTACGGCGAAGGAAAACATCGTGAGGAAACCTGAATGCCTGAGATCACAAAAAAAAATGTTCTCCAAGGCATGTGAAGTCCACCGATCCGCAGTGGGCCAGCGTGGTGGACTAAGGCCTACATACCTCTCAATACGAGAAGGAGACCCGACCCTGTAGTGGGTCATTAATGGGTTACTGACATGACAAAGTGAACTCAGATGAAAAAAAAAATTATCACAAGCTATTCGAATTCCTGCTAGCCACAGCTTTTAACCTCGCGATCGGTGGCGATTCATCGGCTTTTTATGAGTGTGAAGTCAACTTTATTATAATGACAGGAGGCCGGATGCGTGTAGGAAACCGGAATGACCGCGCCGCGTCCTCGGAGGCGCACAACATTATTTAATTCATCTGTGACCCGGATCACAACGCTTTTGACAACACACTAAACTTTAGAATGGCACGACTACCGTTAAGATGGTTATACGTGATAGTGAAATACGATTGGGAGGTATCGACACTCGTATGTGTGTACTCCTCAGTGACTCACTGCAGAATCGGGTCTTCTCTCACTATAAGAAGGATGTAGATGATACTCTTAGTGCACAACGCCTTGTGCGAGCTGGTGGACTTCATGTGATTTGGAGCACATTATGGACAAGTCTTAGGCGTGAATATCATACTTTCAGACGAACGCAAGGACTGAATAAAGGCACGCATGAAGAGAGGTTCTGTGTTTAACGAACAGACAGGACAGTGTCATGCAACAAAAGGAAACAAATTCAATAATATTCAATTAAAAATTAAAAAAAACCACCGACACAATAATATATTTGCAGATATTGGGTATTTTCCCCACTTTTACCCCCAGAGTTATTCAGGGCTCAACCGATTTTCATTGAACATATTATTTTGTAATGTACACGTGATGCGCTTTTATTTGAGACCCCACTCGATTATATTTGCAGACATTCAGTTATTCTTCCCCACTTTCACCCTCCACAACTTTTAAACGATTCAACCGATTTTCATCAAACATGTCTAAGAACACTCGCCCGTAACTCACCTTTCATACAAAAAAAAACTAAATTGAAATCGCTTCATCCGTTCGCGAGCTACGGTGCCACGACCGACAGACAGACAGACAAACAGACACGTCAAACTTATAACAACCATTCCTTTCCGTCGGGGGTTAAAAAGACGACTTCATCCTAAACAGGCCGAGTGTAATTGGTGGGACAAATTGGAAACATCAATTTCACGGCATTATTTGGCACGTTTATCGACTCGAATTTGGGACACACGCAAATTGGAGTCACAATCATTGCCCCTCGACCTCTAAACTAAATACTCTCCGATCAGAACAATCTGGTTCGTTTCGATATCCTCAAGTGTTTCATTGCGACCTCAATAGTCGGAGCGAATCTTTAATGGAACCCATGGGTACTCACATCCAACCTTAAACATAGAAAAAAGTCCTAACTGAGGTTGAATAGGAGTGTTTTGTATTAAAATGTTCGCCTCAAAGTATCCCCGGCAACCATACCTCCACAGCCGAAACACAACACATGAAGAACTGCTGATGTTGCTTTAGGTTGCGGGTTAAGAGGCTGGCGGTAAGGCACCTCCCCGGACGAGCTTGTACGGCTCTCTCTCTTCAGCCGACATTGATCCACTGCTGGACATAGGCCTCTCCCAAGGCGCGCCACTGAGCCCGGTCTTCGGCTCTACTCATCCAGTTGCTTCCCGCCGCCCGACGCAGATCGTCGCGCCATCGAGCAGGAGGGCGTCCCACACTACGTTTGCCGAGCCGCGGTCTCCACTCTAACGCCGTTTGCTCCAGCGTCCGTCGGATCTACGACAGATGTGGCCAGCCCACTGCCACTTCAGCCTGCTAGCCTTTAGAGCTATGTCGGTCACTTTGGTTGGTCCTCAATCGAATTTCTTCATTTCGAATTTTGTCTTTGAGGGACACACCGAGCATAGCTCTTTCCATAGCTCGCTGAGCGACTTTAAGCCTGTGGACTAGCCCCACCGTGAGTGTCCACGTCTCGGCCCCGTAGGTCATCACCGGTAGGACGCACTGATTGAAGACCTTGGTCTTCAAGCTCTGCGGTATAGGCGACGAGCCGAATCCTCCTGTTGACTTCGCTCTCGAAGTTGTTTTTACCCAATCGCATTATTTGCCCCAGGTACGGCTCTACCAGCTAAAAAATACCTAGAAAATTATTAAGACGAACTTCTCTGGTGATTACAAGCAGGAACTTCTCTGGTGAAATCGTGTAGGTATAAACATCCAATAAACCCAACTGGAGCCGTTATCGTTCAATGAACCAGTCAAACAATTTGGAGCTGCGCCAGCACAATGTAACTTTTATAGGGCCATGACCTCCCCTAATGTGATAAAAATAACTGTCATTTGATCCCAAACTACGTGTCACAGTTTTATGAGTGTGACCTTAGGGGAGCCGCCGCCGTGGTTATCTGGGGCCTGATTCTGTATGACCATTCACACTCGTATCGCGGCAATGTCGTGTCTTACCCGTGATAAAAAGTCTTAAAAGACAAATATCGTTACAATCTATTGTGTGCCTTATACAATAGACATTAAGGTTCCTTGTCGTGCCGAGTTCATGAAATGACGTACGGTTTAATGTCACACGATATCGGCATTAATGACCCACTACAGGGTCAGGTCTCCTCTCATAATAAGAGGGATGAAGGCCTTAGTCCCCCACGCTGGCCTACTGCGGGTTGGTGGACTTCACATGGATTTGAGAACATTTTTTTGTGAATTCTCAGGCATGCAGGTTTCCTCAAGATGTTTTCCTTCACCATAACAGCAGGTGATATTTAATTTTATAAAGCGCACATAACTTTTTAAGTCATTGCCTGCCACTTGGATTCGAACCTGGACCCCTCGATTCGAGGTCGAATTCTAAGCCACTGGTCTATCACCGCTCATGCACTAGTAATCATTATCAAACACCAAACCACTGGATCTGGTTTGTAGTAGTGATTCATGAAAAATAATTTCAACAGATATCTAACAAAGAAAAAGGGAGGATGCATGATTCATTATGATCTGCGAGCAATAATTTCATCAAAATTTACACTTTTACTCTTAACACATTCAGTGCCTAGACAATTTTTGAGGGCACTGTGGAGATGCCACCTATATGTCATTACCAATGTCACTGGCACAGCTAATGAATCCTACAAGAACACGCGAGGTGTGTCGAACTTGGTTTTCCTGATTTTATGTTGCCAACAGGATACAAAATGGTAATGTAAATGTAATTTAACAGCATAGGGTGCCAATACAAGGCAAGTTTGTACACAAACACAAGTGTTTGATAAAATTTTTTTTGTGAACTCTCAGGCATGCAGGTTTCTTCAGGATGTTTTCCTTCACCGTAACAGCAGTTGATATTTAATTTTATAAAGCGCACAACTTTTTACAAAGTTGGAGGTCGAATTCTAAGCCACTGGGCTATCAGCGAATGACATGGCTAGTGTCAATTAGCACAGCGGAAGATGACCATTGATAAAAGTGTAGAGATCCCAAGACATAAAATGCTTAATACTTGGGTAAGGCCTTGTCATAATTGGCTATCATAACAGACTGACAAACTAACACAACAAATGTTGTTTTACCAGCAAATTCTGCGTGTTGCACACATGGGGCAAATGGCATTTGGCAATGTGGCAAAATGGCAATTGGGTAGGGATGAGACACTCATAATATCAATTGCAACATCTAGGTTATGTGTGCTCATGACCATGAAATTGTTTGTTTATCACTACAACACCAACAAATTATTATGCTGTCTGGAAAATAAATTGATTCTCAAGGTTCCATTTTATCATCTGCATTGGCTCTTTACTGAATAATATGAAATTCATTTATGCGTTTCTTTTGTGCATTATAAGTCAGCTGTTTAAATGCCTTCTTTTCATTAATTTGCTACCCATCAGTGACCCACAGTAGGGATTGTCTCTTAGCAGAACAAAAAGATTGTAAGCATTTGAAAATGATGACCAGAGTATTTCTTTTCTAAGTGTTAGGAGTCATTGTCATGGAAGTTTTTTTGGATTTTTTTCAACCCATTTTCTTCCAGTCCAGTTCCAGTTTTGCTTGAGAGGCAATTAGCAGATGAATTTATAACACAATATGTATGACATTCATTCTGCTTGCACAGATAATATTGTACATTAAAAATTTATTTTTTTTTTAATTTTGTCATTTTATTCAGCACTGTATATGCTAAACCCAATTGAATTGTTCATAAAACTGTTAGTCGAGAACAATTATAATAAAAATATAAATACCTCTATACTTCTAGTTGCAAACTCCACACCTATAGTTGATTTTGACTCTAAATTAAATTCATTTCTAGTGAAACGTGATAGAAGACTGCTTTTGCCAACTCCTGAGTCTCCAATCAGGACAACTGCAAAAAAATTAATTTAATTTAATCAATTAATTGTACAAACCAAACAAAAAATTATTAACATTTGAATGCCATATCATTAAATTTATGAGTTAATGGGTTCATTGACACAATTTAAAAGAAGATGCTTTGTTTATAAAAATGATAAAATGTAAATGTAGCCAAACATCATACTATTATACTAAGACCATTTATTAGAAAATAATTGATTTGAGTATGTAGCCTATGTAACATATTGAAGATGTTATAATACATTTTTGGGATCAACAATGTTTATAATTATCCTGACACAATAAAATAACAAAACAAAGGGTTTACAAAGAAAGAAGTGTACAAGTAAACAAACAAAAATGTAGTTCTTGAAATAAGAATGCTCGAGTTATGCGTACCACTTTTTTTTCGATTAGATCACTGATGAGTAGAAAGGTGAGTCATAAAGAACAAAAATTTATGAGAAATCGATTGTTCTCAACACAATCAGCTGATGAAAAACAAACGAAACTTCACCCTGGAACTCGTATTTTATTATTTCTCCCAATAACAAGTTAAGTAAACCCTTATCTGTGTTACAATTTCGTAAATTTAAGCCTAAATTACGATACAATGAACACTTTTCTACGTCACTTTTGTTTTCGAACAATGATTTGTACGTATGAACTACACCGAGATTCGGTAACCTCACAAAGCTTCTTAATCACCAAAATCTTAAGCCCTTACAAAATACTTAACTATAAAACACCTTACCTTTGAACAAATAATCGTATTCGTCCTCTCTTGTGCCCATTTTGATTACAATAGTTCTCCTTTCGACGTCAAAATCGGTCAGCTAATAACGTCAAGATAAGTTTCCGTAAACAAAAATAGTTGTACACAAAAATATCACAGTCTCATTAAACACTGCACTACTTCTCAAATATCACTTTTAATAGCGGATTAATTAAATATAAACGGGTTGAATTAAATAAAATCCTAAATTGTCATCGGGACAAAATGGCGGATTGTTTTACGCCCCTATTGGTGCGTTCTGAAACGTCATCAGCTGTGCTGGATGCAAACAGTGCCAACAAAAATCGTTTTGTAAATGTAGCCAGCAAGTATTTGAATCTGCTTCCAGTTGTAGAGACAATTATGTTCTGATTTATTGTTTACAAAATATATGAATGAATGACAATATGAAACGTGTTTTAGAAAACATTAATTTAATATTAATAAAACTATTTATCCCAATTATTAATAAAATAATAAATTTCTGAACGAAAACGAACTCTGAGCTTGAGTATTTGTGACATTTTATTTTAGTGTTTCAAGATTTGAAAATATCATTAAAATGCCCTGTGTTTATAAGTCCGATCGGATTTATTACTACGGACCTCGTCATGTTGTGGAAAAATAATGAACTGAGGACTCAGGTACCTACCTAATCACTTTTATTCACATGCCAAAAATTTGATTTCGTTGTGAAATTCCATTGCTGGCTTAAGTGTAGAACCAGGGTAATGTTGTCTATGTCTATTTTTTGCAAGCTCATTGGCTCAAACATGATAACGAGTAGTTTTTGCCATTGCCAGTAAAAAAAACAGTTCAAAATTCAAATGATTCCGCAACGTCGCGAGGTGCGAAAAGCTCCGGTCAGTCTAAAATAAAAATTAAATGAAACTGCTCACAAAATGCGATCCCCATCATAGATTCAGTTTTTATTAATTTTTTTATAAGAAAGCCAAGACAAAACTATAGAAGTTTCAGACTATTTGATCTGTCAATTTTCGCACAATAGATCACAATAAAAACACAGCTATGTTACAACAGGTTTTATTTTTAACATAATCTACACTATATTAGGCAATTATAAAAGAACTATGCTTTAGCGGCAACAGCTTGCGGCTCGTCTTCGTCGTCACTGTCCTCTTGCGCTTCCTTGGGCCGTTCACGTTCAACATGCATAAATGGATCAATTTTAAGCTTCTGTTTCTCCGGCGGACATACAATTGTGCACCTGCAGAGGAAAAGTATTTATTTAAAGGCACATGATTTTGATGCAATTAGGTCGACGATGATTGATGGTTTAAGATTACAAGAAAAACATTTTTTTACATAGCATACCTCGTAATGAAGAGCCCATCTCTCCTTGGTCTCGCTGACTGGATATCTTTGAGTAGAGCATCAATGTTCGCAGCCACTTGCTTCGCGTCCATATTGCACTGTAAAAACATTATTTTACATATTATTAATTTAAACTACAGATCACCAAGTAGTCGACATTTGACTATAATTTATTGAAATTGGATTTTGTCACATTACAGAATGTGTGCATACGTGTACATACATGTACACGTCATGTTTGTCTATGTGTGCACGTCAAAGTACTCATTATGATAGTGTGTGGTGTGTTTCTTAATGAATTTAATTTAACAAGAATATTTTGTCAAGCAAATTGTAGTAGGACCATAATTATTGAATATGGATTTACATACTCAGACTGAAACTTACCCGTCCCACCGGTATCTCAGTGAATCCATAGTTCTGTTGGTGCTCATCCTTCACAACCCTGTACTGGATGCCGCCGGAGAACTTCTTCACCAGTTCCTTGAGGTTGGAGTCGAGGGTGCCGTTGCGCACATTGGGGAACTTCCTCTTCATCAGCCCGCGGATCGGTACCAGGTCCGTGAGGATGTTGGGGTGGGCGATCACGTAGTCGTAGTCGCCCAGTTTTAATGCTCCTTCCTGTTGGGAATAGTTTCATATAATATGGTTGTAGCCCTTTTCAATTTATTTTTGTGTACCCCAGAGATTTATACAATAGTCACTCCATTATTGGCAAAAATCAATTTTTTGCAGCATTGAAATTTTTAGAACCAACACTACACAATGGTATAAAGCACTAATTTCTATTACAAAGAGATATAATATTTTAAAAATTCTAAATAATTGGACTGCTAAACGATCACAACTTATTTTAACATAATTATAATATAAAATTTAGTTTTAGTTTTTTAAGATATAATTATTGTATGCCCGCATAGGGTAGACTGTTCTTAACTTATTATAATTTTTGTAACATCTTTCTCGTGTAACAGTCAACAATAAACACATTCTTTTCTTTTCTTTTCTCAAATATTCTGCTATCAAAGTCGGATGCAGCACATTTTTACTCATCCTGTAAAATTTGTGTTTTGGTGCTTGCTTCCACTTACTTACGAGTATTATATTATATAGGGCCCAAAACATCTCAGATTGTGTGTCTTGTATGTGGTGATGGACTAATGAATTTTTCAGAATGAGTAAGGATACAAATCAATTGAATAATCAAGGTTCAACAATATCACTGTTGTGTATTTTGTATGTGCTCATATTTTGTATGTTTTCAATGAGACTATTTATTGTTTTATATTTAAGTTATTGTTAATTTTTTTCTGTTCTTATAGTTGCCTCTCTCCTCTAGACTCTCACTCTCTTTTGCTACTGTGTTTTCTTGTCGTATACATAATGATTTATTGCTTATTCAGTTAGTTTTAGTTATTATATCTTAAGAATATTTATAAATTGACAATTGAATTATGTTTAATGCTGATTTAACTTAAATTGTGTTAGTTAGTGTAAGTGGTGTAGTAACCGTTCTAATTAACAATAAATAAATAAATAATAAAAAGGTTCAACTAACAGCACACACCTATGACTTATTTATGTATGTTTTCTAGAATCAAAATGTTACTTGGTTTAATATTGACATTGTCTCACAACCAACTTATTGTGCGACCAATTTTGTCATCAAAGAACTTTGAAATCAAGACGAGGGCTGTACAACAAACCTGTATTTTCTTGATAACTTCACTGCCGCCCGCAGTGGTTGCACCCGCTTCTAGTGCCTCCTTGGTGATGTCCTGTGTCTTGCAGAACGCGAGGATTGTGCGTTCTTCATCCCGAGGGAAGGCATGTGGGAGTAGGACCAGCCTTTGGAAGTTCTCCAATGTCCTGGTCTGTGGAAGTACACAAATCGAGTTCAATGCATAATATGAATGAATGGTGGTAGTCCAGCAGCCAAGAATTCAGCATCTTACTAAAGAAGCCTGGGTTCACTTCAAATCTCTGTGGCACTCACCAATAACTTTCTTAGTCAAAAAGTTATGTGCTCTTTATAAAATTAAATATCACTTTCTGAAACGGTGAGAAAACTTGCATGCCTGAGAGTTCACAAAAAAAAATTAAGAAGTCTACCAACCCACATTAGACCAGCAGGTGGACTAAGGCCTACATCCTTCTCATTCTGAGAGGAGACCCGACCCTGCAGCTGGTCACTAATGGTGGGGTGGCCTAGTGCAGGTTGGTGGACCTTGAATAGTGATATTTTATTACCTTTTTCACTGCTTCCATATTGAGTTCCACCTGTGCATATATGAGGGCATCCGGCATGTTGTACATAGTGGGATGGTGGGTCTCCTGGTGCTGCTTCACTGCATCTTCAGCAGTGTACACCACCCAGCGGTAGTACTTCATGGGGTACACATCATCCGTTGGCAGCCTCTTGAAGGAATCATCCAAGTGTTTGTTGATAACCACCTTTGCTAGCCTGGAATTTTATTAAAGAGAATAATGAAATTGTCTTACATTTATTTGCGGGATATAGGGGCTGATCTATAATTTTTTTTGGAACTGCCACTGGACACTTTAAACCACGTTAGACCACTAAAGATTTGTATGGTTAACATGTGCCATTAGTATGGGAAGATGTCAGACAGGCTAACATAATATGAGATACAAACAACTGAAATTTGCCATATAAATACTTTGATGATCGTGTTAATGCTCACGAAATTGGTGGCTTGATTACACATTCGCTTTTACAATAATGTATGTACTTTTATTGCACTGTTTGTACCATTCAACACTCACCTGTCTTTCCCCCTCTGGTTGTGCGGGATAAAGCCGACTTTGGTCACTTCCACTTTGACTTTCTTTGCGCGAGCCTTTGCCCTCGTACCCTTCCGAGCTGCATAGTATACTGTAGCTGTGTGTACTGATCTCTGACGGAGATTAATGATGCGTTAGGACATACGTTTCCAAACCAAAAAATCACATTAATTATGCTACTTACATAATTTAAGGTCTTCGGCTGATAAAGTGATAACGTATTGCTGATTATGGAACCTAAAAACATATTTCTACACTTTAAAAACCTGCAATTTGCTTCTCAAACATTTTTTTTCTCATTGTGTCTGGGATAAACTAAAACTAGATTGTAAACTTACGGAATAACGTTCCGGCCATATTTTTGAGTAAAACGACTCGTTTTCAAATTAATGTTAATTGATTTTGATTAACTTTTAGTAATTATCAAAATATTTAGGTTAACTTTGCTTTGAACCATCAAAATTCCATTTTTTTTTTGTTTGACAATTAATGACAAATGACAATTGAAAATGCAGTTCTGAAATATTAATAGATTTATTTTTATGTGCTTAGCTGTCTGTATCGTATTTCAACATTTTATTATTTTAATGCATGCATCGTCACAAATATGATCACAAAACACTAAATAAAAATCAAGTCAACAAAACACTCAATAAACGAAGTTGGCAAGCTCTTGATCAATTAAATACCGGTATTAGGGAAAAACCGCGGTGTTGTCGGTTCGCAGGTGGGACATCCCATTTCATTAAAAGTATTTGATTTGTTTATGGTCCATCGGTCCATGTCAGATCAGTGTCACTGTCAAACAAATCAAAACGATTAACGAAACGAAAGCGAAGCGGAACGGTCTCACAATCACAAAGCGTTCAACTCAGTTTCAATCTGAAAACAAAATGATTTCCTGAAAGAAACTTTTATTAGAAATATATTATTGTTGTACTTACTTTTCGTATATCAATAATTAATGTGAGTGAAAATGGAGAAGATTCAGAGTACGCTCTTAGCCGTATCCCTCTGTGTTTTGCTTTGGGGTGTGGCCGGCCAGTACGAATGGCAGTTGCGAGATGCTTTCGACGAAATTCGTGGTAAAATGGACAAGGTGACGGCGGACAACTGCTACATAACCCACTTGGACGAACTGTTCTTGCCCGAGGATTCGGTGTCGCACCACCCTGACGTGAAAGAGATAAACATAAACCCAGTGTTTCCGAATCGAACAGCGATGTTACATTTACACAACATGGCTATGACTCGGGCGTTCTTCTGGAGTTACATCCTCCAGTCGAGGTTCATCCGTCCAGCGATAAACGATACCTACGATCCCGGTATGATGTACTACTTCTTGTCATCAGTCGCGGATGTGTCTTCGAATCCGTATATAAACGCTAGTTCTATATATTTTTCGCCGAACATGTCATATACATCGTCGTACAGAGGCTTCTTCAATAAGACCATGCCCAGATTCGCACCGAGAGCTTTCAGAGCTGATGATTTCAATGATCCTGTCCACCTGCAAAAGATATCTACTTTGAACACGTTTCATGTGGAGGATTTAGGTGCGTTTGACCCCCAGAGTTTATCAAAGGACTACACATCAGATTTCTACAGGATAAATGAGTGGTACACATTACTTCTGCCGGACAAGTTGGCAAATAAGAGACATGACACCAAAACAACGTATCAGGTTGAAATCAGATATGCGAACAATACTAATGAGACATTTACCTTCCATGGGCCTCCTGGTAATGATGAGGTATGTATCTAATGAGTATAATGATAAAATAATATGTGATAAGTTCTTTTTATCTGCCATTGGTGTGCATGGGTCTCTGGTACAATTAAACACCTACTATGAGGGCTCATAACAAAACCCAACTGAAACACAAGACATGAAGAAAGTGCTGCTTCACTGAGATGAACAAAAAATTCTTCGTACAAAAATAAATGTTTGATAACATAATTGATGCCACAACTTAGGTGGTAATAAGGTGGTGGTAAGGTGGTATAATAAAGAATGTAACGCTTGCTTTCAGACCCCTGGACCAGTGAATTGGACGAAGCCATACTTTGATTGCGGCCGTCTAAACAAGTGGCTTGTGGCTGCGTTGTCACCAGTGGCTGATATCTACCCCCGCCATACTCAATTCAGACATATTGAATATCCTACGTAAGTTATATTATTAACCACATTATGTAATTCCCACCCCAACCAGTCTATGTTGGGGCAACGTGGTGAAGTATGCTACAGGCCTCCCCCTGGTGTGGGGAGACCTGTGCCCAACAGTGGGCTATAAAAGGGTTGCATTGAAGGGTTGGTTTGATTTCAATAATTAGCAGAGAGAAATAGCAGAGATTTGAATGATTAATTTGAATTTCTGCTTCTGGTCTGGGTGTGCCACAAGAACACATGTTTTTTTTGTTATGTTTATTATGGCACCCACAATACAGGGACTCGTGGGCCTATGAGTATGAAGCGTTTTTTATTTATGGCAAATAAATGCTTTGCTCCAATGTTAAAATTACAATGAAGTTTCACAATTTATTCATGTTAGATACACCTGATTGGTGTACCTAGACACCAATATTTGTGTTTTTTATTGATGTTATTATCTATTACAGGTACACAGCAGTTGTGGTTATGGAGTTAGATTACGACAGGATAGACATAAACCAGTGCCCCTGGAGTCAGGGGAATGATAAGCCCAACAGATTTGCTTCGACTGCTCGCTGTAAAGTGGAGACAACGGAAGTAAGTCCCCTGCATTAAAGTTATGGCAAATAATAAGAGACATAGCAAAGATAGAGTATATAGGTATTTTTTCAGAATACCACTTTGCAGTTGTAATACCATTTAACCAGTTGTTTAGTAGCTGTTTAATTGTTTAGTAGTTTGTTAGTATATAACAGTATTTTTCTTTCTAGTGTGAACCGATCCATGGCTGGGGATTCCGTCGAGGCGGCTACCAGTGTCGCTGCCGGCCCGGATACAGGCTGCCGAGTTTAGTGCGGCGGCCGTACCTGGGTGAAATTGTAGAGAGAGCCACCTCTGATCAGTACTACAACAACTTTGACTGTCTACCTATTGGATGTGAGTATTGGTTTTAGGAAAATAGTATATCTTTATACAAATGTGTTTAATACATTTATCTTGGTGATTTGGACAATAGCTCAATTAAAACAATTGAGTTTCTCTGTAAGAAAAGAAACATTTAATGCTAATAATCGCAATGTCGAATCCAAAATCACAATAATCATAATATTTAGCTTTTTTCTATAACAAAATACACTTATCATTTATGAATGTTTCCTTTTGGCAGTTTCCATAGTTACAGAGTGGTGCCATAACACGTTACGTTACGAAGCGGTCTACCTTCCCATAAGAAGTTTTCACTTCAAAATCGCTAATTTTCTTCCAGGGATCCAACGTTTGCCCGTGAAATGGGAGCGGGCGCACCCGTTCATCCGCGCGCTCTACGCGGACAGGTACTACGAGTACGTGAACGCCACCAGCGGCCCGGACGCGTTGCACTCGGAACGGGTCAATGTGTACGAGGTTCTCAACTTCATCAGGGGAGTGCAGCCTACTAATTGTTCCAAGTGAGTGATGTTAACTGTTGATTTAACTATTGTTTATTCTTTATTGCAATTTATTCCAAACAAGAAAAATGGAGTCAAAGAGTGACAGTTTGGTACCCTAGAGATGGTGGTAGGACACGAGGTCGCCAGGCGCTAAGATGGGAGGATGAGTTGAAGGCGACCCTAGGTCCACTGTGGTTAAGAGTAGCGGCAGACCGTCCACGGTGGAAGGTGTTGGAGGAGGCCTATGCCAAGAGGCACACCGAGCTGAGAGACATTTTGTAAATTTTGTGATAAAAAAACTTATAAACTTAAACTTTTAATCTCGGAATAAAGGATTATTATTATTATTCTTTATTGCAAAACAGACACTACAATAAACATTGGCTATGGTACAATGCAATAAGCAATCTAATCGCGAAGCAGCAATCTCTTCCAAACAACCAGTTGTGAATATATTTTGAGGGATGGGGGTGGACTGTCAATCATGGTTCAAGTGGGTAGTTGAACACTACTTTGCTTTTCCAAATGACGTAGGATGCAACCTCACACTCCTGATGACACTATACTACGAGTACATACATAACAGATATAATGCCTATGCCTATATCTAAATACTCTATGCTGATTGTACAAAAATGATTTTGGTTTTCGATTGAGGACATATTATTATAATATGTACAAACACAACTTCTTTTAACATGCAAAGTGCATCAGTTTTGTGTGGGACAGCCACTTTGTAGAGTAGAAAAATTACTCTAAAAAACGGAAGCCCTATCATTAATATGGTATGATGTATTTCAGGTACAACGAGACAGATCTTTATTTGAACGGTGACATATCCTTTGGCGCTGAAGAGCAGTTTGAGAACCAAGCCAAAATGGCCCTCAGACTCGCTAACTTCATCAGTGCATTCTTGCAGGTTAGCTTTATATTTTAGCTTATTTTTAGCTTTATCTTTTGGGTAACTCATCCTATAAGTGAAGCTGAGCTGTCAGACAGGAGTATTTGCAAAGCTAACGTGGCAACATTTGGCGTAATAATTGTGGACTAATTTCTTTCACTGGCTTTATTGGCTTAAAAACATGACAATAGTCAATATCATGCTATCATTAACTAAAAAAAAATTAATTTTACTAGTGAGACTCTAGATTTTCTTTATGATAAAATGTAATGAAATGTATCATATTATGTTATCAGGTGTCAGATCCTCAAGAAGTGTTCAGTGGCACCAGGGTGGCAGACAAACCATTGACAGAAGACCAGATGATCGGGGAAACACTAGCACTTATCCTCGGAGACACAAAGATTTGGTCTGCAGGTTGGTAGCACTTCAATTATATTATAGTGGTAAATAGAACGATTCAAATTGTCTGTTTGCATTAAAATAAAAGTTTATAGCTTAATCTCGGAACAGAATAATAGCTTATTCAATGTCATAAAATATTTACTTAAGCATTACTTTTATATATATAAGTCAACATACAATAAATTATATCTCTGCTATAATTTATTGTATCGGGCATTACTTTGTGGAAATACTTTATTAAAAATATTATTTTATTTCTATTCCTATTTCTTTGTAACAATCCGCATATAATGGAATTTGTTTTGGTATTTGGTTGATTGTTGCAAAGAAATTGTTGTTGTTGCATACAAATAATAAGTTCAAATAATTCACTACATTAAAGAGCGGTGATAGCCCAGTGGCTTAGAATTCGACCTCGAATCGAGAGGTCCGGGTTTGAATCCCAGTGGCACGCACCAATGACTTTGTGAAAAAGTTATGTGCGCTTTATAAAATTAAATATCACCCGCTGTTACGGTGAAGGAAAACATCGTGAGGAAACCTGCATGCCGGAGAGTTCCCAAAAAAAAAATGTTCTCAAAGGTATGTGAAGTCCACCAACCCGCAGTGGGCCAGCGTGGTGGACGGCGGCCTACATCCCTCTCATTACGAGAAGGAGACCCGACCCTGTAGTGGGTCATTAATGGGTTACTGACACATTAATCACAATAGAAAGAATATTGATTAACCAATTATATTGTCAACAGGTACATATTGGGACAGGAACAAGTTCACAAATCGCACTTTCTTCGCTCCCTTTGCATACAAAACTGAATTGAACACGAGAAAGTTCAAAGTTGAGGATTTGGCGCGTTTGAATAAGACTGGTGAGCTTTAACATTTTTTTTTCTTGGCTCCAGAAATGGGTGGCACATTGCATAGCCGATGAGTTCGATTAGGAAAAATATTAAAATAAATAAATAATTGGACTGCTAAACGATCACAACTTATTTTAACATAATTATAATATAAAATTTAGTTTTAGTTTATTAAAATATAAATATTAAATGCCCGCATAGGGTAGACTGTTCTTAACTTATTATAATTTTTGTAACATCTTTCTCTTGTAACAGTCAACAATAAATGCATTCTTTTCTTTTCTTTTCTTTTCCAACCATTTTTGTCCCACTGTTGCGCATGGGTCTCTCGACACAATAGGGGAGAGCCTGGAGCATGCTTCACCTAACTGTTGGATGTTTTGAAACCGCCCATAGGTTTAACGACTGACCGATACTGATAGTATAATCCGGGTTCTTCATACAAAATCTATGTCTTGTCTAAAGGAGCTGACTTATGACGTCATCGCTGTTTCAATTCAATTGTCTTTATTATAATTGTTTTATTACGCAATAATTTGTAAAGCTATTGAAAGTTGTGCTGCGTTTTGAGACGTTTCTGAAAGCGCTCTAATGGGAATAGGGTATTTCGCACCATGCAAGGAAAAATCCAAAATTATGTAATATTGATAGATTTTGTTAAAAGCAAGTGAAAAATGGTGATTTCTGTTCTAAAAAATGTAGTATACATTTATTATTTCAATTTTAAAATTCAGGTTTGTTAATCTGTTTTTCAAATGTCAAAAACGCTATACGCCATGAAAGCTATCGGCGTGACGTCATTAGCAGTGTAAATAAACAATGGAGTTTAACTTTCTTCCTTTACTGAGATGTATTGTTTACACTGCGAGTGACGTCACAAGCATGGCGGCACAGCATGGCGGCAGCGCCGAGACGGCCGAGACCGTGTTTTCGCGGGGATTTTTGAAATTCAAATTGAAAAGTCTTTTTTTACATAATATCTGTTTGCAAACATTTTTTTTTTCAATTTTTTTATGGGCTTTTATGACTTACGAATTCATATGAAAAGCTTTTTGACATAGGCCGTAATACCCTATTACAAGTGGAATGGTGTCCACATCCCAATTGGAAGACTTTCATTTTCTGCTCTTGGTCTTCTCATATATAATGATGGTGGCGTATTTTCAGAGGAGGTGTACACCAACAAGCCCTGGTTCCAGTTCCTGAAGCAGCGCTGGTCGACCAGTTTCGACAGCCTCGAGAAGTACTTCCTGAAGATGAAAATTCGCGATGACGAAATGGGCAGATACCTCAAGAAATACGAAAGGTCATTATACTACTAACAAAATTATACTACTAACAAATGTTATCGATGTCAGTTTGCTGGGTGGTGTTACAAGTAGCTTTTGATTTTTTTTGAAGTGAATGTATGACCGTAATGCGGCCTATCATTGCAAATTTTATCTTTTTTAAATTTTAAATTCGCAAGTCGACCGTCGGTCATGCGAGCATTCATGAATGAAACATACTTTCGTAGACCTACAAATGTCACAACAGTGCAACAAAAACTTGTTTAACCATTTATTTTTTATGTATTGAGTTATGTTCCAACTCATGGAACAAAAGTTGTTGCTTATGGTGTTAGCTACCTAGTGCGGCGAGGTTGCTCATGTTTTACGGGTAACCCTGTATAAGATATTAATATGTGAAGCGCAAATTTTGTGTACAATTCACAGCTCACTATACGGAGACTGCCCTAGTTTGAAATTTGGAATAATCAAAGTTTATCTGGAGAATAATGTACAAACTGTAATATTTTTAAATAAAATGAATTAGATTATTCGTGTCGACATAAAACGTGTTGTCGTTGTCGTTGTCGGCGCAGGTTCCCGACGTACTACCGCGCGGCCAGCCTGCAGCACGGGCACTGGACGCGGCCGCACTACGACTGCGCGGGCCCGCTCAAGCAGTGGGCCGTCACCTACGCCGCGCCGTTCTTCGGCTGGGACAGCGTCAAGGACAAGCTCGAGTTTAAGTTAGTTGCACATTTGCAAGTGAAAACTAGTTAGTAACTACAGTTGAACTGAACCCGCTACAGACCTTCAGTTTTAACTGCATAGTTTTAACTGTACAGTCGAACTGTGCAGTTATAAAGCCCACTACAGACCTTCAGTTTTAACTGTACAGTTGAACTGAGCCCGCTACAGACCTTCAGTTTTATCTGCACAGTTTTAACTGTACAGTCGGCTTTATGGGCGGGTAAACCGCTTCGTAACGTAACGCGTTACGGCGCCACTCTGTCTGGTAACTATGGAAAATGGTGAAAGGAAACATTCATAAACAAAGTGCGTCTAATTAGATGGAACTATGGAAACTGTCAAAATGAAACATTCATAAATTTTAATGATAAGTGTATTTCATTATGTTCAGACTATTTTTAAATGATAATTTCTATATTTACAGGGGTGTGGTAGCGGTGAGCATGTCCCTGTTGTCCCTGGACATCAACCAGTGTCCGGACAAGTACTACGTCCCCAATGCTTTCAAGAGCACAGACAAGTGCGACAGAAGTTCTTCATACGTAAGTATAATATATAATAAAATTAGCAATAAGAAGCATGCTTGAGTAGACCACCTGGATGACCGCTAGTGGCAAATTACATGCGCTCTGCCGTGCTTCAAAGGCCACATTAAATCTTTCCCAAATGTTATCGATAAGATAATATATAATGTGATATGGATTGGCAGGCCAGTGTAGGCCACCAGTGTAGGCCACCAGTGTACCAACATCGGCAAGCTACTTTGGCCCTACTATAGTCCATTTTTACACTAATTGTCCAATTTGGTTAACTATCTTAGTGTGTGTTTTTAATTAAATTTAAATTGTGATTTAAAAGTAAAGCAGACACAAAATTATAAAGATTTAAAAACAACTAGTCATTTAATGTACGAGTAACTATAGTTTATTTTTCAAAGCAAGTTAAATTTTTTTAAAATAAAAAATATTCTAATTTATTTTTTAAAATAAGTATGTTGAACAAGTAGTGCCAAGATTGTTTGCCAAATTGGACAAGAGTAAAACGAAGTGTACCAAAAAAATCTTTTTTTAAACGTCCCAAATCAAATTCCAGTGCGTCCCAATCCTGGGTCGCGGGTTCGAGGCCGGCGGCTACAAGTGCGAGTGCCTGCAGGGCTTCGAGTACCCGTTCGAGGACGAGATCACGTACTACGACGGCCAGATAGTGGAGGCGGAGTTCCAGAACATCATCGCCGATAAGGAGACGCGTATCGACATGTTCAAGTGTAGGCTCGCTGGGGCCGCCGCCATACAGAGCAGCTTTGCCGTCCTTGTGGCTATATTGCTGGTGTTGTTCAAGCTTCGGTAAGGGTAGATTGCAGCTGTAGTCCATCTTATATACTTGTCCTATTTGGTATTTCATATACTTGTCCTATTTGGGATTTTATATACTTGTCCTATTTGGGATTTTATATACTTGTCCTATTTGGGATTTTATATACTTGTCCTATTTGGGATTTTATATACTTGTCCTATTTGGGATTTTATATACTTGTCCTATTTGGGATTTTATATACTTGTCCTATTTGGGATTTTATATACTTGTCCTATTTGGGATTTTATATACTTGTCCTATTTATTAAACAATCTTAGCGTGTCTTTTTATTTTAATTTGCGATTTAATAAAAAAATCATACAGACGAATTTTTTGAAGTTGGTTAAAAATGAAGCAGTTAAAATTATAAAGATTTAAAAACAAATATTCATTTAAACAAATTTCTAGTAAAAGCTTTAAAATAACTTTTTTTAAATAAAAAGTGTTGCCAAGATTGTTTACCAAATTGGACAACAGTAAAAAAGTAGACTTCACAATACAATCATTGGTGTATACTGACCAGGGTGTGATACAAAGGTTTGATATGGTTTACCTTTGATATGGCCACACCAATTTGTATCTGTCTTCTGTAACAAAGTCAATGTAAATTTCTTGTAAGCTCAATGGCCTGAGCAGTTGACAGTAAAATAATTAAGTCTATAGCTATATCTTCTAATCTAATCTCAGAAATGGCTGAACCAATTTAAATGAAACTTTCACCGTTTTAAGTCTCAAGAGCGGGGGTACCCGGGCCAGGTCGACTAGTTATTAACATTTCCCCAACACGGCGATGGCGATGTATGCAAAAACCGTGATCAAGCTTTACTGAGCAAAGCCATCTGTTGTGTTTTGATTATTAAACTTCAGATATATATTTTTACAATTAACTATGACATATGACGACACATAAAGAAATTAACTGCTGAATTCTCGTAGTCACTTGGTGACTGACCACTAAAATTACGTTGTTTAATCATACAGATATGAACATGAGAATTTCTTAAGACTCCTTATTGAAGAGAGATCAGGGCACTCATATACGAGTAATAGGCATGATGACAGTAATCAAGTATCGCCAAAATATTTATCTGATCTAATGAAATAGGATTAAAAGATTTTGAAACATGTATTTATTCTCTTATTAATGTCGAGATTAATAATTAATTTGTTAAAATAAATCTACAAAATACAACAATCCGCCATGATAGCTAAAACACCCATCAGATCGAATTACGTCAAATTACGTCACGTCTTAGTTAACGTCATTTTTTTCGTAAGCATATTATACGCGATCTGTCATTTTTTACTGAGCCGTGGCGCAATGACAGACGTCATGACACGGGCGCGCGTTTTGGACCGAATTTGAAACTTAAAATTTAAACGTACTTTTATTACACAAAAACCTTAATTTTCTACAAAAATATGATATATTTTAGACATAATAGAAACTTCTGAATATCATAGAAGAGTTTTTGAAAATTTGTTTGATGGGATCATTGCTTTTGTGAGGATTAGATGCTGGAGTCATCCCTCGCCTTGAGAGGATTTCAAAAACACTGGTAATATGAGATGGATTATCAGTGTTTTTGGAATATAGTGAATGGATGCCTCACAATACAAATGATGCCAATCCCTTGCTAACAATATGTCATGGTGATTACGTTGTAAGCCAATCACAACACAGTTGATACATTTAAAAAATTGATAGCCAATGACAGCTGTTATTGTTGTGTGATACAATAATATAATCCAATCGCTCATAGCATCACAAATCTTTGCAAAAATTTAGTCAGTTTTGTTTAAAACAGTATCCATGGTTAATTTCACTATGTATCAATGAAGACATATCAATGAAGACAGAGTAGCTTTAGTAATTACTTAGTTTGGTAAAGTATATTACCACTTTAGAAAGTAAGATTGAATGATCTATGTGCCTATACAAGTAAGCAATATAGTTTTATCTGTATCTGTAATAACAAATATAATTGGACCTCAATAACAACTCGTTATTTTGAGACCACTTACCGCCGTACTCAGAGACATTCATTAACGTTAATGGTTCATTAATTAAATAGAGATGACACTTATTTCAATACGAAGATTATTTAAAGACGATTTTATTTGTTTATTAATGAACATTACGTTAAATTACGTCTCTGAGTGTGGCCATTAATATGGAAATATGAGACAATGTGTTATGTAAATTGTATTACTAATTATTATATTATATTATTATACACATCTTTTTTGGTTTTGATATATGATTTTATCAACATTCTCAAACTTATATAGTTTATTATTTGCTCTGTGTTGGAAAGTTTGAAAACCATTTTTAAACCATTTATTGCTACTTCAATAGTTTTGGAATACCACTACTTATTTTATATTGTTTATATATTTTGTACCGAATTTAATACTGGCATCTATAATGTGTTCACATTTAGGTTTGAATCTCAGTTTTGCAGCTGTTATGCATTATGTAAATAGGTAATTTAACATTTTTACAAAACCTTTTGTTGTAGGATATCTTATGAATCTGTATTTAGTTGCAATATGTTTTCATTAAGTAGATTGATGAGGAAAATAAAAGAATATTCAGGGGGATAATAAATACATATTTGATATATTTCCAATACTTAAATTGATTGAGCTAGAAATTAAAATTCTAAGTAAAAATGAGCTATAATCCATTTTAATCTGTACAACTGTACAAAAAAGCATAAATATAGGTTATTGACTTACAATAACCTATATTTTACACTACAATAGCAAGTTTATCTTATTTTTAAGCAATTATATATTGTGTTACGAAAATTTTTTCATCAAAAGATACAACAATTTATTTTATTTTTCATTAGATATTTCATCGTTGTGTCCTTTATTTTTTAAACTATTGACAACAAATGTAACATTAATTCAGTTCTATAGTCTTATAACAATTGTGCTGTACTAAAATTTAATATTTTCAGCTCATTCTAAACTAAAGTTTAATTTTTAATTTAAGGTAGTGAAATATGAATCTCTATGAATATCATGTCTGAAAACATAAAATAAACGCCATGCTATGTTATCAGGTAGTGCTGAAGAGTTATTTTTTGTATTATACTTTTACATTTTTTGTTATCTAAGGCAAGTACTACTATTGTTAATATTGACATTCCAAATAATCGAATGACTTATGTAATACCGTCCATTTTCAGTGCCTTTGCATTTTTACAATAAATGTAGTTTATAATTATACTTGTTTTCATTTCATTCCTCTAAACTGACATTGTAACCGTGTGCTACAAGTCGATCACTGAAACAAACAATTTCATTGAATTGTTACACTTGCAATCCCTAGGAAGAACCTAAAAGAAGAACTTTCAGGGATGTAGGTTTCCTCAACGGAAAAATTGTAAGAGTTCATCTGGACTAGTGACTTCAACTGAGTAGTTTGGCAATTTTCAATGTTTGATGTGCAATATCCGAATAATGCAACAATTACATTTCGAAATATTCAATTTAAGATATTATTTATTCAAATAACATGAATATTCATTTAATGGCCTGTTGAAGGGTCTGGTCTAATCTTACAATAAGAATTTTGATTTAATCTAAGAATAAGAAGGATGTAGGCCTTAGTCCACTAAACTACGGACGGGGGACAGAACTCTTAGGCATGCATTCGTATTAATTGTACAAAATTACTTGAATTACATACATGTAATTAGATTCGAGAACACTACGAGCGTATACTATGCCGCCCACCAAGCCGAAGTATAGCACTATGTATACTATCAAATACAATATAAGAAGAAGTTTAAGTAAACCCATAATTCATCCATTTATGCATTATGAGATTATTTTCTATTTCTGTTTCTTATTTATGTAGTCCATTTTGAACATGTAGTATTTGTACATGTATGATTGACATGTTATTGTCAAGAATCGTGCTGAAGTTTCCTGAAGATTTTGTTTTATTTCATTGTTTAGCATGCGTGACACAGTTGCGCAACCAGTCTTGTACATTTAGTAGGAGTATGGAAATGTTTTAAAATGGGGGAAAATTCCAAAAATCCCAGCAATACTTTTGCATCATCTAAGAGAAATTATAGAATTTTGTTACGTAGGCCTTTATATCAGAATATAGCAAAAATCAAAGGAAATATCTCATCTCGTCTACATAAAAAATAAACTTATACCAACTGCACGGCCTCGCTCTATTTGAATTTCCCGCCTAAATGTTAACGTTTCGATTCCTTTAAGAGGATCAAACATGTTTGCTTAAGATTAAACACTTCAATAATCGAAAATAAACCGTGATAGCGTATAATACTATAGAAATAGCTTATTTTAAAGTATAAGTGCCTCATCATACGGTTGAAATTTTAATTTGTCGTTAAAAATGTGCTATTGTGTAGACTTGTCGTTTTAATATATTGCAATATCGAAACGAAATGTTTGCTGTCATATTGTTATCAATAACCTTTATCAGTGACATGACAGTGACATTGGAACACTTAAATAAACTAGGGGTCGTAGATGGGATTGGGCACGTACTGGGGATTCTAAATTAGTTGAAATACATTGTTGTTAATATAATATTTGTGTTGAAGGAGAGTAAATAACAGGTAAAGTAATGTTAAAACTTTTACTCCATTCAAGATTAAATAAACAAGCTTATCCTCTAACCTTGACATGCATTGTACGAGTGGCGCTTGAATACGTAATTAATTCAAGAAAATCAACATAAATATATTTCTGAATAACTTGTTACATAAATCCCTTCACATTTAATACAAAGAGGTTACTTTGTAATGATAACATCGCTTGTCTCTCACCGACTGCGATAATTCTCTTAGATAAATTTAGTGTAGTGTTCTATTTAAAGGAAAATTAGTTAACATATTTTTATGTAAATAATCTTATTTGCCAATACTAAACAAAGGTCATTGAACTGTAATGTAAATGAGATTTCATTGAGGATTTTTAATTCATTTATCTATATTAAATAAATTATAGTTTAAAAAATATTTACTCAATTTTTGGACCTTTTAAAATTCCTTCCCTTATTCTTACTTAATTCTTCTTATTGCAGTCAAAATGAGCGCGCTCGCAAGAAAACTGGTCGACCAGTTGAAGAGCAAGGAATTTAGGGAATATTTAATGAGGTAAGTAATTTTGTCAATTTTTTAATGCCTAAAAACAAACCTGATAGGATGGCTTTGAATAGTGCCTCAATATTGTCTGAATTTTGGTATGATATATTGTATGATTTCCTTTTTTCTACTTCTTTACAACTTAAATCAAATACATAGTGATAACTTTGTCTTTTTTGTCTGCAACACATTAGTAAGGAGAACAAACCCTACAGGAGGTCACTGCAGCGTTTGTTCTTCTTTTAGAATAAAAAGGAGCCACATTAGCCCACCACACTTGCCAATAGCGTGTTGGTGGACTGGGTGTCTTTGAAAACATTAGGCTGTGTTGTCTATCATTTATATTTCATGTGCCAATAATAATATAATATGTAATAACCAAATAATTATGTATAAACCATTTCTACTTAACTTTGCACATTACATAAGCATTATTTAATAAGTAATTTTTATCATTAAGCAACCTCGTAAATTGCTATGGCAAAATATAATATTAATAACTTGATAGACTGATAACCTAAAGTTTTATACAATCATGGTATGATAATGGTTTTTTTTCATGCAATTGAAGCACTTCAATAGAAAAAACAAATATGTATTGGACACATAATAGCTTGTTTTACAGATAAGAGTGTAATTAAAAATACAAACTTGTGTTATTTATATAACTCTTGTTATTATTTCTCTTCTTATATATAGCTCTTGTTATTATTTATACAGCTGTTTCAGTGTAAAGAATGCAAACCCATCCATACTTCCATTCATCTAACCACCCAGCAAACATTCACATTTAAAACATTACTTTCATACATTCACATTTATAACATTAATATGTATGATTAGATTAATATATTATATCACCTGAATGTTTAATAATACCAGTTTTTTAAGGCCGTAAAAGAAGCAATTATTAAAGGAATTATGCAAGGAAGTTTGTTCAAAAGTTTACATAACACTGGCCTAAACCAAGATTAACCCAAGGAGTTAATTTGTATTGTTGGAACATTCCAGCACCCACTTCTGGGGTCCTGTAGCCAACTGGGGTATACCACTGGCTGCTATTGCTGACACGAGGAAGGACCCTAGTTTCATCAGTGGCAAAATGACATTTGGTAAGTTATTCTTATTGGATATCTCTGAGCGCTGATAGCCCAGTGGCTTAGAATTCGACCTCAAATTGGTCTAGGTTCATCCCAGTGGCATGCATCAATGACTGTGAAAAAATTATGTGTGCATTATAAAATTAAATATTATGCTGTTACGTTACGCTATTACAGTGAAGGAAAACATCGTGAGGAAACCTGCATGCCTGAGAGTTCACAAAAAAAAAGTTCTTAAAGGTATGTGAAGTCCACCAACCCGCAGTACGCCAGCGTGGTGGACGGCGGTCTACATCCCTCTCATTGTGAAAGGAGACCCGACCCTGTAGTGGGTCACTGATAGGTTACAGACAACTTCTTTGGATACAATTCTGCAAATTTAGATGAAAATTGACGCTCTGTCGACATAATATCTCGTTTCAAGTTGTAAACATTATCATACATTATCTGGTATCTTAATCTTTCAAACAGATTTGAGTGATTGCACACTGGTATTAACCAGTTTTCTTGAAGCACTAAGATGAAGCAGTCTCGGTTTTGTATAAATTTGTATGGGTATCATAGAAACAAATTTAATCTAGTTTTAAATCATCTTGAACAGAGAACTTTCCATATTTAGCATATAAGTTAAGCCCAAATTTAATTGTGTGTTTATGTTTGTCCATGTTTATTGAACCCAATATTAATCGTGGGTTCAGTTTGTCCATGTATATTGAACCCAATATTAATCGTGGGTTCAGTTTGTCCATGTATATTGAACCCAATATTAATTGTGGGTTCAGTTTGTCCATGTATATTGAACCCAATATTAATTGTGGGTTTAGTTTGTCCATGTATATTGAAGCCAATATTAACTGTGGGTTTGTTTGTTTCAGCTCTGACGCTATACTCGATAATGTTCATGAGGTTTGCATGGCGGGTGCAGCCCAGGAATCTTCTGCTGTTCGCTTGCCACTTTACCAATACTTGTGCACAGGTATGTGTTATAATAAGTAGGTGGTTTTTTATTTTAATTGATGGGATTGACTGTCAAACATGGTAGCTAGTGAACACTGTTTTATTGTTTTTTGACGGCCTGGGTGGCGCAGTGGTTAAGACGCCGGTGCGCTGCGCCGAGGGTCCTGGGTTCGATTCCCAGCAGAGCAGAGATTTGAATGATCAGTTTAAATTACTGTTTCTGGTCTGGGTGTGTTGTGTTGTTGTCTTGTGTGTGTCCATGGCACCCACACAGGGAATCCTAGTGTGGGACTATGAGTGTGAAGCGTTATTTTTTTTTATTGAAATAAAATAAAATCAAATAAAAATCATTTATTTGCACGAATATGGGTTGGTTATTCGTTTTACAGGGCATTTTGATCAATCCATATTTACCTTTTCAGGTATGCAAATTAATAAGTTACAGTACAGAAATTAAAATAAAATAAAACCAATGTTAGTGTTATGTTTGATTCCTGTTATAAACACTTGGTTAGGAGTAATACCGTATAGTCTTATTTATAAAATTCTCGTGTCACAATGTTAGTTCATGGAGTATATGAAACTGAAACGGCTTGACCGATTTTTATGAAATTTGATATGCATTCAGTAGGTCTGAGAATCGGCTACTGTCTATTTTTCATACCCCTAAGTGATAAAGGTTGTCCACCCGCCACATTTGGACCTATTTTATTTTTTGGACAAATTATTTTATTTTTTAAACTGTAAATGTGGCATTAAAAATACATACAACCCTAAATTTTCACCCTTCTATCACCAATCCCGATTCTTTTAAATAGCCATTTTAATAGTCATTTTAGCAATTTAATAATTTTTCATCCCGCTCGATAACTTATATGGCAAACCAACGTTTGCGGGGTCAGCTAGTGGAATATAAATTAAGTTTCATTTAATTTGTTTTCAGATCACACAAGGCGGCCGATTCATCAACTATCACTACTTACAAAAGGAAGAAAAGCAGAAGCCCCAACAATCCTAGTGACAGACGCCAATCGTAGACCAATTGTTTTATAGTTGTATGTAAATAATTTTGGGGCGGGTTCAGAGTAGCTCAAAGGGACAGTCAGACCGAGATTTTGGCCACTTCGCCATATTGTGGAGAAATTGTGTAAGTGTTGAGGAAATATTATGAACAATTACTGGTAATATGCGGATAACGTCATAATTTTGAGCCAACGAGCGTGCAAAACTTTGGCGTAAACAATGTTTATAGAAGAGATATTAGTGTGGCCATATCAAGGTGAATTTGGCGCTATCCTTGATAGATTTATATTTTACTAGCTGACTCAGCAGGCTTCGCTCTGCCAATTAACTTCTGCCAATAAAACCTCTTAAATTTTTGAAGTCAGTTTGAACCGAAATGGAACTTTTTTGGGATGAAATTAATGGAACGAAAATGATGGAACCTCTGAAGCCAAATTCACCTGATATTATGTGGCCATACCCATTGAATTGAATAAACCTATTGAAGTCTTAGAACCTAGGTATTAGGGAACTGTCAGCGGTCTGTATAAAACATGTCATTTGCACTACGCTGAAAACGCCCTAAGCTTTGGCTGCAACACTGACTTTGAAAGAGTATACAATAGTTGTCAAATATCGATAGGAATTTATAACAGGGAATCGTAGAATTACACGGAAGAAATGACTACTGGAGATATGGGGTCAAGATCACACACTCATAAGCCTGTCTGAAACCTATTAGTGACCCACTACAGATCGAGGTCTCCTCTCATAATGAGAAAGATGACTGCCTTAGTCCACCACACTGGCCTGCGGGTTGGTGGACTTCACGTGCCTTTAAGAAAAATATGAAGAATTCTCAGGCATGCAGGTTTCCTCACGATGTTTTCCGTCACCGTTTCAGCGGGTGACATTTGATTTTATAAAGCGCACATAACTTTTTAAGAAAGTCATCTGTGCATGCCTCTGGTAATCGAACCCGGACACTTCGAGTAAGAGGCCGAATTCTTAGCCACTGGGCTTTAACCGCTTCTTCACCAAGCATAATATATCTGTCTGCAACCATTAATTACAGCTCCCCTCGTAAATAATAAGAAGGATGTAGGCTAGTCCACCACTCCTATTGAGCTATGAAGAACTCCGAATAGTGTTATTACGTTATTAAAATTTGCACCAATCACAGCGTACTATGTTGTCACGTGATAACATTTTCAGCCAATCGCAACCATTGGTGTGATGATTGTGTCTTCACTCTGAAAATTGATTGTACTATAGTAACTTACAGTGTTCTCCGATGGTTATTTCTTTCGTGGATTAGTATGAAGCGATATTATTATTATTATGTTGGTTGTTAGCGAATTTTCTTATCTACTGTTAAACGAATAAGGGTTATATTAAAATGCACTTGTGAAGTTAAGAAGTTTCTTGGTATTTTGGTATCGAAGGTAAAGAATTAATGAGGTATATGAACTGAGAACAGTGCTCCAAGCAAAAACACTATCGTCAGTGTTCGTATAGTTAACGTGTGCCATTAGTATGGGAAGATGTCAGGCGGACTGAAATATCACGTACTAACGGTACGGGCAGAGGTTTATCGCATAGAAGCATACACCATGGTGGTGTATACTAATGTGAATTAGGAGATCTGTTTCAATGGGTGCTATAAAGATGTGCCGGGGCTTATCGATGGAGATAGAAATAGGGAAAAAGAAAAATGTTAAATTCATTTTTCACTGCCAATTTAAAATTTTATTCGAACCAAATTAATATATGCAATATAACTTAAACTACTAACCATTAATGGAGTAATCTTTTGAGAACATGGCCTAAATATTATTACTTTACTGCTTGAAAACGAACAAGTGATAATCGGACTTTTATTATATATTTATTAAAATGATTTAATTTATAAAAATACATGTTAAGCAGTGCTGTGACAAAATGTAATGAACATTGGATTTTTGGAAATAAGTCCTGACGGTACAAAACATAGATGTCTATGTAGAATATACCTTTAGGTATTGCAAAATTAATTAGTAGTAGGCAAATAACGCACGGAATTAGATAATTATGACACCTTAAATTTTTTCAATAGCAAATAGAATAATCATAGGAGTAATATTTTGCGATTAATCACACGTCATATTTGAACTGTACTTCGACTAGAGAGGCACTTACAAGTTGAAATATAGAGCGTTCATGCTCCGGTAGTGTTAACTCAGAGTTTTGTATACGTATATGTCAATTGTTGAGAAAACTTCGATAGCGTGATTCAGGATACATGTGGTGCCATCTGTTGACGAAAAGAAAAAATACGTTTATTGTTGACTGTTACACGAGAAAGATGTTACGAAAATTATAATAAGTTTAGAACCGTCTACCCTATGCGGGCATACAATAATTATGTCTTACATAATTAAATCTTAATTTTACATTTTCTGGCAATTGCTAAGTTATTAGTTTTGTTCAGAGGGCTTATTCTGTATGACCATTCAGATTTCGTGCCGATATCGTGTGTCATCCAACCGTATGTCATTTCATGAACTCGCCACGGCAAGGAACCTTAATGTCTAATCTATAAGGCACACAATAGATTGTCACGATATTTGACTTTTAAGCCTTTTGTGACTTTTTATCACGGGTAAGACACGACATTGCCGCGATACGAGTGTGAATGGTCATACAGAATCGGGCCCCAGCAGTCCAAATTATTTATTTATTCTAATGTTTTACCTAATCGAACTAATCGGCTTTGCAATGTGCCACCCATTACGTTACGAGGGCGTTAAAACCTGATTGTGTGTAGGTATTATGTGGAGTCAGCTATATACGGTACGCACTTTAATACTATAGATAGCGCACTGTTATAGGTTCTAAAAAATCTTCCTCTTATAAATTTAAATATACAGTCCATTTTTATTCTATTGTCTTTTTTTGGTAAACAATCTTGGCACTGCTTTTTATTGGAAAAAAGTTTAAAATTGCTTTAAAAAAATAAATTATAGTTTCTAGAAATCTGTTTCTGTCCTAAATGACAATTTGTTTTTTAAATTTTTGTAATTTTGTGTCTGCATTATTTTTTAATCGCAAATTAAAATAAAAAGACATGCTAAGATTGTTTACCAAATATGACAGGAGAATAAAAATGGACCATAGATTTCCTCAGCGTTTTTACGGATTTCCAAGACATTAAAAGTTTACTTATGTAGGTATAGTAGGTATATTTAACTGTATTAGATTGACTATACTGTACGTTATTGTAGGAGTTATTTTTGTAGGTATGTCGACGGTGGTTGTGGCCAAAGCGATGTGACATTGCCGTTATTGTATGTACAAAGTTATATTTTTCGAATATTTATTGTAATGGTTTCCAAATATACTCTGTTGATCTGTTTTGCGTTGTTTATTTTACCTGATTATTTTTATATTATGTACTAGTAAAACGGACCTAACGTGAACGAATATTCTTTCCTTTTCACGTTACATGATATGTATCTGAAGAATATCCAAAAAAAGTTATTTAATGCTAAATAGAAAATTTAGAAGAAAATTGGCCAAAAACCTTGATGTTAGGACGAGCAGGCACAGATTAGGAATCTATTTTAATCCTAGGTACGGTCTACTATTTAGAATATTTAGATCATAGTCTTTATTTCTCTAGGGATTCTAACGCTTACGTTTTTCATTACAGCAGAGCGTTTTGTTCTAAAATTTCGATAAAACTGAAAGTCAAACAATGCTACGATTGTTTCCAAACTATTCCGAAAAAAGCTCACTCTGTAGTCATTTTTTAGAGCACGACGAACGAACCTGTGCGGCCAAATTGCAGCCGGTTTTATTTGATTTGTCATGCAGGTAACATCATTCGAACACGTAAAAAATAAAAGGTTGACTGCTAGTAAATATTGATTTGATCAAACACATGAAGTATAAGTTGCAAATGATGTTTAGTCACTGCAACTCAGGTTCAAACCAAAGGTTGGTTGGAAATGTCATGTGAGATCGCAAATGGTTAACCGTATGCAATGAGGTATGCAGCGGTGATAGCCCAGTGGCTTAGAATTCGACCTCGAATCGAGGGGTCCGGGTTCGAATCCCAGTGGCACGCACCAATGACTTTGTAAAAAAAGTTATGTGCGATTTATGAAATTAAATATCACCTGCTGTTTACGGTGAAGGAAAACATCGTGAGGAAACCTGCATGCCTGAGTTCACAAAAAAAATGCTCTCAAAGGCATGTTAAGTCCACCAACCCGTAGTAGGCCAGCGTGGTGGACTAAGGCCTACATACCTCTCATTGTGAGAAGATACCCGACCCTGTAGTGGGTCATTAATGGGTACTGACATGACATGCAATGAGGACTACGATATCCGCTTCAAAGCACTATCAAAAACACTAAATCACAACCAAGAACATTCTGCTTCACGATCAGGGTTAAGAATGTGGCGAATATTTCTGGTTAAAAAAAGTAATGATTTTTATATCTTACATCAGTTTTACCTCATTTCTAAGTACATTTTTGTGTTTAAAATTATTTAACTTGTGGCATGTCTTAGTACGCCGAATTTTGTAGAATTTCTCATGTAAGTGAATTTTTGTATTCTTGTGAGAATAAAGAACTCTTAAACCTTAAACCTTAATGTAATCGGCTTCAATCTTCAACTTGTAAACTTGTATCTGTGCAAGCTCATCTCAGGCACGGCTGAACCAATATATATGCAATTTTTTGCGTAGAGGAAACTTTGGGCAACACATATATATTTAAAAAAAGTAGGGATCCCTACGAAAACCCCGTTCAAAATAAAGTATCTTCAATTAAGCCTGAATTCTCTAAAGTATCAGAAGTATTCAGGTACGATTAACCGTACGATCTAGAATGGCAGAGCAAAATGCGGGCATGCGACTGAAAACCAATTAGCCGGAAGATAAGACAAAGGCGCGCAGGCTATTGCTTAAGTAATCAGCGGGTGCAAGGCATGCAATATTCTTGGGAACCCGTCGCACAAGCCTTGGAACTTGAGGTTCAGAAGCTTTGAAAGCTTTCCGACGTCGGCAAGTGATTTGATGGACGTTCTTCGATAGGTGGATGTTGCAAGAATTTGAAGGTTTTGAGGAGTGGGACACTCGTAGTACGACGGGTAAATTTCCTTATGATTTCATATGGGTAGATACCTACTTTTTGTGGAATCTGAAATAATAAAATGATTTCATAAAATTTACGAATCTTTTCTATTTTTCAATACCTATCCGTGTTAATCCGGATAATCAATTCAAAAGCCAAGACCCCGAAGGCCGTAGCTTAAGCCGTCTGCAGCAAAACCGCTTACGAGCTCCAAACATATTAAGATAAAAACTCTGTCTTACACTACATATAAGTACGTATAATTTAAGCGCGATTGGAGTTTTCTATAGGTATGGAGCTGTCCTAATTGAAATTTGACATCACAAAATGTATTTTAATGTATGCAATACCGTTGTCGTGCGAGAAATTTTAGTCCGACATGGCAATTAGGACACGGGATAAGTCTCTGTCCTCCTTTGTAGGTGCAGAAACTTAGTAGCTGTCAACAAGTCTCGTATCGCAAACGTCTGTTCCGTATATTCTCCATTCACAAACAGAGTGACTTGAACAATGAACCGCTTTCATTGTGAGAAGTCTGAAGCGCGGTGAAGTAATGCCCTTGTGTAGGTTGGAAAGTAGATGATTGCTTTACTGAAATTTATATACATATCCGATTGTTGCAAAACGTAGGACTATTAAAGTTTAAAAATGCGTAAAAAATTAATCTTTGTTTGGACCTCGAATTAGAAAACATCTCAGTCTCATGTAATAATCCATCTTTAAAATTATTGCTTTGCTGGGATCCAATCCAGGACGTCATCGCGTCACCTCGAAGTTTTGTATATGCTGCGATGTAGAAAACTTTGATAGCATGATTCAGGAAAGCCGTGGCGCGCACTATGCAAGTAAGTATCTAATTACATAAACACGTCAACAGCCTCGTTTATTAGTTCGTTAAGCTGAGTAGACGTAGTCAAACCGTCTTCACGAAATCAGTAGTTGTGTAGAATCTAAATTCACCGTGGCATTCGTACAGCAAGGTACGTGAGATCTCAGTTCCCTGTCGTTAACAAACAGAATGGGAACAATAGACTGTTTTGAACCTGAAGGATCTCAGAACAAGTGCCGCTTGTACTCCTCAGTAGGTAAACGACCGCGTGCCAGCGTGCCAGTTTGCAGTCCAAAACTAACATTTTATAATTTCACTAAGTCAGTACGTATTGCAATTAAGACTGCTCCATACACACAGGACCGTCTTAACCTTTTGGAGGCCCTGGTAATATTGGGCATATTAGGATATGGGCCCTTCTACCAGGTGGACTGACGACCTGAAGAAGACAACGGGAAACCGTTGGATTCAGAGGGATTAGGGGAGGCCCATGTCCAGCAGTGGACTGCCGAGGGCTGAAAGGAAGGAAGGGGCCCATTGTAGTAAGTAATTAAGGTTCGATTTTTTCGAATTAAATAAGTTTTTTGGTAATAAATATTGGTTATCGTTTGGTGATCTGACAGGAACTAGCGACTTTGATTGAGCGACGGTGACCACTTACCATCAGGTGACCCGTCTGCGTGTTCGCTTGCTCCACTTATAAAAAAAAATAGTATTACTTTCTCGTGTAAACACAACACTATCGCTAGTTTCAAAGTAGGCGACAACACGTGTAGTGGGCGTGTTCCATTCCGTTTGGTTGACAAAGGCGTGTAGTGACAAACGCAACAATGCCGTCTTCAAGCTGAACACCTCATTCATCACTCACGTAAAATGAAATAGAAGTTCTTACTGCCCTAAGTATAAAAGTCGATAATTATCAGACAGAAACTACAATTTAGCTATAAAATTATAATTATTATAGAACTTTGATGCAGATTTTAGGGGATTTCTGTTTCTTTTGTATTCATTGAGAAAAATGATTTTAAAATTAACTGACGATGGTTTGTTCAAGTACAAGTTGACTACTAAATCTCTACATTTTAAGTGCATCATACATGAATTGCAATCACAGAAATATAATTTTAAAAAGTACTTAACCCACTTTCAGATTTGTTAAAAAAACTTTGATTCTGTATACTTTATCGAATCCGAAAATTAAAAAGTTAGTAATTTAACTTTAAAAAGTAATTATCAGTATAAATATAACTATCAGTTCAATGATTTGGTCCTCATAGCATAACCAACAATAACAGTTCCTGTATATCAAACGTTTTGCCTAAATGGTCCTCAGAGCAAAACAAACTGAAAGGATTCCTTTCACATATTAACTTAACTACTGTGATCTCCATGTAAACACCTAGCGTAACACAAACAGGAAATATTAAAAGAACAATAAACTCCGAGGGGTACTAAATAAAAACTAAACGCGGTACTAAATAAAGTCGTCACACAATTCACGCTCGGGCGAGAGTGCGAGTTCCCGCTCCACGCTTCCGGCGCCGCCGCCTTGCCGCCGTCCGGCTTCCTAATGTCAAAATGGAGAACAATTCCGAATACTTTTTGTGGAACCGTGTGCCTTAAACCCGCATACTTAGGCCAAAACCTTAAACTAACCCACATGCAAATTAATGATTTTCATTTTTATGATGCATGCGTAAAATTGTACTTTTTGCACCTCCATCTTGGCGGGTTTATGTCACTTATGCTATAAAATCGTATGTATACTATACGCGTGTATGAACTTACCCTTATATTTATAATACGGCGATTATAGTACGGCGATTAGCATCCTGAGAGGAGCTCGGGCGCTAACTTCACGCTGTACAATAATGAGCTACTGCTGTTAAAGATAACTGACAACGTTTAAAAATAATTGTGAGCTTAAGGTGTGTAGATTATATCGAAATAATTATACCACTCGTCTATTATGTACTATACCCTTACCTACATAACCCTACAACCTACGACTTTTATGCAGACAACTTCATATGAAAAAGGGAACCGCGTTCACGCTCGATTGCTCGAGTGTTCGAACGGTACGAGTAGCATGAGGCGCCGCGCTGCCGGGTGCCGGCGTCCGTCCGGTGAGTGTGGATGTGGACCGCGCGGGAACTCGCGCAAATACACCCATTACCGGCTGTAGGCGGCGCGAATGATGAATCACTGGATGTCTGATTTTTGGGTACCACTATCTTAACTATGATGTCTGATAGTTACGAAGATGAGTGGAAAATTTCGAGGAGAGGTTCTGCTCTGTAAAACACTCTGAAACAGTTTTGCCATTAAAGTTTGTATCTTACAATAGGACAGTGGACTTTATTCGTTTATCTGTTTTGCCATATTAAATTTAGATTTGGGTCTTTTTTAATGAAAAAATGAAATGACTAAATACACTTAATAGTTCAAAGTCTTGTATTCATTGTCAGGTACAAGTTGTGCACAAAGTCTTGTAGTCGTTGTTAGGTACAAGTTGTGCTCAAAGTATTGTATTCATTGTCAGGTACAAGTTGTGCACACTTATGAAGTCATTCAAATTTGAGTCCGTTTCGATAGTTATCGATAAACACGAAAAAGCTCGTCGGTGATCCTCTGGGTTGTTTAAGAACATACTCCAAAATGAAGCAAAGGGTGCCTTTACTGCATGTTATAGGTTATATTATGAGCCCTGAAGAAAGGTCCTCAAATAGCGACCACGATGAAGCAAAAGGAGCACAGGTCGTCCTCCTACCAGGTGGACTGACGACCTGAAGAAGACAGCGGGAAACCGTTGGATTCAGGGGGCTCAGGACCAGGTGGAGTGGCGTCAATTAGGGGAGGCCCATCTAGCAGTGGAGTACCAAGGGCTGAAAGGGAGGTAGGAACCGTAGGAAGATGAGTCCTGCGCTCATCAGTGGGACAAAAACAGGTACCCAGCCAGTCGTGAGCTATAAGTTTAAGAAAACGGAACGTTCCGTTAATAACTAGCTTTCTTTAGGCACTATACTAGCTCCAGTTTCTGCGTCATAAAAATAGATGAAACGGCTTCGTGCAAATACAGTCATTATCGGCTGGGGGCGGCAATTCCACTGAGTTATTGTTTCACAAACGGTCCCACATTCGTTCTGAACGAGACGATTTCCGTTACGTGGGAAGCATTGTTTTTGCCAAGATTACATACTTACCACTTACAGAATAAATAAACGTAACTTTGCTATGGATCTAAATAGGGCTATTGATTATATTATAGCGTTAATTAAATTAAAAAATCACAAATGTAGTGGCCGTCATGAGTCGTGAGTACAGATAAACAGTGTAGGGATATTGTACACTTTCGACCAATGGACAGCAGCCGAAAAATCGCGCTGGACCAATAGACGTTGCACACTGACGACTGACGAACCAATCGCGTGAACCGCAGCAGTCAATGTCAAACCGGCCAATAAAGATTGTACTCACGACTTATGCCAACTACTATATCTGCGCGTGTAGAAAGTTACGATACAAAACAAAACAACAATATATTTCAACAGCTAGAAAGTTTATTAAATGTGAAAAACTAATTTCACGTCACTACTCGCCAGTACTCGCATATTGCAATAGACCAAAAATCTTTATTTTGCGATTCAAAATTTCACCAGTCCCGATACTCTCAATATGGCGATTGAGACCGATACGCATTTGCAGAGAATAGAAAAAAGAGTGAACGAAGTCTATTGGCATTTTTTCAATATTCGTTCGCTCAGTTCGCTTACAAGATGGCGGACCGCGGAACGTGGACAGAGCCTGTTGAATTATTAAAATCACGCCAACAGAGCGTGTCTTCACTAATCTATCTTTTGTCAACGGGATTGGGAAAGGAAACGGTCTCAGACTGGCGATGCGACGCGCTCGTTTTGGGCAATTCTGCTTTTGTTCGATTTGACCGAAACATCGTATTTTAGGTGGGTATTTGAGGCAAGGAAAATTGAGGCCATCGCTTCGATTAGGCTTCGTTTGCTACCGACTAATAAAGATGTATTGAGGATTGAAGAGGTTGGATTTGGTATTTTGAGGTAATAATTCTGAAAACATTAGTAAAATTAATGATTTATCTGGAGGTTTCAATATAGTATTTACCTACTATAAAACATCAGTAAAACAACAATCAATTCTACTTAAATTTACCAATTCATTATCTAGCTGGCAGTTTAATATTCTTGCAATATTTGCTGATCGTCCATATCTCAATAATTCAAATACCAATCATCAATTAATTAGAATATACCATCTATCCTTTCCGGCCTTAGAGTTTCCAAACAACATTTAATTAAGCCCCAACGGCTTAATATCCTGGGCCGACCGCACTATGATTTATTGACGCTCGCCGACCCACCCGTAGACAAAGGCCCATGAATGGTGAATGGTGAACGAGTCGGAATCGGCTTAGTTCTCAATTTATTGTTGGTTTGACCTTTACAAAAAGTCTCTTGGACCAACTTTGGGTTTATGACGAATGGACCTAGATTGGAGTGAAAATATTTGCTGGCTACAGAAATCTTTAGGGTTCAATGAACCCTCTGTAGGGGTCTCTTTTAGGTAATCGCCGTACGTGAAACTGCTGTCTACTTATTACAGGTACTACTACTACTACTGTTAGATGTGCCTACCCAGTGCCTAAGAACTGGGCTTATCTACATTTCTCTCTTATCTTTTACAAATCTCTGTGTTTAAGTTCTGTCGTGCCAGACAATTAGGAATTTTATATACCTTAAAAATAGCCTCGAAACCATGAAGACATTGATTGAAGTAACGAAGTGAGCATTCGGTCGAATGGACCAATAATTACGCGACGGGGAGCGAGTAGCGATTTCCCCGCGGACGAAATCTCGATTGAGTCGCAAATTGTTCGTTGTTAACAAAATGAACTTCTTTTTAACGAGATTAAATATTTAAACGTAAAAATGGGACGAGTTTAAATAAGTAGGTATATACTCATACTAAAAATGAAGCAATACACATATTAATTTTTTAAGCAGGACTGATCGAATTGATTGGCTCACGTTTTACGATTTAAGTAACGAAGTCGATGAAACCTCGCATGAATTACTAAAAACTTAAAAAAACACTAAAAAATAAAGCGATAAACTGATCATTAGCCGTAATTAACAGAGATAGATAACCCGTGAAAGTTCACAGACAGTGATTGAAGTAACGAAGTGAGTATTCGGTCGAATGGACCAATAATTACGCGACGGCGAGCGGCGGCCGATTTGCCCGCGGACGAACTCCCAATCGAGTCGCAAATTATCCGTTGTTAACTGCATGAACTTCGTTATTGGCCAGTTTTTAATACTTAATATATTGTTCTTTTATTTATTTATTTATATTTTTTATTCGGCCTGTGATCATCCACTCCTGGATGGAGTGACAATGATAAAAATATATTAGAATAGGGTATTACGGCCTATGTCAAAAAGCTTTTTATATGAATTCCTAAGTCATAAAAACCCATGAAAAATTTTAAAAAAATATTTTTGCAAACAAATATTATGTAAAAAAAGACTTTTCAATTTAAATTTCAAAAATCCCCGCGAAAACACGGTCTCGGCCGTATCGGCGCTGCCGCCGTGTTTGTGACGTCACTCGCAGTGTAAACAATACATGTCAGTAGTAAAGGAAGAAAGTTATACTCCATTGTTTATTTACACTGCTAATGACATCACGCCGATAGCTTGCATGGCGTATAGCGTTTTTGACACTTGAAAAACAGATTAAAAAAAAGCTGAATTTTAAAATTGAAATAATAAATGTATAGGTACTACATTTTTTTAGAACAGAAATCACCATTTTTCACTTGCTTTTAACAAAATCTATCAATATTACATAATTTTGGATTTTTCCTTGCATGGTGCGAAATACCCTATTACTCTATTTTATGCTAGGAGTGTTTTCACGTTTTATAACTTTTTTACGTTCGAATTTTTTTCTACTCTCTCAATTATATCCATAGCTACATAGTTTTATACTAAATACCACTTGATTGAAAAAGTAGGAACTACAAATTACATTTTGATGAAGATGATTATTATATGATTAATAACATGATACCATCCATAAAAGTCGAAGATAATGACATGATTAATAATCATGTTATGCCATCCATAAAAGTCCAGGGATGATGGGAGTAACGAAGTCAGAACGGCCGAATGAGCCAACAATTACGCGAACAAATTCCCAGCAGATATAATTCCGATCGTCGCTGAACTGTTCGCTTCTAACGACCTGAATACTAGGCTCTGCAAAATTGTCATGAAAATCTTCCATAGTAGGTATGAAATGGTTTTGTGAAAACTGAAATGCTTTTTATTTCAAAATAGAAAAAAGAATATTCCTTGATTTTTTCAAATATAAATGTATGAAATCGGATCGGCTCTTCTCACACATTGAGTCACACACATTCTCACACATTCAGTCACACACATTCTCACACATTGAGTCACACATTGGTCTTAGTCCGCCATGCTGGCTTGATATAGGTTGGTAATATCCGTTAAATTTTTGAATAAGTTTAAGAAATTTATTTGTTGCCATTACAATTTCATATTCTTGTTTTCTTTATAGTAGGAGAAATTAAGGCAAAGTAAAAATATTTGACTCTGCTAAAGAGCGAAGGTGATAAAATGACGTGTTATCAATTTTAAAATAATAAGGTATGTGCAGTCAGAAAGAGAATTATTGAAAAAAAATTACATTACTCAGGTTAACCCACGCATTGCTGGGAAAATCTCGCTGTAGACCACGTATTTCGGTACGCGGCAGAAAGGCGCTGAGAGATTTGAATCCCAGGGCAAAGGGACGTGTGACGGGTTAACACGGCTAATTCAACGTGAAAATGACAGGTTTGATGAACCGTGGCCACGAGGGTGTTTTAACTGCAAAAATGTACATCCAAAGCAACGAATACGGTTTTACTATTGACGACCATAGAGTTTAGGAAATAGAAATAGAATAGTTAAGAGTAAAGTTGGTACTTTACTCTATTTGATGGTATTTTGATGGTTTTTTTTGTTTGTTATGAGAAAGGTTCTAAAATATTGCTAAAACCTACAGCTACCATGAAAAATACGCGTGATAATATACACTATATGTACTTAGGTTACATAAGACCTTGGCCTGATTGGCTGTCATAACCGATCATACCAAAAGAAAATTTAAATATGGTGCTCTGGAGCTGTCCTAATTGAAATACGCACTGATATGTGACAAATGTGCGACAAATGACATTGTCGTATTGGCTAGTTTTGCATGGAATTTCTTCTTCGTCGTTTTCTCATGTCTGATGGTCGACTCGTGACCGTAGTAGTCAATCTACTTATCCCAAGAAAACCATTATTAGTAAGGGCATGAAATTAGGACATGGTGTAAAACATATAAAAAATATTACATATCGGATCAGAGCAATCAAAAATAAATAACAATATCTGCAGTGCAGCAAATATAAAGCAAATCAAATCGCTCCGGTCACAAGAATTAAGGATAGTTTAGCGCTTTAGGAAAGGATAAAGTTTACGTCTGCTGGAAATAGGGTTGGACAGCTCAAAGAAAAGTAGGACAAGAAAAAAGTAGTAAGAAAAGTAGGAAAGAAAGGAAAGAGAAAATCATGTGCTAATAATTTTATTTTTGAATGTTTTTCCCTAATAATATTATGTGGCTACTACAATATACGAATAGTTGTGGAAAATTTGTTTCGTAAATATAGATCTCATTTTTAGATGGGTTCTACTTCTAGGAGGGGTCCGATATTTGTGGTTTTTATTTTTTTTGACCCTGTTCTTAGCCACTCTCAACCTCAAACAGAGAAATTGGTCACATGTTTCACTATGATGTTCGTGTAGCGATAACAATGGTTTATTTTGTAGTTTTAAATGTTTCAAAGATGGCGGCTCATGTGCATAAGTTACGAGGTGTCAACGTTGAAATTCGGAATGAAAAATAAATCCCATCATAATCTGAATCAATTTTTAAAACTCCACAACTTCAAAACTTAAAGTTTTCCGGGAACACTTTCCAGGCAAATCCTTTTTTTTCGGACCAAATACCTGGAAGGTTAAGGACGCCGTAGAGGTTTACATACCTCAATAAAGATTTAAGCGGAAAGCATTTCACAACCCTCAACGGGATTTAAATACTCTGACAATATGATTTTATAGGAAAAAAACAAAACGATTTCCATGATTAAAACGTTTAAACTAAGTCGTTTGCATGGCGTCAGAACTGCGAATGAAGTTTGAGCGGACGTTACTCAATCCATTGGTGCAGAAAACGAGTTCTCTTCAATTTTAAAAATAGTTCTAGTTCCTATTTTCCCATGATTACTTAATGAAATTTATGTGGGCGTTTTTGATCTACGAATGTAAAGTTTAATATAATGTTGGGAAGAAGATAATTGATTCTAATATTAAGTACCTATTCTATTTCTATTTTTAGAAACTGAAATGAAAGTATAAAACTTATGAATCTTTTCTTTATTACGTCCATTGCAATAGTGACAGTTCTTATTTGCAATATCTGTGCTCTTCTCTTTCTTCCTCTGCGCCAGCCAGTCCTAGCTATTGAATTGATTGTGAAGGATGTAGCTTCAGCCGTCTTCAACAACCGTTTACGAGCTCCAAATTCCTTCTTTTCTTACAGTCTCTATACCAAAATTTTTTTCTGAGGTGGTTTTGATGATGAGTACAGTACAATACTTTTAAATTTTCACCTGTGTTTGGACTATAGGTAAGAAACTGAAAAAATCATTTTTAATTGAATACGTATAGCGTATACCAGATCAGCAGATTCATACCAGACACATAAATTATCACGGGCGACTAGAAACGAAAACAAAAATCATAGGCTCGATCGTGCGTCGGGTCTGAAAAAAAAAACAACGTTTGACGTTTGGCGCAATTTTTCCGCCAATTTCATCGACGCGAGGCAAAGGACTGGGTGCTGTACAGCCTCTAATCTACTGGGTTCATCAGTGCGTGTAGGAGAGGCTGTGTGCTACCTACTAATTGCTCTCTAGTTGCCTTGATGTTGAGTTAACTCTGTCAATATAGGTATCTGCAGCGAGCAAATGAAGATGGAGGTTCGTCGCGACAGTAACTAACCGGGTTTGATTACCGATAGTGATGATAGTTTACATGTGAATTGGAGAGATAATATCCATTAAAAATTTTATTGCTCCTCAATTAGTATTCTGAAAACAATGTAACTTTGTATGTTGTATTTTTACGCCTAAACCGCTTAACCGATTTTGATTAAATTTGTTCAAGAATTGTACGGGACCTCAGGAAATGTAACCTACTGTAAAATTATGTACTTTAAAAGAGCTATGATTCTAGAACATAATCACAGTTAGTATAATATTAATAAGTAATTTGTAATCAAATTGATTGTGAAATTACTTTAATTATTACGTGAGAGAAACCTTGGTAACCTGTTTGTCTTCTCTTCTTTAATATAAATATGCTTAATTCATCACATCAATAGATACAATATTGCCGAGAAACTGTTTTGCAGTTTGGCAGATAGATTTTTTAGCCCATTGTAAGTTTCGTGAATTAAAGAAAATACATTTTGTGACATAATGAACCTAAAATAAGTTTTTGGGAGAAAATTTGAAAAGTCAATTGCCCACCGGCGCCCTTTCCGGAGTTTTGCATACAAAGCGTTCCAGAGGCTTTCAAAGGGTTACCCGGTTGAAAACTTTTGCACGGGCCTAAAGCCTTTCATAAGACAAAGGTACATTTTATTTTCAGCGCCCACCCCTTTAATTATTGTTAGGAAACTTTTAATTTGTAAAGGTATTTGTCGAGGAGTTTGGTGATAATAAATGTTGTGTTATTTATTTATTCTGTGGTAACGAAGATGTTTAATGAGATTATGAGAGCAATTTAAAGATTTTTCTGGGAATCGTTATGTTATTATCGTGTGGTAGCTAGCCACATACGTATTTTTGTGTACACGTATTATAAGGGTCTACGCAGACGTACCACAACCACACCACAACTGCAACCACACCACAACCACACCACGTGGTCGGGTGTCAAATAGTATGAAAACTGTCACTTCCATTCACACGACCGACATTTACCGACCTGTGCTATTCATATGAGACCATAAACTGACTGCATTTTGTCACGTGGTTGTGGTGTGGTTGTGTAGTCTGCGTAGACCCTAAGTGTGCCTAATATTGCGATATTACATAGATCATTAAAAAACAACTGGTTATGTGATTGTCTATAGGTTTTTTAGGAAGTTGGAGAAATGAAGCCACTGGATAAAGTGAAGGTCGAGGGTGAACATTTCAGTCCGTGTCTCCTAAGTCTTCAGTCCATTTTCGCAGTCCTCACAAATTATTTTAGTGCAAATTGAAATTATCTATGCTTTAAAAAGGTTGTCTATGTCTAAGTGACGCCATTTATACTTTAAAAAGCGTTGGTTTCTTTTTTACTTGAAATATTATTTTTCTTTAACATTTCAATGCAAAAATTGCATTGCTTAAATTTTCAACTCTATTAACATAGACATTTCGGAGTTTTTATTCAGCCAGCCCTTTGAATGCCGCGGACCGTTTTGTATGCAAAACTGGAATAGGAGCCAGTGGGCAATCGCTTCGAGTTTTTTAATTTTCCGTGTAAAAAAGTTCTTTTGGTTTCGCGGGCTATGGAGCTGCGTGAAAGTAAATATTTTGCCGTATTTTGCCGCACTCGTATTTCTCTGAAGCGCACTTCATACTTCTTCTTCAGTGGAATATCGCAAAATATAAACTTTGAACTGCGCTTATAAGTTTTCTAAGTTCTGCTAGCGTTCTCTAAAACGTTTGATAAGTACTTCAAAAATTCTTCTCCTCGAAGCTATTGCTTTACGTCTTTTGACCTTTTATATGTATTTATGGTTAGTGGTTGATTGTCCATTTGAGACACTTCTACCTTGTTCCAGAGAGTAACTGGCTCAAGTACCTGCATGTCACCAGTCATAAAAAGCCGCATTTTTACTACGAGGTATAGTTAACAGTGTTTAACTTAAGGTATGATTGATGACATCCAGATACAACCTTAGTGAGTACTTTGTCCTGTTCGAGGTTGGATGACCGACAGAGACCCATTATCATTAAACGCTTTTCGAGAATATTTAGAGTACCAAGCATCAATATAAATAAGATTGAAAACTCACCTTTTTAGATTACACAATAATTTCAAAAAACGTGTCGACTAAAAGCATTTAAAGTGAATTTAGCGCAAACGGTAGCAGCGGGGCGCGTCGCAACTTTCTCAATAATTCCCGCCTTCCCGCGCCGCCATTAGAGGGAAGCGGGGAAACAGGCCGGATCGGGAAGCCGTTATTAAAATTTAAAATCTCTGACCTTTTTCATGACTCGTGTAGTCATGAAGGTAGTATGTTGCTGAAAAGGTGGAATCTGTGCTTGGAAATATTTATTAAATGATTGATTGGTTACAAACGTACGAGTATGTTGTAGGTTACCTTGATTGATTAAATCAAAATCAAAATCATTTATTTGCACGAATATGGGTTAGTTATTGGTTTTTCAGGGCATTAAAAGTACATTAATACTTATTTAAAGTAGTCCATTACACCATCAATTAAAATAAGGCAATCATAAAAAGTAGATTTATGTACCTACTTAGGTACAATTTCAAAAACTCTGAATTTGGCTGTGATTTGACTGTGGATAGTTTAAAACGTAAATTACTATGAACGTAACTAATCTATAGTTTAAAAAATCATTGGTGGCCAGCAAGTTCTTTTGCTGGTTTAAAGTTTTAAATAAATAATCTGAAAACGGAACGGTGGATTGAACATATCAATACTTACTAAGAACTGTATTTTCCTTTCACCTTCACTCGGTTTCTTTCTTTCCACTTTTCGCGTCACGTCATGCTTACAACCCCAAAAGTTTATTGTGTCCATTGATTCATAATGTGTAGGTAATGTTGAGAACAACAACAACTCAAACAAAAAATCTTTCCGAACTAAACACTTATAACTTAAAGTATACCTTTTAGTAAGCCGTAAAATATTCCAGAGAGCAAAAAAGTCATTCGATTTCATAGACATTTTCGGCGCCAGCCCGGCGATATCGTAAATAAAATTTAAGATTAGATCCATATTTTATATTAACAGCGTCTACCGAAGCCTCAAAAGCAAAGGAGCTGAGCGACTGATAAACCCAATGAGGCTGAATTAGGCCATTTACAGACGCTGCCGTAGTCGCGAGGCAAATTACTGCCAACCGACAAATGTGATTTGTCGTTTCCCGCCATAACGCTTTCGAACGCCTTCGATTTCAAATTTCGACTCAAGGAATTCTATTTCCACGTTCCACTTGAAGCGAAATCAAATTAAATCTTAAAGCAATATTTTTAGAGTTCACATTCCCTTTCCTGTTAAAAAGGATCAGACTGATTCGCATAATTAGCGCTAATATTTTGACGGCAAATATAAGGAGTCTTTACCGTCATCCATTTTCAAATTTGAACTTTCTGAATTAATTTTTTTCGTTAAAAAATCACGAGATGGACGGTTAAATGAATTTGCTTTAAATCCATTTATCGTAGCTGCTGTTGCGTTGCACGTAATAAAGTGTACGTTGGGGATGATAAAAATGAAATACAGTATTAATCGACTCCAGGCTGCAAATTCAGCCTTAATTAAAATTGTCTAAAATTTCACAACCCCGATGTAGGCATAAAAAGGCATACTACTTTTATATTTAGATAGGTTCGGAGTATCTATTCCGTGGTTCGGAGTTATAGGTATAAGGTGTCTAATGGTGGATTTCAATAACCGATCTTTGGATATGGATAGAACCTACAATTTTATTGCCAAGATACTCTTTTTAATTGCTATGGAATAACAAGTGTCGCTAGGCAACCAAAACGCATATACTCGACGGATTTATTATTGAACCCGGCCGCAAGTTAACGAAACTTTGGTTTAAAGTGAACGTGGTCGCTAGAAAATATATATTGCGAAACGTGTCTGAAACAGAACAAGGTGTAGTTTGTTTCTGAAATATCATAGACAAGAGCCCATTGTTTCGTCGTAAAGTAAATTTTACAGCGTCTGTACCGGCTAGCTGCTATTCCATGTCGTGGGAGCAGACGAAACGACATTCTCTTTTATTTCCTGCTTCAAAAGGCTAATGGTCGGTTTCAATAATCGATCTTCGCATATGGATAGAGGTACTTACTGTTTAGTTGCTATGATAATCTTTTTAATTGCTTTGGAATAACAAGTGTTGCTAGCCAACCAAAAAGGATAACCATACCTAACGGATAGATTATTGAAACCGGCGGTAAGTTTAAAGTTAATGTGGTCGTTAGCAAATTGATATTTTGAAACGTGTCTCAAACAGAACAAAGTGTAGTTCGTTTCTGAAATATCATAGACATGAGCGCATTATTTCGTCGTGAAGTAAATTTTATAGCGTCTGTACCGGCGAGCCGCTATTCCATCTCGTCGAAGCAGAAAACGACATTTTCTTTTATTTCCTGCTCTATAGCGACCTTACATTGTAAGAGACTCAAAGAGGTGGCGATTTTGACTTCAATTTTATCGTTGCGTTCATTTTTGTCTATAATTTTTTTTTGTTTATAAATGAAATTGATTTTTAGAGCTATTCTTACCACTCCATTATTAATTATATTACTTAACACTCCATTTTTTGCATCAAAAAAGTACGAGTATATCTATACACTTGATGACAGTCAGATTAATGAATCAAAGAATAATTGTGTAAATTAAAGTTTTTTAGTGTAATTGAATAAAAATATAATATAATCCGCTTTCGCTTTGGGTGCTTCTCAGCCTCTCAGGTTAATGTCGGGGAGAAAAAAGGGCCTATGTTACTCAGGCTGAATGTAGCTTTCCAATGGTGAAAGAATTTTTGAAATCGGCCCAGTAGTTGTTGAGTTAATTCGTTACAAACATACAAAAATACAAATGTTTCCTCTTTATAATATTAGTATAGAAGTATAGATAATGGCAGCTCTACATGGGCTCTACACGGGCATTGACCAACATTTTGTAAACCGAGAAAATATACGTACCTACACATAGGGAAAATCAGTATCCGTACTGACATAATATTTTCCAAGTATCGCGCTCAGATGCGTCTGATAAGAGTTTACTCCGAACTTCAGCGATGTACGAGTAGGTATACCGAGCTCTATTGTGTCACATGTCCTTATTTGCTTTTTCGAAGGAAAGCAGTCTAGTTGGATAGAGATAGTGTAGAGATTTAGCGATCCTTTGGATGGCGGGATCAGGATCAGAGTTCGAAATTTTATAAAGCTTTCCAATAGTTGTGACGCAGTATGAATGCGAATAGCGGTGATAGCCCAGTGGCTTAGCATTCGACCTCGAATCGAGGGGTCCGGGTTCGAATCCCAGTGGCTTTGTAAAAAAAAGTTATGTGCGCTTTATAAAAATTAAATATCACCTGCTGTTACGGTGAAGGAAAACATCGTGAAGAAACCTGCATGCCTGAGAGTTCAGAAAAAAAAAAGTTCTCAAAGGCATGTGAAGTCCACCAACCCGCACTAGGCCAGCATGGTGGACGGCGGCCTACATCCTTCTCATTGTGAGAGCAGACCCGACCCTGTAGTGGGTTAATGGGTTACTGACAAAAAAATGAATGCGAAAGTTAAAGGATTGATGGATGGATCAATGTATTAATATTATTTGTATGTTGGCAATGATTATGCATAAACACCTAGCCCTATGGCGAATATGAAACCAGTAAACCAAATAAAAAAAGTGTTAAAATAATTTTTTTTCATAAAAGTTTTGTTTTCTGTTGAAAGTACGGGAATTTCCAAATAATGTTCAAACTATTTTTTAAACCGCGGACAGAAAAGACTGAATTTTCGTTAGGAAATGGTTATTAGTTTCTGCTACTTATGAGACGCCCGGTATACGTATTGTCTTTGTTCGCAGGGTTGCTTGCGTTGAATTCGATTTGCTTGCGTAATTTTTTTTAGGTTTCTTTTCAAGTCAAAGTCTTTCAACTCAATTTTTAAGCTTTCACTTTAAAAAATTGCCAAACCCAAACATTCAGTCTTCTGCATCGTCAAAATTAGTATGTGACCTAAGATATCAAATCTGCTGACTTAAAAGCTTTTGTGCTGGTACAATCGGCACACGCGGGCGTCGTAAGTAAGTTTCTCTGTTTCAGTTCTCCGCTGCCTTTGATAAAATCTCTCTGTCATTTTCAGAAAACCTCGATTAATCGAAACGTTAACTCACTCTTTCAATTCTTGGAAATAGAATGGAAAAGATGCTTCCCTTTCGATTCCGTCTATTAAATTTCTATGAAATTGATACACTTTCACTTTAATTTAATTTAATACGTTGAGTCTTTTTGCGTTTTTTTGTCTCATGATCCAGCGGCGGGTGGTAAAACAAATGAAATAAAATAAATAGAATTACAATTACTACATGTAAATTAATGTATAAGAAATGATCAAATTTCAATAAATAATCTCATTTAATCGTTTGAGCAAACATTAAACATTAAGTAGGTACTTAGTTTGCTCATTCGTAATTTCATATTAAAAATAAATTAAGTACCTAAAAACTTGATAAATTAATATTTTTGAAATACGACTTTCACAGGTGCGTTAATTTAAACAAAGTTTGTTTCGCTGTGTAGTTTAAGAAAAAAAGCTAAAGTAGTTTAGTATGAATTTATAACTGTCGGTACAAAACTCCGCAAAGGAGCCGGCGGAGCTCGAAATAAAAACTTTTGAAACGGGAATAGTGTAGTATTATTCTTTGATTCGCAAAGTTCTTCGGTAAATTCGATTTTGCTTTTACGCTGCTAAGGGCCAGTTCCACGGATGATGGCTAAACAAGGGTTGAGTATCACTTAAATTAAGGAGCGTTAAATTTAAAAACAGTTATTAACAGAAGGTACTAATTACCTCGCCAAAATACACTAAAGAAGAAGAATAATTGAGGAATAAAGAATAAATGATGAATAATTCTAATGAAACGATTTTCAAGTAATTAAATGCTGCAAACGATGTAAATCTTCGCAATCATATTTCCGTTATGCCACCAGAAAACCTCCATTTGTCGCGATATGGAATTAGTGATTTTATGCACTATATTATGCACATTTTTTACACGCACCAAATAGTGCACAGCGCCGCTAACGAAGTTATCACTTTAAAGATGTCGTGTTGGTTGGTCGGTCGCTTATCAGCCAAATAGCACACGGCCTTAAGCATCGATTAACCGTAAGTAGTGAAAACCGTCCACCCTCGAACTCTGGGCGAAACATTGAAGTAGCTAATAATGTCTCGAGTCCTTCCGCAAAGTTGGCGGGAGTTGTAAAGGCCACAAATATGATTAAAACATTATTAAAGTTAAGAAGTATCGAATGCGGGACGCGAGACGTTTTTATTATTCATCCGGCTCCAATATTCTGTAGGCGAGGCGGAGAAAGTGTTAATTTTTGAGCGGACCGACAAAAATCTGAGTGGATTTGGAAGATACGGAAGTATTTTCAGGGTGGGATCGCTACTACAAAACTTCACCCGGGGCACAAAAGGATGCAATCCTTTCTAGTAACAGCGGTTGTCATGAAATTACATGGAAAAATCAAAGTGGATGGTTCTTATCCGTCCGTTAACCCATTAATGACCCACTACAGGGTTGGGTCTCCTCTCACAATGAGAGGGATGTAGGCCTTAGTCCATCGCTGGCCTAATGCGTGTTAGTGGACTTCACATACCTTTGCGAACGCACTTTTCTTCTTTTTCTTAAATTTTTATAGAGCGCACATAATTTTATGGTATCACAATGATACCATTGGTGGAACCTGAACCCTTCGTGTAAGATACCGAATTCTTAGCCACTGGGCTATCACCACTTGCGAACTTTTTAAAACCAAGTATGTTACTACAGTGCGGTGAAGTACTCGTACCTAAAAAAACTTTTGTTTCAATAGTTGGTTTCAATGTATTTTGCGCCGCTTATGAAAATCAACATCAGAAACTAGCAACACAAATAGACGTCCCATCCAACGCGCAATTTGTTTTGCCTGTATAAATTTTTAATGCAAATATTATTAGGGTGTTGCCATAACAAGCTTCGTTCTCCCGTGTTTGTTTGTGGACGTTTGTTGGACGTTTGTTGCGTTTTTGCGTGGCTTCATAAAGTTGGACGATGAAATGCATTCTGCAAATTATATGCTAGAATATAATATGGTTGGGGTTTTGAGAGAATTGGGAGGGGTTTTATAGTTTTGTTCAGAATGTGTGGAGAGTTCGTTAACCTTTCTGTCACAGACATGTCTTTTTAAGGGCCGTTATTTCGCAGAAAAATGTTTGTGTAAATAATGTAAAATTCACGCAGCAAATAATGGACTTCGAAAACTACATTGAATAAAGGACAATGAAATTAAATCTTAGGTACAAATTGAAAAATAGAAGACTTCCTCATTATATGAAAACAGCTTCTAAGCATGAAATTTTAATTTTGTGATGTTAAAATTTTTCATGTTTTGAAGTTTTTCAAGTTTTCACAGGTTCATGATCACTTGAGCGTGTGTTCTTTTGTAGATATTTCTGTCGCCAATAGTAAAAAAAAGGAAAGAAACATTTACTTGTACCATGAAAACCTCACCACAAATATAAAAAAGGTAACACGCAAATAAATCCGAATTATGCTCTTTTATCGTAGCGGGAAATTAAAACCGCTTTCTTTCTCAGACCCTTGTTTCATGAGACGTCGGGGTGATATTTGATGGAATTATTCTTAGTGTTAATGAGCGTGTCGCGGCCCATTTTTCGTAATTAATGCAAAAGAGAGGTTGCGGGCAAGACAATGTGACTCGAGGGTTTTTGAGCCCAGATATTAAGGTAATATTTTTACGTTTAGTATATTAACAAGCTAATATTTCTGTGTTTGGTGAAGGTAAATTGTTTGCGAGTTATAAGCCAGTTTTAGGTAGGTGGTAAAATAATAAATACGAGTACACCTAACTGGGTTATGAGTACCCTGTTTTAAAAAAGAGTTCTTAAGAAGATTCGGGCTGACATTACTTCTAAATAATAAAAATTCTGTGTTCGTTGATAAATTGCGGTTATATGTGATTTGCTATGGACTGTAGTGACAGCATCATGTGACCTGCTCGCTTGTTTACTATACAAAATTTATATTATGAACACTGTAGATAGAAAATAAGTACCCACTTAAAGTTAAAACGAATGCCATAAGTATTAGATTCTAATTTTTTATTAAATCTGGAAATTCATGGTAATTTTATTCACGGTAACTACTTACACAGTTTATGTACAAAATGAATTTAGGTGTGTTTCAATATTCGGTGGTCTTACGCGCTTTGTTGCTATTTCTACGAGTATGTTATTAAAATAAGAACATTTTGTGCAGGTTGTGGATAAAATATTTAGAGAACTCTAACGAATACAATGATTTAAGAACACAAAATAATTACGGCCAGGACTTAAGGTCTCGGCGCAGGTGCGGCGCGAACTCTGGCAATAACGTTTAATTGGCGAGAATTATTCCGGATTAGGAGGACTTTTCTAATTGCCGCCGTGCAGCTGTCCCGCTCATTACACGATAATTAAATAAGGAAAAAATATCACCGACTTTTTTGCTTCGAGATTGGTATTTGTTAGCCGTACTCTTGAAGTTTATGAAGTGGTAGCCCAATGGCTTAGAATTCTACCTCGAATCGAGGGACCCGGGTTCGAATCCCAGTGGCACGCACCAATCACTTTGTAAAAAAGTTACTTCATGGCGCTTCATGTGCTACTTCATGGCGAGTGAAAAAGAAGTTCTAAATGCTTTGTAAGTAGATACATTTAGAATTCTATAAAACAGTGTTACATTTTACACCCACAAAAAATATTGCTTCATCCAAAATCAATGATATTTTATTTACGTTGACAATGATTATGATTTTAAACAAAATCTATAAGTGCAGGTATTGCGTTTTCACAGTTCATCAAAGTATCACAACAAATTTGAAAATGGAATTCGCTCCCGGAACAATCCCAAGTTAGAATTTTTCACAGCCCACTTAAGAAGTAATAAAAAATCTCGAAAGCATTTTCCTTTGCCAAAAATAGTTCTAATATTAGAAAAAGTATTTGTCACGGCACGTGGCTCTCCCGAAGGCTGTTAGGGAGAAAAAATATGAGAAAACTTCCCCAATATGTATGTATATTGCACCCTTTGACTTTCAGTATGGATCGCAGGAGATCTTCAATTGTCCTTGAGAAATAAATAACTCAGTTATTAAGTCGCTTTTATAAGCAACGAGGCGACTTCGACCAGATTTTCAAACGTTAAATACATATATTTAAGACGTAAATTCGATACTTTAGCCGTAGTTAACTCGTAAATTTCGTACAATTGTTCTTGTGTTATATCAATTTCCAATTCCAATTCCAATCAATATTCAATTTAATCCGCTTGAGGGATTATCCTATTCTTCAGTAACAGCAGGAAATACTGTGACACATTTAACTCTACCCCACTGAATAGGGCAGGTCTGGTAGTGAAGCTACTCTGTAGGGATTACAGATACATATATCTATCTTACTTAAATATACCCGAGGCCCCAACAACCTCACGTTGTGAAGAACTCTGTAGGTTTTTAGCTGGAATACGGCATCAGCTTAGGCCCCAACCCGTCGATGGTACCATACAGTTTTTCCACGTTTTGTGCTGTGGTATAGATCTTCCGCCACTCGTCAAGCGATGGTGCCACTCTATCGAAGTTTCCTACTCGCTGGCATATATGTTTATAAATTATATAACCTAACATAGCGGAAGATTTCTCTTTGCCAAAGTGCTTTTGCGTTACTTCTAGTGTTCAAGAAAAACTTACAGCTATCCAGTACAACGAAGATAAAAATCTCAGTGTTGAACTTATCTCCTGGAATGAAGAGAAGTCAATGTTTGGAATAAAAAATATGAACGAAACAGTCGGAGGATATAAACGTCCTCCTCCCAAATAAGAAAAGGGTAAGATTCGCAAACAAAAACTTTTGAGATCGAGACACTTGAGTTTTTTCACTCGGTTGTTCCCAATATCCAAAGCAATAACAAGTAGTAGTCGTGTTCCGGGAAACTTCAAGCACCGTGTACAATATTTGTACGCAAATACAGCCCACGAATAATAAATGTACGTCGAATTCTTATAACCTTTTGGTGGTAGACCTTACCGCCAGTGCATTAACTCGTCGTAACAATGTACGTTCTTCATGTCTTGTTGAAATACAGGAGACAGCCGGAAGGTATTTACCTGAACTGAGATACTTTATTTGAGGCGAACATCTTATTCCTCATAAATAGCAAACTTCAGATAGGATTTCTTCTCCATTAGAGGTTCCATGGGCTACAGTGACCACTTAACGACTTAACATCAGGTGGTTTGCATGCTTGTTTGGTTGTATGTATGCTTTGGTACTAAGACGTTCGCCTCAAATAAATATCTGTTCTTTTCTTTGACGAAAACAAATCAAATCAAATTTATTTATTTGCATACAAGTTTGGCACGTAGTAATATGAAGCTGCTGGTTCCCGAGGTAGAAGACCTCCCATTGAGGATCTCCCATCTTCCTCCTTCATCTTCCATCTCCCAGGAGAGAACCAGCGTCCTTCCCCATTTATTGTTAGTAACCCATTAATGACCCACTACAGGGTCGGGTCTCCTCTCACAATGTGAAGGATGTAGGCCTTAGTCCACCACGCTGGCCTTGTTCGTGGCCTCTGAACTCTCAGTTAACCGTAATAGCAGGTTATATTTAATTTTAATTTTATAAAGCGCACATAACTTTTTACAAAGTCATTGGTGCGTTCCACTCTGGGATTCGAACCCCTCCATTCGAGGTCGAATTGTAAGCCACTGGGCTATCACCGCTGTGATCCATTGTCCACTGTGTCCCATTTATGAAACTATTGTAACTTTGTGTACAAAATCCTCTACAACTAAAAGTGATGAAGGATTTTTTTCCTTCCTAAATCTTTCCTTACTAAAACCCAGTCTGCGATAGCTTCACTCAAGTCCTCGTACCACAAAGGACATCTTAGAGCTAAAAATGTCTCGGAGATAGAAGTGTAAGCACTTTTCGTTTCCATACTGTCTTTGCGATGTGTCTAGAATTTAGCTGAGAAAGGGTTTCAAAGCTTTAGGTAAGAGTACATCATGTAAAGACGAAGCTTTCAAGGGCTTTTTAGTACGTAACACTTTTTCATTTCATTGCTCGGTCTTGGTGTGGAGCGAAGAACGTTGGGTCATGAATGGGATCTTGGAAGTCTGTAAATTCGCTTCGTACTTGTAGGGATTTTGGTGGAATTTGATTAAAGGTAACCTAGCTCGCCTGCCTTAAAGGGCTTCAATAATATACCGTCGGATATGGTTTGTCTACAGTTTAACCAAAGGATTCATCTAAGCACAAACTTCAAAAAAATCTGTTGCAAGACTCCATACAGACAAACATCCTACATACTTTGTAAGTTAAATAAAAGTTTGTTATAATGTTACTTTGACTATGATTCAAGTTGCTTTAAACTATTGTGCAAACCTATTGTTTAAGAATATGGACTATTTATGTTTTTAACGTCTTTATATGTAGTAAGTTTTTTTTAGGTGGGTAAATCCATCATGGATACCCTGTGTCGTGTCCTGGGTTGGCCGACACATTATGCCGGACTCCTACTGACTAAAACCCCACGGTGTTCCAGTCTCCGCCGTAGTTGGTATGCCTTGCTACAAGCTAAACCATTGCTTGTTTTGTCCCATAACTGGTGGTTTAAATCAGTGATTTATTCAGCTTACATCAGTCTGGCATAAAGAGCATACTTTAGTAGTGAAGCGGTCTGCAATCGTAATCAGCGCTCGATTGTGGACGCATTGACGTCATTGCATTACAGTGCGTCGGACGGACGTAGTAACTTCGTTATACCCTGATGAAGCGATTCCATGGCTCAATGTGGCGCTTTTATGAATTTTTATATACTGGCGGCCGCTATGAAGCAAATAATATTCTAATTTTAAGGACGTACTGCCTCGTAAGGACAACAATTCATCTATGACAAGTGATGTCTGTCTTTTAACAGACACGGATGCTGCTTATTTTGACCTATACCCGTGTAGGAGGAATCGGCGCATGAGTACCAAAAACTATTCCACCTCAATTTTTTTATGCGATCCGTAGGACAATCTTAAGAGCAAATTGTCCTACTGATAGATGCATGTTGCCATGGGGCAACCCCGTGCCATATTGTTCAAACCGAAATTTTTTAACAATTGCAAGGAATAGTTATTTTTTAACCGGACAATTATATTTTATGTTCTTTATTAAATACGATTAAAAAAGGTCTTATGACTGGGATACAACAAGTACATTTCAGGTTATAACTTAGTCTATGAATGATGTCTCTCGAACTTGGGTAAGAAAGCTGGTGAAAAAAAAAACTGGTCCAATATGCCAATGTTAAAGTTTTCATAGACTGGTAACAGTCAGTAAGCCTTGTAAAAGTCGCTATAAGTGGATGGATATAAAATGACTTTTTATTTTACAAGAATTAAAACTAATTTAAATTTATGTCGGCAGGAAAATATAACGCATCAATACACATGAAGATTGGTGTAAACTTGATTTTGAATTGAATTTTTCAACATTTTTAAGCAAATGCACCGACGCTGCTCCACAGGTGGGCGCTACGTAAGCGGCTTAAGCCGTCAAGCCGTGAGCGAGTTTCAAGCAAATCTCTCCCTACTAATGTACCCTCCTTTAACTCGCAACGTGCGCTTTATTTTCAATCTGATCAAACTACAAGTATATAAAAATCTATAAATATTACAATTATCTTAGTTACCAGACTTTTGTCTGTGATCTTGTTAACTGTGAGTTCTTCTCTGAACCTGCGCTAGATACGTCTATCAACGAGACTACCCTACAGGAGGTAGGTATTTTAGACGCCCATCCACTTCCATTGTTGTCAGTAACCCATTAATGACCCACTATAACTGAAGGAAAACGTGGCCACTGGGCGACATCGTGACAGGCCACTGGGCTATCACCGCTGTCGTGACATAACATGGTTTAAAGGAGTTCTCAGATATGGTTAATGATAAACGAACGCAAAGAAACGAAAGGTCTAGCTTGATATTACCCCTCCAATAAAGCATGGTACAGGCCCAATCATTCGTCAAATTGATCATTAAGTTGCAAGTCCCTCGGTGGCGTGTAATGAAATTCAATTGAAAAGAGGCATCAATCAGAAGTGCTTAATCCACAGCCGCGAGCGATTGTATTTTGAATCGCGATGGCGGGACATGATACTTGCGTCAGTGGACGGTGCAAGTCAAAAGTGGCAGCGTTTTCTCAAAACAATGTGTTTACCATACCATTAATACCAAGGTATTAAAGTTTGCAAGTGTCTGTTGTGTATTTTTTTTATTTATGTTTACATGTTTGCAAGTGGTCTCAAAGTTTGCAAATTAAAGTGGCAATGGGCTGGCCACAGCGCCTTTGGGAAAGAAAAGTCCTCGAGCTGCGACCATGCGCGGAATTGTTGGATTCAAAGGGCCCAGGACCAGGCACTGTAGCGTCAATTATAGGAGGCTCATGTCCAGCAGTGGACTACGAAAGGTAAACTCTTTTTAGTCACTGAAGGAAGGAAGGAAGTGGTATTATGAAAGATAACACTAATACCAAGTTCATACCAAAAACCTTCAAACATAATTATCCTAAATATTTTTATATTCTATTTATTTACTCGTGGTGTTGTATCCTTATGAGTCTATCTGACCTCTGATCTGAGCTACCTATCTATAAATTATCTGAAACCTGTTGTTATCGTGCCCCGAAACTTTGTAATAAAACGTCCTGAGCTTGGCCCACTCGACTTAAATTGCTTAAAATAAAAAATAACCTATAAGCGGCTGGTAGCAGATGGCTAGTTTACGTACCCTTTTCTCAGAAGTCTGTAAAATACGTCTTAGAAAAGGATTCCACACTTGCGATCAGTGCCGTTCTACATTGGCCCGCTGAATACCTCAGAAATACAAACCAATTACTAATTACAGACCGATACTAGGCTTATCACTTGGACCAAACGTGAAACCTGGATTACCCGGTTTTTTCCCTAAGCTGTCCGTAATTGGATACTAAATTGACCGACCACCGGACAGGCGGACAACGCTAAAAGGATTGTATTAGTGAATTTGTATTGCGCTTTCGTATCGCATTTAAATTGGATACATAAATAATTCTATACGTGAGTTATTGTTTCCATTCGCATTCAACTTCACTGCAGTATAAGTGGTAGCGCGGGAGCTTGGTGTTAATTTTTCACAGATATAAATATAATATGAGAATAAGAAAATAAGAATAAAGATTAATTATTAAGTTATTAAAAAACTACCTGGGTGCAGTTGGTTGAGATGCCAGTGCGCTGCGTGGAGGGTCCTGGGTTCGATTCCCAGCGGAGCAGAGATTTGAATGATGAGTTTAAATTTCTGTTTCTGGTCTGTGTGTGTCTATACACATACAGACAACACTATTGTTGTCTTGTGTGTGGCCATGGCACCCACGACACAGGGAATCCTATTGTGGGGCTATAAGGGTGAAGCGTTTATTTATTTATTTTTTAAAAGACTTTTAGATTTGATGTACGCCATAAATGTTTATAAAGTGGTAAGCGACGACTGTAACGATGAATAGAATTGTGTTCTCTAAAGGCATGTGAAGTCTACCAATCCACATAAGCTACCTCACATTAGCCTGAAACAAAAGAAAGCGTTACATTTGCACACATAATTTTCCTTCCATTTTTCCGCACTCAGCTCCCGGCAAGCTGTATCTAGATAAATAGAACACCTTTTATAATAAAAGTAGGGCACTGCATCACCGTTCTCCTGCTCTATAAATTAATGGTAGCAAAGGCTCAAAGAAAAATGTACTGAATATTCATATCGTAAATTATGCCAACTATGCTTTAATTTTTTTAATGGCGCGGCGTATACGACTGTACGTGCTTGTTTTGCCGTCTGGGATAGGGAATGTGACGGCATGGATCAGTTGTTGTTTAAGGGTCTAAGATTCAAATTCTGTGCTTTCTAGCACCGAAGGGTATTTCATTCGCTACTAGCTGCTTTACTGATCAATCGACTAAACGAATCCGAAGATGTGTTTCAAAGTGATAGGTATGTCAAAGTCAAATTCAAAAGCTTTTATTTATTATTCGGTTATTTTTTATTATAGGCACTTTCATTGCTTTAATCGCCCCTCACGCAAAACGATTAGGAACTGGGACTATTACTCATAAAATCTCTAAAAAGATCCAATAGATCTTGATTGGTACATACACCTACTTAACTAGCAACCTATAAATAACCATACCTCAATTTTCCACTAATCTGCTCGAGCGCTATTTTCAAAATTTAAAAATGCATTATAGAATTTCCCCTGAAATAACTTACAAGCGTGCAGTCGCTACGGGCGAATTTAGAATATCATCGGCGCTCATTTATCTTGCTCAGAGTATGACGTCGCGGATTCCGTGCGATAGGATTTTATTCTTTACGACACTTTAAATTGCGTCGCGAAAGTTTGTGTCGCGGCAACGTGACGACAGACGAGTGTGCGGGGCTCGCCTTATTTGGCGGATGGAAGCTTTTCCGAATTTTGAATTTCGAATGCATTAAAATTCTGAAATTTGAAATTCTAAATATGTCTGGCTAGCTGCTGTTTCACTGTCGAGCACGGGTCACTCTCCACAACAGGTGTAGACTTGGAGCATTGGCCTGCTCGGATGTTTTCAAACCGCCTCCGACAAGATTTAACGGCTGTTATCGTATCAATAACAACCGGGACCGAGGGTTTAACGTGCCCTCCGGAGCACGGAAGCGCGCATTTATATTGCCACTAGTGAACACCCATTGAAGTACTGACAGCGTCTGCCGTTGCTTAACTTTTTCGATCGCTTACGATCTACTCAATAGCGGGTCTGTGTGAAATATGTATATTGATGTTTAATTGTCAAAAACAGTGAAACCTTTTGGAGACGGCTGTTGAATTTCACGCAGTTCGCCCATTATAATACAGACCTCGTCCAAAATTCCTTTGTTGATCATTGTTTGCGATCTACGTAAGTCACAGAGTTATAAAGCCGACGATTTGGGGAAAATCCCTTTAAGATAGGACTGCCTATTTAATTGGAATAACACCAGATGGTGCGACGTGGTTTGACAAGACTTACGTGCAAGGGATTTGTTACATACACCTACTCGTAATTAATACTCTCAGCGAGACTGTAGGTACTCCTTTTCAGCACATTGCTGTGAGATTTGGCACAGTTTAAAAGAAAATCGCTATGAAAAGGATAGAAATCCTATCTGTCGTAAGCGCATGAGTTGCTACTCTTACTCGTAGGTATAACGAAAAAGGTTGCCGCAAATATAGTTTCAAATAGAAGTTAATAAAGAAAATACTGCTTCACGACAAGTTTGTAGGGTGGCAGTTAGTAGCACCATTTCCTTGTTAGAGGGAGAGTTTCTGCCATGATAAAATGTGTGAGTAGAAATAAACGCTTTACACGCTTAGCTCCACATTAGATTTCCTTTCATCGTTGGTGCCATGGACACACAAGACAATAACTCATACACCCAGACCAGAAATCAAAACATCATTCAAATCTCCGATCCGCTGAGAATCGAACTTAATATAATAATACCTAATGTTAAATAATACTAATAATAATAAAGGTAGGCTTGCCTATAGGTATAGTAAGTATGCACGCTCATGATCGAACCCAGGACCCTCTACGCAGCGTACCTACGTCTTAACCACTGTACCACTCAGGCTCATAAGGATTATGAAACAGTAAAGTCATTCAGTGAAATCATTAAGGTCTCAGAAGAAAGGACTCATTTGTGTTCGGTCATTTCGGGAACGGGCGTGTCATCCATCATTCCAGTTCCATCGTCTGATAATCCTGACCTTGTTCCCCCATCGCTGAATGGGGAACAGTCGAAGCATAATTCGCTTTCTTTCTAATGAATATCTACTAAGATTATTTCCGCAAGTCAGCACGTCTTTACTTAAGCAACGTTGGCCTATTGTTCTTTCAAGGTTTTTGTAAAAAGAGGGTTTCTGGAAAATACGTATAGTTATGTTGCAGCCGACTAGCTTATTTAGCCGTTTAATCAACAGACTAGTCTTAACTAAACAGCGCCGTTCAATTAGCGGTGAATGATAAAGACTAATCTATACATAATGTTATTGCTGTACGAGCAATACTGTTTCGTATAAGTCTAAAATTTAACACAGAAATCGCTTTAATAGTTAGATTATCTTTTTCCCCCGAACGAATCAAGGGTCAGTGACAGAAGTCAAAATTAAACACAAAAAGTTCAGAGAGTTCTCCGTAATGTTATCAGTAACCCAGTGGGTTGCGATAGTGGGCCTCGAATGGGTTACAGATAGATTCTCTCGCTACTTCAGAGAGAAGGTTACGTACACGTATTATATCGTACCTAGCATTTTGCCATTTTCATTACGAACCTTTTTTGGTACGTTATTTACCAGATATTTACACAGCAAAATGTCCCCATATTTCGATGTTAATAAAATAAGTCGCTAACAATGTAACTGGATAGGTTTATCGTAATTTAATTTGTCTTTACATAGGTAGCTGCCAAATTACTTGGAACTGGTGCCGGTTTTCGCTTTCGAATACCCTTTTACGATGAGATAATGAATATTTGATACAACGGTCGTATTGGAAGATTGGGCGAGGATGTACGAAGTCAATAGTTTGGTTTTATGGATCTTCTGTTGCTAAAGCTATCACTTTTTTTATTGCATATGAATAGCAATCAGGCAGACCACCTGATGTAAAGTGGTCACTGCAGCCCACGGACACCCACACCAGACCACCACAAGAACAATATACCAAAAGAATTCCCATCTGAGATTGCCAGTAACCCATTAATGACCCACTACAGGGTCGGGTCTCCTCCTCGTAATAAGAGGGATGTAGGCCTTAGTCCACCACGCTGGCCTACTGCGGGTTGGTGGACTTCACATACCTTTGAGAACATTTTTTTTTGTGAACTCTCAGGCATGTAGGTTTCCTCACGATGTTTTCCTTCACCGTAACAGCAGGTGATATTTTATTTTATAAAGCGCACATACCTTTTTTACAAAGTCATTGGTGCGTGCCACTGGGATTCGAACCCGGACCCCTCGATTCGAGGTCGAATTCTAAGCCACTGGGCTATCACAGCCGTCATCTGAGATTATATGTTGGTATTTCGCTACTCATGAGGACTAAGATGTTGCCTCAAATAAAGTATCTTGGTTTTACATACCTTTTTCTTAACCGTACTTTAATTTTAAACAATAAAATTTTAATTTTAATTTATTTGTTTCACAAAAAAACATATGAAATTACAAAACATCATACTCTAGAGTCTAGATCTTATACTAGAATTTCCTGTGTTATGGGTCTCTTTCCTTATTTATATTTGGATCTATAATCCAAAATCATACATCTTACGATCGATTCAGTGATATGAAATTGAAAGCTCGACAGACAGATATACAGACATAATAATGGTCTTTTTAATTGCATCAAAACCTCATTCGCCAAGATTAAGTTGAAAACTGCCGCATCCGAATCACAATGACGCGAAATCCGCGCGGCCGGTTTCTAAAGTAATTATTTTGGAAAGCCGCCAAATAATATCGGATGTAGAGGTGCGCGGATCTGCCGCACCGTTCGCCGCCGTATTCATTATAGACGTAGAAATAGGAAGTAAGTAGAACGGAAATAAACAAGCAGACGTACTCTAGATTCGGCTAAACTGAGCGCATGTTATGGTCTCTGAGGCAGATGCAAATCGTCAATCAATTCCTCTTGGCCGATAACTCGTAGAATGATTAAGAGAATGAGAACGAGCGTGTATGTAGAAAAAAATATGAGAATTATTTTTTCTACTTTGGAAGATGCCGTTGCTCAATCCCTTCTATGGAGCCGCAGCTCTGTTAAGCATTCTACAAATCATTAGCCGCGAAGAAATTGGTCACGAAAACCTGCTGCTGGTTTAAGTAACATTAGCTCATTCTAAATTAGGTCATTCTGTCACTCTTATCGCTCCTGAGAGTAATAGAATAAGTTTGGAGCGTGAATGACGCTAGATTAAGTAGCTACCTACAATTCTGAATAAATACGTTATTGCCGTTCTATTTCCCTCCTATTTCTATGATTATAGACTGTTCTCATCGGACGGATATTAGTCAGCACAGATTATGGTATCAGACAGTCTTTTGTATGTCATACGAGCAAACTGATTTTTGATTGAATTTTTTTAATTCATGAAAAAACAAATGATTCGTTTTAAAAAAGCGTTTTTTGGGTTGAGTTTGCGAGTATAGTATTAGTATTAGTAGTAGTATAAGTAAGTATTAGGGAGTAGAGTATAGGTAGCCTGATTGCACACTTTCCAGTCTCCTCACGAAATGAGGAGGATGTGGGCCTTGTCAGTAACCCATTAATGACCCACTACAGGGTTGGTTCTCCTCTCATAATGAGTGGGGTGTAGGCCATAGTCCACTACGCTGGCCTACAGCGGGTTGGAGGACTTCACATACCTTTGATATATTTTTTGTGAACTCTCACGCATGCAGGTTTCCTCACGATGTTTTCCTTCACCGTAACAGCAGGTGATATTTTATAAAGCGCACAAAACTTTTTTACAAAGTCATTGGTGCGTGCCACTGGGATTCGCACCCGAACTCGATTCGAGGCCACTGGGCTATCACCACTATAACTAACATGTGTATTATGACTGAAGTCCAACATCCAAAATGCCTAATCCTAGATGAATTAGTATACTTGCGAACTGATCCACCCATACACTAACTAAACGGTACAGCATAAAACATAGTCGGTATATATCACAGCCGCCCTTACATACGTAGCGAGGATATTACAAGACTACTTTATTAAGCTCCCTGTACACTTCATGCTTACATATTTTGTAAGTTATCATATTATTGCCAGTAACCCATTAATGACCCACAACAGGGTCGGGTCTCCTCGTAATGAGAGGGATGTAGGCCGCCGTCCACCACGCTGGCCTAGTGCGGGTTGGTGGACTTCACATACCTTTGAGAACATTTTTTTTAGTGAACTCTCAGGCATGCAGGTTTCCTCACGATGTTTTCCTTCACCGTCACAGCAGGTGATATTTAATTTTATAAAGCGCACATAACGCGCGCACATAAGAGCGCGCATCATATTATTAACTATCATTAAATTAATGATCCCGAACAGAAACCTACGACATACTGCAAAGCATGTATTAGCTGGTAAATATTTACTAGATAATTTGAAATTTGAGAACAAAAAAGATGGCTGTAGTATTGAAGCACGCACAAGGTCGAATTGCAGCATATCGACGGGTGAGTAAAACCGCGGTTTTGCCGGGGCATCATTGCAGTATTGTGGTCGAATATACTCGCCTCGGCTTGTGGCTCGTCATGTTTGCTATAGTTTTTAGTTACACAGTCAGTCAGACACAAAGGTTTTGTTCGTTGTCGATCAGCACCAACGAGCCGCGAGAAAAACCGTTCTTTAAAACCGCGGTAAAGATTCGTACGTCGATCACCACTAGGCCGTCTCTGCTCATATAACGTTTCTATTTCCATATTATATTATTAAATCATAAGTATACCGTCTCCTTAAATCCGAGCCCGCCATATTTCTACTAAATCGCCAAGAAAACAATACACGCATGGAGTTTTACGATAACGCACACCCCGAGGAGTGACGTCAGAGCGTCGATGTAACTGCTCTTGTTTTATGTTGCTCGTGTGGAATTAGCAGCTGATGAGTTGTGTAGTTACTGCCAGTTGTGACAAGGGTGTTCTCAGATGCAGAGTTTGCTAAGTAAATGGTCGACCGCGAGCCATTAGTGCGGTTTTAAAGAAAGGCGGATTTACTTGAGATACTCGTACGTCAAACTGCCCTTGTTCTATCAGTAGCATGGGAAGATAGGACAAATTGACTATGAGATACTAATGACTGAAGTTTACCGTACGAATACTTTGACGAAAGTGTTCACGCTCAACTGATCGCGCCCGAGGTACTGATTATTTACTTTTTATTTATTTATTTACTTTTAAACGAGTGCTGGGAGTTTTTGCCGCCCGCTCATTTCTCCCAGTTTACGTTTTGCCTGAGGGGCGATGAAAGCGGATGAATGTAGAATGTATAATTTATATGTATGACGTTCATTAAGTGTGCACGAATTTAATAAATAATGCTAATAATGAATAAAAGCTTTCGACTTTGCCTTTACCCGACGTGATAAACTTATCGATCCCTACCAATCTCCACAAGTTGTCTACTAATCCCGCTTCATCATCGTTATTTGTAAGTTTCGTATAATATTATCTCCAACCTCATTATACTCTGTTTCTAATTCCATTCCTGGATACGGGTATTAATTTGCGCCTCTTCAATAACTGTAATTGCTCTAACGACCAGCGTGTTTAGAGCTCGAGTGCTGCGTACACACTTCCCTGTATGGTCAGGGTTTGATGACGAAAGAGGGGCGGGGGAGGTCTAGATATGATGGTGCGGATGTAGTCGTAGTTGCCATCTGCGTTTGCCTAAGTTTGGGACGCATAACTTCGGTGCCCGAGTCTTTTGTAGAGAACGTTTCCATTACACCACGTTAAAAACTTTGTCCTCATTGGCAGACGTCACAGACCGACACGACAAAATTAAAACAAATGGTGACGCAGAGTGAGAGTACCAAAGGTTATCAAATTATAGTCAACGGCTTAAATTTATAATTGGCTGTTTCGCTTTATTCCAAGACCTACCTACTTTCTCCGAATATTGCGTGTTAATCACCAAAAGATTTTCAACCTATTGAACTAATCGTATAGCAATGGAAACAGTATGCAAGTGTGCCTGCGCCCGACACTGCAGATAGCCAGACACCTCAGACACCTCGCGCAAGTTCGCGATGACTGCAGTTAGGTTAGTTAATTGGTTAACTATGTGTTATTCTATCGTGCGGTTTCACTATTGTATTTTATATTTATTACATAAGTTATTAATGCGATCAAATAAATTGCTGTAACGGTGAAGGCAAACAATGTGAGGAAACGTACGCATTTCTTCTTCTTAAAATACATAGTCTTCATAATCTCTTAAAGTTCTCCATAATGTTTTCTGAGGCATATGAAGTCCACCAACTCATATTAGGCCAGCGCAATGGATTAAGGTCTACATCTCATCCAGGCAACATGAAATCATAATCATTGAAGGAAGTATGACAGATGGTATTGTATTTTGGCTAAAATTGGCTGTTTTGTCCTCCAATAGACAGGGGCTTGTGTCTTACCAGTACAGAGACGTATCCATGGTAGTACTGGATCTCCCTATCAGATCTCCCAATCAGTGGGATTTTTCGTTAAAATGACAAAATAAAGTAACAAACAGAAATGCATCAGTCGGTTCAATTTGGTTTATTTCCTTTTGCTGCTTGAAGGCTGGCAGTAATCTCGTTTAATCTCCTCTCAGACTTACCTGCGGATTGGAAGATTCAATTGATTTCGTGATTGTGTTGGCAGAAAACCGTTATTATTTTATTTGTATTTATATTTCTTTGAAACAGTCCTCGCATAATATGGAACGTGTTTTGGTATGGACCCCTCTCTTATCTCCAGCTACTCGTAGCTATATACCATCACTGATAGTCGATGGTCCATTACAACTTATTCCAATAACGTTGCGTGTTTCGCCCTAAGACAGAGTATCATCAGGTGATGTGACGTCAAACCGTTTTAGAACATTCAGTAACCCATTAATGACCCACTGCAGGGTCGGGTCTCCTTCTCGTAATGAGAGGGATGTAGGCCTTAGTCCACCACGCTGGCCCACTGCGCGTTGGTGGACTTTAGAACATTAACTTGGTTTAATCCAACACTACACGTGTCGATACGACAAAATTAGAACCTATTGTTTCTACACCGATCGAAGAAGAACATTGATCCACACAACAAGGATGTCGAGTACAAAGGCCATGCACTAACAATTCAATTGAAATGTACAGAACAGTGTAAACACGGCATGTTGGTTTGCTATTGTAGTGACGTTAGATTGGGGTTTGAAATGAAATGAAATGAAAATCATTTATTTGCACGAATAGGTGCCAAACGAATATAATCCATATTCACCTTTACAAGTATGCAAATTAATAAACTTTACAGTGCAAAAATTGAAGACAACAACACCTCTCTATGACACAATTTTAAAAGATGTAGATTTTTTTAAGAAATATCTTTCCACCGTTTCCTTTTCATTAAAAGCTTTAGAATTTAAAAAATGTTATTCCACCGATTTCTGCCCATTCCGATTGTATCATCAATGATATCTTCACATTTTTCTGATTAAAATACAAGATCCCAATTCATTATCTGCGGCTTATATTGGTTACTGTACAACCTGTAAATTTTGTTTCTGTCTCTGAAAGGTATTTGTGTGTATTGTGTGTGTAATAAATTAATGTGTATCCTAAATTACACACTCCTCTAATTTATAAAAAAGTGTATTTGAATTTAACGACTGTACAAGTCGTTAAATTCATCTTTTGAGCTACCATTTCATTGGGTTGGAGATTCCTTTTATAAAGAGTTATTAGCAATTTGAAGAACTTTTCTCTTCATAACTTACAAGCTTTTTAAAGAAGCTAGGCCCTTGCCACATTCTAATTTTCTAATTTTCATCTAATCTATGTAATATATAACAATCTTATTGTGACCTTTCTTCTACAGCCAACACAAACACTTTGACGTAAGGAAACTCCAAGATCGGCTCTTCATTGCAATCTGACACAAAGCGGTCCTCCATTACGCGTCATAAAGAATGTTTTATTTAGCTTACAGCCTTACAACATATATTTTCGCTTCCGTAAGGATATACGGCGAATTGATCAACTTTCGGGACCATTTCGCAGATGACTACTTTCATCCTAAAACAGACCGTCTTACGATGGAATAAGATAGAGAATCGCTTGAAGCTAAGATAAGGCTTACAAGCACGTACGGTATACACATGTGCTAGAACGTCCGCTGCCAATGTTTTATGGGTGCTACTCGCGAACAGATTTGAATTTGGAATTCTATTTTTGAATTCGGCGCAATTTGTTCTTCTTTTTTCATTCTGCAAATGCCAGTTAATTTTTTCAGTTGTTTATTATCATTCAATTTTTCTTGGCGAATTAGGTTTCGGGTTGAACGGAACATTTTTAACAATTTTAAAGATTTAATTCACTTTTAGGCTGTGGTTTAAAGTTACCGTTAGTAATACGAGTAGTACTAAAGTTTACGGGAAGGGCTGAAAGGAAGGAAGGAAGGACTACGAGTAGAAAATTTCTGTTACCAATTTCCTTGAGACAAATAATATTGCCTCAACCATACCTCCGCAGCCGAAACACAATATATGAAGAACATGTTGTTTTACGATGGATTAGGAGGCTGGCGGTAACCTGGGCGGAGCCACTATGACTCTACCACGTACAACTTTACCTAAAACTTTTTTATTCGCTGCTTGTGTTATCAAAAAATATCGTCGCACGCGTATAAACAAAGCCAAGTCAGATAAAATTTCGAAATCGCGTCCTTGGTTCGATTCGGGCACTTACTCGTTACTTTGATAACGATTGTTTTCGCCACAGTTCGGGCTATCGCTCCATCGCGACGTCACATTGCCAATATTTACTTAATTTGTTACTTATCTCCATTATCTCATCGCTATCTGGACTGGCGAGTGGAAAAGTGCCGTGACTCATACTCGGAAGCATCTGATTTGATTGATATGTGAGTTGAAACATTATAGTTAATTTAATATTCTAGAATCATATGAAAGTAAAGGCAAAAATATTTTTAGGTTGAAAAATTAAAAGGTAGATAATTTAAGTGTTTTTTGTTCTACGCTAATGATAATATAAATTATAGGTACAGGTTTAAAGAACAGAATGACAAAATAATTTTATACGTTCCATGAATAACACATACATACTTATTATTAGAAGAAAAAAACTCACAACTCAATCTGAGTTAGTCTTTTTTCAAAGTTATTTTCCATTCGATTTTTCTCCTCTTTTCTAGTTAAGTCGCTGTTCAAAAATTTAAAAAATAATTTGAAAATGTTTTTTTTTAATTTATAAATCATTTTTAGTATATTTATAAATACGTACTGAAAAAAAAACAGGATGCAAAAATCTTTTTCTTTAATTTAAATAATTTTTAATGCATTTGAAAAGACTGAAATAAAAATGTAACAAGCTTCATAGTTTACAGCAAAAACACAGAAACCCTACGCCTTTAAAAGTAAACTTCAAGCTAATCGGCCGCAGAACTTGGCAAGCTCATTACACGACACAAGATACGTGCGATCTCGTTAGGGACCCTACACACACGATTATGATGTCACGAGTGTCGCAATCAGTTGTACCATCACCTTGCGACTATGTCAGTAACCCATTAATGACCCACTATAGGGTCGGGTCTCCTTCTCGTAATGAGAGGGATGTAGGCCTTAGTCCACCACGCTGGCCCACTGCGGGTTGGTGGACTTCACATACCTTTGAGAACATTTTTTTTGTGAACTCTCAGGCATGCAGGTTTCTTCACGATGTTTTCCTTCACCGTAACAGCAGGTGATATTTAAATTTATAAAGCGCACATAACTTTTTCACAAAGTCATTGGTGCGTGCCACTGGGATTCGAACCCGGACCCCTCGATTCGAGGTCGAATTCTAAGCCACTGGTCTATCACCGCTCTATACGACCGCTCTATTGCGACTATACGACCATACTTATTTGGGGATCGAGAACCTCTGTTAGTAAAAAGTAAAATAAAGTGTTTTTATTTATCGCTAATGAAAACACAAATTTATAGAAAACAGAAAATTTTAAAGAACAGAAAGACAAAATAATTTTAATGAAAATGTTCCATAATTATGTTTGAGGGATTGAGTTCCTACGCGCTTCACTTCTTCTTACTTTTCCAATTCTAATGACACCATCCCAAGGTACCTACTGGGAACTTTACAAATTTCATTGCGGAAAACGAATAATAAATAAATAAATGGACGCAATGGAGACCTAGATACCATGATATTATCGCGTGATTGCCATAATCAGGTAACAAAGTGTCGTTACTGTATCGTTCCGTCAACACTTTGTATATTGTAAACGTATGTGTAAGGTCTTTTAAAGCGGCGCGCGCCAAGCACTTTGCTATCTCGCCAAGCTGGAGGGCCGCCATCTTTTTTATCTAATCTCCCGTGACGTCAGCCATGCCAAATTGCTTATTAAACGAGCGAGTTAAAGACCATTTTCTTTAAAGAGAGTCATCAGTCGAGATAGGCGTTCTAAGCCTTCTGCCAGCTTCACACTTGTGGTTTAAACGTAACAGAGATGATGGGTGACGCTTTTCGTGAGTCAGTCAGTCAGTCCACTCTTCTTCTCAGTCACTTGCTATACATTACTTGCAATGAAAATATTTCACGTATTATGCTTTATAAGTAGAAATAAAAAAAGTAATCGCAATTTATTAACTCATTTCAAGTTAATAGACACTTACTATGTAGTCGGCATGAGTCGTGAGCACTATCTTTATTGGTCGGTTTGACGTTGACCGTCCCGAATTACTAATGATCTAATAATATTATGACGATAGTTAGTACCAATAACAATACCCTAATTTAGTGCATATTACTATTACTAAGATGATTAAGGGTATACGTAAAATATTAACGATGCATAAATTAGTAGCATTATTCAGGAGCTCGCATCTCGCCCGACAATAGCATAATATATTCTGTTTAGTACATTGACGTTACACCTGCTCACGACCGCGATCTAAGCAGTTTGCGTCAAGGCTTTTGATACGTGTACAGTACACTATACAAGACTATACATGCATTATAGTATCCTCTAACATACTATAATTATGTTTTGAAATATTATGCGTTTTTGTATAGACCCACCACTCTCCCTCATCTCCAGGTTACATTCTTACTATCACAACTCATTCCAATAGCACACGACACGCGTTTCGCCCCAAAACATAGCATCATCAGGTGATGTGGACTCTACAACGGTCGGTATTAAGCCATGTATTATTCCATGTAGTATTATTCCATTCCATGTGCGGATTATTGCAAAGAAATATAAATACACATAAATAACAATGGATTACCGCAAATTAACGCCTGATACAATTAATTATTTGAACTGTTACAAGTATGTTACAAGTTTAAACGTATTGATTCAACTAGTCAATCCTTAACTCGGTTTAAAACATGTTTCTACTAAGCAAAATATCTCAACTACGCACACATCTGATATAAAAAATTGTTAGCATGAACAATATTAATTTTCGTTGTAAGAATGACATGCAATTTTTCGTTTCAAGTCGAAAATAAAACCGCCATTAAAATAAACTTGGTGAAAGTCAGCACTTCACTTTTGTACTCGACTGTACTGTAACTGCGCGTCTTATCTATCTAACAGAGTTCAGTTAGTTCCATTGTGCGGCGCGGAATTCCTAAAAATGAATATCGCTCTTCTGTGCGCTTTAATAATCGTGACGGGACAAGCGGATTGCTTCCACGTAGAAAATACGAGAACCCCTCATAATAAGGAGACGGAACGAGGAATATTTTTAAGGAAACTCCAGACTTTCCAACACGACGACCCTAAAGAGACGGCCACGAAAGAAACGGCAACGTGGAATCAAATCCTGGCAGACGCTCTCGTTAATCGTATAAAGATTTTCTCCTACAAAGACACGGAAAACACAAGCGACGGTACGACGAAAAACAATTTACTAACGAATTGCATCAGTCAGATGATGCATTTGTACAAAACTCTGATCTACGACAAACTACACAAACGCATCGATGCAACAGACGACTCGAAAGCAACAAAAGCGAACGAAAATGAAAATAAAGGAGCAGTGGAAACCGAAAAGGATTTACCAGATCCAAAAGACGAGGTAGAAATCGTCGAACCCAGGTACCACGGTAAACTGTGCGTGGACTGCGAACCAAAAATTGTAGCGGGAAATGGAGTGACTGAAACTGGAGTGACTGGTGTCAGTGAAAAAGTTGAAACTGTGACCGGCTGCCCGGACGGATTAGTGACGGACGAGGCAGGGAGATGCACGAATCCTAAATCGAATTTCATTTTGTCTATACCGTATCAATGTCCGACCGGGTACAGGCGCGACTGGTTTGGGTACTGCCGACCTCAGTTGTGATGCGGATTTTGTTAATTTTATTCGGATTTCGTCGGTCAATAGTTAGACTCTGTTTTGTTTGGACTGTAATATTGTTTTACGGGTTATGGAGTACATGTATATCTTGTTTTAAAACAACAGAATTGACGTTGTGTTTAAAGTAACTTTGCAGATGTTTATTTTTCATAATGGGTCGTGTTTTGTTTTAGTTAATACATGAAAAGTGTAACGTAATTGATTTGTATTTGTATAAAAGCTAGCATATCAACAATTTAATAGTAATTTTCTAACTAAGTGGTTATCAATAAATGCCTATCAAATGTGCCTTATTTGAAAATAATGAAACGGTAAAGGAAATAAATTAAGTCAGGATAATACTTTTTTTCATTTTTTTCTTATTGAGAAATTAAACTTAAAATTTTAAATATGGAGCTGTCCTAATTGAAATACGCAATGACATGCGACAAAATGTATGCAATGACATTGTCGTACGAGCAACTTATGCGTGCGACATGGCATGGCAACACGGGGTAGCATAACGAAAATAATATGTATGTAAACAATTTTGTATCAAAAGCCTGTCATCGGCCGATCTAAATTCCAATCTCTTCTGTTTTTTTCTCTGCAGATTTTTTTCTGATCACATAAAACTATGTGGTTGTCAAGTAGTGTGGGGTTTTGTGGGCGGAAACAGCCAGCCAGGTGGAAAAACTAGAGGACTCCCGTATTTTCAATCAAAGGAAGTAATTCCAGCAAAGTCTTCTTACATCAGACAATCGGGCAGTCAATTTCACGGCGCGCCGGACTCCAAAGATCGGCCCGACTGCGACCTCACACACGTTTCATTATACAGGTGGAGAATTAACTCCAAATAAACTTAATATATCACCTTTATTCTTTTACCCTCCGCCCCTTTAAGGTTAAATTATCAAAAGATCCTTTTTTAGAGGTTATAGTTATGCATTGATATTGATTGGTTGTATTTAGATATGGATTTATTTAGATTGATACCTACTGTTTAGTTTTAAAGGTACTTTAAAATACTTTTCTTGAAATAACATAATATGTTGCTTGGCAACCAAACGTCTTTTAGGCGATCCATTCAATCTGAAGAACAATTATTAATTTCCGCGATTATAGAGATAATATAAAAATATTACGTACACTCTTACGTTATTCCAGATTCTTAATCTCGGTACAGTACTCATATCGCAGGATCATTTCAACCGTTTATGTGTGAAAGAATAACAAAAAACCATGCATATATGAAAACGGCAGTAGCTTTTACTTTCTTTTTATAAAACGAATAACTCGCCCTTACAAAACTAATAACAATAAACAGAGATAAAAAATATCCCATATGTACCTATTTTAATAATGTTAGAAAGTAGCTAGAAACTAAATTTCATCCAAATCGGTTCAGCCGTTTTTGCGTGAAAGGGTAACAAACATCCATTGACATATTCGTCAGTCCAATCTCACAAAGAAAACTTTTGCATTATAAATGTATCAAGTTAAGATTGAGATATAATAATAGTTCTAGTACGACTTGATAAGAATGGAAGGAATAATCGGATTGCGGAAAGTTTATTATTGTACGGAAGCGTACATCTGCGAGATGCTCCTCAGAAACACAGAGACAAGCGGTTTCCGAGTGCCCCGTCTAATCAATTGTGAAATATGAGAACGGTCCCTGTGTTATTACTAGAGCGATTTACATCGTTTTCTTTAGTTAGCTGATAACGTTTTCTTTTCTACTGTAATTTTATTTTTATTTCAGCCCTTTGTAGTCCACTGCTGGACATGGGCCTCCCTAATCGACGCCGCTCTGCCCAGTCCTGGGCCCTTTCAAAAACTCCTTAAATGTATATTTTTGAAATGTGAAAACGGACTAGGCTGTAGCAACTGTGTCGGTGCTTTTGAACACGTTGTGATATTTTCAGCTCAAAAGTCCTCGTAATGCCTTTAAATTTGAAAATTTTCATTTTACAAAGCCTAATTAGATACTTATGTTGCTTTATGTAAACTCTTTTAGGTCTGAAGCACCAGCGTAGCCAGTGACTGATTCATAATCCGTCTGAGTGTTGAATGCTTTCGTCAAATAAAACACAAATAATGACTTTGGATTAGTTTCGGTAGCATGTAGAATTTATATAAAGGTGGTTTCAGTGTAATTAATGTCTGCTGAAGAAACTAAAATCTCCTTTATCTTCCGCAACGAATAAAGTTACGTTCTAGATGGCGTGTTTGGCTGGAATTGTTCCACGACGCTACTCCAATGCGGATTGGTAGAGAAATGGGATACTGTCGGATGTTTTCAAACCGGGCCTTTGACAAAGTTTAACGCCTGTAGTCCTATCGATAAAAATCGTGGCGAACACGACATCGTTGGAGCACGACAGCACGCATTTAGTTACCGCGTTAGAACGATCTCTCAGTGACCCATTAAAGACCCACTACAGGGTCGGGTCTCCTCTCACAGTGAGAGGGATGTAGGCCGCCGTCCACCACGCTGGCCTACTGCGAGTTGGTGGACTTCACATACCTTTGAGAACATTTTTTTTGTGAACTCTCAGGTATGCAGGTTTCCTTACGATGTTTTCCTTCACCGTAACAGCAGGTGATATTCACTTCACTTCACCGTTAGAACGATCACCTCCCGCGAAATAACGAAGTAGCGAAACCGCTAAAGTTTTGCTACCGTAGTCCGTTGTAACATTCAAGCATTTCGCGATTTCGCGGCGGAGGTGTGCTACCAGCGTGAATGGCCACTAGCGGTCACCCATGGCTGACGTTGCTTAACTTTTTCGATTTAGATCAAGCGCGAGCTGTACGCACTTCTAGAGTGCCTAGTGAGTGGAATTAGTATGCCTAACTTTGTTTAATGTATTCAGTGGTAACGTTAAAAGATACAGCCGTCTTACCATCAAAAATTCATCGGTAGACTAACAGCAGCTATTCAAAGCTTGCTCAAGAAACATATTATGCTCGTAGGCTGTAATTAGTAGGCTGTACATTAGCGTAGCTCTCCTGTGCTCATTAAGAGTTCGTTAGTTTGACTAATTATGACGCGGTGCGACTAACGGGCCATTTGTACTGCGGTTTGTTCCTTGCGTAAAATTACACGACTACCTATGACATGTTTGTTTTGCAAAGAATTATACGGATATATCGTATGTTTGTGTTGTGAAGAATTCATGGGAGAATTACATGTATATATTATGTTTGTGTTGTGAAGAATTACAAGAATTACACGTTCTCCTTAAATAATTTAAAGTGACCAGCGTGTGTTATCCTCTAATAATGAGAAGGATATAGGCTTAGTCCACCTCGGTGGCCTATGTATAGTTGGTTGGTGGACTTTACTCGTCATGGAGTATATACGGAGAATCAGGTATCTCAGGTAGGCAGGATTCCTTACGATGTTATCCTATATCGATACACACGTGGCTTAGAAGTCATTGATCCGTGCAAATGGGATTCGAACCAGGACCTCTCTATAGAGACCAATAACTTAGTTACTGGGCTATCACTACTAGTCGAACACAATATTCAAGAACAATTCCAGAATCTCTGTATTATAATAACATTAACTAATTCTGTAGGTATAGTCTTGCTTTAGTCAGTCGCGGTGCTCATTAAGAGTTCGTTAGTTTGACTAATTACGACGCGGCGCTACTAACGTTGTCATTAGTACCGCGGGAACTTGGTTCTGTTTGTTACTTAGGTACACGGAATACGTGGATTACCTACCTAAGCAATTTTCCTACTAAGATTGTAAACAAAGGCATGAATTGAACTGAATTGAAAAGAAATCGTCTCCAAGGCGCCCTTTGAGTAATTAGGTATTAGGTTTTGGAAGCAGATCGCTGTTTGCGTTTAAAAAGAACCTTTGGAATACAATCGGTAGGTAAACTAGTGTGCTAAAACCAGAGTAAATATACAATGAAAAAAAAAATTAAAACATCAAAAATTAAACCGACATGAAATTTGTTACTTAAGGCCTATTATATTTGAGGTTGGTGCCAAAATTTAACATAAAAACAAAATACTTACAAAAAATATACGTGTCGGATTATTAACCACCTTTTTAGGCATCTGTTTCTCACTTTTAGGCATCTGTTTCTCATTAAAAACAACAATTTAATATTTTTTGATGCCTCTAAACAAACAAACCCCACTCCAATTATCTCCAAATACCATCCAGACATACAAGCATGATAAGAAAGGGCGAACTGACGTCTATTGGGAAATCGCTGTCCACCTCACATCATCACGTCGTGTTCCTGCGGATAGAATGATAAGTAGACAGCGGGCAAGTAGAAACATCGCTCTCGTAATCCGACAACGAATAGACAAGTAGGTAGGTACTTAGATATTATTGGAAGGAAAGGTGGAAGGCACATGACCACGTGGTAGGTCACCGATGCGCTGGACCGACCAAGTGAAACCTGCAATTGAAATCCTGTCTATGACTGCCACTCTGGGATTCGAACCCGGACCCGATTCGAGGTCGAATTCTAAGCCTCTGGGCTATCACCGCTATATGCAATTTAATAAAACGTTAATTAGTTAAGACGGTCATATACGTTATAGTGTAGGTAGTAAAATTATAAGTTAGAGTAGAAAAATAAATAAATACACCATCTTACAACTCTGTATATGTTCTTAACACGCGACAGACGGTTAAGTAATTTCCCAAGAGTCGGTCGTCGACGCGTCTGTAATTACGACCAAAACAATATTACACTTTATTGTGTGTGTATCTCTATGTTTACAAGTCAATAAACTTTTGTCTGGGCTCTTGACATGTTTGCTGTAAAAATTAAATCTAATCGCTGCTGTAAAATTGTCTTCAAAGGTCCTCTCATGGCGACTACGTCTTGGCAAAAGGAGCACAGTACCCCTAGTCTGAGTTTTAGCAGTTCCGAAACGAAACGCACACATACACAGCTTACCAGACGAAAATGCACAGTGTAATAACCAACAGAGGAAAAAGATTTTTAGAAGAGTTAAAAAATTAATAAAGCATTAGATAAATCATCACAAAAATTGCTTTATTTTTAATTAACACTCTTTCAATGTTTAACAATATTAATGAAACATAATAACCGTGAATTGGCCGTAATGCACTGTAAAATTTCTAACTAATATTATCCCGTAGGTTTTAAATATTTGTTACTATTATAATGTCTAACGTTAAGTATTCATATATTTTACTCCATACAAAATTTAGATTTAAAATTTTTTAACTCCTCTCAAAATCTTTTACCTCTATTTGTTATTACACTGTGGACTCCTGTGTAGTAATCCGAAACGAAACGCACAAGCGTTTCGTTTCTGTATCGCTAAAACTCAGACTAAGGGTACACAGGTCATACGACAAACTTCACGCGACCGACCGATTTTATCGTCGCAATTAGAACAAGGGGTTACTCTTTAAGGTAACCCATGTTTGCTAAAACAACGACCGATGGCAGTAAAACTATTTTTCGAGAGCCAGTCATCGCTAAATGGTCTAGAGGTCATTAGTCAAATAACTGACAGTCATCGTAATTACAGCGCCCTAAATGGGTAAGTTAGTGAGTTGAAAGGTTCTTGGTACTTCTGAACTCATTGATGAGATAGATATAGAGGGACATCCCTCTATATCTACAGCCTAAAAACTTTGTCAGCAGTAAATAGTCAGAAATGGACTGATTTCGGTTTGAATACGTACGTTTGAATTGCCCATGATTTTATCCAGAGCGTGTAAGTAAGCTAAGAGCGACCCAAGGCCGAGCTCAGTTTGGTCGCGATTTCGTACGAATTCAACTGGTGTGTATACGTGTGGTTGCCATGTAACCCATTAATGACCCACTACAGAGTCGGGTCTCCTTCTCGTAATGAGAGGGACGTAGGCCGCCGTCCACCACGCTGGCCTACTGCGGGTTGGTGGATTTCACATACCTTTGAGAACATTTTTTTTTGTGAACTCTCAGGCATGCAGGTTTCCTCACGATGTTTTCCTTCACCGTAACAGCAGGTGATATTTAATTTTATAAAGCGCACATAACTTTTTTTACAAAGCCATTGGTGCGTACCACTGGGATTCGAACCCGGACCCCTTGATTCGAGGTCGAATTCTAAGCCACTGGGCTATCACCGCTATATACGTGTGTTTACGGACGAATGACCCCGACGTTTTCAGACTATGGGAGCGCTCACTAGAGACAAAGTTGACGTACGACGAACTCGAACGCAATGTAACCGCTCCCATAGTATCTCTAAAGCCTATTCCACACGGGAGCAGAACAGTGAGCCAGGATAGTAGGACAGAACAGTTTGGAAGGACTACTGTCCTTCCAAACTCCTCCAACGTCCTACTATCCTGGCTCACTGTTCTGCTCCCGTGTGGAATAGGCTTTAAAAATCCTACATTTACACGATACTTCGTGTAAATGTAGGATTATAGGATAGACGGGAGAGTCCAAGTGAGCGATGGAGCGTCGACGACAACAACGGCAATATTTGCGCCGTTTACTAAAAATTACTGCACAAATAGCTCTGGATGAGCTTATTGAGTATGTAAATAATAATGAATTAAATAAAAAAGAAAAACTTTGGATCAGACTCTGCAAGAAGGTGTTCTTGCATTTCTTGCCAGCCCCCCATTTTAATATAAAAACAAACAAATTATAAGTAAAACAAACCACACCAAATGCAAAAAAGTCGAAACACGCGCACACCCACTGTCCTGCTTTTTAGACTGCACTTCCCTTGCGTTCACACGAGTCCAACAACAAGACAGACGAGCGAGAAAGGTGGTGGGGGAAGCAAACTGCCCCGAAAAAATAGACTGGCTATTAACTGTTCTGTCTTGGTTACTACAGCAAACAGTAGCAGTACTTTGCTGCCCACTACCCTGCCTCACTGTTCTGCCCCCGTGTGAAATAGGCTTAAGATCGGGAACGTTGTTGCATTAGTGTGGGCATATGCATGTGCGTCCGTGTGCATCTGTACATGCATGTGTGCGTGCGTGTTTGTATGTCAGTGTGGACGCGACATTGTGTGTGTGACCGCATGTAATATTGTTGTGTAAACGAGTATGTTTCATTTCATTCTAAAGTAATTCGTACTGTCTATTGAAAAACAACTTTCATTTTACTGTAAGCGAGCTAAAAGTACTTAGGTAGCGCTTAAAGCCAATCGAAATGTTCCGTCATAAAGCTAAAAGGAGGTTCGATCGCTTCACTGTAGGTAGTGTACGTTTAATTTTCGATGACAAGCCGATTTGGAAGTAACGTACTAGAGTAGAAACGAGCCCTGTTTTACGAGCTCTAAACTGTTGCCTCAATAAAAATTTATCTTCAATCCACAGTGGGACCACTTGTCCCAGTAGGAATGTGTAAGCGACGAATTATCAAGTTTTTAATAAAATGGAATAAACAAAAGAGGCTCAGTGGCGCGCCTTGAGAGAGGGGTTTGTCGGAGATGAATTAGTGTAAGCTGAAACGATGATGAAGCATAAATAACAATCATGCTAGCTGATGGCCTAGTGCAGTCATAAAGAAGATGCGATCACTAGGAAACAGGGCCGTCTTTAACCTATTGGAGGCTCTGGGCAATACTGGGCATATTAGGATAATGGGGCCCCTATTGTAGTCAGAAATTAAGGTTCGATTTCTATACGAACTATAATTATAAGTATTTTGGTAATATCATTGTAATATAAATATTGGTTATCGTTTAGTGATCTGACAGGAACTAGGGACTTTGTATTTGATCTGAGGGCCGCCTATCGATCGCGGGGCCCTGGGCCCGGGGAAAGAGGGGTCTGCTAGAAAAGACAGATAATCTGTAAAAGGCCACTGCAAAGTGCAAATAAACGGTCAGTGCAAGAAAACGTTTATGTCTTTGTCTTCGTAAACGCTCTGTAACCGTCGGTTATCAACTGTTGGTTGGACAGGCTATGAAGACGCGTTGGAAGGGTTCCTCTTTATAGGCGGACGTGAGTGAAATTATGGGAATTTATTTTTGAGGGAGCCGGATTCCTGTTTGTTGCCCTTACGTGATATTGCCGGAAATTGACGATTTTTGCCGATGTTTTCATTCACAAGATAACGGCCTTGATAACGACGTTACGTTAAATGATTATTAGGTTTTGCTGCAGGAAATGATTTAGATATTTTAATATAAAAAATGTATAATTGTATAATCTGACTTCCATTTAGGGGACGTCGTCTGGTGACCTACGATGCCAACTCTGAATGAACTGAACTGTTAAAAGTAGCCTACAGTAATTGTAATAGGCTTTCCATTCAATTTAGGTACCATATTTTATACAAAAACGAATCTACAATTAATAAACTCTTTAGATAACGAGTTTTCCGATACAACACATTAAAAGCACTTGTAAGAGAATCACGGTTTAAAATTAAATTGTATTCAATTACGTTTTTGAGACATTAACATATAAAATCTTACATATAAACTTAACATTTTCCTGTGTTGCTTATGTCTGTAGGTGATGGTGACCAACATTTGTTTTATAAGTAGAGCAAACAAACAGACAGACGCGCCACCTGATGGTAAGTGGTCACCGTCGTGTGGTGACGCGTGAAACATGACTACTTACTATCAAGTGTCTGCCCGTTAATTTGCCCTTACACAAAAAGTATATGCAGTTAATCGTCGTTGCATTTGGTACCTTTTACCTTGGTATCTTTCAAACTCAAACTTGCAGAATTCTTGAAGGAATTCTCAAACCCCTCCTGCTTCAAACTGCGGGAAGGTTGCAAACTGTTTGAAATTCATCGCGTGTTCACGCCTTGCCTGCGAGCTGCATGAGACTGAGATATTGAACATATCTAATTTTTAGGGTTCCTTCTAGGAATCTCTGAGGATGCAGTGTGGTTGTAAAATGAGACATCACCAGAATTATCAAGGAGACTATGCGTTTGCCACCAGTATGTGAAGATGTTAGACAGATATGACATAAGGTAATATAGATCTACTAATATACTCATGACTGACGTTCACCAGGGCCGTCTTTAACCTATTGGAGGCCCTGGGCAATAATGGGATTATTAGGATAATGGGGCCCCTATTGTAGTCAGTAATTAATTCAGGTATTAGTTTTTTGATGATAAATATTTTTTAGCGTTTGGTGATCTGACTAGGAACTAGGGCCTTTGTATTTGATCTGAGGGGGGCCCCTATCGACCCCTGGCCCAAAATGCCCAATGGGAAAGAGGGGTCTGACGTTCACCGTACAAATACATTGACGACAGTGTCATGGTCACGGCACTGAAAGCTCTCGTACCGTGGCAAAGCATGGACGATCAGGATTTACTTTAAATGGGCTCGGATCTTGTCGGCCTTGTGGACTTACATGCCTTTTTTAGTGTCGGGGGGGAAAGCTTCTAAAGATACTGACTTGACTACCCAAGTGGCGCAGTGGTTAAGACACTGGTGCGCTGCGCGGAAGCTCCTGGGTTCGATTCCCAGCAGAGCAGAGATTTGAATGATGAATTTGAATTTCTGTTTCTGGTCTGGGTGTGTGTGTTGTTGTCTTGTGTGTGTCCATGGCACCCACGACACAGGGAATCCTAGTGTGGGGCTGTGAGTGTGAAGCGTTATTTATTTATGTATACCCAATGTCTGTTTTGGGGGAGACAGGTACGATTTTTACCCACTACAACCCCCTCGGTGGTTAACCAGCTCATGCAAGAAAGCTCTGGGATCTCCGAAGAACGCAACAAGCTATATAGTAGCCTTTAATATATCTTGGCCTTAATATATCGTAGCCTTTAATATTTCAGGCACTCTTCAAAAGATGGCGCCACGGTGATCCTGAATCGCGCTATCGGAGTTTTCTACATCGCTGGTATATATACAAAACTCCGAGATGACGTAATCGGAGCACGGCGTCTCCCCAGGTATGATCATACCCCCTGGTAAAAAATCACCTTTGACCAATACATCTGCAAAGTTATAATGCTTTACTCGTTGAATACTGTTACACACTATAATGCTCGGTGCAATATTAATTCGGTGCAAGTAAGGTTCTTAGAGGCGAGCTTACCGCGGCTTATAACAGAGGATTATACCCGCTGCTGATTAAGCTGCTATGTTATATAGTTCTGTTACTATATTATGTAGCAGAGCAGCTAACGTACGTGTATAACACGCAATATTATTTACAGTATAAACTAGTTCGATGATAGCTAAGTGAATAAGAATTCAGCCTCTTATTTGAGTGGCGGTAGTAAGCGGTGATAGCCCAGTGGTTACGAATTCTACCTCTTGCTCGACGGATCCGGGTTTGAATTTCAAAGGCACGCATCAATAACTTTCTTAGAAAAAGCACTTTCTTCCGTGTTAAATATTATCTAAAAGTCACCCGAATTTCATCCAATAAATCTTTTGTACCAAAAATATATTACCAAAAATATGAATAGATGAAGACTTAATCATCAAGGTTAAGGCTTTTGTACGAACAAAAAAGCGCCTACAAAATATCACCCTTTCAGCTTTAAACGCATTCAAAACGTTTTGTTAATCGGTCAACACGTAACGACTCAAAAAACAATACGGAACGGAAAATAAAACCTTTTCATAAACTTTTCAATTGTTCTGTCGAGTTTTTTTCATCTCTTTGCTTTACCGTGTAAATAGAACAAAGGGTGATCTCAGGTTGTAGACAAGACAGGTTCAAACAGAAGTAAAAAATCGTTAGTTCTTCTGATGTAGGTACAAAGGTATTTATTTTAGGGTTCCGCATAAGGCAAAACGAACGCTTACAGTTTTAATTTTTCGTTTATTTATTTGTTACTAGACGACCGGACTGGCATCGCTCTCTCCTAAATTTTTATAGCATGGAATATGGATAGTTTTGACTGATTTTTTTATGTGAATTTTGTGATAATGTATAGAGTTCAACAGCAATTATTATATCGCAATCATCCTACTACTATTAAAATGCGAATGTTTGTGAGTATGGATGGATGTTTGTTACACTTTCACTCAAAAACGGCTGAACAGTTTTGGATGAAATTTGGTACACAGATAGATCATAACCTGGATTAACATATAGGATACTTTTTATCCTCCACTGCACCAAGTTCTAAAATCCACGCGGGCGAAGCCGCGGCCACAGTCTAGTGTTATATAAAGCACATAATGACGTTTCTGACTATAATTGCCGAGATAATTGTGAGCACATTTTGTTTGTATGGCGAGTACAGGTGTTATTTTTGTACATATGTGGAGCACAGTGCCCTGACAGTACCGTAAAAATACGGAACTCTTGATTTGTAAGTTTGACTCGTTCTAGACAGTTCTTTACTGAAATGAGACGTTTGACGTCATTGTTTTTGTTTAACTTAGTTGAGGAGAAATCTTTGCGTTGTAATATTAGATTTTGTATATCACACGAAATTCTTACTATTGTATTTATGTAGGTATATGTATAAACTCGATTTTGAATCTATCAACGGTTAAAGTATTTGATAATTATTGTGTACTTTTCGGCTTGTTACAAGGCCGTTTTTAAAATTCTCCTTTATCAGGTAATATTTTTCGTTTTAGGTAGGTTTAGCTTCGATTATTTATCATTTTTGAAGAAACGAATTGTGGTAGGCAATGTACTATAGGACAAAAGGCCGCAAAGAAGATCTCCGACCGGTGGTCTGTCACGGCCAAGGAAACACCCAATGGAAGAATATTGTCAGTAACCCATTAATGACCCATTACAGGGTCGGGTCTCCTCTCACAATGAAAGGGATGTAGGCCGCCGTCAACCACGCTGGCCTACTGCGGATTGGTGGACGAACATACCTTTGAAAACATCGTGAGGAAACCTGCATGTCTGAGAGTTCACAAAAATGTTCTTAAAGGAAGAATATTATTCACCACATAATCAATACTCGTGTCATAGGTGGTCACGGTTCTCAGACGCGAGGGAGCAACTAGAGCGAGAGAGGTATAGCCTGAAAATTTGGGGAAGAGACAGACAATCTTATCAATCTGATCTAATTACAAATATTCACAAAATGAGGTCATGGAACTGAATTAAATTAAATCAGCGACTGTACGAGATGCCTCACGTCTTTTTGTTGAGACTTCTCAAATTAACAAAAAGGAAAGAATTTCATTTAAAGAAGAAAAATACCTGACTTTGAACAAGTAAACAATTAATTGAATTTGAAGGTAATCTGTAGCTTTAATTAAATTTCAAGTTTTCGAATCGACTTTGGTACAGTTAGCTTTATAAAATAGAAGATTGTAGAAACAACAAACAGAGTTCGCTCGCGGAGGAACCTTACTGCTACCTGTCTGTATGCCCAAGAGTTAGGAAGTCCACAAGCCCTCAAAAAAGGAGACCCGACCCTGCAGTGGGTCACTAATGGGTTTCAAACAATAGTGGTCAACCCGGATCCTTTCAAACCGCCCATAGGGCCTCCGATAAGGTTTCACGACTGTTATCTTGGACGACAGCGTGGATCCACGTGCCCTCCGAAGCACGAAAGCGTGGATTTAATTCGCCAAGTAACGTAACAAGCAAGTAACGATTTAATCGGACAACTTCCAATCTTTCCTCACTGTAATGAATCAGCCAGCAATCATATCTCGATTATGCCGAAAATCGTTTTCAAATCGAAAACTCCAGAACTAATAAACTACTTCCGATTAAGGTTTTATCGACGAGCTCTCAAAATCTCATTATTTCAGGCCAGTTGCCCGGGAACTTTCGCTGGCAGATGTTCAAAACATTTTCACGTAGACTTTTTAATTTTAATAAAACTTTCATTTATAAAATTAATTCCGGTAAGTAATTGCTAAATGATTGTGATTAATTTAACGTTTTTCGTCATATGAATGGTTCTTTAAGTTGTTTGCGTTTTTTTTAAATTAAATGTCACCTGTTGAGATGGTAAAGGAGAATAACGTGAGATTTTTTTTCATAATGTTGTCAAAGGCTTGAGAAATCCATCAAATCATAATATGTCAGCCAGTCCAACTTGATACTTAGGATGCTGAAAATATGCACAATTCACTTTCAAAAATTATTCCAAAAGAGTGCGTTGCGCGGCAAGCTCTGGGTTCGGTTCCCAACGGAACACAAATGTGTGTGTTTTTTGGTCTTGGGTATGTCACTCGTACCGTTAACACAGGCAATCCTATATAGTATGGAGTTATGAATGTAAAGCGTGTGAAGCATTTCTTCATCATCTAAACTAACTAGTCGTTACGTGCCCAATTCCCGATTTTCAGCGCCACTGAGCCATATGCTCTTAGCGCAGCACGCTCGACGTAGCCGCGCTCGAGCGTGGCGTCAGGACCGATATGACAAGGGATGTCAAAGGACAATATAATTGCATCGTTATGCATGCTAATTGCCCCGAACATCCTAGTTGCTTAGCGATTAACTATTCATAGACGCCGTCTTGCTATATTATTGTTTGATACTGTGATACGGATAATGCATTGATTGTATCCTGCCCATTGATTGTATACAGGGTTCGGCTAGTTTTGGCTTCAGTTTTTCCAGATGGAAGAGTCTCACCCGTCGTGAAGCAGCATGCTATTCATGCCTTGTGTTTTGGTCGCCGAGACCTTGTCCTTAACCACTGTTAAGTAGTGCTTGAATCATAAGCTCATAGTCGCTCAGAAGGCGATTCATAGCCTCAGCTATGCTTGGTATTTCTCTACGCGACAGAATTCGCAAACATGAAATCCGTACACGAACCAGCAACGGAAAGAGCTCTCAAAGCTAGCAAACTGAAGTGGCTATGAGCTGACCACATCGTTTGAAGGACCGATAAATAATTTAAAACCGATGGGGAAGAAAGGTCCAAATGGCAACCACGTCTCGGAAAAAGGAGCACAGGCAGCCGACCAGCTGGACTGATGACCTGCTGAAGAAGTGGAAAACCGGATTCATAGGGTCCAGAACCGAGCAGAGTGGCGTCGATTAGGGGAGGCCCACATCCAGCTGTGGGCTACGAAGGGCTGAAATGATGAATGATGATTCGTATTTTTAGTTTCATTTTGTTTCCAATTTCATGCTGACTGCTACTCGTAGCACGTTTTTTGACGGGCTCCGCAGTCGGGATCAACGACCAAATGTCCGATTGAGTATCATCTAAATTCGTGTGTGTACATTCGTTGTTTCGACGCAGTGTTTTTTCTAAATAAAACCGCTCTTCAGCCTCTCAGACGTGCTCTTCAAATACACATATTTCAGTGAAATAGATAAAGCTTGAAACAGTCTATTGTTTATAGCTGGTGAGCTGGCTGACATTTTTCGAAAGGTGTTTGAGGGACCGTAATAGCATGTTGAATAGCTTATTAATATTAATAGCTTATCCTAACCCAAAAAAAAATGCAAAATGCCTGGCTGGCGGTTAATGAGTTCAGCCAAGGATACAAGGTGTTTCAGATATTTTGATTTTTTTAATCTCTCCAAAGTGGTATGTCTGTTGGTGTAAAAATCTCATAACGCGTTAAACTTTAAAAAAAAAAAAATCACTATTTATGGCTAAATTCCATCACCAAGGTCTGCATTTTTCTATTCGGATATTAAAAATAAGCTATTCAACATGCTATTACGGTCCCTCAAACAACTCTCGAAAACGTCTTCAGATCTTGGGCTACGAGTGAATGAAATGGACTGTCTATCTATTTCATTCGTAGTTGAGTGAAGTGAGCCGAGCGGGCGATGTTCGTGAACGAACAACAAATAATTTTACTGGTAAACGAATTTTGTTCCCAAACAATTTTCGAGTCCAATCCGTGTCCACTCGTGAATAATGCAACAATAGCTTTTATTCGCTGAAACAAGAGTTTCGAGGGCGGAACAATACCAACTTTTAATGGGCCCACGGGGCATACAACTCTACTGGTTTTGGAGAAAATCCAACAATGATACGGACCTTTGTTTCCTTCCACTCAGAGACGTACATTGACAGTTTCACCTACATTTCTCACGCGTGCCGCGCTGTCTAAGCATCGATGGATGGCTAATTCCACCTCCAGCGATAGTCTCGATAGTTTCCTGGTGCAGTGCTGGACTGCAGTGGTAATGGTGGTGTACCAGCACATAATTTTGCATTTCACTGCTGTTACTTGCCGCAGTAGCAATTATTGCTGAACCAAACCGCATCTTTCGATTTGTGTGTGTTGTGTTCAGGGGTTCATGTTAATTAGGTACTTGTTAATTTCATATTATTGGAATTTCTGATTGCTCAGACTGCTTTCAGATGAATTTTGCTGTAGTGTATTTAAATCCTCTAAAGTGGCAGAAGGCATGGATGTGTATTTATAATGTACCTCCATTTTTATTGTAAGTACTTCTAGAAATAAAAAATTAATTTGAATTTTAAAAATTAAGTACTTATTTGACAAATTTCAGCGAGAACTTCTTACCTTGAACTGGTGGACAATAAACAAAAACAACATTGAACTGGTAGTCAATAGACATAATACACAAACGAACACAAAAACAGACACATACAACTTTACTTGGTTACCTTAGACACTTTATTTGACTTGATCTTAGTCATGAGTAGTAAAGCACCCGCATGCAACCTCAGACACCTCAAACACATAAAACCTCAGATAAGATTTCTCACTAAACTTCAAGTGGCCTGCATGCCATTTGTTACTCAATTACTAAAAAGGGCAAAACTATAAATAAAACAGATCTTTAGAAATCTATCCAAAAAACGCTTCTTAGTAACATATTTTATTAGCCATTTTTTTGTAATCCAATATTTCCTCGTAAAGAAGCCCGGAATCGATTGGTCATTTCCTGCCATCGCTCATTAATTATGGAGTAGCATTTATATGAAGAGATATTTTTTATCCGACTACATTTTTATGACAAGCGGATACAGACGTGACGTATTAGCGAAGTGGCTTTCGAAGTCGGTCGTGTTTTAATGTCCTAGTTCGGTAACACAGTGGTTTTCAAACGTAACTGTTGGATTACTTAGTCATCCACATTTGACGACCTGAGTGGCGCAGTGGTTAAGACACCGGTGCGCTGCGTGGAGGTTCCTGGGTTCGATTCCCAGCAGAGCACAGATTTGAATGATGAGTTTAAATTTCTGTTTCTGGTCTGGGTGTGTGTGTTCTTGTCGTGTGTGTGTTCATGGTACCCACGACACAGGGAATCCTAGTGTGGGGCTATGAGTGTGAAACGTTATTTATTATTTATTCACAAATTTTAGGAGCTTTTAAACGATAACATTATAGTCTTTCGGACATCTTTCGGCCCACTTTGAGAATCTCTGGTTCGTAATGATTAATCATTCCAAGGCTAGTTACAACCCTCCGACCTTTGTCTTGATGGACTATTGTTTCAAACAATTTATGTAATATAGAGGTTTCAAACAAAGTCTTTCTTTCCCTTTTTGTCTTTTGTTGGGAAGTCGCGTGGTTGTGATGTGGTTTAAAGGGTCAAATTAATGGCATTCGGGCAGTGCTTAATTTCTTTTAATGACTCAAGAAACATGTTTAGTGAAATATTGGGAATGGTTTCCTACCAAATCCGTTATAGGTAACTCGGAGGTATTGCAACCAAGTTATTGCTTGGCATTCTCCACCTGTCAAATGGAGAATCAAATGTCAATGTCAATTCAGATGTCAAAAGTGTTTATAAGGTCGGGATTGTTCGTGCGCGAATGTATGAATACGCACGGGTTAAATTCGTACGAAAACATCCAAACTGTGTATGGCATGAATCTCTTTTAGTACAGAAGCTCGTTCTAATAAGTTCATACTATACTTACCCAGCTGCGTAGATGCGGTCTCCACCTGTTCCCGGCTTCCAGCCCCCAATTTCGAGACAACGCAGCCAAATTGGGTTATTATTTACTTATTTCAGTTCGCATCGCTTCATTAGCGGCGGCGAAAATATCCGAATTAATTTGTACGACGCCGCGCCACATGTGGAGTAGGGATGGGCAATCGCAGTATCGATAACATTAAGTATTTTTGACTCATACTCTCAACTTAAAAACCTCGATACGTTAGCCAATTTTGTGAAGATTTGATTAATTTTAATCATCTTCTTTTTAAAGTAATCGGAAAGGTATCCATATTTTAAGTGGTCAATGCAACTCGTCAACATCAAAGAGGATAGAAATTTTATTAGATGCCCTAAGACATCTAGGTAACTTTAAAAGGTTTCGTATATAACACTTATTAATTTTTGTGAACCAGATATTATGTTTATAAAACTTTTTGTTTTGTGTTAATTGATATATTATTATAAAGTGTCAAATCATATTAATATAGGCGGTATCAAAAATTTACACCGTTCAAGAAAATAAATAGATCTTAAAATCATAGAAAGACTTGTTAATTAGTCATTAGTCCAAAAATCCATTGTAATGAATTATTGTCAATATTAAATCAAGGTCACTGATTATAAGCGAAAGTTATAAGCGTTGGAGAACCTATTGAAATCGCGAATTTCACAGCAGACAGATTTTATAAGGTTTTTGATTAAATATTTATAAAGATATCTCGAGACTTCAAATTCTAAAGAACTTCTTAGTTTTGCTATTCAGAACTCCGAAGTTGTATTCATACATATTCAAATAGTCTGTATTTGTTCGTTTTTAGTATTTACGAAAGTTGTAAATTGAAATGTAGGGAGTTATGAATGTTTTTCATATTTTTCGTTAACTTACAAGGGCTTCTCTGAAAATAATTTAATCAACCGCTACGGTTCGTCGGTCTAGCTTTTAGGGCCTAAAATTGAATTTAAACATATTCGAATACTTATTATTATATGTCTTGAAAAACCGTGACTAGGGCTTTGTAGTGTATTAATTTTTTTTCTTTCGACGCTTACATTGGTTCTTACCTAACCCAACCGAAATACTGATGAACATCTAATGGCTTATTCAGTGTCCTAAAAAAGGTCCGAATTTGAAACCCAGCATGCTGCAAGAACTTTTGTAAGTAAATAATGTTGAGTCAACATTATGGTTGAATAAAACCATCGAGAGAAAACCTGTATGTCTAAGAAAGAATTCTCAATAATGTTCAATGCACCTGATGTCCATTAAACAGTAATAGACCTGCGAGATAACCTTTGAACTAAGGCATACACCTTTCCCGTTTTGAGAGGAGGTTTTGAGTATTGACGGTTATCACCATAGCTTACCAACCATGTCCACCTCAGATAGAATAAGAACTTAGTCTTAGGCCGTGTTGGTTTAGAGAAATAATGCCGTATCATTTTAATTAGTTCTTCAGCTGCCAACATATATTTTGATCCTCCGGCAATTTCACCAGAGGAAGAAGGCTGATGTATTAATGCGTCTGTTGATGTGAGGACCAGAAGAAATAAAGATCTTAAACAATCATCAAACTTTTCGCTATTTGTCTCTTCAGCTAAAGGTTCTTACGTTCCATTTACAAATTCGAATATTATCGATACAATCATCCCACCCCTAGGACGGTTGTTAACTCCCTGGCAGCAGTATTAGTGTTTAATTAAAAGTAGTCCCGCGGCTACGTGACGAACGCTTTCATAAATCCCGCACAGGCTGTGATTGGCGACTGAACAGATATACGAGTACGACAATGTGTTCAAACTCAGAATGTTTCGGCAAGCTAATTTTTGGCAACTTTAGCATGGCGTGTTTTGTATCAATGCCATAGAAATAGGAAGTAGATAGAACGGCTACGTAACCGTTTCTGCCCACAGAGCAGGGTATGGCACGCACTAGGCAGGAATACCGTAGATTCTGCTCAACTGAGCGCATATTAGTGCATTCTGTCATTCTCATCGACTATGAGTGAGAGTGATAGAATGAGTTTGGGACGTGATGAACGATGTTTAGCGATCGTTTAGCAAAATTGTAAAGTTGTAGCCACCGAAGCTAATGGATTAGTATTATATAATTCCAAATAGGATGAGGTTATGGACTGAGATTATAAACGCGTGCATTAGACGAATAAAGTGGTCTCTAGGGGGCGCGAAATTTAATTTGTTATGACGTCACATAACCTCTAAATCAGCGGACGAATAGACGCTTCCGATGATACCTACCTGATTTTTCCAAATTATGATAAGTATCTTAAAAGCTATGAGGGAACAGATGATGAAATGCCCCTCCTTTTTGCCACTACGCAACCCGGTAGAAATAATCAAGATGATAAAAAAATCCAATCCAAGATCTAAAAAATCTTCGACTTTAGGTATCTATATGAAACCAGTGCTTCCCTTTGTCCAATTCCATAACATGAATTTAAAATGGATTCATAATTACACCATTAAAGTAGTTCGCATCGTTCTTTTGGGCTCAAAGCGGCTCCTGTTTCGGAGTCAAAAATTTTAGAATGCATTAAAATACCCTCTCCCTGTTAACTTGAGTACTTCATTTACATTGGGACTCGCGACTGAGTGTACGTTTCCATTGGCCTCCGAGAGAATAGTTGAAACTTGCTGTGCCCGCGACTTCGTCCGTGTGGAATTCTAGAATAAAAGTACCTTAAGTTACTTCTTATTACATCAGCTATTTGCCAGTGAAAGTCCCGTCAAAATTGGTCCAGTCGTTCCAGAGATTAGCCGAAACAAACAGACAGATAAAAATTGTAAAAAATGTTATTTTGGTATATATACCGTGTATACATACATACGCATTTAGTTAAAAGCGGCTATTTTATATTACAAACAGACACTCCAATTTTATTTATTTGTATAGATATATAGAGAAACTACTCCCACTACTATTATAATGGCGAAAGTTTTTGAGGATGGATGTTTATTACTCTTTCACGCAGAAGCAGCTGAACAGAATTGCATGAAATTTGGTATGCACGTAGTTTATAAACTGGATTAATATGTCTGTCAGTCAGTCTTTCTTTCGCAGCCCGTTCCCGTTCGTTTACACTACGATTTTGAAAGTGTATTTTACTCGAAATTTCACCAACTCTTGGACTATGATCGAACACTTCTCAAAACATGTCTACCAGCTCATAGACTATGTTCGAACACTTCTCGAAAAATGTCTACCAGCTCTCGGACTATGATCCAACAATGTCTACCAACTCTCGGACTATGAATCACAAAAAAGCGTGCATAAAGTGCGGGTTTAGGTCACACTGTGTTATAAAGTAATATAATCACTTCCAATCTTTTAAAAGTCGTACTAATTTTCCGAGGCTTTTATTACCGGGAGCCGTGTATCCATGGACACAATTGATGCGAATTTGCATTCGAATTACTGTCTAAATAGAAGAGAATAAGCCCCACTTTTGTTCAGGCGCGCCGAAATTCCCGACGTATTATATCATTCATGGGATCCTTTTTAATTAACATACCTACTGGGAATATATTTTGCTTTGATTATACCTACATACATATTTTGGAGGATTATAATGATTTTATTTCCAGATTTCAATAATTAAGAAATACTTAGTGCGTGCCACTGGGATTCAAAAACGGGCCTCTAGAGTAAGAGAGCGCTTTCCTAGCCACTGGACTATTACTTACCGTTTTTTCCTGGGCGGGAAATATTGTTGTTAGTATCCGCGCCTCTACTAGAAGTCCTTCCTTCCTTCCTTCCTTCCTTCCAGCCCTTGGCAGTCCACTGCTGGACATGGGCCTCCCCTAATCGACGCCACTCCACTCGGACCTGGGCCCTCTGAGTCCAACGGTTTCCCGCTGCCTTCTTCAGGCCATAATTACTAGAAGTAACCGTTCATAAATCAGTTATTCAAAAACAAAAACCAGAACCCCAAAAGAATGAATGAGCCACTTTTCGTCGCGTACTGAAAAAACAAGCCGAGAGGAAAAATTGCCGATGCTGGAAGTGGCGATTAAAAATTCATTGGTCGTCCAATCGAATTATTCCATCGTTGGGCGAATTTCGGACGCGGCGAGGTAGCTACACGAAACGAATTAGTCGGCGAAATTTTAAAAAGATCAATGCCTAATAATTCGATATCGAATGAATCGACTGCAAATTCGTTTCGGACGTGTTTCGCATGTAAATCGGAACGCTTAAAGAATTCTGTACCCTGTCTTAGATTACGTGTTACAGAATCGATTCGAACCTTTGTATCGACGGAACGTATAGAAATGATCCTGTTTTAGGGTGTTTCGCACTTCACAAAATTGTGATTACAATCTTTTTCATCTAAACAAAATGTTTACTTGTGCCTTACGAACGGCTAAACCACTTTGGATGCAATTTTCACTGTTGGATATAGGAAAGCTCTTAATATATTTTCTTTATTTTATTGACCCAAAAATTAGAGAGACCTCATACCTTATACCTATTACCCCTTAGGAATTACGGTCGAGGTTCTTGAATACTTATGTATATGAAGCCTTTATTAAGATTATCTTAATAAAGGCTGACTCGTAAATTTTGGCAGTTTATCAGTAGTGGTAGGATAGGATAGTAATATAGGACCAGTAGGAGTAGGAACAGGATAGGATAGTAATATAGGATCAATAGGAAACTAGTGTAGAAAAGGATAAAAAGGAAGTAGTAGAATACGATATAATTCTTACTTATAGAAAATTATAAAAGAAAATTAAAAATATCAATGCCTAATAATTCGATATCCAGTGAAGCGCCTGCAAATTCGTATTGTACGTGTCATGCATAGGAATGGAGCAACTTAAAGAATTCTGAGCGTGGCGTTGGAAGCTAGGGTTTTCGAATATGGAATTCAAAAGATGTAGCGAACCTAAGATAATGTTTAAAACTATTTTCTTAAATCCTTGCCCTTTTTAGCCCTTTGTAGTCCACTGCTGGGTACCTGCCCTCATCAACATAACTTTGTCCTGGTCCTGGAACGTTGAATCCAACAGTCACCCGCCGTCTTTTCAGGTCATCAGTCCACCTGGTCGGAGGGCGCCCTGAACTCCTTTTTCCTAGATGGATCTATCTCATTGCCACATTAATTTGCAAACTATGAGAGCTTTAAAAATAATCTTCGTTCTTCTACAGATTTCTTCATAATAGACTCTGACGTGTAAAGAAATACTGAGCATGGTGAGGGCTTCACTACCCGCTGAGCGACTTTGAGTATTTGGATGCTTCCTTAATCAGAATCCAATGTAAATTATTTAAGTTGTATTTATATTTCTTTGCAACAATCCGCACACGTGGAACTTGTTTTGGTGTGGACCCACCACCCTCCCTTATCTCCAGGTAGGTATATACCATCACAACTTATTCCAATAGCACACGACACGCGTTTCGCCCCAAAACAGAGCATCATCAGGTGATGTGAACTCTACAACGGTTGGTCGAGTACCAACCGTTGACTCGACAAGTCGACACCTACCTGGAGATAAGGGAGGGTGGTGGGTCCATACCAAAACAAGTTCCACGTGTGCGCAAAGAAATATAAATACAACTTAAATAACAATGGATTTCCGCAAAGTAACGCCTGATACAATAGATTATCCAACGTACATAAGTGTATAGAGTAAAAAATATCTTTAATAATATGTGATTCCATTACGAAAATCACGAATATGCTATAGAGTAGTATAGAGCTCTCGTAAAAATTATATCCATTTTATTCCCAACATCATTTCCGATGGGACAAAACGAAGCCGTATAGGTACCTACCGTAAAAAATAAAATAATATATCACTTATTATAAAAGTGGCTTCCAAACAATACCCCATCAGTGGAGCCATCGAAGCGCTCAGTAATAAATAATATTCCCACTTGAGTGCTTATGTATCAGTTATTTTCAGGGTTCTGTTGCTTTAAAAGAAAAATCTTTGCTTTTAATATCACTTTGTTGTCCGTTCGTCTGTCTATTAAGACCAATAAATCTTCTCGGGAACCCTTTGCAGCCCAAAATTTTTCGAGAAGGGTTTAAGTTAAGGCATCAAAAAGCATGTTGAATCATTTAATTGCCGTTTATGTCACAAAAATTGGACACTCGCAGTAGCGAGTGTCCAATTTTAAAGATTACGTAAAGTATTACGTAATCTTTCTTAATATTTCTAATACTCAGGTGCATACATTTTTGGTGTAAATACAAAATGAATTATATTTTTACTACAAGAAACTAACTGAGTCGAAAAACTGACCGCATCTTATAACAATGTATGAAGATGACAGTTTCTCAACATCAAAGCCAAGTGTATTCTACGATTAAAATTTTTTGTTAGAGCAGTTAGTAGGAAACCCTCGGTGTGTCAGACCGATTCGGTTTCGGTCGTATTTTTGATATAATTCACGCTCGGGTGGATCCATATCAATCTTTCATTTAACATCATTGCTTGGGTACACATATTGTCTTATCCATATTGTTTCTTGTGTAGGCGCGTGACCTTCGAAGTTAAATGTATAGATGGGACATTAGGTATTAAAGATTAAATTGTGGATTTTGCCGGTAGTTGTCGAAGTTTTTTATATATGGAAGCGATGTAGAAAACTTCAATAGCGTGATTCAGGATTCCCGTGGCACCATCTCTTGACAAATGGTGGAAGTCGTTACAGTTGTATCTCCGTCACTGAATACATAATAGTACAAGTACAGAAGGCCCACTTCGAAAAGTCATTTAAAGAAATATAGACTCTAGCTACGATACGATTAAGTTCAATTCAGATCGCGCAGCGCTTAATCACCTACGATAATGTTGCGTCTCTTACTAGCGCATAAGTAAGGCTTTTCCACTTTCCCGCTACCTGTTGCGTCTCTTTCCAGCGCGTTACTCTTATCTATTCCACTTTCCTTTCTAGCCGTTTATGCGGGGCCGCTGTGCGTAGGTACATTTTTATACCGACACGGGGCCAGGCCTGTCTCCGTTTATAAACTCATGTCCAGGTTTTATTTTCATGTCCATAATTAGTAAGTCCACTGACATTACATCGTCGCTAACTCGATGTAATGCATCTTGAGCAATTTTTGCCTTTTTTTTGGGAATGGGTGTGGTTGTGGATAAATCAACATCTTATATCAGTGCGTCAGTTTAAAAACCGAAACACTTTGTTTGTTATGGTTGGCCGAATGTAGAAAATATTTAATACAGTTTAAAGTAAAATTCCTGATTTGATGTAGGCTACATTTGCATTCTCTTCTGAGTCTCTGTTCTCTTTTTAAAATGAAATTCACCTGCTATAGCGGAGACGGAAGACATCGTGAGAAAATGTGCATTGAGTTCTTGATAATGTTTTCTAAGGCATGTGAAATTCACCAACGCGCAGAGTGGTAGACGGTAAACCTATAGGTATCTTTCCCGTTGTTAAAACAGACTCAACCTGGTAGAGGGACTAATGGGTCCCAAGTCTCTTCTGTGTTATTCCATCTATGATCAGATGAACGTAACACAAGTCCTCTTATTGATTGGAACCTACAGAATCTCATTTCCTGCTACGGCTATTTTATATCTTCAACCCTCGATACAAAGCGAAAAATAAGTGCGTACTTTGTTTACTTGAAGAGGAAAACAAACTTTTATATGTTGGGGTATTTTTTTCTATTTCGTGTAAAGAGAAAATATAATATGGGTACCTATGTTGAGTCCCAACTAAATAGATTGGCGCATGAAAGTTGAACTCAGAATCGAGGACTATTTCTTTACATTTGAATTGGTGTAATGGTTTATCCACTGCTAGCTTTGGCATGAGTCTTGAACGAAATTTTTCAAACAAACCGTTTTTTTATTTATGTGCATTTGACACGCGATTAGATGACAGTGAGAGACAACAAACCGACCAACCAACACGATAATTTCAAACATTTGCGTAGGTACAACACAAGCGTTTTGTATAGTGTATGCCTTAATTGACGTTACGCACTGACATGCGGCAAATGGACACAATGACATTGTCGTATGAGAAACTTGCGAGCGCGTAATTTTGTCGTCGAACGACTTGGCCATGGATAAAGGGTAATTAACCAATAAGGGATCTTACATAGACTATCATTTTCTATGGAAAAGTGTATACTACTCGGGATTTAAGTTTTTAATACTTTTTACTAATACTGATTCAGTGGTTTAGACATAAAAACGTAAAAGGCATTCGCATTTATAATATTCGTATGGTTGGATAAGAATAATAAAAATACAATAAAATTTTATTGTTTCCTTATATATTATGTGCAGATACCACGAATTGTCTACTTTATTACCTACATAAATGTTATTGCCAATCAACAATGAAATATTTCGTTGGAATCCCAATAATTTTGTCGATTTTTGATTAAATTATAAATAAATACAACACAATGCTACAAATTGCGCTAGTTGATAAGTTTTTCCCATTATACCTATTTAAATTTAGTATAATTTGTAATAATGATTTCATTTTTCTTGGGGACACTCGTTGTATTATTTTCTTTTGATAACAATGTCAAAGGACTTGGTGAGAAAACTTTATTTTCAATAATATGAGCTCTCATGCATTCGAGCAATCTTATTTTAAGTAACTAGATTGAATCCCACAAAACGAGCTCCCAAAGAAACTTATCCGTGTGCGCCCATTGGTAAATGAAATAATAATTGTCTGTCATTGTTTCAGTTGTGTCCAGCCATGTGTATTGACCAATGAGCTGCGAGTATTTTGTTCCTTGGGATTTAGATTCATGAAACGGAGTTTAGTCACTGCAACCCATGGACATCCACATCTAAACTCAAATAGGATAGAAATTTAGGTGAAGGAAATCATCGTGAGGAAACTTGCATGTCTGAGAGTTTAAAACAAAAATGTTCTCAAGGCATGTGAAGTCCACCAACCCGCACTAGGCGCCCGCCGCCCTGTAGTGGGTCATTAAAGGGTTACTGACAAAAACATTGTTCACAGCGTATGATCGTCAGTATGAACGGATGCTTAATGGTGAATCTGCGAAGATTCTGGACTTCCCGTTCTTCACCGGCTTGAGAAACTGTGGAGCCGCCATCCTTTCTGACCGTTGGGTGGTCACCGCTGCCCATTGCGTTGATGATAAACTATAGTAATGTGTCTTTGATATATTACTTCTTGATTTTATTTTAATAGTGTTGTAGCGGCGCGATACCTACAGTGATATGAGCGCGCGCCTCACATAAAATGCTGACCACGCATGACATTGCAAGCATCGAATGTAGTCAACAATAGAACACGTCACACGCGTCATACTGAACTGGCCAATCGGAAGACGTATCCTCAAACGCGCTATCAGAGTTCCATAGAATCTCTGCATACAAATGGTCCAAAGTTAACATTCGGACCGCGGTCTCCAGGCAGTGACAGGCAGGGACTGATCCCCTGAAGAAAACGACAAAAAGACAGCGGCAAACAATTGCATTCAATAGGGCCGGGCGGATTTACGATACGGATTTACGGCGACGATAAGCGGAGGCCAATTTCCAGCAGTGAATTACCACGAGTTTCTGAGCTTACCGCTATTAAAACTATTTGATTTCTCCGGTGTAACCGAGGTCCAGGACAAAACTATCCTAAATCTGCCACAGAATGCCAAATCTCCAACTATCTCTGTACGAAGTATCCCCGGAATTTCTTCAGAAGTTTTTGAGTTTGTCTCATTATAGACAGACGGGATGTTATAATTTGGAAATTTGAATGTCGATTTCTAATTACCCCCAATTTATGTATACATACTAACTTATGTATGCAAATTTTTTTACCGAAAATGAATGAATAAATAGCGCTTCACACTCATAGCCCGACACTAGGATTCACTGTGTCTGGGTGCCATGGACACACACAAGACAACAACACAGCACACCCACACCAGAAACAAAAATTCCAATTCATCGTTCAAATCCCTGCTCTGCTGGGATTCGAACCCAGGACCTTCCGCGAAGCGCACCGGTGTCTTAACCACTGCACCACCAAATAATTAAAAGCTTTTGAGTTTAATTTTGAGTTCTATAAGTTATTTCGCTATTATTTTTCCAGTTCAGCTGGCTACATTTGGGTTGGAGGCGAATCGTTCACCAACAGCAAACTGGTTGCCTACACCAGCGTCGTACTCCATCCCAATTGGTCTTCATCACGAAATATCCCCGTGGATGATATTGCCTTGCTGCATTTGTACGAACCACTGAAATTCACTGAAAAGATCCAGCCAGTGAAGTTGCCTGATGAAAAAGCTTTCCAGAAGGATCTAGTGCTAGTGGCAAGAGGAACTGATGAGGTAAAGTGACTAAGGCCACGCTCAGAAGTAGCCCTCGCGTACAACCTCAGATTCTTTCCTATTATTATTTCTTTACTATTATTATTCTTTTTTATTATTATTTATTTATTTATTAAGGTGTCCTGCATGCCCATTTGTTACTCAATTCCTTGAAAAAAATGTGTGTGTTATTGTCTTTGTGTGTCCATAGCAATTGTATTCCTTTTAGACTGGCCTCCAATCAAAAAATATTAAGCAGATGAATGTTAAGAGACTAACAACTGAGGAATGTCTGAATCGTATTCCAAGATACGTCAGTGCGATGATCAAACCATTCTTGAGTTCGTTGGAGAAGGCTATCATTTGTGGGATCCGACCAGATGGCAAGCCAGGAGTGTGTCCGGTGAGTTAGATTTTATTTGAAACAATTATACACAGGGCCGGATTTAGAGGTTTGGAGGCCTCGGGGCAACAAAGGAGTGGAGGCCCCTTGGCCCTAAATTATTTTCCAAATAAAATATAAAAAAATGTTCGGTCGAGTTTTCGAATAAATAATATTTAATAATAAATTGCAAGTGCTTATCAGTGCCATTTGAGTTTTACGGTGAAGTTAGCGTTCAAGCGGAGCGACGATGCTAAACACGTGCAATGATTGGCTTACTTCAGTCTGTCTGACATCTTCCCAGACTAATGGGATATACTTATAATAATTGACTATTATGAATTTTGACGATAGTGAAATGAGCTAGTGGCCAACCCGTGGCGGATGTTTTCAACCCGTCGATCGGGCCTCCGACAAGGTTCGACGACTTCTATCGTATCGATAACAACCGGGACCGACGGCTTAACGTGCCCTCCGAAGCACGGAAGCGCGCATATAAATTTGCCACTAGCTGTCACCATCCAGGTACTGACTGCGCCCGACGTTGCTAAACTTTTTTGACCGCTTGCGATCTACTCAAGCAGCGGGGCTAATTATAATGCGCGCTTTGCGCATTTAATTCCTTCTTTCTTTAATTTCGTTCCAGGGAGACTCCGGCAGTCCACTGGTCCAGGACAACACGTTGGTCGGGGTTGTATCGTTTATTGGCAACTTAGACGGCTCGCAAAGAGTGAAGTGTGAAAAGTCGCGCCTGGGCTTCTATGTCAACGTGGCTAACTATGTGCCTTGGATCAAGTCGGTGACAGGCATGAATTAGAAAGAAAGAATAAAAGAAAGGAGGAAAGAAATGATTTATTCGCAGCGTCGTATATTATTTTCAGTTGAATAGATAAAAATGTGAACTTAATGTAACAAAAACATGTAAATGATAAATGTTATTGAAAATTAGCGACAAAAAATATATTGGTTCAATGTCACCAATTACCAAATTACTGAAATATAAATAATGGTTAATTTCTGATGTTAATGAAATGATATAAATGAAATCTGATATAATGATTTACGCAATTTAAATGTAATTGAATAAAATTTTTAGTATCTTCTAAATAAATTTACCGTATATTTACTAATTTGCGAGCCAGAATGAGAATCCAGAATTCGTCTGATTTATTTATTTATTTCATTTAATATTTCAATATAATAAAGAAAGGCAATAAGAAACACACACAAATGCGTACTGATAAGAAGTCTCATAAACTAAAAAAAGGAAAAAATTGAATAAAAAACCATTAAGTCTCGATTGATTTATTCACACAAATAATTCCAATACCTACACACAAAGGATTCAAATACTCCGCAGTAAAAATATTCCAATAAAGATTATGTTGTGTATTAAATACGTTTTATCGTCAAGTTATCGCGAATATTTTCTTTGCAGTGTGAAAGAATATTTCCACGCGTCAATAGATTTCTGTAAGCAGTTGAGTACATATTCCGAGACTCGTGAATAGACATTCAGTAGCATTCAGAATAATAACTACACGAGTAGAGTACTTTTAGATGAATCAAATCAAATCAAATTAATTTCCAAAATATTTGTGAAAACATAACATAACATATTATTATTGTGGTAAAACAGATCAATAGTAATCAGAAAGGGCCAGTAGTTATATAGATCGTCAGTTGCCTAAACTGGGCGAAAAGCCTGAATATAGGCAACTGCGCTCTCCCATTATTGTGTTTAACTTTAATTTACACATTGATTAGTTGAAAGTTATATATTAATAAGAATAAGAATAAGAATATTGCAATTAAAACTACCATGAAATAGAATTGAATACTGCGTCTTAGAATATATGTGTTAGAATGAGCTATGTGTGTGTGTGTGTGCTAGCGGGCGTTTGTGTGTGTGTGTGTGTGTGTGTGTGGGAGTGTCTGTGTGTGTTCCTGTAAGTGACAATACAGTGTAATAGATTAATTATTTATGATATTACCTATATCGTTTGAGAAATTTATTTATTTGTTAATATGGGAAAGAAAAACTTCGGTCTCATCATAGTTAAAACCATTAAGAATTTCTGTGATTTCTTTTTTAGGGTAAATGAATTCAAATTTTTGATTTCTTCGATTTTTGAAAATTTATTGTACATAAAACTTCCTAGAAAATAGGGAAACCTCTCAATGAGGTTTCCTTCCTTCGTTATATCTTTACCTTTAAGACCTGGGCTTGCTTCTAGTTACTTCGTTTATGTGTGTTTACATAAAATGAGGAATACATAACATAGTCAAAAAATCCTACACAATCTTTTTCTTTTTATGATAAAGGAGAACAGTTAACACTATAATTTATATTTACCCTCAAAGTCACAAGCCTGAACCTGCTCAAGTCTGAATAGCGAGCTAATTGGAGCCGACCGGTCGTTCGCAAACTCAATAAGGCAATAATTAATTTATAATAATTTCGTGAACGCAGCCTCGACGACACACTGAACAATTTATGTTTTGAAACGAAATTATGTTCGTTTTGCTTCCTCACCCATATGTTCTACCGCCAGTGGTAGACGATATGCTACGAGTATGTGTCAAGCTGAATGTACATGTAGATTTAGTGTCTGATGTATTATTGGGGGTTATGCGGTTATTCACACACAAATTATATCAATACTCAAGACCTGTTGGATAACAGTCCTTCCACGATGGGAAAAGCACACACTCCGGCATCCTCTCAATGCGGATTGAAGATACGGATGATGATAGAGCAGCTATGTATGCTGCCTGGATCGAATGGCTTAGTGTGCTCTGGAAAGCATGGCAATGCACAAATATTTTTCCCTAACGGTGACCCAATCAAGTAGCTTTGGATTTAATTTTAATTTGCATACCTGAAAAGGTGAATATGGATTGATCAAAATGCCCTGTAAAACCAATAACTAACCCATATTCGTGCAAATAAATGATTTTTGATTCTGATTTTTTGTTTTTTCTTGGACTGTGCTTGGCGTTTCTAACTTATTCGATCCCTTGCAATCCTTCTACTGCATTTTAATTACACAAAAGTAATATAGGTGTGGGTATTTTCACACACACACTATACGCGACTAAGTGTAAGCGGTGTGAGCGCGCACATAGTATGTGTTTCTAAGGTCGGGATTGTTCTTGACGTACCTACAAATACTGTAACTTATGAGTTGAAATCGTACGAAATCGCGCCCAAACTAAGCGTGGCCTACAATCGTTCATCGCCAGTAGTGAAACAAGTGACATACGGCGCTACACTTCATCATGTCGCGCTTCAAACTTTTTAATTAAACGCTCATGTTGTAGCGCATACGATTCCAAATTGTTGCTTATAAGTTGTGTGGTTGCCGTGTGGTGTATAAGTTTTCGCGGAAAACAGCATATTGCTATGTTGGTGCACGTATAAATAGATTGTGTTCAGTGAGAGGTATGGGAGGGAAATAGTTGCTATAGTACTTTTGACGTGAAACTGTTCGATTAGATGAAATGTAACGTAACCACCTTTTATTAGGTAACTTATTGTCTTAGTCCTGATCTGTACGTAGCGAAGGACCCGCAAATAACCTAACATAGGATTTCTTCTGTATTCGCAGATGTCAGTGTCAGTTGCTTCTTAATTAGTAGGTATACAAAAAATAAAAATTTGCTTACTACACTACTTTAGATATGAAAAACAGCATGAAAGAGAACGATATCTTCATTTCTGTAGTCATACATCTTTCTAAAAGAAGAGGATTGAGGAGAGATTGTTTTTACTCAGTAAGTATTTATTTTATAGAAAGATTATTAATTATTAAATACGAAATTGTACAATTAAAATTCCCGAAACAGTCCAAAAATAGTCCAAGGAATGTAGTAGAAAATGAAATTATCATTTCCTGTAAACTTTGCGCGGGGGAGTGTAGCCGAGAGCGGTTTAATTAATAAATTCGTGGGCATATAAATTTGTCGGGTGGAAACAAAACAATTTTGTTATCGTCTCTTATGAAGTTATAAACAATCTGCTGAAGCTACCGACAATTTGTTTTCACTAATTTTGCTCTTTGTAATGAGTTGTAATGGAAATAAAATAAGGAACGTCTTACTACAGATTTATGAAACAAAAAGGAAAAATTACGAACTATTTTCTGTTACTGGTAACTATGCGGTTGACGACAATATCATGATTTTGAGCCAATCAACAAAGGTCTACCTACATATCAAAAAAGCTTAGCAACGTCGGGCACGGTCAGTACCTGGACGGGTGACCGCTAGTGGCGAATAAATGCGCGCTGCCGTGCTGCGGAAGGCACGTTAAGCCGTCGGTCCCGGTTGCAATACGATAGCAGTCGTTAAACCTTGTCGGAGGCCATTTGGGTGGTTTGAATACATTCGACACGTGTTTGCTCCTAGCTCGGTCCACTTACAATCCGCATTGGAGCAGCGTGGTGGTGTATGCTCTACGTCTCCCCTTGTTGTGGATAGAGACCCATTCCCAACAGTGGGCCATAAAATGGTTGCAGCCAATAATTACAATGACAAACTAGATTCACCAAAGTGCCGCAATTATAATCGCGGGACGCATTTAGTGCTTTATAAATTGCTTTACACGCTAACCGTAAGATTATCTAAATAAGCCGTAACCCTCGCAGAATAAAGGATATTTATATAACTAAACAGTCATTGTTAGAGGGTTGCAAGACCTTTAAGAATTATCCCAGTATTTTCGCACTTTGCATATCAAAGACCGTTGAACATTAGCTAAATAAAAGCTGTTTTAGCATTAAACCGCTTGAAGGCGAAAGGGGATTTTCACTATGAATTCACACCCAGAGGGAAATTAGAACAACAATTTTAACATTCTTTGGTAGTATCTCCTCCATCAATGTCGCTCGCAAAAAGTTGGTCGTACGAAAACATCATTGGGTACATTAAATTTGTCAAATGTCAGGGATTATTGTACAATTAGGACATCTCCATACAGAAAGCTGTGCTTAAATTTTGTCGCAGTATGATATAATTATAAGTAAACTAAAGAATTTTATATCACCAGACGGAGCGATACTGCACTATAAAGAAAGAAAAACTGAGCTCAACTTTTTAAAAGTAACAAATGGCCAATCCACTTTATGGAAAACATAGTAAGAAAGAAAGAATCTACCTTAAAATTTGGAAAAATATTTTAGTAGAGGATATGGTTCAATAAAAAGTGACATAACAGCAGCTCCTGCAGACTAAAAGTTAAAATAAAAGTAACCTAAAAACAAAAATACCCTAAATTTTACTTCATTAAACCTTCGAAATTGTATAATATGTATTGTAATGAAAAGTGAGGTGAAACTCCAGTGCTTTCAGGTCCGCGTTCATTTTATATCTAGCTTCCATTGAGTCTGTTAGATGCTGGACTATTTACATGTTAATTGCTTTACGGCGGAGCTTAGTGCTCTACTGTTAGGCTTGTTTCACACGTATAGTAACTGTCATGAGTCACATGAGTATACAATATCCCTACTACGTTACTAATAAGTAGTAGGGATATTGTATACTTCCGGCCAATGTACAGCAGCCGAAAAAACATGCTGGACCAATTGACGACGCACACTGACGAACTAACGTTTCTCGAACCAATCGTGTGCACCGCAGCTCAGTCAATGCCCAATTAAAGATCTGCTCACCACTCGTGACGGCAACTATACCACAATTCAACAGCAACTAATTCACTAATTAATTCACCCGTACCATGCCATGATTATCGAGTGGATGTGTGATACAATACAATACAAATTATCTTTATTGCACACTATAAACATATTACAAAGAAAAATAAAAAAATATATTAAATTGAATTAAAAAAATATATTAGATCTTATCATTAAACAGCGATTTCTTGATGTTACCACATCACAACCACAAAGCAACCACCACCGAGTCTAGTTCACGAGTTGAAAAACGTGAAAAATACTGATAATAATGATCCTGAAAATAAGAGAGATACCCATATAGATTGGATCCTTGGCACCTCGCAAACAAATTAAAATTTTCCAGATGCCACTATCCAACCACCTGACCACCTTTAATCACGATTGTGTGGAGTAGTCGTGGTACGTGTAACAAGCCTTAGTCTGCGTTTAAACCGTATATCGAATCGAATCAACCCATTGTTTCGAGGGATATTGCAAGATATCTCTATTATGCATTTACGGTAAAGTGAAATGGAAAGATCAGAGAAAAAGATGCTACATCAATATTTATGTGAATTTTAGAAAAATACCTGTTGATTTTAAATAAATTTTCCTTCCACCTGATGTTATGTGGTTATAGTTAGTTATTGCCACGAGCAACACCAGGGGAGGGTGCAAAACATGTCAAACAAATTGTGTATTACTCGTAGTAATAAGTTTTAATATTTTATAAGTTAATTTGTATAACTAACATTAGTTTTATTTTTTAATTTGCATACCTGAAAAGGTGAATATGGATTGATCAAAATGCCCTGTAAAACCAATAACTAACCCATATTCGTGCAAATAAATGATTTTTAATTTTGATTTTGAGATGGCAGTGCGTTGCCGGTTTAAACGAGAGCTATTTGTACGCTCTTTTTGAAGAATTCCATGTCGTATCCGAATATAACGCTTCACATTCTTAGCCCCACACTAGGATTCCCTGTGTCGTGGGTGCCATGGACACACACAGACAAGAACACAACACACTCAGACCAGAAACTGAAATTCAAATTCATCATTCAAATCTCTGCTCTGCTGGGAATCGAACCCAGGACCTTCCGCGCAGCGCACCGGTGTCTTAACCACTACGCCACTTAGGTCATCAATATGGCGAACATATCTTGCATATTGCAGATGTACCGTACTTAGATCCAATAAAAAATACACAAACATTAAGCTGAAGGTATTAAAATTGCAACAATGCCAATGAGAAGCAAATGCGTGATGTAACGAGGATCTGGCAGCGAGTCTGCTACTGCTGCCTGTTGGGAGAAAATTAAATTGCCCCATTAAGCGCCTCAATCGGTTCAGACCTTCAGATGTAGAGCGGCTGAAAAGCGGCGTCAAATACGCTCAATGATGCAGTTGATGACGCTTGATGTATCGGTGATCTGGTAACGAGTCCGCTATTGGATCTTGGGAGAAAATTAAGTCGGTTCCGATAGTCAGATGTAGAGTGGCTGAACCGCCGTCACAAACGCTTCAATGATCGTTTGGGTTTCTGCTGTATTGTGTAACTATAGTGAATAAAGACTATTGTGACAGTAGATTTCTAAAAATGCATCCCACATTTTTTTATAAAGCAATACACTATTCTAAGTTTAATTTGAATTTTATAAAAGCGACTTTTTTAGTTTTCAATATTTATTTAATTTTTAAAACAACCGCCGTCCGTCTGAAGCGGATCTAGTTCCACTGGTCCGAGGGAATGGGCTTGATTCGCTTCTTTACTCAGGATCTTTGCCGTTATGCAATTTGCTTTTAATAAATAAAGCCTTGCTTCGAACAATCGCTATGCTGAGAATTAATTCTGTAACTTGTGTTTGTAGCGTTCAAGTTGCAAATGCGTTTAATTGAAATAGTTAAGTGTTTGTTAGCGTTCATTACAATACAAACAGTAGATCTTTTAAGGGCTGATTTCTATCAGATGATATTTATCTATCTAGTTGGACGTAGGTACGCATAAATTGATCGCAATAAATATTTGTAAGTAGGTATTTCCTGCACTGCACTGAAATAGTTGTTTTCATTGAATCAATTTAGATTTGACATATATTAGTCTAATTAATCTATCAATGGTCTTTAGTGCCGCTTCAATCACAGGTGGACTGCAAATAAAACAATGGCAGTGGACTCCAATTAGTCAGTCCCGATGCGCCATTTATTTGCACGAATATGGGTTACTTTTTGGATTTACAGGGCATTTTGATCAAACCATATTCATCTTTTCAGGTATGCGAATTATACGCAGATAACATAATACATAAGTACTCGGCAGGATTTGAAGTTTGCGGTGGAAATATTATCTACCGCAAACTTTATTAAATACTCGTTCATTTGAAATAACTTAGGCAGCTTTAACTTTTGTGCCGCTTCAATCACAGGTGGACTGCAAATAAAACAATGTCAGTAGACTCCAATTAGTCAGTCCCGATGCACAACACAGGGTTGGCAAATAGATCTCCGGATAAATTAATAAAATCGGCTCGTTAGAGAATTAGACTGAAATGGTTGATTGATCGAGTTCGTTTATGAATCTACCGATAAAACTCGGATAACTAATCCTAGTTAGCAGTTATGTTTACAGCTACACTTCTGTGGATAGAGAGCCTAACCTTTTGTCCGTTACGTCACGTTACGAAAGTGATGCATCCATATTATGTGCATGATACGCCGATAAAAAAAGGTTAATCAATTTGTCACTGAAATATTTTGTCTCAAACGCTAGTTTTTTGTTGTTTAATACGTCAAAATGACGTCTCGCTGACAAGGTTCCTGCGAATTAGCAATCTGTGGGGGTTATAACACTAATCTGCTTGCCTAATCCTCTCAAACTGCGGAGACTAACTTCGTCATGACGAAGCCTGCGTTCGCCGCATCGTGCCCGCGCATAATTTTCTTCACATGGTATTGAGAGGCACTACGACTATGATTACATTGAGATTACTACTTACTACGTATTATGTGATATAGGTACTTGCGTTTGAGGATGCATATAACAGTCTGTACTGTAGTACGCATGTCAGTACCCATTATTGACCCACTACAGGGTCGAGTCTCCTCTCACAATGAGAGGGATGTAGGCCGCCGTCCACCACGCTGGCCTACTGCGGGTTGGTGGACGAACATGCCTTTGAGGACATTTTTTTGTGAACTCTCAGACATGCAGGTTTCCTCACGATGTTTTCCTTCACCGTAACAGCAGGTGATATTTAATTTTATAAATCGCACATAACTTTTATTACAAAGTCATTGGTGCGTGCCACTGGGATTCGAACCACCGCTTTAATGGGTACAGACTGTAGTACGCACGAGTCGCGACCACAATCTTTATTGGTCGCTTTGAGGTTGACTGCGCTGTCGGTTCACGTGATTAGCTCGTCAGTCAATGTTCGTCGTCTATTGGTCTAGCGCGTATTCTTCGACTGCTGCACATTGGGTGTTCATGAGGACTAAGATTTTCGCCGCAAAAAAGTATCTTCGGCAACCACACCTCCCCAGCCGAAACACAAGACATGAAGAACATATCTTGGTATTTTGCGACGGGTTAAGAGGCTGGCGTTAAGGTACCCCTAAGCCCTAACACCTAAAATATGTGCAGTCTCACACTAAACTCTCAAACGCGTTCCGAGTAAGGCTTAAATACGGAATCCCGACTAATCTCGACATCGTCATCGTCGTTGCAGAACGTCTCAATACTTCGCGAACTCCATTATGCGGGAACACGCTGTGTCACCAATACGATGGAGTTAACGCATCAGCTATATGGGACTGTATAAGATAACATACAGGGTGTTTGGCTTTGAACTGGTGAAAATTTAAGGGCATAAAATAGAACAAACATCGACAAAACACCCCGCAAACAGGGGTCTAGCCCTACTTTTGTAATGGCAGCCATTAGAATTTTATTTTAAAACTTATATTGATTTTATATTAAAAAGTTAAAACTTATTTAAAACGAATATCATAGTCCTCTGCTGTAAGGGGGAAAGTATTGAAAATCTGTGATAAAACGATTTCACCTGTAGGTTTGCATCTTAAAAACAGGAACAAAACGCCGACCTCTCAGTAGAGCTCTACAATGTACATAGAAAAGTGAATACCCCAGTTATTCAAAGTTGGGAATAAAAACGTCAATAAGAATTTCTTTCTTTCCTTTGCATACTTATATTTTCTTTTTCTTTTTTCATCTCTCCCCTCACGGCAACCCAAATCCGTCTCAAGGGCCTGCGGTCAGTGAATTTGAATTCCGAACGTCTGAGTTATGGCGCCTTCGGTTTATGTGTTCTTTATTCAAATGTTATTTTTTCCTTGTACCCGGCTTAAAATTATGCTAATGTTTTTAATATTCGACTGCCAGTAGCAAAATAATACATGAGTTTGTATTAAAACAAGACTTTAGCGACGGGCTATATAATTATAGCAGTCGTTAAACCCTGTCGGGAGTCGGGAGTCTCATTAGTGGTTACTTACGAGTAATATTCGATTTTGGTTATCTTCTATCATCCTCTATCCACATCACCAATATTTAAATTTTAACACTATTATGTTACCTTAAACATATGCCCAAATGACAAGACTCATTAAGGCATAAAAAGGATTGCAGCAAGAATGAATTAATCGAAATAAAATTTAATGACTGCTTTCAAAATGGGTAATAAGAACCTTTATTTTTAAGGCTCCTGGACGGGATCTTATAAAACTACGTCAAAAGCCGCTGCAATAATTCCAGGCAGTTATTATTTGGCTTTACGCCAGGTGCACGGTTCAGTAAGGCTTCAGATACAAAACCCTACTTTAGTAGTATAGTACAATTTATTTGTTCACCAGCTTTTACCGCGTGGCCTGCGTTGGACTCAATGCCCGAGGCTGAACACTATTGTCAAAGTATTAGTATAGTAGATGTGTGCCATTAGTATTTGCAGATGTCAGACCGACTGACTAATGACTGACGTTTACCGTACGAATATTTTGAGGATTAGATAGTGTTCATGCTCACGGAAAAGATGTACATAAATACGTGGAGAATTTACTAGCAAAAAGTAGTCCATAACACTTTCCAGCTATCAAACTATCTTCATATAAAAATATTTATTAATCTGGCTCTATTTTAATATGAAGGAAGAACAAACAAACATAAAACCCATATTTCTTTAACCTTTAAAATGTCTCCACACAAAAAACACGTTAATCTGCTGGTTTAAAAATATATTTGCATTGTGAAAACATATTAGTGAGACTTTAGAATCTCTAACAATTTATTTGCCATTTAACCTTTTAATTAACCCTGCCTTACCTCTTAGAGCTAATCTCGTGGAGAGGGAGCTCGAGTGCAGTAAACTTTAATGAGCCCCAAGGGTCACTTTATGGCCCCGGCAAGTGTACAACACTGCCCTACTAAGTACTCTCTTACTTCTCTATACACCCCACTGTGGCTTTTACATCTATTCATTGAGTTTTATTACAAGGGCTATAGACCTATTTTTTGCTTTTATAAGGCTTAAAAGAAATGTTGCTATATTTAGAAAGTATCTAGTTACATTGAAAGGTAAACACATTCCTTCATTATTGATCCAAAAATATTCACATTTAATCAGAACTCTCCATAGAATGAATTGCGATATGAGTGAAAGATTTAGTTCAGACGGTCTCTTTACCTATTAGCTTTTAAAATCTTTTCAAAAGCCTTATTTAATGACATCATGCACTGTAAAATTTATAAGTTAATTGATAGGTAATATTATTTGCTGTATCACCTTTTAATTAGTCCTGCCTTGCCTCTTAAAGCTAATCTCGTTGAGCTCGAGTACAGTAAACTTTAATAAGCCCCGAGGGTCACTTTATGGTGGCGACAAGTGTACAACACTGCTCTGCTAAGTACTATCTTCACTTCATTGTGGCTTTTAAATCTGTTCATTCAATATTATTACAAGGATTTTCTATTTGTAGGGTTGTAGGAAATGTAGAGTAGAGTCAACAATTTGATTATGGCAGGGTTTATCAAACTCCCAGACGATTTATGGAATGTCTTGAAAGTTCTTAACACTTTCACCTAATTTCTTCTCGGGGGAAGCCCCGTCCGTCCATACACCCCTTATAATTTCATAGTCTTACTTCAATATAATTCACAGTCTTATTATTATCATTTAAATAAAATTGTTTAACGTTAAACACGTATAGTGTTTAAAATTTGACATTTATCAATAAAATTATAATTGTTACAAGAATTTTCATATTTTCTATAGTTAAATAATAATGTTTTGTAGATATAGAGATCTAAATATCATTTTAATCGTAACTTTATTTATGCAGCTTCCAAAGTCTAATTAAATGTCTTACTAATGAAAATATCTTAAGCTAAATAGGTTTTCAGTGGGGCCTTAAATCAGTTGCAGTGACAACTCTCTTGGCAGCGGAGGCTGCGGTGTCAGAGATGTAGGAGACAGAACTTCTACGTCTAAATGTCTTACTTCAACAGAGACATGCAAATTAAAACAAAATTAATTCTATTTTTAAACGAGATAAAAAACTATGGATTGAAAAGACTCACTAGAGGTGTGGAAATTAAAACACGATTAATTCTATTTTTAAACGATGTGAAACAATTTTAAACCGAATTCAAAAAGTTGGGCGGAGTGGCGTCGATTAGGTGAGGTCCTTGTCCAGAAGTGGACTACGAAAGCCTGTAAGGAAGGAAGGCAAACTATTTTAGCATGTACCTAATGTATAGATAGTAAAAAAGAAATATTTTATTTTGCTTAACTTAATGCATATGGTCGAAAAATATAAACAGCCTTATTCGTTACACAATAAACAAATCAAAAAACTGTTTGTATCCTTAGGGCCTTTTGCTAATTGGTTGGCATAACCGACCCAGGAGAATTGTGGAAGAATTGTGTTTATTATTGAAAAAAAAACCTTTTAAATAGATTGAAATTTTACAAGAATGCGTCCCGGACAGCCTGGGCGCGCTAGTGACGCGGCATAGTGTGAAGCATGCGGTATTTCATAAAGCTCGGTATTCTATTGAGTACGGGTCAGCTGAATAACAGGAAAAAACATAATAATGACTTGATAGTTTAATTTTTTGTGATTAAATGAAAGAACTAAAACGACGACTTGGCGCTGTGGTTAAAACGTCGGTGCATTGCGCAGAAGGTCCTGGGTTCGATTCCCAGCGGAGATTTGAATGATGAGTTTAAATTTCTGTTTCTGGTTTGGGTGTGTTGTTGTCTTTTGTGTGTCAATGGCAGCCTAAGATTTCGGCCTCTTACTTAACACTTTGCCAGTCCAATAATTTGACACAATACTTAAACAATGAGCATGTACGTATCACATGTGAGTCATGGAACAGTGAAGTGGTTAAGGGGTTAGGGTTCAAATCACAGTGGCAAGCACCAATAACTTTTTTTAAAGTTATGTGCGCTTTCTTTGATAGCCTAGTGGCTTAGAATTCGACCTCGAATCGAGGGGTCCGGGTAAAAAAAGTTATGTGCGCTTTATAAAAATTAAATATCACCTGCTGTTACGGTGAAGGAAAACATCGTGAGGAAACCTGTATGCATGAGAGTTCAGAAAAAAAAGTTCTCTTAGGCATGTGAAGTTCACCAACCCGCACTAGGCCAGCGTTGTGGACTAAGGCCTACATTCTTCTCATTGTGAGAGGAGACCCGACCCTGTAGTGGGTCATTACTGGGTTACTGACATGTGTGCTTTAAAAATTTAACATCACTTGCTATAACGATTAAGGTGTGAGTGACATGAGGAAACCTGCATGTCTGAGTGTTCTCTATAAGGTTCTTAAAGTTATATGAAGTCAAGTGCACCAACTGAGACCTGCATCCGTCTTGTAGTGAAAGGAGACCTGACCCTGCAGTGGGTTCCCAAAGGATCACACATATGCATTTCCTAAACATGGCAAGTCAAATAAAGCTTAAAAAATATTTTATCATTACATTATGCAATAATGAGTGTTAAAAATAAATTAGTGGACCCAAAGGGTTGGGCGATCCTGGGGCCTCTAATCTCATTCCTTTCTCCGGGAATTAAGGCGATAATTAAATAAATCAGAGCTAATTACAGCGCCGTAGATATCGCGCGTCGGAGTCGCGTCGTTCCCGCCTCGTTTTATTCTTTGATCATTTCCTGAAAAATACCGAACAAAGGTCGTAATTGTCCCCACGAAGTGTGTAATGGAAATCAATGAACGAATTTAACCTAAGGTAGGAAAAATATTTAAACAACTTGGGAGGAAAATTGAAGATCTCCCACCAGGCAATGTCACTGCCTGGAGACCGCGGTTCGAATGCTAACTTCGGACCAATTGTATATATGCTTATATTCTATGAATCTTTGATAGCGCGATTGGGGATACGTTTTCTGATTGGTCAGTTTCTACACGCGCGTGACGTATTTTATTATTTACAATAGTCGCTGCTTGCGTCATCATGCGTGGTCAGCATTTCATGTGAGTCTAATTAGTATGGTAGTGTAGCGGCTCGATACCTACAGTTCGCGCCGCTACACTACCATACTAATTAACCAAAGGTCCCAAATAAACTGTACTCACGAACTAACTACAATAAGTACCTAGTGTTAATGAAACGCGGGACTAATAGAGCGGTTAGCGGCACAGTGGAGCTGCACTGGCGCGATTCCAAAATAATTACAAACATGCGCCCGTGTGACATGTAACTAGAGGCTTTTCTCTCATTTAGTGAACAACAGTTTAATTTAGCGATATTTAGTCTCGTTAAAAAAACCGATAAATGTTTTTTATTAATTTGTAGTGGTCAGTTATGTAGAAGTCAAAATTCTACCGTAATTCATAAATGTTCAATTCCATGCAACATTTTTTTACCGACTTCAAAAAAGGAGGATTAATTCAACATGTATGTACATTGTATATACATAATAATTTGTAATATTAGCGGAACTGCACAATATAAATAAAATTGATAATAGACAAACATAATAATTATGTAAATTTACATAGGTAATTATTATGTTGGTCTATTACGGCTTCCAAACAAGTATACCAAATTTCATAGATGTATGTGTGGATTTGTATAATGTATTTATATATATATGTATTTATATAATTACATATATGTAGAATTTTACATATCTTAAGATAGGAAAAAATAACGCACAAAAATTCCAAATGCAACATTACGAAAAATCTTACTTTTCATATTAGTTTCAAATGTGATCTTTCTGTGTATGCAAAGTCAAAAAAGTATGGATGGATAGATGGATGGATTAATGATGTTTATTGCTGTTTTACGAAAAAAACAGTTGAAAAGATTTGAATGAAATTTGGTGTGCACGTAGTTTATAACATGCCAGTAACCCATTAATGACCCACTACAGGGTCGGGTCTCCTTCTCGTAATGAGAGGGATGAGCCTTAGTCCACAACGCTGGCCTACTGCGGGTTGGTGGTTGTTTATAACATAGGATGCTTTTTATCCCTCTCTTACGAAGTTAAAATCCAGGCGGACGAAGCTGCGTGCTAAATCTAGTAAACAATATTTACAAACTTCGAGCCACCTAAACAACCTCAATATTCGTAAGTGCCTCAAACTACCGCTATTCCGTTCAACTTATTACTTCCGATACTAGTGCGGCGCAACGAAAATTTACACTTAAAAACAAATTTCGCCAAGAATTCCCTTTCTCAGTAAAACGCTTTTTGCTTCGCAAGGACATCAAAGAGACTTGGTACACTGCGGGCCAATAAAAATATCGACACAACATTTTTTTCAAAAAAGAATTATCAAAATTTTAAATTTTGTCTTTATGCCGTATGCCTGTTAGTTATGCAAAGAGGCCTAGAGGTCCCTATTTATAAAGACTTCCTTTGATTAGATACTATGATACTAAACTAGAATAAAGCAAAAGTGGACTCAAAGAAAAAGAGGCTAATGCGCTTTTTTATTTCTGTTGTTGTACACAATAATCATAATTATGTTCTCAGGACCCGTCATAATAGAATCGACCTTAAAATAAAAGTTCATCTATTTAAGGACCCATTTTTGACATCCTGAAACTCCATCGTGACATTTAAAAATATTTGCCTTAATAAAAGGCTAATCTTTTCCTTTTGCATACGTTCGTAGTAATCACGCGATATCTCATTTTAACGAGTATTATTACTGCAAAACGTACGAGTACTTCAAAGTTGAGAACATTATTGTTTGTTTATATAACGGGGACCCTTTATACGACTCACGCACAATTAATCACAACTCCTATTTAACGTCTATGGGTTGGGCCCAAAGGGTTGAATGCGACTTAGGGCTGACAGGTCGGATCTTGCAGCTTGGGTGTCTTGGAATAATGGAAGGTTCTGTTGACAAAGTAAAGGGAAGTGTTTGTTATTTAAATTTAGGGTAAAAATAAAATAGGGTACAGTTTAGTGATGTCTTTTTTGGACATAATTGTTTACAAATCAACGTGACACTAACGTGACAATAACGTTACGTCATTAATATTAAGATTTAATTATTTTTATGTTGTGTATAAGAGATGGCTCCTGTGGAAATAAAATTATAATGTAGGTATTTTTATCGTACACAAAATAATAATTATTAAAAGAGTACTTTAGAGGGATAAATAATCAAATGAAAAATATGCAGTGCCAAATAAACGTTTTGCAACAACAAACAATTATTACATTATTGTGCATCATAATCGAAAACATTACCAAAAAGGCGATGAAATAGAACTTTTAATTTTCTTTTAATACTATGCTATTAAAACTCAAATTACATTTTTTTAAATTTACAACTACAAGCATCAAAAGAGCTTGGGGTTAGTGAGCGGTCAATGAGTGCTGATAGCCCAGTGGCTTAGAATTCGACCTCAAAACGAGCTGCTGTTACGGTGAAGGAAAATATCGTGAGGAAACGTGCATGCCTGAGAGTTCACAAAAAAAATATTCTCAAAGGTATGTTCGTCCACCAACCCGTAGTAGGCCAGCGTAGTGGACGGCGGCCTCGTCCCTCTCATTGTGAGAGGAGACCCGACCCTGTAGTGGGTCATTAATGGGTTACTGACAAGAGAGCATGCAGGACATGTCACTTGTTAGATACTGCTTAGTCCTTTAAGCTATTGATGTTCCCAAGGAATGAATGCGTGCAATTACTCTATAAAGGTGCCTAGATAGGAATGTCTCCGGTAGCAAACAAACTTTAAAGGTCTCAACAGTGTGCATTGCAGGGTCGGGCTCCCTCTCACAATGAGAAAGATAGCCCTCAGTCCATCACATTGATCTAATGTGTATAATCCTCAATAAATAGAAACAAAATTGTACATTTTGTCAACCCTAGTCCCGGAGCAGGTGAGCGTCGACATCCCATCATCCCATCCGGTTAATATTCCACAATTAGTATAAAGCATGGACTAACTGCGGGCGAATGATGTTTGAACGTCTATGTGAAATACCCTTAGGGATGGAGATTAGGTTGACTGACAGAAGGGTTTGATAACGGACATATCTAACCCACTTGCAATTTCATTGGAACTAATAGGAAGATTTTCTGAACAATAGTTGTTAGTTAAAAACATTTCTAATTAAAATAGTGATACATTTTTTTCTTTCCCAATAAAAAAAATTGGTAATCCATGTTCCGTGTCCTAATTGTCACGTTGCACGCAAAAGTTGCTCGTACGAAAACGTCACTGCATAATATATAATATGTATATTCAATTATGTCAGCTCAATACAGATCCCTGTTACATTTTGTCATGTTAGTTGCTCGGTCGGTTATATCAGCCAATTAGGACAAGATCTTAGTCGTAGTGCGTCACCCCGATTATTATTTTTATGCTCGCAAGTGTATTTGAGTTCTTTGCAGCGCACTTTGATGTTCGTCGTTCCATTGCGGTGTACGGACGCAAGACAGTTGCGTTCCCGACTCATTTATCTTTAACTATGCATTTGTGTATTGCAATTTTAACAATACATTGAAAAGAAACTCCCCGCGATTTCATGTATGGTCTGTTTTTTGTCAATTCTTTCAGCTGACTTCAATAAGAGAGGTTATCGACTCGGACATTTTATAGATACGACTTACGAGTAGAGTTTGTTATTACGCAATAAATGAAGTTGCATCTTACCGTGCGAGATTTAGATCCACGATTCTGTACCTTTTCGAAAACAATAATATTATAAAATCACCTTTTGATAACGGACATGCAGGCTAACTGGTGATGAGTGGTCACTGCATCCCACGGACCACCATGCGTGGCTGCTCATGAAAACTGAGATATTCATCTCAAATAACACATATCCAGCAACCATGCCTCCTCAACCGAAACACAAGACATGAAGAAATTTGCTTCACGGCGTGTCGTGGCAGTAAGATAACTCTCCGAGCGAGCTGCTATACCTCTACCACACGTAAAACATCTTTTTATTTTATATCTACAAACCCACACAGATAAGACAGCACTAAAACCCCGTACTTTTCGGAAGAGTTAACCGAAACTATTATAAAACTGAAATTCGGATAAACAGGACATAACGCGATACAAGTTGCAATCAGTAAAGTAAACAGCGATTTTTATATAAGTTCAACAACTAGGAAGCAGCGCTTGGCGCTTGTCCAAAGAGTGTGACTGGTGGTCGAAGCTATGAGAGACACGAATAGTTTGTTTTTAATAATCAACCAACCTCGTTTTTCAGGACTTTTCGTATTTTAGTAGTAGTCCCGAGTCTACTATTTTTTATTTCCGTTATTTTATTAGTTTTAGATAACCTAAACGAAATTAAAATCAAAAGTTTTAGTACAAATATTTGTCTTTTTTGACGTTGTTACCTGAAAATCGATTTAGTAATCGAGTTAATTAAACCTACAGCTTAAGTGATTTAACAAGATTTAGCGATTATTGAAATCGCTTCAGCTTAATATTTGGGCTCAACAAGAAGCTTATTAGATTGGCGTATGGTACGTGCCTCCCAATGTAAGCGGTCGTTTTGTCCACAAACAGTTTAGTTTTTAAATCGACTACAAGACGGTATACCATAGGATGTTATCAGAGCAGTAAAAAGCAATGAGACGCAGCGGTTATAGCTGCAAGCCCATAAACAAAATTTACCTGTGAAATGAACCAACGTGAATAACGCTTAGAAGGCTGTTACTATATCAGAAAATAACTCTGAGCACTATGCGGTCATTTCTGAGCGGTACACCTGTACCATGATCAGATATAAGGGTTGCGACCCTTGGCTTTCGAGCCCTCCCTTGGAAATATGTACGGCGATCATGGATAAAGTATCTGTATATGTATACAAAAGGAACTAAGATGTTAATCCCGGTTATAAACTACGTGCACACCAAATATCATCCAAATCTATGTAGCCATTATTGCGTAAAAACATAGATTAAATCAAAAAGGGAACTTACTTGTATCAATCAAACAGTTAGTCCGACTCAACTACATAAATGTAACTTACACACACACACGCCTTTATATGAAGTGTCAATCGGGCGAGCGAGACAGAGCGGTAAGTTTTATCATCAGCGGGTGCGAGCCGGAGAGTGCCGCGTAATCTCGCGCGCGACCGTCTCGCTCACACTCGCGCTTGATAAAAATGGCGAACTACATTTAAAACCATCAGTGATTTTGAAGAAAAATTAAGTTTAAGTGTACTTTAAGAGATGCCGTGGATTTTTTTTTGTTTTTGAGCTGTTTGTGCACGTGAAGGTATTGTTTTTAGGTGACCTTTTTAAACATAGAAAATCCGCGATTATTGTGACAAATTGCGACTAAAGTGAAATTGTGTGCATGGACCTAATTTTAGGTGTGCACTCATGAGACGCTAAAGCCGTATCTTTCCTTTTTGATTTAATCTAAGGTAAAAAAGTAAAAAACACCCATCCATCGTCACACATTTAAAATACTAGTAAGATACCTAACTACCAGGCTCGCAGAGCGTAGGAGCGCCTTTTTCTGCGTCGCTTAAGATATTTTATTGCGTCGCAAAGAAATCTAGATCGTAAAGTTTTTGTAAGGCGGGACTTTTTACGATTCAACTTTCCGCAAGTTGGCCTTTGTTGACGATGTTGTATTTTGGGCAAAATTGCTTTTTCGGGTTCATTTATTCCGTGAGAAATAACCAAGTATATTTACACTGTAAACATTGTGATGATTTGTGTGTAGATATCATGTTCGTTGTTTAGTTTAGGGCGCGCTACGCAAGCGTGGCTTTATTAAAATTTGGTTAGCGTGTGTTTTGAATGAAGCATATCAAAAAGTCGCGTCGGGTTTGTATAGAAGTAAGTGAATGTTATTATAATTTACATTTTAGAAAGATCTATAATAATTTACTCTCATAAAGTTTCAGTTGAAAAATTTGTTTATTATTGTTTACAAGTGAACCAGAATGTAATTGTTTTTCATTGTTTTTTTATTATTTTGGGTTCGGCATTGTAAAACCTTTAAACAACGATTCAATCTTAGGTTGCAGTGGCCACTGAATGGGTATATCACACACAGGACTGCACTTATTTGAAGCTTCTGTACGAAAAATTCAAAACAGTAGACGTTTTTAAAATTGAAACCACAATTTTAGGGCCTTTAAATCATTTATTGCTCTCAAATCTGCATTTTGGTGCGCAAAGTAAAAAAGGAATTCCCATATTTTTTATAGATTCTCCTTAATTTAAAAGCCAAAGTCGTGAACTAATAAAGAAGTTTTTTTACAATCTTTGACAGATGACGGGTCATTTCGGTACCCGGTTTGGTTGACAGTAACCGTTATATTTCGCTTGAGGTGAAATTTCTCTAATAAACTTCGGGAGTCAATAAAAGAAATCCGGCGACGAGTGGAATCCAAGCTTTGATTCGAGACACAGGGATAAAAAGACTGATGAACATCGAAAAATACTGAAAAGGAACAAAAATTTATTGCCGAGATTATATCTGACCTGCGTGGCGCAGTGGTTAAGATGCCGGTGCGCTGCGCGGATGGTCCTGGGTTCGATTTTCAGGCTAATAAAGCCTTTATTCTTGGATGATTAAGATAGTAAAATTATATTATAACAGTTAAATCATATTTAAAGAGATCAAATAAATGTTTTTAAATAGACAGGTGGGTGAGACAAATGGGAATAATTTTAAAGAAACAGGAAAATTCCACAGTAAATATTTAAGAAAGAACATTTCATCACAGCAAAATGTACATTTTGATACTCAGTACGGTATTTTCCGTGGCCGTATTCAAATTATATAATATTGCTTAACTTTTCAAATAAAATTGGAGAGAAATGAAAGTCGGAATGTCGAAGCGAGTGGAAGGTGAGAGTGATCGGCCATTTTGAGCTTTCCGCAAACTCCGAATTTAATTTTGACTTGAGAATTGTTTCCATTTTTTTTTGTAAATTACCTTGACCTATATTGGGATACATTTTCCTTACTTTATGTAATTTGTAAAGAGCGATATCCATTTTGAGTTATTTAACTTGAAATGCGATCACTTTCCCGATTTTTGTTCATTCATTTTTCTTCATAGTATCATCATCATTATCATTATTCTTCATAGTATCATTATCATTATCATTATTACAGCCCTCCGTAGTCCTTGGGCCTCCATGGGTCTCCACTAATCGACGCCACTCCGCCCGGTCCTGGGCCCTTTGAATCCCGCGGTTTCCCGCTGTCTTCTTCAGGTCATCAGTCCAACTGGTCGGACGGCGACCTGTACTGCATGTGATATAGTCTTTCCCTCTCATCGAGACTGTGAGTGAGAGTGATAGAATGAGTTTGGGGCATAAATGCTAGCATTTAGCTGAATATGGAATTGGCTGTAAATAGCTTAATATTAAGCAGCATATTTTGCTATCGAGCCACATATCCACTGCTTTCTTAAGTTGCAATTGAAAAATGCAGTGAGTTATGAATTAAAGTGAGGATGCATTGAGTGAGTCTTTGTGTGAAACTCCTAAGTGCTAAGTAGCTCAGAACGTCTTAAATAAGATCCAATTTCTAGTTCCCGGATCATGTACACCAATGTACTCGTATGCTTACAGCGCTCAGCCTGAATTAGCATTAGTCTCTTAACCCTTGATATTGAGCAGAAACTCAATTGTCTTACTACTATTATAAATGCGAAAGTTTTTGAGGATGGATTGGAAGATGAGGGTGGATGCTTTTGTTACTATTTCACGCCAAAACGGCTGCACAGATTTGGATGAAATTTGGTGCACAGATAGATTATAACTTAGGTTAACATATAGGCTACTTTTTTTCCATTTCTGAGTCAAATTCTGAGGTTGAACCGGGGAGAAGCCTGGAGCATAGTCCACCATGCTGCTCTAATGTGGACTGGTAGAGAAACAGGCTAGTGGCCGTTCACCGATAAGGTTTAACGAATACTTTCCTATCGATAACAACCGCGACCGACGGCTTGAGAGCAGAAATTTATTAAGTTTAGTGTGTTCGCAACATAAAGTTACTCGTAATTTGTGTTTATTAGATGAAGAAGAAAAAATACTTTTCGCAAAAGTTCTTTACCCAAAAATCAAGAATTTCGGCATACGACACTATGCGTAGGAGGTGTCGCACACTTTGGTTCCGGTCTGCAAGTTCGTGTATAAATCACAGTATCGAGTGAAACTTGGAGCTTTCACAAAGCGAGCAAAAAGCTAGCAAGCGGATGTCACATGCTGTATAAGTAAGCTTCTGTTTATTCACAACTGAACTAGCTTTAAGCTGATTTGGTTAACCAAAAGTTTTTCTTAAGATTTCGGCTAAGTTTTGTGTCTTCTTTGACGTTTCGCTACATCGGATAAAAGTTCGGGGCCTGACAAAGATAAGATATATTTGAGATCCATAGTTGGAAAAGACGAACTGGATTTTAGAGAGAGACACAAAGCCTGGAAGAAATATACATATTCCTCTCATTGGGAGAGGAGACCTGATCCTGTAGTGGGTCATTAATGGGTTAATGACAAGAGACTGGTGCTAAGGTGCCCGTCTGTACGAGTTTCTATGGCTCTACCAACTAAGGAAGGTTGTAAGGATAAAGTGTAGATCGTATAATATTTAAAATGTTCAGCTTTAGGTTACCGCGTATTTGAAACTCAGTGGCGTACTACGTTATATCTCAAAATTTAGTATTTTCCACCATACGGTTACGAGTGTAAAGTTTTATTGGCAGCAGTTTTAGTATCGAAAATGTAAGCTTAAGGCATCTAAGATATAACTGACTTGGCTTAAAAATATTTTATTGGATGCTTTAATAGCAAAAATATAACTGCTTGAGTAGACCTGGCTAAAGGTGGCTTTAGTAGCCTGGGGTACGAATAGCCTTTTTTAAGAAAGAAGTATACGGGTGTCTGGAAAATTAAACTCGTTAATTGTTTGAATCAATTTAATTTATGTTTAATTAATTTGAGAATTGTCCTAATAGGCTGCCAAACCCGTTGGAGTAACTGTCTGTAATGTAACCCATTAATGACTCACTACAGGGTCGGGTCTCCTCGCACAATGAGAGGGATGTAGGCCTTAGTCCACTACGCTGGCCTAATGCGGTTTGGTTGGACTTCACCTGTCTTGAGAACATTTTTATTGTAAATTCTCAGGCATGCAAGTTTCTTCACGATGTTTTCCTTCACCGTAACAGCAGGTGATTTACTACATTAGTTATATCTTACAATTATTTTCATTTTATTCCCTATACAGTACTTAAAATTTAAAACCTACGGAGATACACTTCAGAATAGTAAACACAAGCAGTGAGAAGTTGCAGCATGCAGTTTCGAATTGCAACAAACATTCCCCTTCAATGTTCGCAACGCAGGCCTACCGGGAATGTCAGTGACGGCTCCGAAACGTTTTGTTGCACAATGCAACTGCACTCGCTGCGAAACGTGTTTGCGTCTGAAATTTGTTAAACATTTTGGCAATACATTTAATGATTTGGCGCTTGTATTTATATATTTGATGAGTTGACGAAACGGTGATAGCCCAGTTGCTAAGAAGCCGTCTAAATCGATAGGTTCGGGTTCGAAACCCAGTGCCACACACCATTGACTTTCTTGGGAAAAATTGTATGCGCTGTTTAAATTTAAATATCACCTGCTGTAAAGGTGAAGAAAAACATAGCGAGAAAACCTGCATGCCTGAGAATTCTCCATAGTGTTCTCAAAGGCATGTGAACCACCAATATGGGAACAGGTCTTAGTCCACCACGCTAGCTGGCAGCAGCTAGCAGGTTTCATGAGTGATGTTTACATGTGATGGTTATGCTATTTTTTTTACTAGAACAAAATCCTGACCGTACTTTGTGAACTCATCGGGTTAGCTACTACGTATAGCAAAGCATTCCGAGCTCCAATTCGGTGTAGCCCAGGCATTATTACGGAAATTTATCATCTGCGAGTAAATTTGATATCCAAATATCCCGGTACGTATCTCTCTAAAATATTCATTTGGAATCCGAAGCGAGTATTGCAGTAGCAAAATCCGTGTCGGAAGCTCGAAAGTCAAACGTACATTCGTAGACAAATATGTTCTCTACGCCTCCGCTACGGAAGCCTACGCCGTAGATAACTCGTAGCGCGGTAGAATGCGTTTTGCACTGTCATGTTAAATATGAAGATTTGATGAGTTAGAATTAGAATATCCTTTTGTTCGATGAAGAGAAGTAAGTATAAAATTAGAATTAGATTTATGAGTTCAATTTTCATGTTACTAACGAAAAAGCATGAGAGCCTTTTATAAGAAAACAGGTGAAGAATAGTATGATCGGAAGACATATTTTTGATTGAACTTTGAAGGAACCGACAAAACTTATCATATGTTAAGGGTAGGTCATTTTATTTAATTTGGAGTAAATATTTACACTTTAAAATTATAAAATAAAATTTATAAAATTAAATATCACCTGCTGTTACAGTGAAGGAAAACATCGTGAGGAAACCTGCATGCCTGAGAGTTCACAAAAAATGTTCTCAAAAGCATGTGAAGTCCACCAACCCGCAGTAGGCCAGCGTAGTGGACTAAGGCCTACATCCCTCTCATTGTGAGAGGAGACCCGACCCTGTAGTGGGTCATTAATGGGTTACTGACATGACATGACATTTACACTTTACCGATGTGCACAATAATATTTGAGGGGTCAAATAAATAACTCGACTAAATTTGCCGTTAAGACGTGAAAAACACATTTTTGTGTACAACTGATATTAACCTATATTGGTTATTACGTGTGCTCATATGGAACCTAATTTTACTTCTAAATTTAGTAAATAAAAATAAAATTATGAAAAATAAGTGACAAAATCACATTTCACCTTTCAAGTGGGGGGTCTCCTCTCACAATGAGTAACTGGCCTTAGTCTACCACTGGCCTAATGCGTATTGGTGAATTTATATGCCTATAAAACATTTTCCTCCACAATTACAACAAGTGATAATGTTATAAAACGCGCATTACTTTTCGAACAACTGTAGCTGCACTAAAATTGAATTTAAAATTATGTATGTGCGTTAGTATATTATGTTGTGTTGTTGTTCAAATAACAAAAAATACTCGTTTTAATTTTTTATCTTCTCGTTAAATTCCTCGCCAAACAGCTAGCATGTTCGGTTCGCACTAAGACACCAGGCAATAAAGCAACATAGTAGTGAATGTGTGATGGAAAATATAGTTCGAGTTGTGAGATCCAACTTTATCGCGCATCGCTGAGTCTGAACATACGGTGACACGCTGACTGCTGTAAATATTATATGATCTGCACTTAACTTTCTTTGCAAAGCTGACTTCTGTGGAAAATCTGGAAACCTTTCGTTGCAACTAAGAACAATGAGAAAAGTCAATATTGGTTTACTAGAAACATCAATATTTCTATGTATAAAGCAGTACTGTACAAGTACAGTATAACTACAAGTACAGTACAACTAAAAGTACAGTACAACTACAACTACAAGTACAGTACAACTACAAGTACAAGTACAGTATTACTACAAGTACAGTTTTGACCTTAGGTATTGTGTACTAATGAGACAAATATAGTTATTTGCTTTCCAAACTGCCAAAAAGTAGGCCGTCGACGGTAATATTGTCATTCATAGAACGAAAAATGTCTAAGTTGTTTAAAACACAATATTCAAAATCAACATTTACATAAAATAAATTAAATTTATATTTTGATAAATAAAGAACCAACGAAATGTAAACGTAGAGTCTTGAACCCCTCATGAAAGAGAGCATGACCGAATAGCGTCACGCTGGACCGTCACGGCATTCGCCGTCACGGCATACGAGCCGATTTAACTGAACGCGACCTAATAACAACTACTCTAACAAGATTGAAAGCTAACAACGATGGCTGAAAAGTAACACTACTTTCAATGCAAACCTCGCGTAACTCAACGCTAACTTCTGATTGCTCACTCAGCCGTGAATCATGTGCCTTGTAAAACTTCGTGTAAAGTGGAATTCTTTCTTACACTCGATCGCCGTTTTGTGTCGATTCCAGATCGAGGCAGTTTTTGGCACACGTTACGCTTAGTTGCAAAAAAGTTTTTGCATAGTTTTATTTTATATATCGAGCATTTTTTGTACATACAAAATGTGTACCGCGGGTTTGATGACTTAGGGATACATTTTACAAAGGTCTTTAAAAGTTTTAATCGTTTGTAGTCAGTCAGTCAGTTTGTAGTCCCTCTCTCTGAAAAAAAAAAACCATTTGATAATTAAATAACAATCGAGTTTTTACCATAGAGCTCTACTTTAATCTAAGCTTTAATTTATTTATGTAATTGTACTCGTATAAGCAATGAAACATTTACCGTTTGCGTTTCCCTTACCGTTTACGTTAACCTTAGTTGCAAAATAATTTTTGCATGATATTGTTTCATGTTCTACATATCGTACAGAAAAACAGTTTTTGTGTACAAAACTTATGCAGAATTTATCATGGGTTTGGTATCTAATTGACAACTTTGTAAGAGTATCTTTTTAATTTCATGCATTTGTGTGTGTTTAGGAAATTTATATTGGATAGATTAAAATTATTATTTTTTTCAAAAAAATCAATACGAATAGAAGCTCAATGTTTTGTTATACCACGTCATCAAGTAGGTATTGTAACGATTGCTATCGAACAACAAAGAAGCAAAAGTTCAGTCGATAAAACTGCTTGTAAGATTTGAGACGCAACGTTTTTGACAAACTATCACGAGCTTGTCAAAAACGTCACGTCCCCAACGAAACCTTCATAACTCAACGCTAACTTCAGATTGCTCACTCAGCCGCGAGTCATGTGCCTTGCAAAACTTCGTGTAAAGTGGAATTCCGTAATTCCGTGAAGTTCTGCACATCTTTATTTATGAGGCGTTTCCTTACACTCGATCGCCGCCATTTTGCGTCGATTCCAGTTTGAGCCGGTTTTTGGCACGCGTTACGCTTAGTAGCGAAGTACTTCTTTGCGTCGCTTTGATACAAAATAAAATAAATGTCTCTTAACATACATAAAGTAAGTAAATAGACCGGCAATAAAAAAACACTGCGCTCAGTTTAGAAGAACCTACCGATAAACCTGCCCCGCCCACATAGCCATTCTATCGTTCTATTTTAGTATTTATAATCTTATTCAATTACTTGCAATAAAAAAAAATAGCATATTAGCTCATTATATCACTGTCATCATCACTGTGAATTTGCGGCGCGAATGTCGCTGGCTGAATTAACTACAGTGGGTGCGGAACGAGTCTTGTCATTATTGCCGTTCTATTGCCTTCTTTTATCTGTTTTTATTCGTGTTTTACGCACTACCTACTCTATCTCATATATTAAAAAAATATAGCATTAGAGTTTAATTTTCTAGTTTATTGCTCCCTACACAAAGAGAATAAGCGTGGTTCACATCATAGTACTATGATTGAATCCTCAGCAGGCACGCGTTTCCCGCCGGCTGTTATACACGTGACGATCGGGATATTATGCCGCCGATATTGTTATTGGATGTGGGACGAAACCATAGATATAGATCTAAATAGATAACGCAAGGAGTACACCGCCCTCTGACTAGGTGGACTGACGACCTGAAGAAGACAGCGGGAAACTGTTGGATTCAGAGGGCCCAGGACCGGGTGGAGTGACGTCGATTAGGGGAGGCCCATGTCCAGCAGCGGACGGCCAAGAGCTGAAAGGAAGGAAGGAAAATAACGCAAGTTAACGCAAGACCAAGCCTGCCATGTTTGTAACTTACTGAGACACAACAAAAGCGTTTTAGTAATGAAATTTTTACATCAACGCGAAGCCGAATCGAAAGAGCTTGGACGAATAACATAAATGTTTTTCGATTGATTTTATTCGTGTCATTCGAATCGATTCGGACCACAACCTTTTGGAAAATTGTGACGCGGAAAGATCTAACATTTGCGTGATCTATTTGATCTATATCCGTGTTCGAGACCCATCGCGAGGCGAGACACGTGACCCACGAACAATTTAGGGCAAATTGAAATAACTAGGTATTGGTGTGAGACCTCAATTAAGTAAATAGAAGATGTTATTGCTACAACACTGTAGACTGTAAACTGAATGGGATTCGTGGGTAAACACCGGTTATTGATGTAATAATTATTTATTGTATTACAAATATACGACAATTGGATACAGTACAATAACTCTTGATTGTAGAACAACATACAAGAAAAAGGAAATTATAAGTGAATCACATAAAAAAGTATACTTTATTTAGTTGCGATTTAAACCAGATAATCTTCATCTGAACTTTCAAACTCTAAACCCAAATTAAATTTCTTATTTTAAAATTTCCCATATCTATTGAAAATTCCTTTAAAATTGGAATAATATTAATTACAGCTGGCACCGGGCGGAAGTCAAGATATTTTTCTGAAATTCCCACTTCCTCGGTTTGTTTTCGTTGTCCAGACTTCTAATTAAACTTATAGCTAGTTTGTGACACGATTAAGATATAAGCTGAAGAGGGTAAAATTTAAAAATAAAATAATGGACGACGTAAAATACGAAAGATTCATATGCCTGTTTGGTACTTAAAAAAAATTTAAAAAAAATACGTAACGATATTGATTTGTATTAATTTTTATCATTGCTTCTTTTCAGCGATTGTCACAGGTAATACAGAGCGACAAAAAAAATTAAATTTAAGAAAATGAAAAGTAAGTAGGAAGCATAATAATTACTTACATAATTACAAACTAACACAGTTACAAAGCCTTAGGATATCGCTGCCGCTTGTGAACGGGACCATACACCAATTCCAAGGTTTTATTTGGCAGTCACAATGATAAATGGTGTTTCATTAGTGGCTAACAACGCAAGGTACGGGGTTCGAGTATTTGTTACCTTTTTAGGATTCCGCACAAAATGTACACTAACCAGATCCTGTAGCCTCCATTATCTATCCGTGTGTTGGTTAGTCCGTCTGTCTATCACACTATTTTTTTAGTTATCTTCATATATCGACCGGGGCAAGAATATTTTCTTCGTGTTTGTCAACAAAGTCGGTTAGGTTTTTAGCCAATTACACCTTTTCAACTGAAACAAAACAAAATAATATGTTTGTCTGTGAGTTGTACCTCTGTTTTTTTGTTCTGAAATTTACCTATTTTTTACTTTAACTTTACGTATCATAATAATATTACTTATTACAAATTGAAAAAAAAAATGTTAACGTTTTTTAAATGGTAACCGTGAATAATAACGATTTATCTGTAATATTTTAACTTAAGGTTAATTCGGAACCCTTAAAGAACGACCAACGCACACGACCAACTTTAAACATTAAAAATTTCTTCCGGCAGCGACTAATTTCAGCGGTACACAGTTCGTATATATCTGGGAACGCAATTAAAACTAAATTAGAATCGGAATCGTGTTCCACCTTTGCTCTTTTCTCTCTCTATTTTATTTGTACTCTTCGTTCTGTTTTCTTACGAAGCTCGGTCAGTTGGGTCTAAGTGTTAAGGCACGGTAAAAAAGAAAAGAAAAGAAAGAAATAAAATAACGTTTATTTGCACAAATATTGATGTAACATTATTACAAATTAATTTGGACACTGTAAACATGCCATTAAGATATGCAAATATTGTAAGTAGATACAAAATTATGAATAAAGAACTCAATAAACTTAATTGAGTTAATGTACAGTGGTGATAGAACGTAAGATATGCGCGAACGGAGTATATGCGCCCCTCGCCATGGTGTGGAAAATTTATGAACTAATTTGACTGGCAATTTCGGTGACAATGTCCTGTTTCAGAGACTTGACATTTTTTGACAATTTTGACAATCTTTTGATAATCTTCCGACGTTTTTTGACAACTTTTACTAGTACCAGAATAGTCATTTGCATCATGCATTTGCATTCATATAATCTAACTAGAATCTTCTACATTGGTACGAGTATAAATAAGTTTAATACTCTCCTTAAATGACTCCGTATCCGTTTGAATGCATCTCATTGGTTTAATATAGATGAGAGCAATTTATTTGTTGTTTCTTCCTTATAAAAGGTATTTTTCCTGGTTTGCTTTAAACAAACTAATTAATCTTCTTTCAGAGATAATAGGATAAAGATGCAGCGAACGGAACGCTAGTGCATTTATACTATAGAGATTTATGTATATACTACTCGTATGTAAAGATATGTTTGTCTAGGGTAATTTTTGAAACGGCTGAACTTTTAATGAAATATAAGAAAAAAAATTGTAGGGAAATTTATTTCACTCATAGTCAGGGTATCGTCGGGAAAATCGAAAATTCTTTAAAATTAAAATGTATTAAATTAACATTTCGTTTTTTTGTTTGTTTGTTATTCTTGCACGACAAAATAGAGCAAAAAACTAATGTCATTTTACGTGTGCAGATAGTTCGATGTCTGGAATCGAGGTCAAATTCTAAGCCACTGGCATATCACCGCTCTTGCGACCTACTTAATGCTAGTTGAATAACATTTATTGGATAAACGTAAGCGTATCTGGCACTATTCAATCCGACAACAGCACACAGCACCGAGCGATACGTTCACTCGTTCAAATCGAGCGGAAGGAGCGCGACATCGAAGCAGCGTCGGTATAATTGCGTCCATGTCGCAGCGACATCGATGTATCGAGTTTGGAACGACATAGTACTGGAAGCGACATGGAAATTACTAAAAAAAAATAGCAGATTCGAACTTTATTTTGACTATTGACATAGTACGCGACTAATAGCGACTTTGTCCGCCTGGATTTCAGAACTTGGTCCAGAGAGGGATGGTTTAAGTATTCTATAATTTTATTTGAAGTTGTAAAGAGCTGATAAGCCAAACTTTATCTAAATCTAATTAGCCGTTTGACGTCAAGAAGTAACAAATATTCCATCCATCCATCCTCACAAACTTTCGCATTAATTATAGTAGCAGAAAGTGGGATAGTAGTGTAGAAAGTATGTAGTAGAATTAGAACCCATTATTATGAGAAAAACGCATAGTCTTTTTTTGTAATCGTACACATAAGCACATCAGACACTAGCGATAAGGAAATTGTTTTTTTTTATTTATGCCCACACCCATTAGTGGCCGCAGTCCATCGCTGGCCTAGTGCGGGTTGGTGAACTTCACATGCCCTTGAGAACATTATGTAGAACTCCTAGGCAGTTTTCCTTCACTGTTACAGCAGGTGATTTTTAATCAAAAAACGCACACATAACTTTTTAAGAAAGTCATTGGTGCATGCCGACTCCCATTCAAAGAATTCGAATTCCATTCAAATCCTTAATCCTGGGCTATCACCCTGGCTGTATCTATCACATTTCAAACATCCTAAGCCTTTTCCATTCTGTAATCCATTAATGACCCACTGCAGGGTCGGGTCTCTTTTCACAATGAGAAAAAGGCCTAAGGTGCAGCATGCGGGTCGGTGGACTTCACATGCCTTTGAGAACATTTTGTTTCTATTAGTTTTTTCAAGTCTTTTCCAGTAAACTCTATATCTGTCTGCACATTTAGGTGTACCCACAAAATGGGCAGTTAGCGCGCTGTCCGCCTTATTTATGATACTGTACCGTATGCAGTGGCCATTTACCGGACGCACTTTCTTTATATACGCCAGTTTATTACTTCCATGTTTGCAATCGAATGGACATTTAAACTTACGAGTATATAGCAGTTTTGGAGGAAATGGAGAGATCTCCCGCCAGGCGCTGTCACTGCCTGGGACCGCGGTTCGAATGTTAACTTCGGGCCATTTGTATAATATGCTCAGATTTTAAAGAACTTTGATAGCGCGTTCGAGGATACGTGTTCCGATTGGCCAGTTCGGTGTGACGCGTGTGACGTGTTCTATCGTTGACTACATTCGATGCGTGGTCAGCATTTCATGTGAGGCGCGCGCTCATATCACTGTAGGTATCGCGCCGCTACAGCAGTCGTTGCAACCTCGTCTTAACCCACGGTTCTAAGGTTGTAAAGGATTTCTATTGGGGTGCCATTTTCTTTGATTTCTTTCTTTAGATTTAACTTGTTTTTGTCTGCTTTAAGGTGACGCTCAATATCTAGGTCTCTGTTAGCTGCAGCCCAGTAGTGACCCACTGCTGGGTCGGGTCTCCTCTCACAATGAGAAGGTATGTCTCAATCCACCACGCTGGCCTTGTGCGAGGCGAATTTCACCTGCCGTTGAGAACATTAGGGAAATTTCTCAGGCTTGCTTTCCTTATAATGGTTTCCGTTAAAGCACAAGTCAACAATTCTAGCTAAAATGGGAACGTTTCCCTCCCTTTCCCCCCCTCAGGTGACGATAGTCTACTGTCTCCAGGTGCCACTGAGACTGATTGTTAGCTCATACTCATATTATCCAGTATCATAATATCGAGCAAGACGGCGTCATGGCTTTTGGCTACGTTTGTCTGGACGTGATGTTCATTGTTGGATATGATTGGTCCGGCTCTTTGCTAGCCTACAAGCATTTAAAGCAGCCATGGCTTTACGAAGAATACGTCCTTTTCCAAACAAAAAACGATGGTGTTGGTTTTTGTGGTTAATTTCTTCATATCAAAGGTGCACGGTGTTGCTTAGGCTCATTACTCGTTTGCGATCTATAGTCGCAAGGCATTGCTCGCAATTCCACAAGTAGGTACATTATCATTCGTGCCCGAGGCGTAGCGAGAAAACTGAGTCTTTCACAAAAGAACGCGGAAACGTATGAGGAAAGGAATAGTCTACATTATGTTCAGAGTCACAAAGAATGTCTGAAAGAAATGGTTTTAATGAGCAATCTATACGATCTCGTATATTTGCTAGCTTATTTTCTGTAGTTTCACAAAAGCTGACTTGACTTCACGCACCTATCCTACCATCTTTTTAGTTTTTTAGGTGGAAGAGCCATATCGCTCGCCCGGGAGAGTACCTTACTGCCAGCCCCCGTAACCCTTACTTCTTCATGTCTTGTGTTTCGGACGGTTGCCAGAGATACTTTATTGAGGCGTAAATCTTAGTCCTCATGAGTGGCAAAACACCCGCATACAACCTCAGATAGGATTTCCTCTCCATTTGAGATTCCATGTGGATGTCCAACTGTCCATGTCCATGTCCATGGGTGTCCATGGACTGCAGTGATCGCTAAGCATCAATTGGCTACACAATTACTATAAAAAAGTACTAGAACACTGTCAATTGGTGGTGAATGTAAATGTAGCTTCGTCTTGCTACACGTTCAGGCAATGTTCGATGAGTTGTGTGAAAAATAAGAATCCCTTTAACCTGATTAGGAAAGGAGTGTGCAGACTGATGATTGGCCAATCCAAACACAAGGAACCAGGAATATTATTATTTAAATAAATTAAAAACGCCTCTACGTTCATGAAAATGAAAATTTCGTTACATACTGCTATCGTCGTAATATCTTCTCTGGCTCTTTGTAAGCATAGGGAACGCTAATGTAATTTCTTCTAGCTTTGAACACTTTGTACATTGCAGCGAAAGTGTTCAAGAATTAGTTTTAAAATTGAAATTATTAAAATCCTCAATTTTTTAATAGTCTTATGTATTATCTCTTCATGTATGCGACCTTCAACTAACTCAATTATTAAAATAGAATCACATTAACAGTTATGATCTTGTTTGCTTAACTGATCCGTAGCAGACCGAGTGGCGTCCATACAACGCGTTATAGTTCGTCAATAAGACATCACATCGCGCAATCAACTGGAATGTTCCCCGTCAAGGCATAGGAACTGGCGTTTATCATTAATTTGTAGATTTATCCCGGAGTTGAGAGCGGTTTTGCATTTATTAAAGTCATTAAATAACTTGCTTAACCATACCGTACGTACGGTAAAATAAATAAAACATTATTTAATTAATAAAACATACATAAATACAAGAAGTGTATATTACTATAAATGCGAAATTTTGGAGAGTTTTTAAGATGAATGGGTTGTCTTACGTTTTTATACAAAAACTGCTGAATAAATTTCGATGAACCTGTCTGCTTTTTAATCTTGTACTGCATCTCATCTTACAAATAAATGATTTGACATTCACATATAAATTATAAGATATTTTTATCCCTATCTGGACCAAGTTGTAATCTTTGGGTGTATATATATTGATATTAGAGCTTTACTAAATTCGACTGAAACAAGTTTTTATTTTGTAAAAGTTCAAAAATTTATATGAATCGTCCCTGAACACTTAGTTCACTGTTTCAGATTATTAATAACCGCTTACCTCATTTATCTTGGACCACTCCTAGAACTGTGTTCGAGACGTAATAATAAAAAGTTTTCATCTAAATAAATAATTCAAAGCCATTGAGTTTGCAAGGGGAGTTTGTGAAATGTATCGAATTCAATTCTCGACTACGCACACAATCTTTGTATCCAAAGCCAATACTGGCTCTAAATCTGAAAATAATACTATTGTACCTACTGTTTATTTCTATAGTAAAGACATCGTAAACGGCCATGCATGGTATTAAGGGGTCATTGAACTAATGAGCACACATTTTTAACGCGGGAAAATCCATTAATGACACTTTGTGTCAGCTTTTTTTACGTGAAGAAATCCTTCATCCGCCTACCATCGGGTTGGGGCCAACATAGATAATGCCGGACTTTGACCGGGTAAAATCTCAATCACTTTCACGTGTTGCTCAAAGAAGCGTCTTGTTTGCCGGGCGTATTCCGTGTAAAAAAACGAAAAATACCCGGGGCTCCGGTTCCTCTCAGGGTCCGGTTAGATACATCCCCGAACGAACTCAATTGTGCTAGAAGTTTACTACCGAGCAAAAATTCCTTCTTTCCTTTCAGCTCTTAGTAGTATACTTCTGGACATGGGCCTCCTCTCGACGCCACTTCACTCGGTCCTGGGCCCCTTGAATCCAACGGTGTCCCGCTGTCTTCTTCAGGTCGTCATTCCACCTGGTTGCAGTCGCCATTCGATCACCTTTTCCTCCTTCCTTAGATTTTCAGTCTTTCAAATGAATTGCCGCTTTGTCCATTTCCATTGCCCATAGCTGTTTTAATTTACAGAACAACGCCGTTACGTTCATTCTTCTACAGATTTCGTCATTTCTCTGTCAAGTAGAGCATAGCCTTTTCATTGCCCGTTAGACTTACAGCAAAGGTTAGGTTTATTCAATCTTGTAATTTTCGTAGTTCCGAAGTTATATATCGATTCGTGTAATTGGATTTCCTGTACGAGGGCCGTAACTGATATTCGGGGTATTAGATTAGTCGCATCGCCCCGAGCTACCTGTTACTACAACTGTAATAAATTGGGTAGCTAACTAAATAACAGGTTCTGTATAACAGAGCCCATAAAATACACAGCGGTGATAGCCCAGTGGCTTAGAATTCGACATCTAATCGAGGGGTCCGGGTTCGAATCCTAGTGGCACGCACCAATGACTTTGTAAAAAAAAATTATGTGCGCTTTATAAAAATTAAATATCACCTGCTGTTACGGTAAAGGAAAACATCGTGAGGGAACCTGCATGCCTGAGAGTTCAGGCAAAAAAAAATTCTCAACGGCATGTGAAGTCCACCAACCCGCACTAGGCCAGCGTGGTGGACTAAGGCCTACATCCTTCTCATTGTGAGAGGAGACCCGACACTGTAGTGGGTCATTAATGGGTTACTGACAAAATATCTAGTTCGTTCAAGGAATACCGTCACTCTCTTAACCCGCCGTAAAGCATGATTTTCACTGTATTTGATGGTGAGGAGTGCTTGGTGTGAAGTTTAAACCACAAAAAATAGTAGGTCTTAAGATTAGGTATGTAACAAATTTTATTTCATACTTTATTGATGTCGGTTTAATTTTTTTTTAATTATTTTTTAGGCTTTTCTGTTTGGAGAATATTTTATTTAAGGCAACCATCTGGTTCATGAATAACACTGCAACCACATATGTACAATACGATTTTAGATATGACTTTAATCTTATTTGAGGTAAAGTGTAGGTAAGTGTTAGTGTACTTTGGAAATTAAGTTATAATCAAATCGTTATTATTTCATTTTGTTTTATAGGCATATTGAATATTTGATTTTGACATAATTCAGTAGGAATAAATTCGAATGGCTTCATAATGAGGTCATAATAGCAACTTAGGAGCCTCATCCCCATATACGCCGGATTTCTACTCAAAATTCCATTTTTTCAGTAACTCAAAATTCTACTTTTTACAGTTAATACTGTAAAGCCTAGAATTTCGAGGTAACCAACAGAAAAAAAATTACAACCATTTTATCGCAGACGATAAGTCGCGGTCTGAAAACCGGAAATAATATAAGTTCGCAATCTTTCCCTCGAAACCACCCCGCAGTTTCGCAGGAAATAATCATAAAACCTCCAACGGGGCGCCGATTCAATGAACTTGTTTACAAATAACTGACTTGCCAATTATATTTTCGCTTTAGTAATTCTGCCTGTTTGTTGGAATTATTACGCAAGTTATTTTTTAAGGAAAGAAATAGCAAATAAGACCGCAGGCCGTTTATTCATTTTCATTCAAATTTATATAATTAATTGTCATGTACAAGTTTAGCATGCCTAATTAACGTCAGACATCATATAGCACAGTGGCAAAGAATTCAGCCTCTTACTAAAGTTGCCCATTAGCATGTAACAAATTAACAATGTCTTTCTTAAAAGTGATGTGCGATCACCTGCTGTAACAGTGAAGCGAACATGCGAGGAAGGAAACCTGTGTGCTTGAGAGATATGTTTGCAAAGGCATTTGCAGTTCACCAAACCGCATCAGGCCGCGCTCTATTTGGAAGTGATTGCGTACGAATTCAGTTACGTATACGTACGTTCACGCACGAATAATCCCGACCTTTGAAATACTATGCGAGCGCTCACACTGCGCTCGCATAGTATTTCCTATTTCAAAGATCGGGACTGTTCGTGCGTGAACACACGTATACGCACGAGTTGAATTCATACGAAATCGCTTCGAAACTAAGCGCGTCCTTAGACGTTTGTGACCTAAGGCCTACATTCCTCTCAATCTGAGACTCGACCCTGTGGTGGGTCACTTATGGTGACAGACATATATAGTTTCTTGTTTAATTTTGTTTGAGGTTTTTACGTGACCTTGTTTGTTGCTTGTCTAATGTAAAATCGAAAAAAGATAGCCGACGAAAAAGTTATGAAGCGACTAGAGGCGGCGCCGCGCCGGATATCAGCCCCGCGATGTTGCCTCCGCGCCGGCTCCCGTACCGATAGCAAAACAAACGCCGACATGACATGTTACATGAACGGTAGGTATGTACCTATATAACTATATAAAAGCTTCCATCAACTGCCTGGCAGTGTAACGTTATTTTAAATGAAGTTACAGTTATGCTGATAGGACGAAAGCGTGAGTGAAGCGTGAGTAAGTTACAATTTTGTTTATAGAAATAGAAAAAAAAGTGAGCGTAGCGTGAGAAATTTGTATAAACAAAGCATTAAGTCTGCATCTTAAAACTACCTAAAGTTATCAACACACGGCCGAAATTTTGGAGCCACTATTAAATTTTTTGAATCGAATATGGAATTTGGAAACTAGTTTAGTCTGAGTGGGGACCACTCAACCCCCTTACAAATGCAACCCCTGAGGGTTATCTGTGTTAAAGGTAAAAGGTTACAGAAATGTAAATTTAATGTTGTCACTGCAATAGATAGCACTTGTCTATTAGTTTAATGACTTCTTAACCATCACCAAAAACTTAAATTTTTAAAAATACGCAATACGGAACTGTCACAAAAAATAAGAAATATATAATATTTATGTAAGTAATTAATCTTTTATGCCAACGCTTCTCACAAACTCATTCTAGAGGTCATCCCATGAACACACAAAAACTTTATCCTGGAAAGTATTTTTTGTATTTGGCTGTAGCCATTGTCTAGCATTAGTTTGCTTGATAGCCAATACTTAAAAAAAATTCTTAGGTACATACCTTAATAATAGATTTCCTTACGTACCATACATAGGTTTCGAGGTTGAATCAGTATTCAACCTCGAAGGTATGTAAGGTAACCTCTATGTAAGGTACCTTGCCTTATGAAAATTAATTGACAAATATGTCTTTAACCCATTAAGTGACCCACTGCAGGGTTGGGTATCCTCTCATAATGAGAAAGATGTAGGCCTTAGTCCACCACGCTGGTGTAATGCGGGTTGGTGGACTTCACATGCCTATGAGAACATTATGTAAAACGTATCGGTTTCCTCACGACAATTTCCTTCATTCGCAAGTATTATTAAGAAAAACTTTAAAGAGAATTTCGCCAAATAAATCGTGACGTAGGTAACGTTGAAAACTTCACCTCTTTCCGAGAAAACCTAAAACGCGGGATAATAGCGAAGAAATTAAGCGCAGGTCGTTATCACGTGACCATTATTCTTCCTGTCTCTCGCCTCTCATTAAATACGTCGCTGATGAGAGCTTTATTTGTTTTTATGATGGAGAAAGCATCGATCGTCACCTGTGCCGTGAGAGTGAAAAATATTTTCATTACAACTGCGTCCCATTACTGAACGTGAAACGTATTGAGAATTTCCAGAACCATCTTAATAAAAACACAGCAAAATATTTCAAAAGAGCCAATGATGTAAAGCAGACACCCATAAAACATTAACAGACAGATATTATTTTCGTCGGCGCAATAAAAGTTTAACGATTACTACACACAACCTCTCAATTCGCTTCTCTATTCATCAAAAAGTTATTCCATCCGCAGAGTAATGATGTGGCGTTTTAAAATATTCCCTTTGTGAGCGTTCGCGGGAATTAATTCCCGTAATAACGCGAGTTCGCCGGTTGACTGACAGCCTTCAGGTGCAGGTGCCGATCGATTTCCTGCCCTATTGTTATTGCAATACAGTTCATGTATTGTGCAAGTGTGTGAGTGGGATAGTGTTTAATACATTAATTTATTAGTAGCTTATTTTTTTAACATTACGCACGTTTTTATTCAAAGTAGTAAGATTTGGCTGTTTTAAACGCAATAGTAATTTGGAATTCTTTGTAGATTTTTCGCGTGTCTTACGAGGACATGTGTATGAAGTCTAGTTCTACTTTTAAACTGCTTTTGTAAGTTTCATAGCTGAGCATTAGTCTTATTTATAAAGAGGAAATACCTAGAAAATAGTCCACTAAGTAATGTTACACATTGTCATGTACCAACTGGTAATACAATGAACCGCTTATTGGTACAAAAAAGTTCAATAGTAAAATCAATGCACAGTAAAACAACACAATAGATGGTGTCCAGCATTAACACTTAAACGAATGCAGTTATCCAGAACTATGTAAAAAGTAAGTAAAGTAATTTTAGGTTTACGTGCATATCATGGAAACTGCTGGACTGATCTTAATGAAACTTTTACCATTCCCTGAGTTGAACAAAAGGCAAACAAATAAAAAAAGAATGAACACGATCCGTCAATTAGTTTCGGAGATATGCGTGGACAAACATATCTACAATTCTACATACATACACTCATGAAATTTGGTATATTTGTTTGGTAGTCGTAATAGAGTAACATATGTAAAAATTGTGCAGTTCCGAGAATATTACATATCTGCATACGTGTCGAATTGATAACCTCCTTTTTTGAAGTCGGTAAAAAGGCTTTTTCTCAATTATTCTCAGACAAGGTCACAAGAAAGAGCCTAGCGTGAGATATAAGCATAATGTATCACAGGAAATCCATCCACGAATTCACTTTCCCTCACCCGTTGTGAGCGAAGCCACCTATTCCCGTAATGATATTGGTTTTTAAACACCCCGAATTGCGTTATTCCTCTGCAAATTTTTTCCTCGCCGTCTTTCAGAATGTTTGAAAAGAAATTTCGGGAATTTTCTCGGTACCTACTACTATTTCCTGACGCATTTGAGAAGTACTATTTTCTGACGTATTTTTGGGGAGCACTATTTCCTGTCGTATTTGGGCGCCCTTGACGCAATTTCCGGGGAATTTCGGTAGCGTGCGTTGGATTTGTTGCTAGAGTGTATGTACTTTGTGTACAGAAATAGATGGGTATCTGTAGACGGAGGCAGTGAGCGTTTCGAGACGGCTTTAAATGTTTGTTTAGCGTAAGTGGGAAAGGTTGAGTATTAAACGCAGAAGGATGAATGTTTTGCATCTATAGAAATGACGGCTTTAGACTGAACTAAAACAGAACTAGAATATTCGTATATCAAGCTGAATTGAGCTTTTTCTTCTTTATTCTTCCTTGCTTCAAATAGATGGATATGTGCGTGTTTTCAAGAATATTTTTCAAAAAGTATCAGGAATATGGATTTATTAAAACTTAAATTTAAATTGATGACTGTGCGGAAGATCCTGGGGTCGATTGCTAGCAGAGCAGAGATTTGAATTTCTTTTTATGGTCTGGGTGTGTAGTGTTCGTGTCTTGTGTGTGTCCATGGCACCCACGACATAGGGAATCCTAGTGTGGGGCGATTAGTGTGAAGCGTTATTTATTATTAATAATATGTATTGACAGCCCAGTGACTAAGAATTCTCGGTTTGTTTCTCGAGAGGTTAGGCAATTCAGGTAGCAAGATAGGTTAGGTAATTCCCCGTAGCACTCATCAATGATGTTCGTAAAGTAATAACCGTTATTGAATGCATCTCCTGTAGCGGTGAAGGAAATGATCGCAAGGGGATCTGCACGCCTAAGAATGGTCCAGAATGTTCTCAAATGCATGTGAATCCCTTCAACCCTATTAATGGTTTCCAGATACAGTTTAAGAAGTTCCTGTGGTCCTATTAAAGATGGTAACCGTCGATGCAGGTTGCATTAGGCCAGCGTGGGTCCACCACCGCCGTGGGCCAGCGTGTTGGACTAAGGTCTAAATACTGCTCATTGTGAGAGGAGACCTGACCCTGTAGTGGGTCATTAATGGGTTACTGACAATGTAGGTCTGTGATAGGTTAAATACAAAAGATTGTAGGTTTTGATATCTTTGCTGGAATAGCAGTTTTTTTCTTTGTTTTTCATACTCAGATATTTTCCCAGTATTTAATAGAGATTTCTTTTGCGAAATAACCATCTAGCCTGAATATTATCTACGGAGCTCGAGGTCTCACGGTCTCACGTCTCATGATTCGATCTCAGCGCCGTCGTACCGAGGAAAATTAATTTGTTCCATCGCACCTTAGACGCTGTTTTAAATTTTCGTTGAAAAATTCCATTAAAAATTCCCAACACTTGGAAGAATCTCGCATAAAGGCGAGACTTTCTGCACATTTTCTAAAACAAAAGACAGAAGGTTAAATTGTACTAAAAGTAATCGATTCTTCTATTTAACAGTCCACTGTGAAAACACTAAATACGATAAGTAATTGCACCCTGTCTAGACTTCTACCTATTCTAGAGATATTTATCTAAATGTTGTGGTTGAAAATTTACAAAAAAACTGTTTTAATTTTAACCATTGCTTGGTAACAAAAGGATGTCCAAAGATCCTTGTAGAGAACCGTCAATGTAAAGCGAATATGATTAAATCTTCGAGTGTAAACTTCGGAATGGTGAAGGGTGTTAATGGAAGAAGTGGAGGCGATAGTCACAGGGCAATTAGATCGAGAGACTGCGGAACCCTTTGTCGACATTTCACGTAGTTAGCGCAAAATGTGTTAGGGCATTGACCTTTTGAGGAATTAATTATATTGTGCCTCTGTGTTGCGCTTGTTCTGTGTCCTTTAGTTATGCTCTGACGAATGCAATTTGGTTTGGGAAATCGTAGGAATTTCTGTAACTTGTTTTGTTTCTGTTTTATTACTCTCTTGTAAAAGGTTTTTCGACTGATATAATTTGACCAGAAAAACTACCTAGTCTTTCTAGAAGCGGTGCTATCTATCACTCTATCGTTATCTGCTGTAAAGAATGAAAGTTGTGATTTAAGATTGTAAAAGACAAGTAAAGCACAAAAAGTAGAAAAGCCATTCGAATTCGAACCCAGCCCTCACAATTAAGATCACCTTTATCCACTTAGCCATCACCACCATTTGAATATTTGTTATTCAATGTGGTATTGAAATTTCAATGGTATTGAATTACAGGTGTAGGGCACCTTATCTCTAAAAAAATTCATCAACATTCGTTCGACAGGTTACTTTAAATTACGCATTCAAATTTTTTAAACGTAATTTTAGTATCATGTGTTGGATTTGTATACTTTTTAGAATATTATCTAGATTTATTCAAACTATTATTTCGATATCTCTATGATATCGTGGACGCGAACAATATGTTAGCACTTGGAACAGAGATACGCTTATCGATGGACATACAGCGATATCAGCTTTGTATAAAACGAATTTTCGTTTTACACCAAAATTACCGCCAAATATTTATGTCAAAATTATGAGATAACATGCGCTTAAATTGAGTGTTCAACGCTATTAAAATATTGTTTAGATTTTGACTATATTAAAATAAACTCTCGTGTGAGATATTGTCGGTTGCAAATTTTTATTTTTAAGCAGACATTTTTTTGTATCTGAATATTTTAAAATGTGTTGCTAGGATTCTAACATTCATCAGTCAAAAATAGGATCCTTCTTCACGGCGGTTAAGCGAGAGGCGGTTAGTATTGGTCGATCCAATGGCCTATTTAAAAAAAACAAACAATAAATAAATCCGGAAATCAATAAACGCAAACCTGTCCTCAGTCGCCAAAGCTCGGAATTAATTAGCAGTCTCAAACGAACGCCTTAATTCCAATTTACAATAAAGCCGAAATTGGAATTGTTGGAATCACCTCAAAATCAAATAAAAAAACTCTTTCGAAAGTAAATGGATTGACATTTGAATTTAGAAACCATTATTCTTTCTCTCTTGTTATTAATTGTTCATTTTGTCATTTAAAGGCTGATTATTTTATTGTGTGAATAAAGATAAACAGAGAGAATCCTTGTGTGGGGCTATGATTGTGAAGTATTATTTATTTATTCATTGGGAATTTAAATTGTAAAAGTTGAGACATCTCGACCTTGTCGTGAGGACCCTAAACAAAATTTAATTGCCGCCATTCTATGCGAACAACAGGCCGAATCGAAACCAATTATCGTTTCGTTCGAATATCGGAAGTTCGTAGCAGGTGTACGTAACGTTCGCTGTTGAGGTATGAGAGACGGCGGTTAGAAGTTTGCGATACCTACTCACTTGAAATGCAGTGAATACCGTAAAAATAGAATAGGGCACACGCGTAGACTGAGACTGGCCAATCAGAAGACGTGTCTTATTTTGACATTATGACACTTTGAGAGCGTGTTTGAGAATCCTCAAACGGCTGTCAAAGTTCCATAGAATGTGAGCATACCTTTGCTCACATACAATGGAATAAATATTTATTTATTAAGACAACGAATATTTAAGATGAGAATTTTTCTTGTTAAATATTTTTAGACTGATTTTAAGTAGTAGGTACCTAAGTTTTAGTTTTTGTAAACTTTTTTATTGCGTTAGTATTGTGTTAGTGTTGTTTGTAGATCGGATATTGATTTAGTTACCAGCTATGGTTTTTCCACGGTTATCACCATTGCTTGTGCAGTTATTGAATATGAAATGGTAGAGTACCATTCATGATCGGCACACTCGTTTATTTTTTATTTTTATTTTTTATCATCCGCTCACCCCATAACTTGGGCCACCGCAGGCTGTCGCTCGTAGCGAATAAATCACGATTGGCCCTGTTGGTAGAGTCATTAGTGGGTGGCCAATGGTCTCGCTGAGATTGCCTGTAGCTTTGTTGTATTGTGCTCGCCTGTTTTTCACTGCCTTGCTTCTAAACAACTTTGCATCGATTTAAATTTGTTTTAGAACTCGTCTGATGGGCGCTATCAAAAGTATTAAAAAACTATGACTTTTTATGTTGGATATTGTTGAATTTTTATGCTTTTAAATTTATGTAGATTTTAGTCACTTTATAACGTTTTTATTTTCACAGTTTTGTTTCTCGAAATCCTTTCTTATATAACGTCCCTATAAGTTGCCTTTAAAATATATTTCTAGATATGATCATAAGTTAGTAGACGAGAGTCTTTATTCTATATACAATTAAATCAACAGATTTTTATAGATAGGTATAAATAGGTTCTAGAAAAGTACCCTGTATCTAAAATTACGTCTATTATACAGATCACGAATGCACAGTGTTGGAAGTAACTACCTACCTGTAAAAAGTGGTTCCGTCAAGAAAATTGCAGTTATAATTAGTTGCGACTTGGACGCGTGAAGCAGGAGTTCCATGGTTCACCAGTCCGTTATTTTGCGAGGAAATTGCGCTGTTCAGCCCGTGCTCAGGCCTTGTTAAATAGTTCACAACTTTGCGTTCACGTTCGCGCCTCGGCTAATGCTGTTAATAGGAGTTTAGCACGCTAAAGTCTAAAGATCTACATATTATACTCGTATAGGTATATTATAAAGGCACTAGCTAACCTGTCGGATCTCGCGTCTGAAAATAAATGGGTTTTATACAACTTGTAGCATCAATTAACCCCTTTAGTAGTTACGTTTTTCTAAATCTTAGTTCTTAAAAGTAACAGTTTGAAAAGTCCAGAAAATTCCAAATCGAACTGACTACAAGTCAGTTGAAAATCCCTTTTTTGTAATCCTTTGGGAACGAAAATATACGGAAGTTTTTACATGTATACAGTATCTGTAAAATCCACCGTATATTTTTTCGTAACTCGGAATTGGGAACAACTTTTGAAGCACTCGCGATTGAAAAGTGTTACAAAGAGCCGAAACTCCGACCGATGTTTTTGGATCAAGCAGGAAACATTACTTGCGTCAGTATTGAGTTCTCTCGGAACTTTTCTTTCAGTTCCCATCCTCATTATATTGTGTTCACGTCTGGACGCAGGATGGGGTGTCCGATACAAGAGCAAGAAGTTATTGATTGTTTTTTGGTTTTAAAATTTCGCAAAATTTCAGCATGGGTACGATCACAAACATCAGTTAAAAATACGCAAAACAAGTACTAACCGTGAGGTCCGTTACTACAGACATCTGCAGCATCCGCTTACGAGCACCTATTCCATCCTAGGTAGGTGATAGCCCAGTGGCTTAGAATTCGACCTCGAATCGAGGGGTCCGGGTTCAAAACCCAGTGGCACGCACCAATGACTTTGTAAAAAAGTTATGTGCGCTTTATAAAATTAAATATCACCTGCTGTTACGGTGAAGGAAAACATCGTGAGGAAACCTGCATGCCTGAGAGTTCAAAAAAAATGTTCTCAAAGGTATGTGAAGTCCACCAACCCGCAGTAGGCCAGCGTGGTGGACTAAGGCCTACATCCCTCTCATTGCAAGATGGAGACCCGACCCTGTAGTGGGTCATTAATGGGTTACTGTCATTCCATCCTACAGTATTTACTCTTACTATACAAGATGTAAAGAAAAGTATCAAACCACAATACTTTGTAAATTTCGACGGATAGCTATAAAAGGATAGCTTTTTAGCTCCTTGCTTTTTCGATATGATGGAAAATCGCTTCAGCTCATCTCTTGTGTCTGTCCACTAACTGTCGAAGCGAATCGCTCGATTTTATTTCCACAGGCACGTGACGGGGTGACGTCACTAGTGCACAGGTTTAGGTGATGATAGGACCTTTGAGACGTGAATAACCTCATTTTTTTATCGCTTCTTCCCGTTTTAGATCAGTCTTTTGGCTGTTGTATTTTCACCGGACTATGACATGACCGATAACCGGTGGGGAAAGGTCCTCGAATGGCAACCACGTTTCTGTTAAACACAGGATTCAAAGGGCCCAGGACCAGGTGGAGTGGCGTCGATTAGGGGAGGTCCTTGTTCAGCAGTGGAATGTCAGTAACCCATTAATGACCCACTAAAGGGTCTCCTGTCACAATGAGAAGGATGTAGGCCTTAGTCCACCACGCTGGTCCTTTATGGGTTGGTGGACTTCACATACCTTTGAGAAGAATTTTTGTTCTAAACTCTCAGGCATGCAGGTTTCCTCATGATTTTCCTTCATCGTAACACCAGGTGATATTTATTTTTTTATGAAGCGCACATAACTCTTTTTACAAAGTCATTGGTGCCACTGCCTGCTACTGGGATTCGAACCCGAACCCCTCCAATCGAGGTCGAATTTAAGCCACTGGGTTATCACTGCAGTGGAATACGAAGGCCAAACTAAACATGCAAATTTCAATTAGAAGTCTAAGTTTTATTTTACGTCTAAGAATAGTTTTCGGTACTCCTGCGCCGATTACTCATGTACTAAGTCAGGTTTCCCTACATATTTAAAACAACATTGTCACGTCTCTTTCCGATCATTTTCTGTTCATTAAATGCGAGTTGTTGTTGTTTTTTAACCCATTAATGACCCACTACAGGGTCGGGTCTCCTCTCACAATGAGAGAGATGTAGGCCTTAGTCTACCATGCTGGCCTACTGTGGGTTGGTGGACTTCACATGCCTTTGAGAACATTTTTTTTGTGAACTCTCAGGCATGCAGGTTTCCTCACGATGTTTTCCTTCACCGTAACAGCAGGTGATTTTATAAATCGCACATAACTTTACAAAGTCATTGGTGCGTGCCACTGGGATTCGAACCCGGACCCCTCGATTCGAGGTCGAATTCTAAGCCTCTGGGCTATCACTCGCATTAAATGCGAGTACATCCGTTTAAATTGCTTTTCCACCAAAACGGTTTCTGTCTTCATCTTCAGAAGCTACAAAATTCTCGATTCCCTTTCATTTTCTGGACTTTTCGGGCTTAAACTATTCTATCCATCGTACCGTGCCGACTATTAATAATAGGTCAATTTGAGGAAAATGTCCTTCAGAGGGCAAGATAGCTAGCCTTGTTCAAACACGTCTTCACATTATACTTAGCTCCGTGTAACATGATATTTATATAAGAGAAGTGTGCGTATTTTTGGTGGGAAGAAATATTAGATATTTATGAGCGGAGGGCGGACCTACATCATTCTCGCACGACCTGTTCGAGCTCGCGCCCAGAAATATAAAGCTGACTTACTGGACGTGCCCGATTCTTTCAGTTAGTATAACTTTACTAATCTTATTTAACCGCCGGAACTACCTACTTTATTTGAGGCGACAATCCTAATAAGTAGGAAAAATATCTACACCATAGTAACCGTCACTCGCCACGCTCTCACCGTGTGTTCACGAATCGTGATCACAGATGATTAGTGGTAGGGTAATGTACACTTACGGCCAATGTACAGAAATCGAAGAACTCGTTTTACAACGTACTCGTACATTGCCTGACGAGTCAGTCGCATGAATTCATTCAACAGCGCAGTCGACGTCAAATTAAATTAGTGCTCACGATTCGTGTCGTGCGCGTAGGATTTCTATCTTATTTGAGACTAAATGTTGTTGTGTCATTGTATTGTACAATACATGTCACGTTGACTGCGGTCCTACACTACTGCGGTGCTGACGCGGCTTCGGTGCGGCGTCGGTGCGTTTTGTGTCTGGTTATTGTTCGAATTCACGGACTTGCACGAAGCCATACTACTGTGAATTTTATTTCTTAAATCTTATTTTATTTCTTAAAGGAATGTCAGACTTTTGAATTAATTATATAGTACAAACTGACTTATTTTACACGTAGCATCAACGCACCCTGTACACATAAGAGTATACTTTATGAGAAAAGGATATCCTATCGTATATCATCCTCGCACGGCCTATTCCAACTTACGCCGTGTAATAAAAACTTGACAACTCACTAAACGTGCCTGTGGAGGTAAGTAGACGTATAATAAAATATATTGTCGAGTGTGTAAGTTGACTGTCTTCGAATAAAGATTCTGTAGGGACGATTTTGACTTGTAAATCTTGTTTTTACTTGCACTGTGTCTCAGACACAGAGAGTTTATAGTTAATACAGTTTATGCAGTCGGTCAGTAACCCATTAATGACCCACTAAAGGGTCGGGTCTCCTCTCACAATGAGAGGGATGTAGGCCGCCGTCCACCACGGCCTACTGCGGGTTGGTGGACTTCACGTATCTTTGAGAACATTTTTTTGTGAACTCTCAGGCATGCTGGTTTCCTCACGATGTTTTCCTTCACCGCAACAGCAGGTGATATTTAATTTTATAAAGCGCACATAACTTTTTTTACAAAGTCATTGGTGCGTGCCACTGGGATTCGAACCCGGACCCCTCGATTCGTGGTCGAATTCTAGGCCACTGGGCTATCACCGCTGAAAATTGATCACCTTTATTTGTATGCCGGTACGAGCAATTGAGTATGTTATTTCATAATAATATACTCAACCGTACCTCAGTCAATGCCTCCTTCACATTCATTTTGGAGTTCAAAACCGTTTAAAAAGTTTCGTACCGGTCCCTCGTCGTCAGATAATGGGAGATTGGTTTGTTAAGGATTTAATGGATTTTCATTTCATATTTAATTTCGAGACGCGGTCAATCTTGTTGAGCACAAAGGCACGTAATTCGAATGGCCTAATTGAACATAATGGGCCCTGGCTTGTAAAGGATTTCCTTTTCCTGTCGATATTTGGGACTGACGTCATTTTAAGTGAAATGTTTTTTGTATTGATGTGAAATGGGAGCTGTTAGTGGTTTGAATGTTTGAAGTGCAATGTGTGTATCTTATTTATGCATGTGTATATCTTATATGGTTCGTGGTAAACGCAATGTTCTACTACGAGTGCTATTATAAATATGAAAGTCTGTAAAGATGGATGTATGGTTGTTTGGTACTCTTTAACGCAAAAATGGCTGAACAGATTTGGGTGAAATTTTGTACGCACGTAGTTTAAACCTGTATTAACTTAGACGATACTTTTTATCCATCTCTGGACCAAGTTGTAAAATTCACGGAGACGAAGCCGCGGGAAAATTCTACTCGTAACTTGAATAGGTAATAACATTAGTGATATTAAATAGGATATAAGTTTGACAGTTTCCATTTTCAAGATAAAAGTTCAATCATGGTCGAAGCCGTGTGCCGAAACTTGTGCTATCATAAAAGAATGTTCAATGTACTTGCTTTGGGCAAGTAAATTAATTAATTCCCGACGGAACAATGGGAATTGCTAATGAGCGTCGGCCATTCGTTTCCTTTTTATTCCCACTTTTTGGGCATTAATTCCTTTTGTAAATCATCATAAATAAAGCGATTCTTCGTTCACAATAATCGGAATGACGAGAGGGTTTGTTTTATGGTGGGGTTTAGCTTCAAAAATGATAAATTAGAAAAGTATTCTCGAAGCGAGTAACTTTATTAGGTAGAATAATTCTTTTGACCATCATTCAGTGTCACTCCGGACCCTGCTAACTCGCACTTGACCAGCGTGGTGGAAGGCCTACATCCTTCTTATCTTGACGACCCAAGTGGCATGGTTAAAACACCGGTGCGCTGCGCGGAAGGCCCTGGATTCGATTCCCAGCAGAGCAGAGATTTTAATGATGAGTTTGAATTTCTGTTTCTGGTCTGGGTGTGTGTGTTCTTGTCTTTTGTGTGTCCGTAGTTGTAGACTGCAGTAGTTGTGATTCACAATGAGAAGTTGGTTATTTATTTAATTGACTTTTCGGTATCGAACAAACAAAAAAAGATGAAACTTGGACACGTTCTGAGAACTCTACAAATGCCGCTCAAGCTTGTGGAATTTCGTCGAAATTGTTTAAAACTGTAGATTTTAGTCAAAATGAATTTTCATAACTATTATTTCATTGTAGAATACATCTTTAATCAAACTTTGAATGATCTATGGTGGAACGTAGAATAATCTAATATTAATCTATGAACTTTTATGAAGACGTTAAAAATGTTTCGTTGTTACGTTTACTAAAATTGTTGTACCCTTTGCTTTAAATAATAAACTAACAAGTTTTTCAAATAGTGTAGAGGCAATCAATATTAGAGGTTAATACCTAGTTACTGTCACCTATAGACTATATAGTTATACATTCTTATAGTCTAAATATCTAACACCAATTCGAACTAACAAAAGATGACAACGCTACATGAGTACACTAAAATTGTGGCTCAACTATGATATGAACACACAGTAAAGATGCAAATCAAGCGCCACAGATTACGCTCTATTAGCGGAGATCCTGGCAATTTTCGTTCGAGTGCTGTAAGCTAATTGGCGGGTCGCTGAGCGGCCGCGGCTGTTAGCGGCTGATCCCGCGTGTAATCTCTCTATGATGAAATTGCGAAAGTTTATCTACTTTATATGCGACTCGTTACGGTTACATTGTGTTTGTAATACAGCAGACAGCGGTGTTATGTGCGCGGAATCAAAATGACGTATGGAATTGATAACAAAATTACTAATAGCCTATAAGATAAATTAAACTTGTAAAGATACGATATACTGTAGTTATTTTATCTGTATATATCATAATTATATGTATTTTACGACGCAGATCTGTAATGAATTCAAGAAACTATGATACCTGATGATGTGACTACGAAAGTCTGAAACAAAGATAGAAACAGCTATTTTGCTTACTTTCGTTCGTCGACTGATTTCCTCATTTTGGACTTTTTCGCGTTGGGAAATATCTTTCCATTAGCGTATGCAGGTAAGTACGTGATTCGGTTACTGCATTATAATGCACACAATATAGTCTTTATATGATCTTAGTCGTTTGTTCCAAATCCGAAGATCGATTATATTGAAACCCAGCGTTCGTCTACAGATTTCCTCATTTTGGAACTTTGCGTAGACTGCTATTATGTAGTCACTACATGGTGTGCACTATATACACACTACATTGTACTCGTAGTTCCATGTAAGCGTCTCGATGGTGGCGGATAAACCTGTTGCTTATTATTATTATTGCTATCTGAGAATCATACTTCATCGGCTATCGGGTACTTCGAAAAATGATGTCGCGTTAATTATACACATAGAAAGATCGGTTGTTTAAACCCATCGTTACTCTCGTTTGTCTACGGATTTCCTCATTTTGGACTTTTTCGCGTTGGGAAATATCTTTCCCTAAGGGAACGTACCACCACGTATCACCTTACCTGCATTCGTAAGTGATTAGGTTACTGCATTATAATGCACACAATATAGTCGTACATAGTTCCATGTAAGCGGCGCTCGACCGGGCCGCGGTTAATAACAGTGAGTCTCGATAATGGCGGCTAATCCTGTTGCCGGTTTAATGGAAACTGTAGAACTGCGTTGCAATTTGCAATGCTGCATGGCAAATCGTAATAACTGTGACAAGTAGTGAGATTTGATGGTTACAACTATTGCGGGGGAACTATAGGTGATTATTTTTTTTATAGTTTTTGCAGGAACAGTAGGCAATAAGATGGACTGGCCACCTGATGGTAAGTGGTATTCTATTGATACGAGAGCAACACCTAAGGACCTAAGTACGTTGTTACTAATGAGGACTAAGATTTTTGCTTCAAATAGAGTTTCTCTGGCAACCACGCCTATCCAAGGGACACGCTACATGAGGAACACGGAGCTACACGGCGGGTTGAGAGGATGGCGGTAGAGGACATCCTAGGACGAGCTTTGGTGGGATTATTATTTTGCTCTCACAAAAAATGGAACACTATCTAAATTTATCAAAACGATTTAAAATGGAAGTTCGCAATACATTTGCTCTGTAGCAAGTAAATTAATTATTACCTCGCGTGGGAACAATGAGAATTTCTAATGAGTGTTCTCGTTTTTCGTTTGTGTTTAATTTCTGTCTGAGAAATAATTATCTTTGTCAGCTATGACTATGCGGGGGTTTATTTAAACATAAAAGTACTCTTAAATGTTAAATGGTGGTACAGACAGCGGAAAGCCGTTGGATTCAGAGGACCCGGGACCGGGTGGAGTGGTGTCGATTAGGGAAGGCCCATGCCCAGCAGTGGACTACCAAGGGCTGAAAGGATGGAAGGCAGGATGGAAGATATGTGATGCGCTTTTGCAAGACTGACAACCGATGGGGCACAGAGGTTCTCGAATGGCGAACACTAGGCAAAAAGAGAACAGGCTGCCCTCCGACCAGATGGACTGACGACCTGAAGAAGACAGCGGGAAACCGCTGGATTCAAAGGGCTCAGGATCTGGCGGAGTGGCCTCCCATGTCCAATAGTGGAATATGAAGGGCTGAAAGGAAGGAAGGAAGGAAGGAAGGATGCGCCGAAATGTATATAATAGCCTCTCTAATGTAAAAAGATGCTAGTTATAGTTACATTGCCTTAAGATACCGTATGGCTAGTGACAATATGGACGCCGGATATGGACAGCCCTAACTACTACATTTTGGTTACCAGGCAACATCTAACATTTCAAAGCAATTAATAAGGATATTTTGACAATCAAACCTGCTTTTCATGCATAAATAAATTTCATACATACATTCCTCACCTCAATCTCAATCCAAGAAGCCGAGAATACACCGGTGACTCGACTGCTATAGCTGGAAGTATTGTTATTAACGTCATGTGAGCTCCACATAGTTCACGTTGTTCAGGAGAACAAATGCTGCCAGGCGCGGTGCGGGCGTGCAGCCTCCTTGCGCCGCGCGCGTAGTCGTGGCCGCATAGATTTTCTGTTTTGTTTTTTTTATTATTGATGCGCTTTTGTTATTTTTTCATTCGATCTTTAATATTTTTTCAATGACTACGATTTTCAATATATTTTAATGTTTTCAATGTTCAAAGATATCTTGAATGTTTAATTGTTTATTACAAGTTTGGTTATTAGTTTAAATCTTCTATGTACATACTAAAATTATATATATTCTCAAGTTTACAACGAAGTTTTTATGTAAAACCGTACACACGTTGTAAGAGAAAACTCGACTCTACACAGTGGGTCATTAATTGGGTGCAGACCAATAACCGATGGTACCTAAATATTTATTTGCCACATTTCTCCTTGTTTCTGAAAATACCGTTCCTCATATCCTAATAAGCTTTATTCAGCCCCACACACAGTACCTTAGTTTTAATAAAGAGCTCTGTAAACATACATACCTAAGCACCTTTATATCTTCGTAAACGGTTTGACGTAAAGTAGAAGAATAATTGCCATAATTACCCTCGCGCCGTAATCAGGAGTGCGATGAAATTGTATAAATTAGTAATAAATTACAAGAGTGAACATCAAAGCGAAATTTACTTGTGTTTTCTTTATGATTTTGCGTTTTATGCGAAAATATTGTGTAAATATTACGTTTGCGCGATAGGGGCGCGGCGTAAGTGACAAGCGGTTAGAATTGCTTATTGAAAAATTTGTCACTTGTTAATATTTTCGTTGGTCAATGTATACAATGATTGTTGCAATTGTTTAAAAAATGTTTTGAGCTTAATGGCAATAAATTCAAGTTTGAGCTTACCTTTTAGTCTTCGATGGCTAGTAGGCTTCTTAGGCGAATTCTACTGATTTTTGGCGAGTTATTGAGTAGTACGCAGGCCACCTAACGATAAGTGGTCATTGCAGACCATAGAATCCCGCATTCTCTTCAAATAGAGAAAAAAAATCCTATCTGAGGTCGTATGCGGGTGGTTTGCTACCCACGAGGACTAAGATGTTCGTCTCAAATAAAGGATTCCCAGCAACCAAACCTTCCCAGCCGAATCACAAGATACTTATAAAGAACAAGCTGCTTTACGACGAGTTAAGAAGCTGGCGGTTAGGTACTTCTCTGGTCGAGCCAGTATGGCTCTACCAACTAAGTGCTCCATGTAATTTTGTTTTGATGATTTTTTTTTACTATTTTCGTGATTCGCCTTTCCTTTATCATTCCATCCGATCATCTGTATTTTAAGCAATGGTTCACAATCCGGTGTTCACGCTCAATTGTGCCTCACCTATTAAAAAGCTCAAATGGTCAGTTTGTAGCTTTTATTTCTCTTATGACTTACACCACACCCATGAAAAAGTTAAAGCATTGCTCTTTTGAAGCCTCGCTGTGTAATTATTATCTTTGCGTTCCGCACATCGTTTAGAAAGGATGTTTATGGTATGATTCAACTTCTGGAAACTTCTGGCAATTTTGTGCAACTTGTAGCAACTCAGGAAGTTGAGAAACCATATGGGGCTTCATCAGACGTATAATTAAGTGGAATGAGGAGTTGAACAAAGATTTGCTTTGATGTTTTTGTTCATGACAAATCTTAATGTTCTATTGAGCATTTTTCAGTGTGTCTGTAAATGATCAAGTACCTAAAACTTACCTATAATATAGTTAGATTTGAATTCAATAAACTAATGTAGAGTTATGTTGACTTAGAAAAATCTTTGGTATTAAATTCGCTTTGTAGTTTACTCCGTTGCTGTAAGTTGTATGATTGCAGTCCAATCCATGTATTTTGTATGTTTTCTCGTGAAAATTTTCTATTTCTTTATTGTAAGTGGACGTAGCGGTATGCAGCATGACACGCACACTTCTCTTGCGAGCAAACATAAATTTACCAACACACACATTTATTGTTTTCTTGCGAGCAAACATATGAATTTACCAACACACACATTTATTGTTTTCTATCGAGCAAACGTTTGAAATCCCCACCAATTCATATGTACTAACCCCAATTAATACAACTGAACCAATACATCAAGTTAATTAACAGTTAGATGGACACCGTTTCAGGGAAAATGTATTGAAAAATACATAATAATATTTCAGAAAACAAATTGCCTCAATTCATCGCTGCAAATTATTCTGTACTCGAAATAAAAATCCGATCACAGCGAAAAATATTGAGTGGAAGTGGGAATAAAAAGAATTGATGAGGTGTCCGTTATATGAAAATCGCTTATTGTGTTCATTCAGGACTAATGACCTGTCCATTCTACTCCTAATCTCTATTTGCATCGTTAATGGGGGTTGTGCAAATAACATTTTGTTCCCAATTCTGTTTCTTTTTTTGCGAGCCGTTTTATAATAAAGAAAAAGTATGTAGTATCATCGCGGTGATGCTCAGTGGCTTAGAATTCGATCTTTTGATCGAGGAGTCCGGGTTCGAATCCCCGTGCCACGCACCAATGGCTTTGTAAATAAAGTAACGTGCGCTTTAAAAATTTAACATCACCTGCTGTAACGGTTAAAGAAAACATCGTGAGAAAACCTACATACCTGGGAGTTCACATTGAAAAGGTAATACCTTTTAAATGGCCAGCGTGGTGGACTAACACCTACATCCCTCTCATTGTGAGAGGAGACCTGACACTTTAGTGGACCATTAATGGGCTCAGATAATCTTGTAGTATCTCTCATGATAAAAAGTTTGACAGCAAGTTACGAGCCTGTAGTACCTAGCCTGATTTTTGTGGCGACTAACTGCCATTTTTACATTTTTTTCTAAGGACATTTTTGTGTACCCAGGATATTTTTGGGGACACCGGTACCTTCTAACTAAAAGCTGAACTGTTGCGTTCAAAATGGAACGTATGGTCACTTTGTGTGTGACAGTTATGAAACTCAGTGATGTTTAAGCGTGAGAGAGAGAGAGAATGATATTATAAGGACCTTGATCACGGAGTACTAGAAAAACGAAATTGGACCTTACACGTAACTTCGTTAACGATAAGGCAACTTTAGTTTCTAATCGAAAACGAAGTGAAGTATCCTTGATACTAGATAGGGCCTATATGCTCAAAGTATTGTTAGGTGGCGTTCTAAATTTCTAATGGATTGCGATTGACCGATTACGCGTATTCTTATTATCGTTATTACCTTAGATAGAGTTAGGTTACTTGCCTTTTATGAATATTTGATTACTTTAATCAAATGTAGGTTCTAATGTTTTAGTTGTGGAAATAACTATAGTAGATTATAAGCCCATGAAGAAAATTTACCTGTGAAATGAACCAACGTGAATAACGCTTAGAAGGCTGTTACTATAATTATCAGAAAATAATTCTGAGCACTATGCGGTTTTTCTGAGCGGTACACCTGTACCATGATCAGATATAAGGGTTGCGACCCTTGGCTTTCGAGCCCTCCCTTGGAAATATGTACGGCGTTCATGGATAAAGTATCTGTATATGTATACAAAAGGAATTACACAAATGTAAACTTATTATACGGCATTTGTGACCTATAGGTCATTTATTACTGTACAGCATTTGTGTAGTTCCTTTTGTATGCATATACAGATACTTTATCCATGAACGCCGTAAATATTTCCAAGACCGGGCTCGAAAGCCAAGGGTCGCAACCCTTATATCTGGTCATGGTAACAGGTGTTCATTTCATACGAAAATTTTGTTCATGGGCTTATAGTCTACTACTGGATACAACCCAAAAATATTGTAGCCTCTAATACTACAGAGCATCCAATAGCTTCAGACGTAGGTTCCGAGGTTTTATCGTGTTGCCTTTGCTGCTTCCATAATTATAATTTTTGTATTAAAACAGTATGTATGGCAGACAATCGTCGATGTATTGTTTGAATTGACAGATTGAATTTTTACCCATAAGTAGCAAAAAATCGTCGATGTATTGTTTGAAATTTTGACAGATTGAATTTTTACCCAAGAGTAAAAGAGTTTAAAACTTTGTACCCACAGCTGTAAAAAACCGAGTTTGCTAGGCATTTTAAATTTATTTCACATTTATTTTATTCCACATAAAACATATTACTTTGCCTTTTAAATGCCAAAATTATATCTTTTAAGCGACAAACGCGTAATCGCATACCATTATGAGGACGCCCCAAGGCGAGGGAGAATCGCGGCCGTAAGTATTCCAACTTTTCTCATTATAGGGCCGTTAAAAGGTAAGGTGAGGTGAGAAAAACTAATAAAAAACAAAAAAAAAAAACAAAGCAACAAGGAATCTAATTAAAAAGGCAGTAGAATGGTACGTTTATATTTCTTCGAGAGATATTCTTTTTCCGTTTGAATAACTCACCGTTTCTCTTAAAAAGCTTTCGAGGATCTTATTTTGCTTTGTTTGTTCGTTATCTTGTTACCGGCTGGACGTTTAATTTTGTTTGTTTAGTGAAACGGCTAATTTTTATTTGATAAGGCTCGCGATCGGTCCTCGATGCGATCTCGTTAGACGTATTTGATTCGGTGTTCGATTCGTGAGGTTTTGTTTTGATAGCATCTTGTACAATCTTGGGGATCTGTAGAGTATTTTTTTATCTATTGGCTAGCCTTGATAGTAAAATCAACGTTTGCCTTGACGGCAAACGGCGTGACGCCCTCTTATGCCTTCTTATGCCGTCATATAAATGTAGCATGGTTTTCGACTCCCTAGTATTTAGCTCACAATCATATTTTACACACTCTATACGATAATTGATGGTATACTTACAATAATCTTCTACGTTTACAGTCTCAAAGACAAAAACACAGTTATCATAACCTGTACGTTTCGCGATAACTCACCCGTCAAAAACCTTGTCTAATGTTGCTCTACGTTGTCAAGCACCGCCACTTGGAGCCTCAAAATAATCAAGTTCAGGCCGCGCTCCACCTGGACGCGATTTCGTACGTTTCAATTCGTACGTATACGTGCGTTCACGCACGGACAATCCTGACCTTTGAAATACTATGGGGCCGCTCACACTGTGCGCGACTAAGTTGACGCATGACATTCAAACTGACTACGAATTGTTTTTTTATATTAGTTGGCAATGTTTTAAAAAGAGATATAATATTATAGAGAAAAGATGAATTAATTTTTAAAGTCATCGTTATAAACCTCACATTTAACAGTTAAGTGGTAATTTTCAAAAGGACTGTTGGTGGGAAACTTAAGAATCAGTTTTTCCGAAACAATTTCTAATATTTTCCGTTCGTGATGCTCGATCATGAATATTCATGTAAAGTGAAACGTGTCGATGTCCACAAGCGTGTATGTATCCGATGTTTCTTTTTTATGCGGCGATTCATTAATATTCCGTTCGCGGGAAAGAAAAATACAAAACCTGTTGGAAAGTGAACAAATCATATATTTTTGTTTTCGTATCATGCTGTTGGGTTGTTATTTTGTGCGGTTTCATTTTTCAGGTAGATATTTTAAATTTTCTGCAGATAGAAATACTAATTTTTGGAGTTTATTTCCTATGCGTATTACTGGTAGGTACTTTGGTATAGGAATTAGACATTGAGTTCGAACTATGAGCTAACGTTTTTCCGTACCGACACCAGTATTATATTTTCAAAAATAGAGACATCAACTCACAGCAACCATAAAAAGTTTATTACTTTTTAAAGTTTGTTTTAGTCTGAAATTAGGTTCGTCTTGTGAATGTCGTTTGCTTTTTCTGAATTTAAAAGTAAACAAATTACAGAACAATAGTATATTAAAATACGTGGTTCTTGCTATTTCAAAGTTCTTTTTAACTCTCAAGCGGTAGGAATCATTTTGTTCAGTGAAATAATTAATGTTCCTCTCACAGAGCCCATATCTGTCGCCGCGCGGATAAAACGAAAAGCTGGCAGTTTTGTGTTTAAATGCAATTTTGTTTTTGACACTCACACAAGTGCGTTTTTAATATCTTTCGGGAATTATTTATGGCGTTTTTTTCTACTGAAGGAGTGTGTACAGAGTGGAAGAAATCGAGTGCCATCTACGATGTGATTTCAATTATTCTTTTTTAACTATTTTTTTTGGGTATACAGGTTTGAATGTTTTGGAGACTTCTAATTCGGATTATAGTTGACAGAAAGTTAGTTTACCGTTAACTTTTTTGAAGTTTTTTGTTTGTATTAAAAGTGAATTTGGGGACATTTAATGTTTATTATCTACTCGTACGAAAAAATAGCTAAATGAATTTTTTAGGGAATTTAGTTCTATTTAATTCGCAGATAGTTTAATAAATGTAGGCATAAAGGTAAACAATACATTTAATAATACTTTTTCCCCATCGTGGACATAATACGATGAAAATGAATATTTCAATAAATATTCCAAAATAATTCATCAATATTCAATGAATTTATTTTTATTATTATTTTTTTATTATTTTTTTTTTGTAAATACTTAGTTTTAATTTAATTTTTAAGTTTTTTAATTTGTTAGAGTTACTTTATTTTCGTTTTTTAAGCTATTTTTAGTTTTAATAAAAGTTGGTTAAAGAGCTGTAAAACATATTCTCCTCACGGGACATATCTGTCGCCGCGCGGACGAAACGAAAAGCCGGCAGTTTTGTGTTATGCAATTTCGCTTCCGACACTGACAAGAGTGCGTTTTTATTATACCTTTCAAGCTTTTATTTGTAGTGTTTTTAAAAGATGTGGCATGAGAAGTTTTTACGAGTTTTTGAGTCTTTTTCAATGAATTTTTTTTGTAAACATTAAATGTGACTATGACAAGAGGTTTTTCCCATACTAATACTAATAGCAGCTCGATACGATTACTATACGAAGCTGCGTAAATTTGTAACTGTTGCATTTTACATCTACCTTTCTTTCTTCCTTTCTTTCTTTCTTCCTTTTCCTTTCTTTCTTTCTAAATTCATACACGAGGAGCAGGTGGCCCATTTAGTCAATGCCCGCCATCTGGCTTAAAAAAATCATTTCACATACATACATACATGTAAGTACCTACGATCACATTTAATTTTATAACATACGTGCATGTGTCGACGGCGCGCGAAAACGAAAATCCGGCAGTTTTGGGTTATGCAATTTCGTTTCAGACACTGACATGGGTGCGTTTTTATTATACTTTTCAGGATTTTATTTATAGTGTTTTCATAAAGAGTGCTTTTAATTTTGGTCTCAATTTAAGTACTTTCAAATTTACGCAGGTAAATGATATGTAGGTAACTTTTGTTGGTGAAATTAAATAGAAGTTTCTTCAAACGATAAAGACCTCTGAATGAAAAAAATAATTTTAAAATTAAATTGCAGATAATAAGTAGGTAAAATATAAATAAGAGTTTAATTAAATAAGAATGAAAAATATAATAAAGATGTAATTAATTATAGATCTGAAATGCGTTGAAAACATCCTTCCAGTAGATACTTGCTTGCTTGCTCGGCTAGCGAGGTGGGCTACTGTAAGAATACCTAGACCCGACCCTCCGATAAGTCAGTAATTATAGGATGCAGAATAATTTGTTAGAGAGAGAACACCCAACCTTGCGAAGGGTTAAACTATCGGCACTAATATGTTGCAGAATAATTGGTAATTGAACTAGCATTAAACTAATATCTACCAATTTAAAGTTAAATTTTATCAAGGGGTTGGTAATCATCATAATAATGGTATCCGTTCACAAAGCTGTACAACATGAAGCATTGTGTTGAACGGTGGCTACAGTCGCCAGCTGTCGCGCGACGTCTCCGAGACTCCGACTCAACAGATTGTAGAAGATTATATCAGACCCATGAATAAAACAGCAGTGACTCGCCCTATTGTGAACGAGGAAGATATCATTGGTTAAAAATGGTTATAATATCAAACAAAATTGTAATAGAAACAAAACTAAAATTGGATAAATTTATGTTATATCTAATAACATTTTATGTTATACCTAATAACATTTTAATTTTTAGTTTTTATATTGCTTCGCGCAATGTTAGGTGTAATAAAATAATATTAATTTTAAATTTTATTCGCATTAAGGTAGATATTAATTAAACTAGTAATTTAATGGGAAAGACGCAATTAAATAATGGTTTTAAACTTAAAAAAAATATTAGAATATTATAAAAATAAAAGTACCTATTATTCGAATAACAATAAAGTAGTTGACCTGAAGAACCCGACGAAGACCTCTAAAAATAATTAAAACTTGCAACCAATTAAAACAAAGGAAAGTACTTATTGGTAGACTGACCAGACATTTAACTTTATGTGTATTTTCTGAGGTATTATGATCTAAATACTCAGCATTGTGACAGACAGAATGACCGCGGAGCCAGCTTCTGGCAATGCAATAAATATATTTTTTTAATTATTGCTGTGTATAAATATCGGGTAGTCTGAGTAGTTATCTTATCGTTTTTTGTACAGCATCAGCTTAAATTCCGCGCTGCAAAAATTACGAGAGCGTCAACATTTCAGCCGCGCTCCAGCCAATAAAAAATCCAAAAAATAAAAGTCGTCGAGCGCAAAAAGCGACAACTTCTAAGGCTCACCCCGGCTTTTAACCTCCGCCATAAAATCCGCATTTTTCTACGTTTAACCATCGGATTTGCCCGCCGTTCAGATCTCAGATTGTAGGAAACAGTGCTACATTGAATAGAACCTCAACGGATCGCAGACGATTTTCCACTCTCCCAACTAGCTTTAGAGTTTAACTTTGATTGGAATTTGAGTGTAAATTCTCGTATCTAAATCTTGGAGCTTTCGTTAGGCTCGCCTGCAAACGATTCGCGACTCGTTTTGCCATAAGAGTGTTTAGGGGTGATAGGTTTTTATTGGAGCCGAAGGTGGCGAGACCGAGTGTTCAATTTTCTTTGTCACTCATATGAGTGTTCGATGTCAACTTGAGTTCCAGATAGCGAGGATGTGACGCCTTTTCAGAACGTTACGACGTCGCGCCGTTCTTGAGTTTAACGCCAATAAAATAAGTTGGTTTTGTTAAATTCTTGTCAAATAAATAAGCTTGTTGTTAAATTGTTGTAACTTGCTAAATTTTCTTATCGACAGCAATTGCCATTGACACCATATTTTTAGTTAGATTTTACAATTCAGGCTCGTTTTCACAAAAACAAATTTTTATGAAAATTTTGGCGCTAAAATACTAAATTTTTTTAAAATAAAATTGTGTTTTTGTACCATCTTAGTCCTCAGAAGAAGTAACAAACCATAGCCATTGACATTGAATTTGAAATTGGAAGGAATTTTCCTTACACATCACAATATACCTACAACTGGTCAAAGATATAACCCTACTTTTTCCTTCGTTGGGTAAAAATGTAGCCCCGCCCTAACAAAGTCGAGTCTCACGTCCTGCTTAATATTCGTATAACGTTGTACACCCAGCTTTAGACATCAAAGGCGACTTAAAAAGGCTTTCAGCAATTAAATATTGAATACAGGACCTTTGTTCAATTTTGTACGGCGTTTGGGCTTAGACAGGCTAGCTGCTCCGAATTGCCGATATAAGCTATAATATTATACGTGCAATAGTTACCTACTGGCCATCTTCTTGTTTTAACCCATTAATGACTCACTACAGGGTCGGGTCTCCTCCCACAATGAGAGGGATGTAGGCCTTAGTCCACCACGCTGGCCTACTGCGAACATTTTTTTTTGTGAACTCTCAGGCATGCACGTTTCCTCACGATGTTTTCCTTCACCGTAACAGCAGGTGATATTTAATTTTATAAATCGCACATAACTTTTTTTACAAAGTTATTGGTGCGTGCCACTGGGATTCGAACCCGGACCCCTCGATTCTAAGCCACTGGGCTATCACAGCCACTGGCCATCTTAGTAATAGATAATAGAAATTTAGAAAAAGAAGGTAATCACTTCGACCTTATACATCAGAAAGAAAATAGAAATAATTATGTTGTACATAAACATCAACATTCGATTATTACATTTTTACGTTATTAATTTCAATTTCGCGTTATTAAAATAATTACATTGATTACTCACAACATGAAGGTGCAAATTAAATTTTAAAAGGTATTATTAACGGTGACTGCATTTATTTAACGAGCCACTGTTCTCGCTTGCGGTGTCATTATTATGTGAAATGTTATCAAAATAATCAGCTACCACTTGCAAACAATCACGTGAAAATTATAGTGACTTTAAACTTATACAATACATACTATTAGAGGAAATTGACATAATTAAACGAAATTAATGTCCACCAACCCGCACTAGGCCAGCGTGGTGGACGGCGGCCTACATCCCTCTCATTGTGAGAGGAGACCCGACCCTGTAGTGGTTCATAAATGGGTTACTGACAAACGAAATTTTACAAATTATTAATCTTTCCTATTTTACGTGTACATATTACAATAATGACAGTTCTTATTTTCAACATCCGTGTTCTTATTTTTCTTCCTCGGCGCCAGCCAGTCCTGCCTCTAAATTGACCGTGAAGCCCGTAGCTTCAGCCATCTGCAGCAATGCTGAAGCAATCTGAAGCTCGTACCTAGCTCCAAACTCCGTCTTGTCAGTAACCCACTACAGGGTCGGGTCTCCGCCCACAATGAGAGGGATGTAGGCCCTAGTCCACCACACTAGCCTACTGCGTGTCCTCGGACAAGGGTCAACAACTGCATCGTAACAACCGGGACCGACGGCTTAACGTGGCCTCCGAAGCACGGAAGCGCGCATTTATTCGCCACTAGTGGTCACCCATCCAGGTACTGATCGCGCCCGATGTTGCTTAACTTTTTCGATCGCTTGCAATCTACTCAAGCAGCGGGGCTATGCGCGCTTCAACATCTATCTCTCTTACTTCCTTCCTTCCTTCCTTTCAGCCCTCGGTAGTCCACTGCTGGACATGGGCCTCCCCTAATCGACGCCACTCCACCCGGTCCTGGGCCCTCTGAATCCAACGGTTTCCCGCTGTCTCCTTCAGGTCGTCAGTCCACCTGGTGGAGGGCGGCCTGTGCTCCTTTTGCCTAAACGTGGTCGCCATTCGAGGACCTTTCTTCCCCATCGGCTGTCAGTCCTGCGAACGATGTGGCCAGCCCATTGCCACTTTAATTTGCAAACTTTGAGAGCTATCGTATGTCGGTTACTTTCGTTCTCTTTATCATCTGCTAACCGCTAATTACCGCTAATCGATCCATCAAGGCGTCAGTGCTATAGCTATGAAATTAATTGTAGATCCTCGGCCGATACGCCCACATCCGCCCCCGTTTACTGAGCACTAATTACGATCTACCCCTCACAGTTGATAGGTTTGCTTTAAACTCAATATTGTAGTAACGATTTTGGGATATTTTTTAGTAGGTATAGAAGTGAATATTCGTACAAAATATTTTTTAAATGTTGATTTTTTAAACAATCTGTTAAGGCTCCTTTTTAAACCTGAACATAGGATGAATAAAAATAATTAAAAAAATTAAACCGACTTCGAAACAGTATGAAATAAAATTTGTTACATACTTACTAGTTTTTGAGGTTAGTGCGAAACTTTAACAATAGAAACAAAATATTTGATACTAAAGAAACCAGCCTCAAAAAATAGTAGGTAGGCCTAAAGTATGTAACAAATTTTATTTCAAACTTTTTTGATGCCGGTTTAATTTTTTAAAATTATTTTTAAAATTTTGTTGTGTTAGTTTCTTGGTCGGTTTTGTCAGACAACTCCAAATAGAGTTGTCTTCAAATTTTGTCGGGTTGGTTGGTTAGTCGTTTATGTCAGCTAATTAGGACAAGGCTTGTTACGGGTTAGGGTAGGTACTATATAAAAAAAAAATTCAGGTGTAATGTTAAGACTGTATTTCATGCGACTTCTTTCCTAACCTAACTTTTAGCTTAACAACAAGACTGTTGTTCAACCGGTTCAATGTACTTAATTACGCTAACTACAACTAAGTAAGGGCGCCAGGAGAGTTTTTCTTCTTTTATTGACAACAAGGGGTTTTCAACAATAGCGGAACTCTGCCAAAACCATGCCACAGCCACATCCGTCAGGGATAGTAGTTATATAATTCCCATACGATTTATTTACTTCTCTTACTTCTGACAACAAATTTGCAATAGGCGTCATTCAAAAGGGCATCTCGATAAGCTACAACAAAATCATACATATATTTTGTACACTAATTTCGTAAACATTCGTCTATGCAACGTTTTAAATTCCATGAACAACTATCAACATCTATTAACGGATAAATTTTAAACAACTTTAATCGAGTAACAATGGACAAAATGACGATGATAATTTCCATATATCACCCAATTTATGCTAATAATTAACACTACGAAATTGCCAAACCAAATTTCGTAATGTCACCACCGATCTGTCTTTTGTCTCCATCTACCCCCCAGTTGCGTGATAATCCACCCGCAATTTTTTTTATTTTTGCTGACACCAAATATTTCTTCCAAGTTTAGTGGGTGCTTAAATCATTATTTTGGCAATACGTAATAGGCTTTAGTATGATCTTGTACTGAGCGGTACAGAAAACCTCATCTTGCGTAATGGGAACCCGACCTTATAATATCGTCTTTCTTCAAAACAACAGGCCATTATTCCAAAATGATATCAAAATTCAGTCCAAGTCGGCAGATACGATACCTGTTACAATGGCGTCGAAACAAATGCAAATTCAGGATCAGACGGATGACCAACTGAAATGTATAATGATCGTTTTGGGTCCTGCCCGTTGTGGACAAAATTCATTCATTCAATGCTAGAAATTTCGTGAAAATTTTAGGAAATGGATATTTAAGAGTCGACCATTTGTTTATAAATATTTTACATTTCCTTAAATTAATGAATATAGGATTTGTTTTTAAGATGTTTCAGAAGAGAGTCGAGCCCCGTATATTTTTTCTATTTTTTTCTCTTTAATTGTACACATTTAATAAAGTATAAACATGTTACTGAGTCTCTGTTACTGAGTACCATGTTGCTATGAACAACTGAAAATTTGTGTTGCGGAGTTGATCAACCCATGTCAGAACATTGTTGCCAGAAACTTTATTTAAGTTGTATTTATACTTCTTTGCAACAATCCGCACACGTGGAACTTGTTTTGGTATGGACCCACCACCCTCCCTTATCTCTCTGAGTAGGTATATACCATAACAACTTATTCCAATAGTACACGACACGTGTTTCGCCCCAAAACGGAGCATCATCAGGTGATGTGGACTCTACAACGGTTGGTTGCTGAGTGAGGTCGCCGTTCGAGTGAGCTGCTTATATACCTTTTCTCCCTGCCATTATGACACATCGAGTGTAATCAAAAATCGAATAAAACGTCACTTGTCAGTGTTTTGACGTTTGATATTAGTGACTTATGTCTTTTTTACGTCACATGTGATTTTGGTGGAAAAATATGCAGCAAAGGAGAATTAGATACGTCTATTTGTTCATTCAGCAAAGTAACACTATTGTTTTTACTATACTGAATAATTTGTAGCTGTTCTAGCAAACTGAGCCTAATTCCTTTATCGCATCTATTTAAAATGTTATACGTATGGCCAGTAGGTACCGAATGGCCTGATTCTATCAAATGTTTTGCGAAATTGGACCTGTCTGCGCGACCATTTCTATACGCTGCTAGGTGTTCTCGATACCTTGTGTCAAAATTTCTACCAGTCTGACCCACATATATACCGTTACATTCTGGACAAGCGATACTATAAACTCCTGATTGTTTACGTTTGTCCATTTTTTCTTTGCCATTACAGATAGATCCTATGTTTCGCCATACCAAAACCATACCAAAACAAGTTCCACGTGTGCGGATTGTTGCAAAGAAATATAAATACAACTTAAATAACAATGGATTTCCGCAAAGTAACGCCTGATACAATATAATATAGAAACTTTATGTTTAAAAACCTTTGATGTTGAGGAATGTGGGTTCATTTCATAACAATGAAGATCCGTGTCATGATGAGATTTAAATATATTTAATGTTATACAGAATACATGATATTCAGGTTATAAATAAGTGAAATGTAAATTACACATTTAAGGGTGTGTAAAGAATTGAAAAGACTATTTCCAAAGTTGTTAATAAACGAAGATGAAGCAGAAAAAGCTACGCAATAAAACTTTAAACCTTTTATTGATGAAAAAGTACGAATTTACGAGTAATAGGTATAGTTCAGAACCATAAGATCAAAAGCAAGGTAGATCAAGGACATAAGATCAAGGAGTTAATGCACAAGCGCCGAAGCGGGACCCTCACCTTGGCGGAATCGCAAATTGAGCAGCTGCTTTGTATTCAACCTTGGCAGCGAGCTCTCTGCGTCGCTCTACATTCGCTGCAAACGCTACAATCAACTATGGATTTACCTATCGACTGTCGAACTGTCTCTATGATATCTCCATTTATTACTAGTCGATTTTGAAAGATTTGTAGATGAATATAAACAGTAAACAACCAATCATATTGAGATAAACATATACTCGTGGTAACAACCAATGTAGAGCTGAAGCAACCCCGTAAGTAAACATAATTGTGTTTCGCCGGGGAAGATATGGTTGCTGGGGATAATTTATTTGAGGCAAACGTCTTAGTCCTCATGAGAAGTAAAGCACCCGCACACAACCTCAGATAGGACTTTTTCTCTATTTGAGGTTGGATGCGGGTTTCCAAGGGCTTCAGTGACTACTTAACATCAGGGGGTCCACATGCCCCTTTGCTACTCAATACCTTTACTACAAAAAATATATAAGTAAAGCAAGAATCAATAAAGAATAACAAATTGAGAACCTTTTTTGTATTCAACCTTGGCAGCGAGCTCTCTGCGACGCTCTACATTCGCTGCGAACGCTACAATGAACTATGGATTTACCTATCGACTGTCGAACTGTCTCTATGATATCTCCATTTATGTCAATTTACATCTACGTTTACTTTATTTACATTTATGGTTTTGATACATCACACGGACCCATGGGGCCTCCAACAAGTTTAGCAACGACTGCTTTCTTACAGATAACAACCGGGACCGAAGGCCTCACGTGACCACGTGTCACGAAGCCCTCAAAATGCCCTGTAAAACCAATAACTAACCCATATTCATGCAAATAAATGTTTTAGATTTTTTGATTTTTGAAGCACGGCAGCGCGCTATTTATTCACCACTAGCGGTTACCCATCTAAGTACTGACTGCGCCCGACGCTGTTAAACTCTTTAACTGATCTACTCAATCGGGGCTTTGTACAATTCACCTCTCATAAACATCATAAAGGGATAAAAAAACATTTGTAACAAGCCCGCAATTAAAGTGTATAAAAATTCGAGCTATAATTTCTCGAGTGCCAGTTGTTATCGCGCAGTTGCTTAGAAGTTGTCTAAACAGCCACATGCTGCCTGATGTAGATTGATGCCTCGTTAAGGGCAGGTTCAGCGTTCTGCTGTGATTTTTAAATAATCAAAATGAAGTTTTAAATATTCAAAATTCAAATCAGTTCTAATGATAGCCGACCTTCTTGACGAGAAGATATGTGCTAGTTAATCTTCTAGGTTAATGTATCAGAGTATGACATAGGTACTTTGATAGATTAACCAAAAGAAATATACATACTTTTAGGGGAATCTGAAATAATAAAACGAAATTATATAAATTAGAGTCTTTTCTATATTACGTCCATTACAATAATGAGTTTTTTTTATTTTTAATATCCTTTCTTCTTTTACTTCCGACTCTTGCATTCACCGTAAAGGCCGCGAATAACTCCTTCTTACACTACATACTCTGTATACATAATGTACTGTAAGACAGAGTTTGGAGATTGTAAGCGGTTTCTGTAGAATCTGAAGATTGTTCAAGCTACGGCCCTTACGGTCAATGCAAGAGCTCTACTTTAGATCCACCAGCTCTAAGTTTCAATTGTTAAAATATATTATTATCAAAATATATCAATTTAACCGGAAAATTCTGCTTAGAATAAACAAACCGCCCTTAACGGGGCAATTTGATACAGAGGTGACCGGCGGCAGTTTTTCTGCCTAAATGTCATTATTACTGGCATTGATTGATTGTTATATTTATTATCCCATCCAACCCGACCGTAATTACCCGGCAGTAATGGCCGATGTAGTCAGTCCCCTGATAATGGTTTAAATTGCATGAAATTTACAACGAAAATATAATTTTTGGGCCAAGCGGTTTTGTTGTAACAAATAATGACCCATAAATTGTTGTAGGTATTTAATGTTGCTTATTTATTATTTTTAATGTATTGCAGTGTAGTTGATGTTTGTGATTGAATAGCTTCGTGACTGGAAGTACGAGTAGGATAACAATAGGGTATTTCGCACCATGCAAGGAAAAATCCAAAATTATGTAATATTGATAGATTTTGTTAAAAGCAAGTGAAAAATGGTGATTTCTGTTCTAAAAAATGTAGTATATATTTATTATTTCAATTTTAAAATTCAGGTTTGTTAATCTGTTTTTCAAATGTCAAAAACGCTATACGCCATTAAAGCTATCGGCGTGACGTCATTAGCAGTGTAAATAAGCAATGGACTATAACTTTCTTCTTTTACTGACATGTATTGTTTACACTGCGAGTGACGTCACAAGAATGGCGGCAGCGCCGAGACGGCCGAGACCGTGTTTTCGCGGGGATTTTTGAAATTTAAATTGAAAAGTCTTTTTTTACATAATATTTGTTTGCAAAAATTTTTTTTCCAATTTTTTATGGGTTTTTATGACTTACGAATTCATATAAAAAGCTTTTTGACATAGGCCGTAATACCCTATTGTGTGAAGAAAATGGTTGTGGGGGAACTACGCTTATAAGTCTTTAATATTTGTTGCTATCTGAAAATGTTAACTTGGTCAACGCAGTAGGTAGTACATTTGTTTCTTCTTACATTCAATGAAATTTGGAACTTTTAATAGTTTGAAATTTTTACGCCTTAGTTACATTATAAAAGCATAATCACTGTTATACATATAATATTTAAGATCGCTTTTCGTTCATTCCCCAGTCGAGAGGATCTGTACAAATACGGAATTCTTTCCAATAAGGAAAGTAAATTGACTCGAATTACGAAGGATTTTCTCGATTTCATTACTGCCCGTTCCGCATCAGAGATATTTATTTCTTTTTATCAATCTCGCGACTAATTAACTGTCTACATTTGATATGACGGTGGATTTAATTATCTGCGATGTTATATTTACGGAAGAACGGATAAAAGTGAGTTATTGCGTAACAATAACAAGGTTTATGCATGTTGGTCTAGTGGTTTGAGATCCTAACTACTGCGCTGGAGGTTGCTGGGGTTCGATTCCCACCCGGGACAAATATTTGTGTGATGAGTACGAACGTTTGTTCTGTGTCTGGGTGCCATTTATCCAGTCATTTATCAGTATGCAGTATCGGCGGCCTACATCCCTCTCATGATTGTGAGAGGAGATCCGATCCTGTAGTGGGTCATTAATGGGTTACTGACAATCGTGACCAACTTGTACGGGGAGCTACAACATCTAATTCCCACACAACATCTCAGGGAACATGGAGCGGCTGAAAATCAGCGCTGCCCTGGTTTCTAGATCTTGGGTCTGCTGTAAGTAGCTGAGCCGTTTCCTTTTGCTTCCAATAAGAAATCGGAACTTCTTTTGTATGTACTACTTGTGGCTTGAAGCAATAAACCATTATTAACCAAACCATTATTATTTGATGGAAACTTTAAGGTAGCCAACTGCTCCACTAAGTCCGTAATCCCTATCAACTGTTGGCGGTTGGCGCCATCAATCGACCCGCCCTCTATAAATCGCGATCAGATAAACCACTTTCAATCACAGTTGTAACTTTCGCTGTAAAAAATGTTGCTATTATCGCTCACCCTTTGAGGAAACAGCTACTGGTTCGCTAAATCGGCAATTTATTTGAAGGCACATTCTTCTAAGTATCCTCCCTACTACTATTATAAATACGAAAGATTTTGGTTTTTTTGAGGATGGATGAATGTTTGGATGGATATTTGTTACTCTTTCACGCAAAGACGGCTGATCGGATTTGGATGAAATTTAGTACACTACATTGAAATTGTGAATGGTCATCAGGGCCCTGACTGCGCCCGACGTTGCTAAGCTTTTTCAATCGCTAGCTATCTACTCGAGCAGCGGGGCTATGCGCGCTTCAAAGAACTAAGTACGACCTAGCTGATAACACAGGATGTGGTAATTTTATTCAGAGCAATCAAACTAAGCTTCGAATGTTAACGACCGAAAATATTTTCCTTTGTAAAGTTGAGACGTGATTGAAAGTGGGGGCTTATCTAATGAGGATTTATGGCGGTTGCTGGTCGATTGATAGGGTGCTAACCGCCGAAGGGTTGCACCGGGATTAGGGCGACATGTTTCCAACTTTTTGGGCGCTCTAGCCCGTCTGGAGGGACAGGGTTACCTAGTTTTAGTAGTAGGTAGGTAGTAGTAATAGTAAGCCTAAAGTATGTAGCAAATTATATCTGAAACTTTTTTGATGTCGGTTTAATCTTTTTAAATAATTTTTTTCGTAATTTTTAGTTTTAAGTCCATATCACGGAAACCACTGAACCGATTTTGATGAAACTTTTACCATTCCCTATGTTGAACAAAGGGTAAACAAACAAATACGCAGAATAAACACAATCCGTCGATCCGTCAATTAGTTTCGGAGATATGCGAGGACAACCATCTCTACATACATACATATCCACATACACTCATTAAATTTGGTAGGTATTCTTGTTTGGAAGCCGTAGACCAGAGAATAGACCAACATAATTATGTAAAAATTGTGCAGTTCTGAGAATATTACATTCGTGTCGAATAGATAACCTCCTTTTTGAAGTCGGTAAAAATATCGCATAAATAAATGTGCCGGATTCCAGACGAAATGAAATTGAATAACGCAGTTGAGCTATAAAAATATTCCCACCAGATAAATTAGCAACATCTCAGTTGGCAGAGCTTTATTAATTTTCCAGTCCGTGCCTCTTTTTTCCTTTTCCACTTAGTCTCGCTAATTTGAAATTTCCTGTTAGGTTTATATGTAAAGTTGAATGGCCACAACAAAGTTAGCGTTGGAATTTTACTAGAAAATGGCGTTCATATCCAGAGCGCGTAGGATTCAGTCCAATGTTTGTTGGTTTTTATAAATAACTCTGTGTGAAGTGAAAGAATAATTTTGTTACAGATTTATTTAACTTAACTTTACTTAAAAGTATTGTAGAAAGGCGTTCTTATCTCTCGTGACTTTCAGAAGGAATTCTTAGTCTAAAAGGCCTTGTCCTAATTAGCTTACATAACCGGCCGACCAATCGTTGATAGAAGACAAAATTTGAGCACAGGGCTCTTTATTTAGCTGTCCTAATTAAAATACGCACTGACATACGACAAAATGTACAATGACTTGTCGTTCGAGCAACTTGCGTGCGAGATGGCAAATAGTACACGGGGTTAACCCTACTTCTTAGAGTTACAAAGTAAATCTTATTCTACCAAACTTTCCTATTGCGAGTTGGTGATGGGAAAATGAAGGTGAACATCGCATCTCAAATATTGTTCCAGCAACTTTGAATCAAGTCAAATCAAATCAAAGTCTTTCATTCATTGTCAGGTACAAGTTGTGTAGGTACACTTAACGAACGTCAGACATGATAGAATATTATAAAATTTCGGTAATATAAAAGCTTTCGGTGCCCCTCAGGCTATCGTAGACCAGGAGAAAAAAGAGGGCGGAAAAAACTCCCAGCGCTCTTTTAAAATCAATTAATATTGCAGTATGATTTTCGACCGATAAATAAATGAGTCTACTGTCATCTGCTCACAATTTCTTAAATTATACATGGGGTATAGAAATCACGAGATGCGAATAACATACTACTCCACAGCAGCCATTTATATTGTAGCGTGTTCTGATTGATAGCTAAAGCGTTTTTACTAAACGCTATTCAAAAAGTTAGCCGGTCCATTCATCATGTCGCGACATTCATCTACGGGCGATATGCATATTTGATGGCCGCCCGACACAATCAAAATCAAACGATCTGTCAATTTTGTACGGAGAATGTATTGATGATTTAATATGTGTTCCCATGGGATCAATTTTGATGTAGGCGGACGGATCGAGCATTGGTTTCACAAAGACATATTTCTTCTTCATTACGTTACATAACGGCGACTTATATATTTTAACTTCCTTTGATGTTGAGAAAATCAATATTTTACGTTACTTGTCTATACTAATATTATAAAGAGGAAACATTTGTATTTTTGTATGTTTGTAACGAATAAACTCAAAAACTACTGGGCCGATTTCAAAAATTCTTTCACCATTGGAATGCTACATTCAGCCTGAGTAACATAGGCTATTAAATTAAAATAAAATAAAAATGAAAAAAATCATGGGCAGAGCGAAGACTGCTGGGTCAGCTAGTAGGTAATAATAGTGAATTAATTGACTCCGAAAATTCCGATTCTTCGAGAGCCTTTTGCCACTACAGTTTGCTAACTTTGAGAGCTATGTCGGTTAGGTTACGGACTCTTGTTGGTCTACGGATTCTGTCTCATTGAAAAATACCGCAAATATAATATGTAAGTGTCCATAATATACAACTAGGCAGGCTGGCTTATCGCCACGCATTTCTTTGCTGGTAAAAGGTTTTTTCAGGCAGCTATTCCAAAACTGGGTTTAAGAGTATTTAGTCCGTCACATTTTTATAAGAGCCAAAAAGTAGGAATGGGCTGTGACTTTAAGCCAAAGATGCTGTTTGATTGAATAGCGTTACTGAATAAATGCTCATTAATTCCCGTTAATTAACCAAAACTAAGATATTTATGTAACACTGAGTAAAATTCCAATGCGCTGTGCGGAACACCATGTATTCGATTATATACGAAGTAGAATTTTGAATGATGACGTAACCAATTTCTGTAACTTACTCGTATCTGAGGAACTTTGTTGAGCCTTTGAATGCCCATGCGAACGTAACGTTTAAAATGTAATTTATTAGCAATCAAAGTAAGTGGGCACGTAGTTATTTTAAATTCCTACAAAATTCCAGAACGGTTGTTTGAGAACCGTAGTCCAGGGGCACAGTCAAGCAACAGTTTTACGATGTCAGGCTTATCTTGAGGCATGGACTCGTAGATTTGCAATGCAAATCGTTTATATCATCCTACGCTGTTCGTACGACTGAAATGCGTTTTATGAGTTCGGTGACGAGTTTTATTATCTACTTACTAAGCTCGAATTCTGTCGTTGCAAGTCAGAGAAATAAAAGATTTTGTAGAAAAATAAAAGATCTTTTTGGCTGGTCTATTGTTATTAAAAGAGTAATAGATTATTCCTGTAGCTCCGAGTAGAATACAAGCAACACGGTATTTCCTGCCTGTCGCAAGTTCTATCGTCAAAATATCGTACGGTAAACGCCATTCATTAGTATGTCATACGTCAATCTGACATCATCCCATACTTATGGCACACGTTAACTATACAAAATATACTTCGACGATAGCGATAAGTTGATCATAGTCGAGGCACCGTTTCTTGTTCCTATTTCGTATAGTCATGACATACGGAACTTTATTATAAGTTATTTATGTATGACACGACCAGATTTCGCGATTAAAAGTAGCGGGGTATCCGTTGCTTTTAATCGCAAAATCTGTTCGCGCTTCGATACTCAAAGGCATGTTTCGTTCACCACAATACGAACATGACAAAATAGTCGCTTCATACGATTTCCATATCTCGTATACGTACGGAGCACCACCACCACATACCTACATCACGCCAGAAATGTACGGGAAAATGATCTTTAACGATTCTGATAGAAAAGTGATATTCCCGTGCATATTTTTCGTGGGACCGCGAAAGCTGTGGTAACTGGTGTATTTGGGAGAGTGATTTGAACACGTATTAATTGGGGCTCGGCCATTCGGAAATATCGTCGTAGAGCTCAAGTTCATATCCAGAGCGCGTAGGATTCAGTCCAATGTTTGTTGGTTTTTATAAATAACTCTGTGTGAAGTGAAAGAATAATTTTGTTACAAATTTATTTAAGTTAACTTTACTTAAAAGTATTGTAACGCCTTTCTACAGAAAGGCGTTCTTATCTCCCCTCACTTTCAGAAGGAATTCTTAGTCTAAAAGGCCTTGTCATTGGCTTGTAATTGGCTTACATAACCGGCTGACCAATCGTTGATAGAAGACAAAATTTGAACACAAGGCTCTTTATTGAGCTGTTCTAATTAAAATACGCACTGACTTGTTGGCCTACGGATTCTGTCTCATTGAAAAATACCGCAAATATAATATGTAAGTGTCCATAATATACAGCTAGACAGGCTGGCTTATCGCCACGCATTTCTTTGCTGGTAAAAGGTTTTTTCAGGCAGCTATTCGAAAACTGGTTTTAAGAGTATTTAGTCCGTCACATTTTAATTAGAGCCAAAAAGTAGGAATGGGCTGTGACTTTAAGCCAAAGATGCTGTTTGATTGAATAGCGTTACTGAATAAATGCTCATTAATTCCCGTTAATTAACCAGAACTAAGATATTTATGTAACACTGAGTAAAATTCCAATGCGCTGTGCGGAACACCATGTATTCGATTATATACGAAGTAGAATTTTGAATGATGACTTAATCAATTTCTGTAACTTACTCGTATCTTTGAATGCCCATGCGAACGTAACGTTTAAAATGTAATTTATTAGCAATCAAAGTAAGTGGGCACGTAGTTATTTTAAATTCCTACAAAGTTCCAGAACGGTTGTTTGAGAACCGTAGTCCAGGGGCACAGTCAAGCAACAGTTTTACGATGTCAGGCTTATCTTGAGGCATGGACTCGTAGATTTGCAATGCAAATCGTTTATATCATCCTACGCTGTTCGTACGACTGAAATGCGTTTTATGAGTTCGGTGACGAGTTTTATTATCTACTTACTAAGCTCGAATTCTGTCGTTGCAAGTCAGAGAAATAAAAGAAAAATAAAAGAAATAGAAGATCTTTTTGGCTGGTCTATTGTTATTAGAAGAGTAATAGATTATTCCTGTAGCTCCGAGTAGAATACAAGCAACACGGCATTTCCTGCCTGTCGTAAGTCCTATCGTCAAAATATCGTACGGTAAACGCCATTCATCAGTAATATGTCATACGTCAATCTGACATCATCCCATACTTATGGCACACGTTAACTATACAAATACTTCGACGATAGTGATAAAAAGTTGATTATAGTCGAGGCACTGTTTCTTGTTTCTATTTCGTATAGTCATGACATACTGAACTTTATTATAGGTTATTTATGTATGACACGACCGGATTTCGCGATTAAAAGTAGCGGGGTATCCGTTGCTTTTACCTAATCGCAAAATCTGGTCGCGCTTCGATACTCAAAGGCATGTTTCGTTCACCACAATACGAACATGACAAAATAGTCGCTTCATACGATTTCCATATCTCGTATACGTACGGAGCACCACCACCACATACCTACATCACGCCAGAAATGTACGGGAAAATGGTCTTTAACGATTCTGATAGAAAAGTGATATTCCCGTGCATATTTTTCGTGGAACCGCGAAAGCTGTGGTCGCTGGTGTATTTGGGAGAGTGATTTGAACACGTATTAATTGGGGCTCGGCCATTCGGAAATATCGTCGCAGAGCTCAAGCCGTTGATAAGATAAGCTCGTCGGATTCGTTCCGGTCGCCTGGTTGAGCTATGATATGAAATCCATGTGTTTTACGTATTGCAATTTACATTTGTTTGCTTAAGTGCCGGTAGCTCAGAGGCTACGAATATTCTGTCTAGTTGGTAGAGCAGTGGATCGTCCGGGGATCTTACCGCCTCTTAACCCGTCGGGGTGTTTTTCATGTCTTGTGTTTCGGCTGGGGTACGGTTGCCGGAGATACTTTATTTGAGGCGAACATCTTAGTCCTGACGAGTATCAGAACACCCGCATACAACTTCAGAAACGATTATTTTCTCTATTTGAGGTTGGATGCGGCTATCCGTGACCATTAAACGTTAGGTGGCCTGCCCATTGCTACATAAATATTGGTCTCTTACGCAAGAGACCAGAATCATTAATTTTTCATACTCAGGAGTAGCTACAGTACTGAAGCCTTGACCGATCGATTAGCAGTCATTAGCGGTTGGTAGATGGAAGAGCGCTGATCGCCTAGTGGCTATGAATTCGGTCTCATTCGTGAGAGGTACGAGTTCGAATCCCAGTGGTAACAATGACTTTCCTATCTTTATCATACCTACTTACCATACGTGAGTTCTTATCTACCTATATTGTGCTAAACTAAGAGGGCATTATTAAGATTTACTTAGTTCCTTGTCTTCTGCAGACCCTTTGACAAACGAGTTTATCGTCTTCAGACCTAAACACATAGACTTACCGACGGGTCAAGATTTTGCAACACAATAAGCGTTCATGTTGCGAAATTCCGGATGTTTGATTGGTCGGTCGGTTGTGTCGGTTTGCGACGGGGCCCACGGTGACTGTGTGTATGTAAATAAACAGTGTGTGTCTTTATGTCAGTGCTGATCCCGAACGAGTAATGGTTGCTCATTTGCGGCGTGTCCGTTCTTGCTACAAGATGGATGACGCTCTCCTAGGGAAGTGGATTGACTACAGGTTAAATATTATGTGGAGTAAACTCCATGTTTATAATTTCAGGCTAGGAAATAGGAAATTAAGTAAATTTGCTTCTAACTTTTTAATCTCTAGTTTTTATATCATCACATTTTGAGCATCTACTTTTTTAGGTGGTAGAGGAGCTCGTCCAGGAAGGCCTTCTCGCGTTGAGGAATTTTAATCTCGCGTTCTTCTCGCCAACAGGATTCTGTGTTGTGAGGTGCCATGGACACACACGAGACAAGATCATATAAAATTCATTTCAAAAAGCATTCGGATTAATGTCCAGTTACATATTTTACAGTAATTAAAAAAGGTTTAACATTCGGATTAATGTCTAGTTTAAAAAAACATATTTTACAGTAATTAATATACTTTTAAGAACGCACATAACTTTTAAGAAACTCATTGGTACCATCGGGATTCGAACCCGGACCCTTCGCGAGAGAGGCTGTATTCTTAGCTACTGGGCTACCACTGCCTTACAAAGCCTACGTCATCAGTCCCTCAGTATTTGTCAGCGGTTATCGTGAGGGCAGTGAGCGATGACGCGTCATTACGTCGCCTCCCGTATTGGTGGTAGCTGATCGATGGCGTTCTTGAACCCGCCGGAGATGGGCTCGAGGTGAAGCTTAGCTAGAAACTAATGAGGGGGTTTTATCTTCTTAAACGGTTAGTCTTTTCTGTTTCTGTTCGTAGATATTGAGCAATATATACCTAGTATATTTTGTTTTTTGCTCACCTTGCCTCTTGAAGTAACTTTTAAGATAATAACATTATAATATACATATCCATAAAAAGAATGACATGTAAGCTACTAGCAAGAGAGTGTGGCCTGGTGACTTGTAACACAAGTAATACTTTTACTTCGCTCAAGCGCCAGCTCCCACAAACAATTCATGTACTCCATCTCTCTTTGGTTTTTGAACCTTTTCATTTTATTTGTTTGTGGTGAGAAAATAAAGAATTTGTTTTTATTATTATTATTATATCCAATTTATGGACGACAAATTTGAAAATTTCACTGATTATGCTCTTAATGCAGCTACAATAAGATATATTATATCCACGATATTTTTATTTATTTAAGACTTTCGCAAAAACTACCAAACCATGTTATATTAAGAGACTTCAACAGTTAAAATTGTGTAGTTTTAGAACCGAACCGAACTTAAAATTCCTCCTTAAAAGGTTTAATACGGTATTGATTGGACCTTTTCATTTATTTGTGTGTCGTAAGCGGATCAAAAGTATCTTGAAACGGCGTGTACTTATTTTTTTAATCAGACTAGTATTAGTTACTAGCTGACCCAGCAGGCTTCGTTCTGCCAATGATTTTTTTTTTATTTATTTTTTTTTTATTTAATAGCCTATGTTACTCAGGCTGAATGTAGCTTTCCAATGGTGAAAGAATTTTTGAAATCGGCCCAGTAGTTTTTGAGTTTATTCGTTACAAACATACAAAAATACAAATGTTTCCTCTTTATAATATTAGTATAGAAGTATACTAATCCTTAATTTTTGTCTAGGTATGTAAGATTAATGTGAACCATTCCACCAATTTTCAAGAATCGAACAAAATACTCGCCGCTCATTGGTCATACGCTTGGGCAGAGATAGGCTTTAGAATAAAACTTTTTAGAACACTTTTAGTTAATAAAACAACCAATATTCAAACTAGCACTTTATTCTCGCATTGGTCCTATTAAAACAAACATTTCCATTAATAAAAAACATTCATATATTAAAATAAACACAATCCAATATTTGCACTATAATAATTATTATTAAAACACGTGTCAAGATAAAATTTACAAACCTTCAATTTATATAATTATTGGATAACACTGGATATACATAATTGTATAAGTTGTAATTGCCAACTATCCAATGTACCATTGATCGATGCTGGATCGACTTATGTGGTAATACCATAAAATTTGAATGGCTTATTCTTATTGGTTGACAGAACCGGTCGACCGACGACAAAAATTCAACACAAGGCTCTTAATTGAAATAGACACTGAAATACGACAAATGTACGAAATGACATTGTCGTACGAGCAATGTTTGCGTAACATGGCAATCAGGATACGGCTGTCATGGGGTTATTGTAAAGTTATCCCAAAAAATTATCCCTTAAAACGGATTTCCGCTAACGTACATATTCGCAATATATCGGTCCAAATTGCGTTACCAAAAAGCTTATAAATTTTACCTTGACAACATAACCACCGACATTCATACAATAGAGTGAAAAATGACGAAGTTGCAGCTATATTTAATAAATAACCGTTTATTTATATACAAAAGCAACCGCTTAAAATATCACATTGCCCATATAGGTTGGCTAGTACCTGACACTTAGGGTGCGTTTACACTGGCGCGGAGCTGAGCGGAGTGGAGCGGATTGTGAATCGGCCAATCACATCGTTGCTACTGATGCGTAGTGAGAATTTCGAGCGCTGTGATTGGTCACGGTTTCCTCCCCTCCATTCCGCACGGCTCTGCATCAGTGTAAACGTACCCTTACATAATGCTAGCATGTGCAGTTGTTACATTCAGCATTTACATTAAGTTTATTGTACGTCTACACCTTTTTTATTACAACAATTGTTCATAATCAAAATTATCCTAAAACATAGCTATATCCGAACACGCAAGCAATAAATTGCACCACGTTTAACAAAGAATTGCGTTATTTTCTTATTTATAATGTGCTCGTTATTAATTCATGAATTCCTTAAAATTGTACTTTAATGGTAACTTAACGTTGATACAAGTTCAAACTTAAATCGAATTAATGGATTGGAAAATTTAAAAACGCAAAACACGTGGCGAAAATGTTGCCAGAAAAAAAAAACAAAAAACGGAAAATTCACAGAGAAAACGTAAAATTGAATTTACAGACTATATTTTTAAAATGTATTTTAAAAAGTGATTTTTTTGTGAGAGATTGACGAAATCTGTCCATTTAATTAAAAATTCGATCTAGATTGTTGAGGGACACGCCGAAAACTTATGAGCAAAATTCATAATAAGGAAATATATTATTCAGAGTACAGCCAACCGTAACTACAAACTGACGCTTAGGCTGGGTGTTCACTTGTTGTGTAATGGCACAGAATACATAATAGTACAAGTACAGAAGACCCACTTCGAAGTCATTTAAGGAAAGACTCTAGCTACGGTACGATTAAGTTCAATTCAGGTCGCGCAGCGCTCGATCACGCTAGATGTTGCGTCTCTTTCTAGTGCGTAACTCTTAAATTTTTTGATGAAAACGGGGGTGTCTTCTATTAAAAAATAAATGAATCTAAATCGCTATCAGGCCAGATCCTATGGGCGGTTTGAAAACATCCGACACGGGTTGGCCACCAGCCCGTTTCTCCACCAATCTGCATTGGAGCAGCGTGGAGTATGCTCCAGGTGTCCACAGGGGGAGAGACCCGTGCCCAAAAGTGGGACATAAAGGTTGTGCCACTACAAAGTTGAACGATTTCTCGTACAAAGCATTTGCAAAGCAAAGGGGAGATCTCCCGCCAGGCGATGTCGCTGCCTGGTGACCGAATGTTAACTTCGGACCATTTGTATACCTATATGCAGAGATTCTATGAAACTTTGATAGCGCGTTTGTGGATACGTGTTCCGATTGGCCAGTTCGGTGTGACGCGTGTGACGTGTTCTATCGTTTGCTACATTCGATGCGTGGTCAGCATTTCATGTGAGGCGCGCGCTCATATTACTGTAGGTATCGCGCCGCTACAAAGTGAATCCCCAGCCTAAGCTACCGACTACGATCTACAGGTCTATATGGTACAAGTGTAGTCGTAGCAGGACCCTTCCTGCTTCTCGGTTCTGTCCGCGTCCGATATGCGTATGTTCGACGACCCTGTAGACTCCCACAGGCCCGGAGTCTCTATTATCTAAATTGAAAAAAAAAAGTCTAAAAATTGTTGGCATACACTCAGGTAATTTAATTAAGACATAATTTTAAAATTTCGTTATCTGTTATTTTTTTAAATAACGTTTGACATTGACATATATACATAGACGTCACGCATATATATACAATTATACCATTATACCATGACAATATAAAATTATGTTTTGTCGTTATTAAAAAAATTGCCCACCATGGGATACCTGGCAGATTTGAAACAATAAAATTAATATTGGAATAAAAATTGATTAAAACAAATAAATAAAAATGGAATAAAATAACATCAAAAATATAAAATTGATTCGACCCAAAGTGCTACCCTAAGAAACGCAACATAAGTAACTCTGGTCATTGATTCTAAAAATTCGTTTTTTTACTAAGTATGAATCATTTAAATAATTTAAATATTAATAGCTGATTTATATTTCCTGTTAAACCAATGTATAATGCTATCTATATCCAAAGACAAGTAATTGAAACCAGCCATTGGAGCGTGAGTAAAAGCCAACAAACTTTAATCAATATCTATTATTGTATTACATACCTTCTGAACCAACTCCTCGAAGGCTAGACTGATTCCCTCCTGAGTCTTCGCACTGCTCTCAATAAAGAGCATTCTGTGTTTTTGTGCAAACGCCTGACCAGCTTCTCTTGACACTGCCCGAGGCTGAATCAAATAAAACATTAAATAATGTCTCAGTATCACTATACTCCTCTAATTTCTCTCTAAAATTGTATTTGCTTTTTTCGTCCTAATTATGCAAATTATCCTGTGGAGCTCATAAAATAAACCTTTGTTACTAAAACATATGAAACTGGTAACCAAATTGCTCGTTTTCAAAGGCCCGGGTTTGAATGCCGGTGGCACACACCAATGAAGTCTTAAGTTGTGTGTGCTTTATTAAATTGAATATCACTGTAACAGTGAAGGCAACATCATGAGGTTTATTTTTTTGTAAAAAACCGGCAAACAAGCAGACGGGCCATCTGATGGTAAGTGGTCACTACTGCCTACTGACATGAACACCAGAGGAGTTGCTAGTGAGTTGCCGGCTTTGAAGGAGAGCTGTTTATACGCCCTTTTTGGAGAAAACTGTGAATTACTATATCATAATGCTGAAAAAAGATCTGGACAGAAACCATTGTGGAAAAAGGAGGTTAATAATAGAGCGAAATGGAAGAAAATCGCTGAGGAGGCTAAAACACACAAAGAAGAAGTAAGGAAGTGCTGAAAAAAAAACAGCTGGAAACCATTCCAAAGTTTGCACATATCGGGGTAAGGACATGTTACAAAGGTACTTTGTTGCTTTGCTTGTGAACTGCAGGTAAAAAGTTATCAAAATAAAGCATGGTAAAATATAATTCCCTTACCTTATCAATTTTGTTGCCTACAACCAGACAGACAATGTTCTTTTTTGTCGAGTACACTTGGAGCTCCTCCACCCATTCATTGAGCTTCGCCAAAGTCTTGGGTTCCGATACATCATACACTAATATAGCACCGTGGGCATCTCTATAACAACAAAAACAATTTAACATGTGATGACGGGTTGCAGAGTCAAAAAACAAAGATTATTAAATTTTTCTATCGCCCCTAAGTCCTCCATATCAATAAACAGAAAAAAGGGGTTCTCTTAAATTTTATTGTAATTGTTCCTATCTAAGGATGTATGGATGGATGGATGTATAAAAAAAAAGCGGTGATAGCCCAGTGGCTTAGAATTTGACCTCGAATTGAGGGGTCCGGGTTCGAATCTCAGTGGCGCGCACCAATGACTTTGTAAAAAAGTTATGTGCGCTTTATAAAATTAAATATCACCGGCTGTTACGGTGAAGGAAAATATCGAGAGGAAATCTACATGCCTAAGAGTTCAGAAAAAAAAGTTCTCTAAGGCATGTGAAGTCCAGCAACCCACACTAGGCCAGCATGGTAGACTAAGGCCGAGATCCTTCTCATTGTGAGAGGAGACCCGACCCTGTAGTGGGTCATTAATGGGTTATTGATTTAACATTTTGTCTTTGTCTTTGTAACTTCTCATGGAAACTAAGATATTCGCCTCAAATAGATTATCTCCAGCAACCACTTGTCCTCAACACAAACATGAAGAACATGCTGCATTACAGCACATTAAGAGTAATCTCCTTAGGCGAGCAAAATTACTATTGTTTTAATTCCCCAAATTTTAACACCAAGCACGGTAAAGTAAATGTCATGCATTGTCACCTGTAAAAGCTATTGGTCAGTGTCCGGTACCGCTCCTGTCCGGCCGTGTCCCATATGCCCAGCTTCACCTTGAGGTCGTTGACCTCCATCACCTTGCACTTGTAGTCAACCCCAATGGTTGCCGGGAAGGACGCATTGTAGTCCCCTGTTGTGAATGCCAGGATGATACTAAAATAAGGAATAATACTTTACGATTGTTTCTGTTTTTAACTGTACTAAATAGCAAAAGAGGCTTAGGACACCCTCTATCAAGAGCGGTGATAGCCCAGTGCCCAAGAAGCCTTTCATTCAAGGGGACTGAGTTCAAATCTCAGTGGCATGCACCAATGAATATCTTAAAAGTTATGACCGCTTTATACAGTTAAATGTTACCTGCTGTAACATTAAACTTTGTGAGGAAACACTTGTCTGCATGTCTGACAGACTCCATGAAGTTATAAAAGGCGTGAAGTCGACCAACCTGCATTAGCCAACTTGGTGGAAGGTGCCTATGGGTATTGCCAATAATATACCACTTTAAAATGTCTTCATATTAAAGCTAGACTATGCAAACTTCCACCAAGGCTGACTAATACCTATAAACTTTTCATTGCAGCAGGAAACCCAACCCAGCAGAGCAGGTCACTAATGAATTGCAAATGACTTATCTACACTAAAATAAATTCTTTACAAATTACAATCAAATCACGATAGTATGACTCATCATTTAAAGAGTTCAGTTGTTTCATCATATTCTCATCATTTATCTTTTAGTGTCATGTTTACAGGTACCTATGTTAACAATTTTTAGCAAGATTAGGTACGTATAATCATTTTCCGCCAACATTAGGCTTATTAGCCTTTGCATGCAACCAATCGCAGTCCTTTGTTCAAATTTAGAACGCAGTTTTTTTAAACTTATTGGGGCTAGACGCTGACTCAACATACTACTATTCTTCCATGCAAGTAAATCTTACCTAGATTTGCCGACTCCACTCTCTCCAATCACCAGAATCTTCAAGGCAGTCACATAATCCATACTGTAATGCTATCGTCTGAATCTAAAAAATACAGGAAAAACTTGCTTTGTTTTGCAACCCCGGAAATGGCACAAACTTCGTATCACAAAATCACTACTTAAGTTTAGTTTACGTCACTCTTTTAATCACTGATGAGTATTCTTTTAGGACGAATAAATAACTAATTATTTAGCAAAAGTAAATAATAATGATTTATTTATAAAAGTTAATGACGTTTTGCGTCTCACGTTTATTTTTCCACTTCTAGACTTCTAGTAGTTAAATGTCAGATGTCTGTCATTTTGACAGTTGACGTGTCAGCCGAAATTGGTAAAAAAAGGTTGCGTTCCGTTTTACTGTCTGCAGATACTTAATTTTCAATATTTTTTTATTTATCAGACAAAAAATTCAAACAACACAATATAACATTATAAACTTTTTGCTTTATAGTATTATGTTCTTTCTAGTATCGAAAAGAAATTAGATATTATATACAAAATTTTCTTGTTGCTTCTGCAACAAAATGCTTCTGCTTGCAAATAAAATATAGTGGGTTTAGTTTGAAAATACTTATATTGAAATAAACTTTTTTACGTGCTTTATTGTGTTTATTGATAGAAGGCGCGATTTTTTTTAATTTCATCCACTTTGAGAAGAAATTTCTAATTCTTTCTTTCAGTCCTTCGTAGTCGACGCCACTCCGCCCGGTCTAGATTCTAGAGTTTAGAATCTAGACCGGGCGGAGTGCGATCTTTGATATTTACTAGTAGCCGATAGCAGTACTAAATACAATATACCTATAGCAATTCACGATTCTTAATCTATTACATAATATCTCTGAATCGTTCCGAATAAAGATCTCATACAAAAACTGGCTGAGAAGCGGTAATTTTAAATGAGCATCACATATCGCTGCCCGCGACTGGATTCGTATTTTATTCAGACGCAATACTGAACTTCGTTCTCTGCTCCGACTTTGTTAGCGATTTGACAGCGAAATTGTTTTAAAGTTTCCACGGATTCCTGCAAAGCTCACGTCACGGTTTCTCTTTTGATACAGACATATTTTTTGTTTGCTTTAAACGACAGTGGCTTAGACTCTGTTTCGGTTTGGACTAGACTTCGGACTCTTACTCGAGGAGTCCGGGTTCGAATACCAGTGGCAATCACCAATAACTTTCTTAAAAAAACTTGCTGTAACGGTGCAGAAGAACATTGTGAGGAAACCTACATGCCTGATAGTTCACAAATTTAAAATGTTCTCAAAGGTATGTGAAGTCCACCAACCCGCACTAGGCCAGCGTGGTGGACTAAGGCCTACAGCCTTCTCATTATGAGAGAAGACCCTACCCTGCAGTGGGTTTATTGTATGTAGGTAAATGCGTAGTTAAATAATAAATTACAAAAATATTCGTTTTTAAAATCGTAATTTTCACTATATTTACGACTAGCTGACCCAGCAGGCTTCGCTCTGCCAATGAATTTTATTTTTTATTTTTATTTAATAGCCTATGTTACTCAGGCTGAATGTAGCTTTCCAATGGTGAAAGAATTTTTGAAATCGGGCCAGTAGTTTTTGAGTTTATTCGTTACAAACATACAAAAATACAAATGTTTCCTCTTTATAATATTAGTATAGATTACGCTTTGCAACTTAAGAAAGTAGGTAATCTGACAATTTGGGTTTGTGTTTGCAGTAGAGGTTAAATTTAAAAGAAGTGTTTACCGTTAGTACCAATTTTATAAAAAACATAATTCTTCTTAATATTTTAAACGAATAGAGAAAGTTTAGAACAAATAAAATTGTTATTGTTATCTGTACTCCTTAAAACAAATTTTTACGACACACCGTTTCGGAAGAAACTTTTTAAAACATTACAGAATGCAATGATTTTAGCAGATTATTCATCCGGTCCAGTTCCAAGGCTTTTAAGGATTCCCGGAAACTTTTTTTATTCTGCCATTTATAATGCTTAAAAGTTTTAATTTACACGGATTACATACAGCGTCGGCTTATTTTAACTGTTCCAGGAAGTAAGAGTTTTATTACATTCTTTATTGTTATTTGAGGATATAAAATAGGTTCTTGTAAATTCGGTTTTTATGTCGTCTTTGTTTCTGCATTCTGAGTAGGTATTTTGTTAAGGACAAAAAATAATCTGAATTCCACCTATTCGAAAATTGAAAAATCCTAGAAATTTCATCATAGGTAACTCTTTCTAGTAAAGCGTTGTCTTCAGTTTTAATTAACATTGTTTTGCGTTATATACGATTACAAAATTAAATAATAATCTGACCCGTACACATCTCCTTCGATCGGAACTAACTCGAATATGTCAGTAGGATCATGGCTGTTATCAAATTTGTTTAGAGCTCTTACAGTGGTCAGTTTAGCTTAAAAGTTTAACGCAACCGTGTGAATCATGTGTATCCACTCCACGCTGTAAGACTGTTTATTTAAGACGAGATGTGAAAAGGTGTAATGGATGCTCACTCGGATGTAATTTTTTTTAAAAGAAACGCCTTTTTAATGTCATACGACATATTTGAGGATGGACGTTTGTCTATGGGTGGCAGTGATCTCATTCTGTACATTTACTTTGCAGGATAATATAGCTGTCATCCTTCTTCAAATAATAAGTGGAGTTGAAATAGATCGTGATTTCGATTAGCCCCGAGTACATCTTGGCTGGAGCTCGTCCGCAGGTCTCTATTCAATCCGCGACCATTCAACGGCTCATTTACCACCATAGATCAATGGAACTACAGAGGCTGCAATAGGGCTGTGTCCTACTATTCAACAACTAGTTTACAACTACTTATAATGAACTGTCATAAACGCATGTGATGACTTCATAGTTTTTTCGAACCGACAGATTTTTTAATGGTTTCGCGTTCAGCAAAATTGCTTTTTTAAGACTCTTGGAAGATGGGTTAGATTTTCAGATAGTCGTGAATACAGCAAACATTGGTCATTTCAATCCTCTCAAATGATAATAGATACGGCAATAGAAAAAATATGTAATATTATGTTCCCTCAGTTTTTATCTGGATTTAGTTAGTACCTAATCAGATGCGGGTATGAACTATGACTTGACAATCTGCTGCATACGCATTTTCCATACTATACACCCCTCAATCATAATAATATTTCACAAAGACAAAGACAAAACGTTTATTTGCACAAATATAGGTATAAAATTGTTACAAATTATTTATTAGATCAATCTATATTTACCATTTTTAGGTATGCAAATTTTAATGAGAAAAATATGAAGAAGTGATATTACATGTATATTCAATAGTATTTGGTGAAGTATAAATGAAATAGTATGTATAAATGAAAAAATGGGTTTATTTTGTTTTATTTATCAGTGATGATGAAATGATGAAAGTTAAATGTTTGAAAATTCAAATTTTTTTATGACACTAAGTATACGGGGTAAGACTCTGTACCGAACTGATCTGTACGAGATCGCTGACTCCACCTTCCGTGTTTGTCTTCCATTCAATCATTTTGAACGGCCGAGCGATCCCGATTGAACGAACGACATGTATTTAACGCGGGTTATTCGGGACGGACACAACGCGTTCAATCATTCACTAGGGTTGAATCTGCACGCAAATGCCTCGAATGGTATCCGACTAATGTTCCTAATTACCCCGGTTTGTGTTTCAGTAATTGTATTGACCGAAACGGACGGAATTGGACGGAATGGGAAACGCGTACGTGTAACCGACTAGTGCCCGCGTGCGTCTAATGAAAGCCTCTGTAATTGTTGTTAATTAGTTTAATTATCTCGCTGTAACGTCTATAATACACTGTCCCATTTTTTACTAACTTCAAAAAAGGAGGCACTCAATTCGACGCATACAAATTATTTACGTAGGTACGAATTAAGAACAAATACACCAAATATTTTTAAAAATCTGTGAATGACTGATGAATTCTGTATTAATAATTAAAAAAATTAGGTCAATAAGACACCAATAATGATAGCCAATCTACGATTTTAAAAAATTCTCAGAAAATTGCTGCTTAATCGTTTGATTTTACTGGGAATACCAGGGTATCCTATAACCAGCTGCTCTGATTTTTCGATTTTGGCTGAATCAAACAAGTTTCATCCAAATGTATTAAGTTAGCAATTTCCATTTTTCGCATTAAATGCTGACTGACACACAAACAAAAATGTTATAAACTGTATTAATATAAATATTTAATGACTTCCCAATAATATTTCTGAAATACATTCAACGTAGAATTCATCCCTTTAAAGTTACGTAGGTACAGATAAAATTTACTCCAGCATTTGTTTGCTCCATCCCGATTATTTCCCGATTCATCCCGAGTTGGATGCTGTTACATCATCTCGTAAAGCAAATGGAGGGGTGTTTGATGGTGCAAGTTGTTTTATTGGGAGAAGCCTCGGAACTATTTAACGACTTCCGGTAGTGTTGCGTATGGAGTTTTATTGCATTTTTATGTTTATGGAAAGCAGTTAAATAGGAAAGAAATTCAATATTGATATTATATTGAAATTAAAGCGCGTATGGCCCACTGCTTGAGTAGATCGCAAGCGATCGAAGAAGTCAAGCAACCGACAAGCGACCGATTTTTTCACCCCAATTAGGACAAGGGGTTGTTTTTTACAATATAAAAGTAACAATAAGCGTAGAGATGTGATTTATCGTGATTATTGCAGCTGATGAAAAACCATAAACGATTTCAAATAAGTAGGACCAAAGCTTTTATTGAGATTTTCAAGTTTGTAGAAGCTTCGCTACTTTAAGATTTTAGATGATTTATCTGATTCTTTTCCAGAAACCCCTTTTGACTTTATAAAGCTTTGAATTTGACTTTATAAATCTCATTTCTCCTGTTTACTCGTTTCATTAATGGATTGCATTGAACTATTTGGCTTACAAAATCTGCACTGCTTTGAGAATTCCAAATCACTTACGAGGAAAGTTTCGTGTGTTCCTTTGGTCAGTTCAAAAGTGAAGTCTATAACAGGAAGGGTTGGAGTTTCTAAGAGACGGGAATTCAACTAAAGTTGGGCGAGTACAGCGCGCGTCCACCGCAGTCGGAACTTCGCGTCGGTCACCACAAGTTTAGGATTTAGGACCTAATATCGAAATTACAATCGAAATTAAATAAAATCGAAGCGGTGATAGCCCAGTGGCTTAGAATTCGACCTCGAATCGAAGGGTCCGGGTTCGAATCCCAGTGGCACGCACCAATGACTTTGTAAAAAAGTTATGTGCGCTTTATAAAAATTAAATATCACCTGCTGTTACGGTGAAGGAAAACATCGTGAGGAAATCTGCATGCCTGAGAGTTCAGAAAAAAAAAAGTTCTCAAAGGCATGTGAAGTCCACCAACCCGCACTAGGCCAGCGTGGTGGACTAAGACCTACATCCTTCTCATTGTGAGAGGAGACCCGACCCAGTGGGTCATCAATGGGTTACTGACAGATCGAAATTACTGGGGAGAAACGAAGTTTTAACCATCATAATTATACTAAACGATCATTACGAACGAAGTAATATTTAATTTTAAGTCCATATGTAAGTTTCGGAGATATGCGAGGACAAAAATATTATCTACATTCATACTACACACCTATGAAATTTGGTATTCTTGTTTGGAAGCCGTAATAGATCAATTATGTAAAAATTGTGCAGTTCTGAGAATATTACATACATTTATCGAATTGATAACCTCCATTCTTGAAGTCGGTAATAACTGGGGAGAAACGGAGTTTTAACGACCATTTTATACTTAACGTACGTAGGTATGTATTAGATTTGATTAATCCGCTATATCTGTCCAGTATTGGTCCCTTATGAATACGGAACTAGTTTTACTCCGAGATCTCCTAAGAATGTACAAGGCTGAAGTTTAGACGCGTAGTTAGTTTCTGTAGGAAGGATAAGTGATCCCAAGAGGTCCGGAGACCTAAACAAACTTAGACAATATTGAATAAGGCCAATATTGCCAATAGACTAGTTGACAAAATTGCCAATAGACTAGTTGACAATATTGCCAATAGGCTAGTTGACAAAATTACCAATAGACTAGTTGACAATATTGCCAATAGGCTAGTGGACAAAATTGCCAATAGACTGGTTGACAATATTGCCAATCGGCTAGTAGACAAAATTGCCAATAGACTAGTTGACAATATTGCTAATAGGCTAGTTGACAAAATTTGGAAATGAGTTTAAAAATATAGCTTGGTATTTATTTTACCCCAAATTATATATTATCCAGGTTATACGACGTGCACATCAAATCTCATTCAAATGACACCTGAGTGGCGCAGTGGTTAAGACGCCGGTGCGCTGCGCGGAGGGTCCTGGGTTCGATTCCCAGCGGTGCAGAGATTTGAATGATGTGGGTGGGTGTGTGTGTTCTTGTCTTGTGTGTGTCCATGGCGCCCACGACACAGGGAATCCTAGTGTGGGGCTATGAGTGTGAAGGGTTATTTATTTATTTAAATATGTTCAGCCGCTTTTGCGTGAAAGAGTAACACATCCATCCATCTATCTATCCATCCTCACACACTTTCCCATTTATAATAGTATAGTTGGATAGGAAGTAAGAAAAAATAATTAAAAAAAATCAAAGCGACATCAAAAAGTATGGAATAAAATTTGTTGCCTACATACTTTAGGCCTACTATTTTCTGAGGTTGGTGTCTTTCGTATCGAGTATTTTGTTTGTATTGTTAAATTTTGGCACCAACCTCAAAAAATAGTAGGCGTAAAGTATGTAGCAAATTATATCTGAAACTTTTTTGATGTCGGTTTAATTTTTTAAAATTATTTTTTCACATATAGTTTTCATTAGAATACGGACCTCTCAAGTAACAGACCAAATTCTTACCCACTGGTCTAGCCACGCAGGATTACTTAGGATTAAGAATTTGTATAAACAGGAGAAAGTTTTATTTGGAAAATCCCAAACACACGGAATAGGTGGGTAGGTAGAGGAACTTAAATTGTCTGCCGAGTCAAGTCGTAAAGCAAAGAAGTTCTTATACTTAAAATTACATAAAAATCGTCTTTTACGATACAACAGCAATAAATTTTATTGCTGTTATTCTCCGAGAGGGATGTTTATGGCTAAAAAGTTATGATCTGTATAAATAAAAATGAATACAAGTGACATCACTATCGTTGGGTCTGTGATTTGAAAAAAACATTGTTGATTTGTAGTCTGTCTAGAAGGAAAGGGGAATTACCATACACCACGTTTAGGCAAAAGAAGTACAGGCCGCCCTACGACCAGGTGGACTGATGGCCTGAAGAAGACAGCGGGAAAGGCCCAGTGCTGGTTGGAGTGGCATACGATTAGGGTAGTCACATATTCAGCAGTGGACTAAAAAGGAATGAAAGGAAGGAAGGAAGAAAGAAATTAATAAAAAAAGTTTTTTAAATATTTGTTTAGTTTAGAAATTGAAAATCACAGGCTAGGACGCTTTACTTGAGGATTAATTTAACATCGCCGTAGTGTAGGTAGATTCTGAGGTAGAAGCCATTCAGGAATAATTTTAATACAAAAGAAATTTTACATGGATAATAAACTCACGTAGCTATTTTGATACTCTGATCATGAACGGTAAAAACTTTTGCTGATTTTTGTAAAGATAATAATATGAATATGATCGTTAATGACGTCATTTCATAGGTACGTTCAGTTGGCATTCATATTCGCTGAAAAGTAATGAAAAGCATCGAAATTGAACAAAGGTATGATAATTTATAAATAAATTAAACATCTGGGTATTTGAATACGAGTATGAAAAGGCTGAAATAAGTACCAGCTTTATTCGAGTCTTTCTATTTTCATTACAATAATTTACATTACATTTTCATTACATTACATTACATTACATTACATTACATTACATTACATTACATTACATTACATTACATTACATTACATTACATTACATTACATTAAATTACATTACATTACATTACATTTCATTACATTACATTACATTACATTACATTACATTACATTACATTACATTACATTACATTACATTACAAAAAATATTATTTTATTATTTCAGAATCCTTTAAGCTTACGTACAATATACTAGAAATTGAGAGCGTACAGAGTAACCAGTACGTAAACACTGGTAGGTACTTTTCAGAGGAGAATCAACTCACGACCAATTTGCTTGACACAACAAATCTGAACTTTCAGTACAATGTCAAACTCGAACACAGTAAACACAACACTATACAAAGCATGAGTCGGCGCGTGGCGCGTTCACGCGATTCTCGATCTTATTGCAATTACATAAAGCTGAAATTAAAGGTTGCAAGAACCGAAATATATAACTTGAACGTGAAACTTTATCGAAAACAAGCTCGTTGCGCCGATAGTGTCGTTCTGTGAATAACTGCATACAACCACTAACACCATCACAATAGAGTCCAAGAGCTGAGAGAAATTTTTCGAGAAGTTTTTGAGGCATCTTAAAAGTATGTTGAATGCCTTATTTGTAATTGTCAGTAACCCATTAATGACCCACTACAGGGTCAGGTCTCCTCTCACAATGAGAGGGATGTAGGCCTTAGTCCACGGTTGGTGGACTTCACATGCCTCTGAGAACATTTTTTTTTTGAACTCTCAAGCATGCAGGTTTCCTCACGATGTTTTCCTTCACCGTAACAGCAGGTGATATTTAATTTTATAAAGCGCACATAACTTTTTTACAAAGTCATTGGTGCGTGCCACTGGGATTCGAACCCGGACCCCTCGATTCGAGGTCGAATTCTAAGTAAGCCACCGGGCTATCACCGCTTATTATTATTAGTAATATCAGTACATAAATTTTTAAAATCCCGCCACAATAGCCTGTCTTTTTGCAAATCTGGGGGCACGGCAGTATCCCCGCTAAGTCGAGCAAAAAAGCGGCACGACCGTACCATCCTTTTCTCGAAGCAGTTAGATTGACTTGACAACACAAAGAAATAAGATGCCATCAAAATCATAAGTCTTAAAGAAAGCAAGTCGCATCCCTTAATTGGGGACTGAATAAATTAACCGATTTGGACACTTTTTTCAACAAAAAAAATTTTTGGGGACTCCTGGTGAGGTTGCAAACCTGACAGTCAAAATTTGAAAAAGCCCCTTTTTCACGCAAAAATCGTTCTTTTATTTTTGGCTTTGCTTTTATAATACATACCTCAAAACACTTCTCGAAAAATGTCCGGCAGCTCTCTACTATTAACCACCATACACGAGTTATTGTCAACTCAAGATGACGCGTGACTTAATCAACTTTCACCCTTACCACCAGGAGCATAAGGATTAGGTTTAAGGCCTGGTGAATTGCTACCAGAACTTCTTACAGAGTTATTGGCGATACAAGTGTGGCTGCACGGAATGCACTACACGACTTGGTGCTTCCTGCAGAGTAACAGACTTTGTTATCGGAAATTTAGTGTAAAACTTTACGACGTATACAGCTATAGGTATATAGATTCATTCATCGTTCGCAGGACTGACAATCAATGGGAACGAAAGGTCCTTGAATGGCGACCACGTTTGGGCAAAAGGAGCACAGGTGCTCCCCAAATGAGCTCCCACCAGGTGGACTGACGACCCAAAGAAGACAGCGGGAAACCGTTGCATTCAGAGGGCTCAGGACCTGGTGGAGTGGCGTCGATTAGGGGAGGCCGATGTCCAGCAGTGGACTTCCAAGGGCTGAAAGGAAGGAAGGAAGATTCGTTTCAGGATTTGAATTGTTCTGAATATGATAGTTATACTAATAGTGGAATCCAAGTGAAACTATCTTAAACTTTCAACCAATGACACATTTTACCAAAATCCAAGAATTTCATTAGCAAATGACTGAAAATGAAACTGTGACGTTTAAGCTTGGGATAAATCAGTGGAAGCTGACACAGCAGTATTAGGTCTTCCATTTGAATATTAAAATGGATGTTTCTCGGAATCAATAGTAAAAGGAGCTTGCACACTCATACGAGTATGTCCATCCTTATTGCCTTAATGACCACTTATAAAAAATAAAAAGTATTGGACTTATAGGAATAGTGGCATTTTGGCAGGTAAATCCTTAACATCTATGACAAAATGACGTCATAAACTCAAACTTAAACTCAAAAGCTTTTATTCATTATTAGGTAGGCAATTTGTGCACACTTAATGAAAGTCATACAGATAAATTATACATTCTACATTCATCCGCTTTGATCGCCCCTCAGGCAAAACGTAGACTGCGAGAAAAAAGCGGGCGGAAAAAAACTCCCAGCACTCTTTTAAAAGTAAATAAAACTTAGTCTATAGTGCAGTATGACTACTTAGGTCCAATAAAGCTATCACACGTGACAGCTATCGTGTGTGTCAATATCGCCCCATTGCCATCCGCATAATCGCAAGAATATTTTTTCTTTTTATCTATTGTTTTATTATAGTGGTAGAAGCATTGAAAGTTGACCGCTTCGATTCCTTCCAAGGTTCGGTACCTACCATCGAAGAAGGATGATTATAAAACGGCAATAATTGTATATTAGACCGAATCCACTCCAGATAATTCCGCTAGCGGCATTCATGTCCCAAACTCATTCCATGACAGAGTGCAAGAATGATCTAAGTTGCGATCAGTGTAGCAGAATCTAGAGTATGACTGCCCCGGCCACAGATCCGTTCTATCTACTTCCTATATCTATACCTACCTGCCAATAACTCATGCTAGTAGCCAGTTCTTCATGTCGTATGTTTCGGTTGGTGATAATGGAGTAACAGGAAAATAACGACGTTCTAGCTTGTACTATTATGTATTCTGTGGTTCTAGTACGTAAAACATCATATCGAGTAAAAGTCAGAAATGTTGCCAATTAAGCTACGATATATTATTAAAATGTCATCGCAATAATATTATTAAAGTGCCTATTTCAACTTGAAAATTACGCCAAAAGCCTCTTAGGAGCAGATAAAAGCCGAGGCTATCAAAAAGAGATATCTGGATGTTTTAAATATTCAGAGTTGAAATAAACATGGTCTTTTCAACGAATCCCGTGAATGGGGTCAGATATTTTGGAAGAGGAAGAAAATCGTTTTGTTAGTTTAGTAATTTGTTAGGAATATTATTAATGTGGTGAAAGCACAGCGGTGATAGCCCAGTGGCTTAGAATTCGACCTCGAATCTAGGGGTCGGGTTCGAATCCTAGTGGCACGCACCAATGACTTTGTAAAAAAAAAGTTATGTGCGATTTATAAAATTAAATATCACCTGATGTTACGGTGAAGGAAAACATCGTGAGGAAACCTGCATGCCTGAGAGTGCACAAAAAAAAATGTTCTCAAAGGCATGTGAAGCCCACCAACCCGCAGTAGGCCAGCGTGGTGGACTAAGGCCTACATCCCTCTCATTGTGAGAGGAGACCCGACCCTGTAGTGGGTCATTAATGGGTTTACTGATTGACATTATTAATGTGAATATAAATTTCATATGAATCTACGGTGCAGTGCAGGCGGGCATAAAATTTTAGAGAATGCTATATTAACAGATTTTTTCCTTTACAGATTACTAAAAATGTACATTTTTATATTAAGTAGCCAACGGCCATGCATGCTACCTGTTGTTAAATGGTCACTGCATCCCATGGACACCCAGAGAAGAATTTAAGAGAGAAATTATATCTGAGGTTGTATTTACGAGTATTACTTTACTACTTATGAGCACAGATGTTCACGGCAAATAAAGTATCTCCTTTTGAGTAAACTCAAATAGGTTTCTGACATCGTAGTTATATCTATGCCACGAAAGGTCACGTGCCTTTATGTAAAAAAATAAGATTTCGTAATGAGCTTCCTTTTATATTTTTTTGAGACCGCAAAGTGCGATGGGTAGGTTTTTCACGTCCGTTCCCAGTCCGTTTTTCACGTACGTTTTTGCCTCGTACATGCAAACTTTGGAACAGTCTTCCGGTTGATGTATTCCCGCAGGACTATGACATGGGGTTCTTCAAGAAGGGCATAAAAAAAGGTCTCCTTCATAGCCGGCAACGCACTGGCGACCCCCCTGGTGTTGCACGTGTCAGTAGGCGACGGTGACCACTTACCATCAGGTGGCCCGTCTGTCTGTTTGCTTGCTCTATTTATAAAAAAAGGCTAAATAAATAAGAAAAACAAAATAATATAAAAAAGAATGAACACGATCCGTCAATTAGTTTCGGAAATATGCAAAGACACACGTATCTACATACGATACATACATACACCTATCAAATTTGGTACTCTTGTTTGGAAGCCGTAAATGACCAACATATTATTATGTAGAAATTGTGCAGTTCTGAGAATATTACATACATACGTCCTTTTTTGAAGTCGGTAACAAGAGCTTTTATATGACTCTTTACAACACTTATTTTAAATTTAAACCTCAGCTTTAGGTTGTATGAACAAAATATAGTGTCTGACTAAATTAAATATCCAATATAACCGAGAATATCTCCAGAAATATGAAGAATACGAAAATAGAGAAGCCAAAAGGTGCGCTCGAGATATTGCGAGATATGTAGCGTATTTCTGAACACTTGCGAGAATTCACTGTCACCGCTATTCATACATGATGTAGTGAGGACTGCAAATGAAAACGTTATATGCGTAAATGTTAAAATTTTACATAATTCCCCGTTTTGTCAGTAACCTATTAATGACCCACTACAAGGTCGGGTCTCCTCTCACAATGAGAAGGATGTAGTCCTTAGTCCACCACGCTGGCCTAGTGCGGGTTGGTGGACTTCACATGCCTTTGAGAACTTTTTTTTTGAACTCTCAGGCATGCAGATTTCCTCACGATGTTTTCCTTCACCGTAACAGCAGGTGATATTTAATTTTTATAAAGCGCAAATAACTTTTTTACAAAGTCATTGGTGCGTGCCACTGGGATTCGAACCCGGACCCCTCGATTCGAGGTCGAATTCTAAGCCACTGGGCTATCACCGCTATGATTCCCCGTTACTAGTCATGAATATGGTACAGTTAAGTTCGTTTAGAAATACCGGTGATACCCTAGGCTTAGAATTCGATCTTTTAATCGAGGGGTCCGGTTTCGAATCCCAATGGCACGCAATTGATTTTGTAAAAAAGTTATGTGCGCTTTATAAAATTAAATATCACCTGGTGATGCGGTGAAGGAAAACATCATGAGGAAATCTGCATGCCTGAAACACAAAAAACTGTTTACAAAAAAAAATCCCAAAAGCATGTCAAGTGCACCAATCCGCATTAGTCCAGTGTGGTGGACTAAGTCCTACATCCCTTTCATAGTGTGTACTCTGTGATGGATCATTATCATTACCATGGGTGAAGGATAAAGTTCGTTTAGCTTTGTACTGCAAAATCTTATGGGTGGTAGAGCCGTAATAGCAAAGTAGCAAATCAAAGAAATCAGCCTTTAATTTCCCCCTAAAACAATCACGACTTGAAGTCTACAGAATTAATTTCCTTCTAATCTCAATCAAAAAGTAATTAAATCTATAATAATTTCCCAAAGATCCACCACACAAAATCTTCAACCCGTTAAATGACTACAAAACCAAATCAGCGGTCCTGCGAGACCGAAATAGGCCTATATTAAGGCGAGAATATAAATTCCCTTTATTAGGAGGGTTCTAATAAAGTCTGCTGGGCAAAAATAGTGGTCGGCCGCAAAGACCCAAGGGAGAGAACGTAATAGAAACGGCCCGCATTAAAGGGTTAGCGGTGTCCTGTTTACGAGAAAACATTTTATTTTGACCGATTTCTGAGTATTCTGGTGATTATTGTTCGGTTGTTTCTGTGTAGCTATCGTGTTAAAACTTCGAGTATAGCGCTAATATTGTCACTTTTTTGGTTGGCCTCTAGACTTCAATGTTTCCACGTCAAATTTCATCAATCGACACTAAGAAAAAACGGAAAGACAGCCACATTTTCGTTTTATCTTAGTATGGATGACGAGAATTTTATCAAGACAATTTCTTCCTAATGATATCAATATTGGGATCTGATTAATACGCAATCAGGGCCGTATTCTCGGAAATCATACGAATAATACGAGATTAAGATTATTATCCTCCGGGAAATATTGGCATGATCTGAGGAAGAATGGATGAAATGTGGCAGAAATAGCGGTGTCTTTGGAAAACCATTACCTACTAAGATGGATACTTCTAACCTATTAGTATAGTACACCTAGAGGTCCAGCGTTTGTATCCTATCCACCCAAAAACACGACACATTTGATCTTCATAACACCAGATACATAACTTACAGTAAAAATCTTATCTGAGGTCGTATGTGGGTGCGTAAAGTTGTAAGCTATACGAATGGCTTACAACTTTACTACTGAAAATCCTGACTGTATCAAATCCTCGTCAATAATATCCCATTTGCTAATGAGCTCATAAAACAACCCATTATCGCAAACGAACCCAAATCAGCGATAAGTGACACCCTTTACAGCGGCTATAAAGATCTTAATAACCCGAAGACGGCTGTAAAAGTGATTGCTGTGTACAAATTATACAGAGTAAGTAGTGGACCAACAGAAAACTGGTAAGAGGGAAGCGTATTATTAAGTATCTATTGGAAAGCCTTAATGTTGCTGTCCTAAGTCTAGCAGTCGACACTTTCTTATCTCTAACACAATATTCAATATACTATAAATCTTACAAATATAGATAGGTATGTATTTGGTAAAGGGAGATAGACATATTTATTTATTGTAAAAAGAACTTAACTAGATTGTAGGTGACAAAACAAATACCACAAATGGCTCATAAAAAGCTACACAAAAATTCCATATAACCGAGAGGTTAGAATTGAAAAATGAAATACCAAGAAAGAAAGGGATCGGTGCGGTTTTCTAAAAAATAAGCAAAGGGAGATCTCCTACCAGGTTGAGGCCTTGGAAGCGGTCGTGCTCCAATTACGTCATCTCAGAGCTTTGTATAGGTACCTACAGGATGAAATTTACAAGCGTGCGTGGATGGGGAAACCCGAAACTATGCGGAATATCGAAATTACTGAAAGGAGTCTGGGGACCGATTTTGATGAAAACTAAAACTGCAACATGGATTTTTGGAAATCAATATACCTAGCCAGGTATCGAACCCATTGATTTTGGCAGGGATAGGAAAATTACCCGTGGCAGCATCATTTGATAAGTGACAGAAGTTGCCACGGCAGGTACGTACGCCAAATATTTATTTAGCGATTCTGCGAGTATGTCTGCGAAGGTGCATTTGGTGTTTATCCTTAATTGTTTGTTGTTGGCAGATTGTGACTTGTAAAACAGTAGCTTAGTAGCACTTGACACAGTACCTTGAATTCTTCCAGAGATACAATATGACTTGGTAACCGCGGGACTACTATTTCGTGTTCTAATATTCATAAGCAAACGATAATATACATTTCGCGAATGTGGATCCCGTAATTTCGGCAAACAGACGGTTTATGGAGAAAACGTCGACTTAATACGAATAGGCGAATAGAGGACGTGTATCGTATAAATAAGGTGTAGATTGGCCTATGTATAAGATAATATAGGGATTTATTTTGTTTATTCCAATATATATTATCAAAATGTAAAGATACTGATCTTTATTTGCGAGAACACCGTAAATTGATATGGCCTGACAATACAATATAAGTTCAGTGGGGATAAATTTTACAAAACATAAAGTTAATGCTCTTAGAATTTGTTAGCGATAAATTAGCTAACGCCTCTAAGGATACGGTAACTGCCATCTCCTAAGGCATAGTTCGTGAATTTCAGTGGCAAACTATAAAATGGCGACCGTTAAGTTCCGCCAGCATCGAGCCCCTGATTTATCGACTCGTATGTGCCACGTAACGCGCCGATGGGAGGTTCGAGCCGCGATAAAATCTCCGATATTTATTTGCTTAGATAAATGACACCGTACTTTCAGGAACGGTCCTTGTTTATGGAGATGATAAAGGTTTCGAAGGTTCACAGTTTAGCGGGATAGATAAGGTGGCATTTTTGGTTTGGGAAATATACATTTTCTGGTCCCAAATTAGGCGATCAGCCTGTGCTATAGCCAGACAGATAAACATACACAAATGTATTAAATACATAATTATACATATATATTTGTTGATTAAAAAACTTCGAATTTTGAAATTTAAATTCAAGTTATCGGACACTGATTCATTTTCACACATGAGTAAATTAATGTTAGACTAATAACGCCCACCAACCCGCATTAGGCCAGCGTGGTGGACTAAGGCTTACATTCTGATGTGAGAGGAAACCCGACTGCAGTGGGTCATTAATAGTTTACAGACAGACATACTAATAACTTAATTTTTAATTCATATTTTCTATTAAACACACCAATTTCCCCAGTGAAAAATTACTCCGACTCACCCTTGACATTTTCTGATTTGACATATTATTATAAAACATCGTCATTTGAGGAAAAAACCATGATTAATTCGTCTGTAACTAAGTCACAAAAAGCCGAATATCAGGGCTCACTGACACTGCAGTTTGTAATAAAAAAGCAATTACTTAAGGAAAAAGTTCTCATAAAGTGACAGTTTAAATATTTTCACATAGAAATATCTGGGGGACTAAGTGATTACGTGGGGGATCGGAGGATTTATTATTAACGACTGTTATCGTGACGTTAAAGTGATGTAATCTTCTTTCGTTGCCTAAAACGTTGTAAGTAATATGTAACGTAGGAACAGGGATTTAGAAGGGCCTTCGCTCTTGTGGAAGATAATTATGTGTGTATATTATAGAGTTAAAAGTAACTATCGTGTTAAATACATGATAAATACCGAGCATTCTGTCACGCTCTAAGTGAGCTTACATAACTGACTGAGCAACATGACAAAATTTAAACACAGGGACTCTCTGTATATCTGTCCTAATTGAAATACCCACTTACATGCGACAAGGTGTATGCAATGACGTTTAAGACAAATGCGCAGTTGACAAAATTTGTGTCTGTTTGTATGTATGCTATAACCTCAGATGTTACTGAAGGAATTTGAATGAAACTTGGTACAGTGATAGTCGAAAAACTAGTTCAGGTTACTGAATTCTTTTATCCCGGGACGCATCTCAATCATCCCGGAAAAAAGCACATTTCAATCATACTTGAAGTGGATCGCTTACATATCTGCTCAAGGAGCTTCGATCCTATGCCCATCGTCAAGGAAAAACGTCTCAGATAATCCGTTTCTTAGATAAATACAGCCGTTGACAGTCTCGTCGCGATTCTTCCCATGTAACCTCGTTAGTGGGCCGACAGCGACCCACAAATCGACTAGAGATGGCTTGACAATATTATTTCCTTACCCCGTGTTCTTATCCGTGTCGCAAAAGTTGCTTGTACGACAGTCATTGCATTGCACCTTTTTGTGCATGTCAATTGTCAGTTTAGGTAATTTTTACCGACTTCAAAAAAAGAGGTTATCAATTCGACACGTAGGTACCTATGTATGTAATGTTAACGGAACTACAAAGTAATTACATAATTGTTGGTCTTTTACGTCTTTTTCGATCCCTTACGATCTACACAAGCAGCGGGGTTCTGCACGCTTCTTCTTATTACAATGGTGAATTTTCTCAAAGTTGCCAGACAATAAAATTACTTGTACGACCATTTCTACCCGTTTGTACGTCTGCAACCACTGACCGGGCCACCCCCCACAGACTAAGTAATTGCTAAATTGAGTTCCCCCCTTATTCGCGGACTGTAAGTAGGTAGCTAAATGTAATATTATTGATGAAGTTACCGTTCTGTGGTCTTCTGCCCTTGATCTGAAGTATGATCCGCTTGTTCTACGAGAAGTTGATTGTCATGATTGGTGATAATTGTCTATGGTTAGTGGGTGGCAGAGCCATTGTTGTCCGGGACGAATGTACTTCTCCACCACCCTGAATCGGCTGTATAATAGGTACTGTGGTCTTCGTTTCGTGTGTTTCAGGTCTGTACCTCCACCACACAGGTGGCTGACGACGATCTATACAGGGTGAATTTCTCAAGTGTGCGTTGATGGGGAAATCCGAAACTATGACGAATAGCTAAAACTTCTGAAACGAGTCTGGGAACTGATTTCGATTAAAACTAAAACTGCATCATTGGATTTTTGAAAAATCAGTGAGCCAGTCAGGCTAACTAAATTTATTTTACGAATAAGTCAAATGGAGATGTGCAAATTCTTCTGTAAAGAACCTGGTCATATCGTTAGGACACAGTGTCCATTCACTTTTTCCAGTCAACTTAATTTACCATCCGAGGCTGCAACAAAAGCCTTATTGTAATATTTTCCTCGTACTAATGGAGTATACTCGAGAAGAAATTGGCTAATCAAGCCTCTTGTACTCTTTCCGATTAGCAGTACAGGGAACAATACTTCGTAAGGTTAATAACCACTGATATTTATGTTTTTTTGATACTATAATAAATGAACGTCATTATTTATGTGCTGCTAGTGAAATTATTATGAATAATAAAATTTGTTGCACACTTTACTCGAGCCAAAATTTAACGATAGAAAGAAAATACTTGATATAAAATACACCAACTTCAAATAGGCCTAAAGTATGTAACACATTTTATTTCGTACTTTTTTGATGGCGGTTTAATTTTTTTAAATAGTAAAATATTTGTTTATCAAGTAAAATGTAAAATAACTTTTACCCTTACAATTTCCCTGTTCAACAAATAACAAGGACACGAAAGATAGCTGAGTAACAAAGTAACTTTGTAAAGACTTAATAATCCGTCAATTCATCTTAACGTTTCTTTGGACAAAGTTTTATATTACTCCAGTAGTAATTATGTTGTCATAACGGACTATAGTTAAGCCCTCAAAGTTTTCAACTTAAGTAAAGATAAGTGCGTACGTCAAAAGATTCATGATTCTAAATTTTTAGTGACGCCTAACGGAATAAATTAAAATATAATGGTTAAAAGAGCTTATAATATTCGTGTTAATTAAAAAATATTTTACTCTCGAGTAATTTTATCGCGTCACTATATATTTTTATTCATTCTGAGTATCCATTCGCAAACTACGATATTAAAAAACTATCCTAACAAACTTATAACCTCAAAAACTATCGAAATTTGGGGAAATAGCAGCGATATCTCTCTAGATAATATATAAGATAATATTTAGCTACATAATAGTCCAGTAATTTAACGAACATGTCAACGAAAATCAATACTGTAACGTGTAATATAACCTAAACAAACACGTTTAATGGCGACCGGGCGCCATATTTGTTTTCGCGCCCGTGTCAAACATGGCTGCCCGTGGATTAGGACTTATACAGATATCGTTCTAATAAAAAAATATGTTATAATAATATGTAATGTAAGAAAGAGTTTGGAGCTTGTAAGCGGTTGCTGTAGATGGCAGAAGCTATGAATTTCACGGGCAATTTAAGAGTTAGCCTGGCTAGCGCTGAGAACGAAACAAAAGAACACGGATATTGAAAATTTCTGTACCTCACGAAACCACACGAATTTCACGATACTCTCCCAATATCGGGAAGACAAAGCAATCCGCATAAAAGGGCATTTTTAATCTGCGAGCCGAACGATCCGAGACATTCCATTAGATCCTAAAATGGTACATGTCCATCAAATGGCTCTAAACAAAGTCACTTTGTTTTCTGCTACCAAGCACAGAAATACCCTGACACCTACATCATCAAACCGTCAGAAATTCCATTCAGGACCTAGCAAATTGAACCTTATTGTCGTTTGCATAAGGTTGTGTATAACTGCAAATGTTATAGGGATGCTCGATCCGTATCGATACTGAACTAGATCGATACAATGGCATTCCATCCATTCGATTCTCATATCGATCGGTACAATTATATACGAATACATGGAGGATCGAATGGAAAAATTGTATTGAATTTGCTTTTAGTTAATTGTAGTGTTGTTATCTTTATCTTTTCGTTTGAGCTTGTTCATGATTAGTATTATATTCATTATATACATTTGTCTTTCCTATTATATTTAATTTGTTGTATTTGAATTTGACAAGTTTATGGTAGAGCCATATTAGCTCGTCCGGGGAGATACTTTACCGGCGTTTGCCAAAAAATAGTAATTACTCAACACTTGATTCGATACTAGATCGATCCACTGGATTGTTTCTAACGATATCTAAAAGTGTTATCCAAAATATCGATACAAAGCTGAATCGCATCCCTATATGTTACTAGGCTTTTTATTTCGAAAGTTACCGGTTGATTGGCGTCGGCGTTAACTCGGGCTGCGAGTTGATTGCTTCCACCGACCGATTTCCAGGATTCAGTTCCAGTTAACTCGGTTTGCTTGCTAGTTTTATCTGCAATTTTTATTTCACCTTCGTTGAGATAGCAGTGCAGTGCATGAACAGTTCATCTCGAGTATTAACTAACGCAGTTTGCAGCTCGAATACTTTGATGATAGTGTTCATGTTCACGGCACAGTCTCTGTTCAGCCGACATTGGTCCACTGCTGGACATAGGCCTCTCCCAAGGCGCGCCACTGAGCCCGATGTTCGGCTTTCCTCATCCAATTGCTTCCCGCCGCCTGACGCAGATCGTCGCGCCATCGAGCAGGAGGGCGTCCCACACTACGTTTGCCGAGCCGCGGTCTCCACTCTAACAGCCGTTTGCTCCAACGTCCGTCGGATCTACGACAGATGTGGCCAGCCCACTGCCACTTCAGCCACGGCACAGTATTGTCAAAGTATTCGTACCTATAGTAGACGTCAGTTACTTCTATGCGATATGTCAGTCTATCTTGACATCTTTCTAGACTGGCAGCTCGATACGATTGCTATACGAAACTGTGTAAGTTCATGCTCGAGTCGAAGTTCGATAGACAGCTGAATGGCTAACGACCGGTTTCATTGTCAATGAGATATGGATAACTCGCTGATTAGGCTATGGTGAAGCAAGAAGTCTTGGAATTCTTCAGCGGAGAAGAAGCGCCAAGAAGTCTTCTGGGGAGCGGCTGAGAGCTGTCATCTCACCTTCTCACCAGCGCTCAACTGCGCCCCTCAAAGCAGTTGGGATGAAGGGACTCCAACGGGACGGGGTTCATTAATGAACTGACGCTGTTGGTACTGCGGAAGAATGCAAAAGTGTACCTGGCAATTGAACGTTTAGAGGAATACTGCAGGGTTTTAACCAATAGCCAGAGTCCAGCTTACCCTCTGTTATAAGTGGAGTGATAGACGGTACCTATGATGGTTTTTCTTACGAAAAAAATTGGGTGTCTGGGCTGTAGTGACCACTTAACAGCAGGTGGGCTACATGAACGTTTGCTACTCAATTATTACAAAAAAATCATGCCCCGTTTGCGCCTTGGGCACAGAACCCTAAAATTTTATGTAACGTAATTTCCATGTTAAGATTATGTTTGTAATTTTTTTCTTCTGATATCCACTACGTACGTTATTCTTGTTTGTGGTACCTAACAATTTTTATGTAGGCAACCGTTTTCTTATCTCGCGGAAATTTATTCCTTTATTCCAATGTTGTGTGGAGACAATTTCTCCAGAACATTATACCGAGAACAATTTCGCTATGTACAAATAACGGTTCGGTATTTTGCTTTTTTCTTTTTCTTATCTTTCTGGAAAATTATCATAATCACTACTTGGTTGTGACTAAGATTGAAATAAGGACCAACTGGTAACATAGACCCAATAGTAAATCAATGGATATGAGTCACATGTGACTCAAGGGACAGCGAAGTAGTTAAATATTTTTTTAATGATTTTTTTTTTGAATTTTACATTTTGGTTATGAAAACTGGTGAAATTATATTTTTTGTATGTCTTTATAATTTACGCTAGTAGTATCTACTGACGAGATAAGATAAAAATTATAAAACTCGCAAAATTAAGCATCAATGAAAAAATACAAGCGATCGATTACCTCTGAAAATTACGAACTTACGCGGACAAAAAAGTCTTGTCATAGTCCAAAATATTTAAAAGAGCCTACAAATCCCAGCAAATTACGAAAGTTTGCCTAACAGTTTGACAGTTACAGTTGCTAATACACCTGCGCTTTGGATTGTAAATGTAAAAAGTTGAAAAATTTGAGGTCGCATTTGCTACTTATACTAATCCTAGTAGAAGATGTTGCCATTACATAATAAGCCCCGGAATCTATCCCAAACTCCGCTTAGAATATTTATTGCTGAATTAATTATTCTATTTCAACCGAGCAAGGAGAGGATTAAAATAGACGGTGATTTATTAAGCGCATTCTTTATTCCTTCAATATTTATGAACGATTCTATTAATCTATCTAGTATTTTTTATATCAAGTATTTTGCCATGAATCATTTTTTATAGTATAGTGATACTTTTTGATCCTACAGGCAACGCCCTGCTCCTAGTTTTAGTATTTCCTAATAAGAAGATTTTTTTTCTAAAGCTTTCCACCTATTTCACCATAGTCCACTAATCGGCTCGCGTGTAGCCTACACCCTTCTCATTGCGAGACCCCTCTCACTCGGTGAACCCATTAATGACCCACGGGTCTTCTGCTCAAAAATGAGGCTACCGTGTTCGTCTAAGCCTCCTTTCTCATTATGAGACTCCTCACTTTCGGATGACCCATTAGTGACCCACGAGTCTTCACCCGACCCTGCAGTGGGTCACAAATGGTTTACAGATAAATTATTCTGAAATAATACGAATCAACGCTTGATCGCGGTGCGGCTACTCCATTATTCATACAAACTGATTCTCTTTCATACAAATTGACTGACTGGAACTCACTGTTGGCTAGAACAATACCCTTTGATTGTCGCGATATTGTTTAGAATTGCTATTTAACTTGAATATTCTTTGTTTTGGTCCCCTATTATGCGAGTATTACCTAACCACTGAAATATTGTAATGGTTTGTGATTAAATACAGACCGTAAGAAAGGAATCAAAGTAGTAGGCATACATTTTTGTGGAAAACCCATAGTAGCTCGTACTTCGTACCCAACCCCATTAATGACCCACTACAGGGTCGGGTTTCCTCCCATAATGAGTGGGATGTAGGTCTTAGTCCACCACGCCGGCCTACTGCGGGTTGGTTGAATTCACATACCTTTGAGAACATTTTTTGTGAACTCTCAGGTATGCGTGTTTCCTCACGATGTTTTCCTTCATCAGGTGATATTTAATTTTAAAAAGCGCACATGATATCTTTTTTTTACAAAGTCATTGGTGCGTGCCACTGGGATTCGAACCCGGACCCCACGATTCAAGGTCGGATTCTAAGGCACTGGGCTATCACCCCTCTAATTTAGGCTATCTATTTAACTTCTCGAACAACTACCGTTACAATTAATTTGACTGAGGCTTTTGTAGGGATCCCTAGTTTTTTTTAAATAAAGACTTTTCCATAGGCAATTTTCTATAGGCTCAGCAGCGAAATTTGCATCCAAATTGGTTAAACTGTTCCTGATACGCATTATTGTAATTGGCAGCTCAATAATTTTAGATAGTAGATAGATAGTAAGGATAAACACAATCTAGTTGAATACCCTTCGGTTTGAAGACGCCTTGAAGAAGATTACGGTAATACCGGTAACACGATAGGAAGCGGCAAATTGGCGCAGTGTCAGGTCACCTTTACTCGCGTTCCTTTGACGCGTTCGTCTACAAAGACGTTGCAGGACGGTAATTCTAAATGCGAGTATTTTCTGAACTGCAATATTGCAAAGCGTATCGAATGCTGGAATTCCCTCAAAAGTCAGATCATGTTTAGTTTTAGTCCTGCAGTAAAATTGTTTAATTAGGGAAATTTAGTTTAAGACGGTGTTTGGAGCTAGTAAATGTCTGTTGCAGATCGTTGTAGCTACGGTCTTCGCAGTCAGTGCAAAAGCTAGGATTGACTGCCCAGAGAAAGTTGAGGAAAACACGGCTATTGAAATTGAGAATTGTCAGTCGGATTTTGAGAAGAAGATTTGAAAAATCGTAAGTTTTATAATTTGATTTTATTATTTACAGCAAACACCAAAAATACCAGATGTTAGGAAATATCTTAGGTGATTAACACGTCCTGCATCACGCAACGTAGTTACGATATGTCGAGTTCTTTTCTTTTCAAAGTATTGTTTATAGAATCTACTCGTAATGTAAGTTGAAACGTTTGTGAACTTTCGATTTTCATTTGGCTATATTTAATCTTATTAATATTATTACATTTCAACTCAATGTTCAGAATTTTTCTTCTAATATTTTATTTTGGAAACGCTGCAATTTACGAGCCTTATGGAAATACCGGTAACACGATAGAAAGCGGCAAATTGGCGCAGTGTCAGGTCACCGTTATTCGCATTCCTTTGACGCGTCCGTCTGCAAAGCTGGAGAACCGTTCTTAGTATCCGATCTAGAATATTCTATAATCTAATAGCATTCTAATAGAAAGGGGTTCATCTAGTGGATAATATTATTATCTTTATAGTAACTTTAATGTCTTGAGGTGATCATTTTATACGTACAGGTACTTACCATTTTATAGAAACCTATTTTCCTCGTGATGTTTTCCTTCATCGTAACAACAGGTTATATTTAATATTTATAAAGCGCATATAACTTTTTTACAAAGTCATTGGTGCGTGCCACTCTGGGATTCGAACCCAGACCGCTCGATTATGAGGTCGAATTCTAAGCCACTGTGCTATCACCGCCTGATGGCCGCGATCACATTCAGTTACTTCTGCCAAAACCTTACCCACCAATATTTATGTGTTTAATGAAAGTTTGCCATAAAATATGTTCTACATACAAACATTTACACTTTAAAAGCAATACGGAACCCAAACGCCAATAGCACGGAAGCAACACAGCATTTCCACGGATCAACAGGGATTATGGACTGGAAGTGCTATTTGGGCGGACACGTGCAATTTTCTGCCGTCGGCGTCGCGACTCGCACCGGTCTAAGCTGTGCCGATTTCAATACATCTGTGTACCGGTGTTTGGGGCTCAAGCGATGAGAAAATGGCTGTTTGGAAATACAATTTCTTGACGTGTAATTTAAGGTCCTATGAACGATACAGCAAACACCTTCTAGAGTGGAGGACACGTATATGAATTCTAATAAAAAGTTCAGATCGTAAACTATCAGTATAACAAGTATAGTTTAAATCTGCATTGTTGCTACGGTATACCTAGATTAGTTCAAATCTGAATAGCCACTTTAAAAAATTTAATTTTATCTATCCAACCTTAAAAACTTTATGGTATAATCAATATTTTTTAAAAATATTTATAAAATACGCTACCTCTATTAACATGGACTCACATTCACGTGCTCTGCTGCGCCGAAATGGCTGTGCATTTGTCTGTGTAATGCTGCTATTTATTGAGGGAGTGAAAAATCACTTATTTTTGTCAATATACCCTACAAATGTGAGGAACTTAGCACACTTTTTATATTATTATGATGGTGTCGTCTCATAACTTATCGAGAAAAGTAGGTGTAAAAGTAGGTGGGTGTAGGGGCGATCTGCTGTTTGTCATAGTTAACGAGCTTGTAAGCTGTACAGGGGTTTGGGTTCGATTTTCAAATGAGTAGAAATTTGAATTTGGTTTCTGATTTGGTTGTATCAGTAACGAGCACCGAGAGTGACTATAAAAACTCTTCTTTTCAAATGTCTATTAATAGACTTATAGATGTACTTGATCAAGTCTAAACAATGATGTTTAACTACAAAATCATACTTGTGTAGATAAAGCTCCTCAATAGTAGCAAGGCACGTTATGCTTGTACGGCGAGTGCAAGTTTTCGTCAATAGATGGCAGCACAGGTATCCTGAATCACGCTATCGAAGTTTTCTATATCGGTGGCGCACAAAACTCTGAGATGACGTGATCGGAGCACGGCTTCGGCGCGGGAGATCATTTATATCAAAGTAGAGTCGTAGTAATAGTGTTCAGAAAGCGTTAAAAATTACTTTTAACTGCAATGGACATGCTTGTATGTGGATGTATGTGGATGTGAACCCCGAGCGTGTAATAGTGTTGATTAGGTGAGTTCAACAAGAGTTGACAAAGATATCAATATATGGCGCCACAGGTATTCCTGAATCACGCTACCGAAGTTTTCTACATCGTTGACATACAAAACTCCGTGATGACGTAATCGGAGCACTGCTTCCTAGGCTTGATTGCCGCCTGGTGGGATCTTTGCCAAAATTGACAATATGGAATAGTAGTATTAGTGTTCAGTAAGCGCTTAAGAAAAGCGGTGATAGCCCAGTGGCTTAGAATTCGACCTCGAATCGAGGGGTCCGGGTTCGAATGACTTTGTAAAAAAAGCGCTTTATAAAAATTAAATATCACCCGCTGTTACGGTGAAGGAAACATCGTGCGGAAACCTGCATGCCTGAGAGTTCAGAAAAAAAAACTTCTCAAAGGCATGTGAAGTCCACCAACCCGCACTAGGCCAGCGTGGTGGACTAAGGTTTACATCCTTCTCATTGTGAGAGGAGACCCGACCCTGTAGTGGGTCATTAATGGGTTACTGACAAGCGCTTAAAGTGACTTTTAACTGAAATGGACATGCTTGTATGTGGATGTTCACGGCGGCCCCGAGTGGCCTCTACAATAAATAGTGCTATTTACGCGGACAAATGCACGCCGATTTAGAAGTTGCAGCACGTGAGCTGGTCCTGTAACATTTGTAGGAAAATCATTTGAAATAAAATATTTACAATTTGTCATTATAATATCTAAAATGCTATCCTTTGCGTAGTAACTCAAAAACGATTATAATAGGCATGATGACAGTAATCAAGTATCGCCAAAATATTTATCTGATCTAATGAAATAGGATTCAAAGATTTTGAAACATGTATTTATTCTCTTATTAATGTCGAGATTAATAATTTATTTGTTAAAATAAATCTACAAAATACAACTATCCGCCATGATAGCTTAAACACCCATCAGATCGAATTACGTCAATTTACGTCACGTCTTAGTAAACGTCATTTTTTTCGTAAGCATATTATACGCGATCTGGCATTTTTTACTGAGCCGTGGCGCAATGACAGACGCCATGACACGGGCGAGCGTTTTGGAATGAATTTGAAGCTTAAAATTTAAATGTACTTTTATTGCACAAAAACCTTAATTTTCTACAAAAATATGATATATTTTAGACATAATAGAAACTTCTGAATATCATATAGAAGAGTTTTTGAAAATTAGTCATCATGCCTATTCAATTCGTTTTTCTCTGAAATTCAACTCTTCGTTGAAAAGAATGTCATGTTTGGAATCAATTTGCAAAAAATTGTAAAAGCTAGTTATTTTAGTATATCTATGTGTAAGAATGTGCCCATATCAAATATATGGCACCACGTTTGAAAGTTCGAAAAGTTAAAATGGCCACTTAAAATCACTCGTCCCACCTTGAATACCTTAGGAGTGAAGTGAATATTATTTTTATTGTTTTTGTCGATAGTACCAGTAAACAACGTATTGTGACCCTCTAACCTGCTAATACGCTCTGGTTCCAAGGTCCGGTCATTACTGTTACCTACCCAACCTTATGGTTCACACAAAACTATGAATGCAACGTTTAATTAAGTTCGCCCAGAGTAAATCCCTGGTTTCCAAGCATGCGGTGCGGTGTTGCGACCTCTGTTTTAGACGTCGACAGATGACATTTTTAGAGTAAAAATTCCAAGAGTAGAAAATAAAACATGAGTATAGATCAACTTAAGCTCTAATGCAGACTGAAGGAAATTAAATGACCACAACACTTTCAGTAGGTACCTTCGGCAGGCCTAGCGGGTTCTTGTAAGTTTCAAACACTGTGCCAGCGACGCGCCCGGCGTGTCCAAAACGTAGGTAATCGTTGACATCGTTGTATTTTTGTTTCATAAAGAGAACGACAAAATTGGCATCATAAGAGTTAGTTTCATAATAGTTATCCTTAATATCTAGCACTCTACCCATGAAGTCGCAAGGCGTTCTTGACGTCCGTCATATTAACGACATCGTCAACGTCTTTACTTTAATAGGAAACCGGGGCTTTAGAGCTGTAACACACCAGTATTAGATTGTTCAGCCTGGTAGTTCAGTCGTAAAACGTCTCAGTATTACTGTACTGAAACTTACCAACAAAGCTAGTGCTGCAGTTACTGCGGTGCAGTGCTAAACTTCGGTATTATAACACTATAATATCGAAGTGGATCGGAAATAGTCACTAAAGTTTGGCTTATATTATAAAATACTTGACTGTTACCGATCAGTGCGCCACTGCAGGGTTGGATCTCGTCTCACAGTTAGAAAGGATGCCTTTAATAAAATTATGGAGAATTCTCAGGCACGCGGATTTCCTCACATTGTTTTCCTTCTAACAGCAGGTGATATGTAACTTTTAAAGTCGCTCATACTTCCGTCGCTCATACCGTCATTAGTGTTATTTAAATTCAAATCCGGACCCCTCGAGTGAGAAGCCGAGTTCTTAGCCACTGCACGTATCACCGGTTCATACTAACGAGTAGGTAGGCACTGAATCGAAATTGTTTTGATTCTGAATGAACCTCACATAAAAGCCCGATCAGAATTTTTACACGCCTTCAAAAATATGGTTGAAATATAATTATTTATTATATCAACTCTTTTCACTTTTAAGATACAAATTTCTGCTATTGTTTTTAACCTAGTTCTGCGATATAGGTATTCCAATGGTGTAAAACGACGTCTCTTATACAATCCATTTATTCCAGTGCGACTTTTCAATCAACACAAATCCATTTATTTTTCACATGCTGTATGAAAGTCCAATAAAAATCTGGTTAGAATTCAATTACACAAAAACATGCGTGGTTTTGATGGTCGGCCGTTATAGAAATAGATAAAAAGTGCCTATGTGTATATCTATGTGGAGATACGGGAATGTGAAAAGTTCACAGAAATATGAGTCTGCAACTCATTGCAGGGTCGATTCTTCTCTCACATTGAGAAGGATGTACGAGTAGGTAGGCCATAGTCCACCGATTTCTGGTTGGCGGACTTTACATGCTTAAGAAGTAATGCATACTTGTATTGTAGATTTTTTTATTATGCTTTCCTTCACCATTAAAGTGGGTGAAATATTATTATTTAAAATTAAATTTAGGCTATTTATATTTGGAAGCCAATTTTATTAATAGTCTACCATAATTTTATTATTAAAGGATTTAATCATTAAAGTTAATATTTTTGTATGAAAGCACGATCCCGTTCATGCAAAAATATGGTTTGTTTTCACAAAAAGGAATAATATATACCTTTTTCAAATTATATCTTAAAATAATGATTCACAGACTAAAACCAGCGCGGGAAAAACCTTAGACACATCTACATGTGCACAGATGGAGAAAGCATAATATTATTCCCATTTATCCAGACAAATGTTACTGCCATTAGTATTCACATAATTATATTTAACAAGTCCCCTATGCATGCAACTTTAATGACTTCGTAGAAATAGGAATGTATGTGTCGGTTTACTTTGCTTTGAAATTAGTTTTTGTGTAACGTTTTTGGAGCCAAAGACTTCAGATAAAGAATATTCAAAAATTAAAATCGCAAGCGTTTTAGACTCACCATAGAAAGAAAATTTCCCTAACATCGGGAAACTATTTTGTTAGAGATTGCGTATCTAGAAAAAGTATGATAACAGCAGTTCCCGCAAAACAAACACTAACAGCGACAAAAAAATGAGCTAACATTTTTGATATAATATTTTTATAGCTGAATATTTAGCGACTGGAATTGCAGAAAAGGATTATTTTTATTTTACCTTTCAATATGGTTATATTTCATTTTACGGTGGCCATTTTATTATTTCTAGTTGAATAACGGGATTACAGTTTTATGAATAGAGCCTATTGAATACTCGTATTATTAAAGCTGTGTCAACAGTATGCACGAAATTTATACAAATAGTATAACTTATTATTTGAACAAGTGTATGTATTTCCAAAAATACATAATATGTTTAAATAATTCATAGTTCATTATTAGTATTAGTGGTATTATATTTATTAGTAGTGGTGATTAGATCGTGATCATATCCTTTATTGATATATTTGACGTTGACTTCACTGTTCGTTCACGCGATTGGTTTGTCAGTCAGTGTACGACGCCTATTGGTCTAGCGCGCGTTCTTTAGCTGCTGTACATTGGCCAAAATTATACAATACCCCTACCACTAAGTCAAGCTATGGATGCATACATGGTCTCACGAGACTTGGGTTTATTTACAAGTTATATTTTTGATTGCATTATTTTAATCAAACACATAACCCACCTTTTTGATTCGCCGTAGGTATTGCCCGTAACCCATTAATGACCCACTACAGGGTCGGGTCTCCTCTCACAATGAGAGGGATGTAGGCCTTAGTCCACCACGCTGGCCTAATGCGGGTTGGTGGACTTCACATGCCTTTGAGAACATTTTTTTTGAACTCTCAGTTATGCAGGTTTCCTCATGATGTTTTCCTTCACCGTAACAGCAGGTGATATTTAATTTTTATAAAGCGCACATAACTTTTTTACAAAGTCATTGGTGCGTGCCACTGGGATTCGAACCCGGACCCCTCGATTCGAGGTCGAATTCTAAGCCACTGGGCTATCACCGCTACTAGTAGGTACACCGTAGGTATTATTTACCCGAAAATGTTCTTAACTACCTCAAAGGAAAAAATCGCAAATCGTCGCATATTGATTTAGAAATAGGTCAAACTTATCTGCAGTACAGGAAAAGATATAACAATAAAGAGGAAAATAGTTTCGGTATAATATTTGCGGGTTTCCACCCTAATGGCGTATTTGTTACGCTGCGTAGTCGCGCTCGTCGTCCTTGAGGAATATCCTTTCAATACGTTTTGTGGGATTTTTTTGGATCAGTAATTTCACTCACAGGCTGTTATAAATAAAATATAATATACGATTCATCCACACTAATATTATATGAAGCAAACTAAATATTAACAAAAAGAAACAACGTTGTGTAAAAATTTCTAGTTATTCCGTCGAATATTTTTTGATTTAGGAGAAGTAGGGAGACTAAGGGGTCTAAGGCCTTGTCCCAACTAGCTGACATAGCTGTTTAAATCTCAGGCAACAAAGCTTAGGGTCTGTATTGAACATGACAATGACAATACAAAATATACAATGACAAAGAACTTTTGCGTGCAAAATGGAAATCATTCTTATAATCGAAATCTTTATTTGCGTCATGCGTTTTTACATTTACATTTTAATTACACGGACATGGAAACGGGGTTTGTCAAGTGGATTTTAAAGAGCTGCAAACAGCTGATAAAATCTGTCTGCTATTCGTAGGATTTGCTTTGTAAATTCTACCTAGTAGATATACTAGGTTCACTGAGGGTACAGAGCCGACGAGCGCTTAATAACCCCGAGAACATTTTTACCAGACCGCCGGGATATATGGCTGGACAGTAAACCTTTATTGGGTAGACGCTCGTAAAGGGGATTAACCTGTTCAATTTCATATAAATAGGTTCTTTAGCAAACAAGCCGATGGCGATGGTATGAACTCGGTTGAGATTAGGGTTGCAGATGCATTTTTAAAATTTTCACTTTTTTTCTTTTTTTAGTTTCTTTTAATTAGTCCTTTTTTTTTAGTTTTTTTTTTAATTTGTGTATGAGTAGCCACGCAGCCCACCTGAAACTAAGTGATGCATGGTAGAGTCGAGTAGCTCAACCGGACCTTACCTCTACCTTGTTAACCGCCGTGAAATGTCTTGCGTTTTGTTGGGATTGGGATCTCTCGTTGTCGGAGATACTTTGATGCGACCACATACGACCTCATAGGATTTCTATTTTGAGGTCGGACGTTGTTGGATTCACCGTTGCAGGGACCTCTGAATATCAAGTCGATTACATACATGTTTCTCATATACATTTACTCGTAAAAAGCACCTCCAAAGCCTATGAAAGGCTGCGTTGCACACGGCCGTTGGTTTTAACTTGAAACATCTATAATGGTGTCTTAGCAGTGAGCTGACTATATACGCTATATAATGACACTGAATTCATGTTTCTACGATGAATCGTTTTGTAATTATTAAGGTCAGACGACGTAGACCAATTCGTTACGGTTCGGTTTTTTGACATGGTATCACATGGTATCCTATGTTGGTAACGATTTTAAAGACGTTTCACGGCAAAAACACCTCCAAGGAATTACCTTAATTTATTTCTCTTACAAAAAGCAAAAAAAAACTTACAATAATAGCACAGCCCTGCATCTAATCGAAGCTCTAACGGGGTTCGGAGATCATTCCAGCCAGTAATATCCGTAACAGTAAAACTTGCAACTTAAATGGGAATCTTCGAAGTAGCTTCGGGATCAGGAGATTTTTGTACTGGAAACACTGTATAGGTAATAATAATAAAACAAAGTTTAGTAACTCAAATCCGTTTGACGAGAACGCCATCGCAATTCATTAAACAGGCCATAGACGCACAAACGGCCATCATTGAACCTGGCTGCCTTATATAATAATTATAATTAATAATAATAAATAAATTCCAGCTAACAGTGATATATTTGCATATAATAATTAGCAATTGTATTCCATTTATAACTAAAATTCACTAGCAATGTCTGAACGCTATTAGATCTCCGCACTAATTAGGTGTCAAGTCAATCTGACGTTAATCTACGTAACCAGATCTCAGACGTTGAGGTCTGTCATTGAATGGAAGCCTCTAGTAACTAGAGTTAGTTGCTTCTCAGTGTACAACTGACGTGACTATAATTTCTACTTATGGAATTTCAAGGAACCCACAAACATCTCAAGGGATTCGAATTTCTTAGAAATCTAAAGGATTCATTACGATCCTATTGGAATTGTGGTATTTTAAGGAATAAGGAATCCTAAGGAATTATTTATATGGGGATTCTTTTAATCCATTACGATCCTATTGGAATTGTGGTATTTTAAGGAATAAGGAATCCTAAGGAATTATTTATATGGGGATTCTTTAAAAAAAGCGTAATAAGAGCTCTCCTTCAAAACTAGTAACTGGATCGTGTCAGTAGTCAGTTAAGCAGGCAAAGGTAAAGTCCCGTCTGCCTGTTGGCCTGCTTTTCTTATGAAAAAACAGGTAACTGTCGTGCACTTTATAGGTCGTGTGTACACTAAGTGTAATTTTGCATGAGAACTATAATGTAACACGTTTTTGGCAATGAAAAACACTATGAATACGTAATGAATTGTTTATCACGCCGCCTCTGTAATCCGCCGGAAGCAAAGTTATCTTTTAGTCTTAATTTTCATTGGGAGAATCTCTAAATACAAAAATTTCTTCAACAGTGTTACAGGGCTGGTATTGTGCGAAATGATCCCCAGAGTTATATCGTGTCGACATAAATCCGAGTAGTTAATACGATACCTCTCATACGGAATGGAATTACGAGCAGTGTCGCGACACTTGTGTCTGACATTGTGTCGCTCTGCTCATTGTAAATAGTGCTCTATTTTGTTCATTTTTTTTGTCCGAAATTTTTTTGTAACTAGTGCTCTATTTATGTTCATTTTTTGTTGGATGTTGTTAACCCCTTGTACTAATTGCCACGTGGTTGACGACAAAATCGGTCGCTCGCCACAAGTTGGTCGTACGACAAAGCAATTCTATCCATTTCCAGCTTCATTGGAATCCATGGTCCCTGAACTGGCTGTCAGCTCCATTTAGGCACCATTTTTTAAATTTTGTCAACCAACAAAAGTTGTGTCGTATTGCGACAGCTAATTGGACTAAGGCCTAGGTGGTTTTTCACAAAGTATATAAAGTGTAAGTCGATAAAATTAAATCTCGTACGATGAGGGTGGATGACATGCATTTATAAATCTAGAATCAATATTTATTTTAAACATGTGATGTTACAGTCAAAGTGACACTCTGGCTAGATTTGATTTTCCGGGAATTTCCAGGTAACTAACTGGCTTTTCAAAAAACAAGTCACACAACCTTTTATGTTGTTTAAAACTGGCAGGTCTAAGCCGAATTGTCAAATATACGTGCAAACCAAAGAACTTGTTGTAAAATAGAGAAAGCAAGAACAACAGTGACATCCCGTAGCCGCTCACTGGGCGTGACCAACTTGCTATACGTCATTTCTGATTCGAATGGAGTCAAAACCCCTAGATTTTCGCAAAAAGAGTTAGGCAATAAATGTATGCTACGACGGGGGGACGCACAGACCGACTTTTAACTCTTCGTTATCAATTTATATACCTAAATTAAAAACGCATAATTGAGACGATACATTTAAATTGTATGACATTCACGGACCCACGTATTTCTATCTTCTTACACTTTCTATAGCGCGACACACTCACATCGTTTCATCTTTTCTTCTGTCTCTTTCTACAGCGTGGTCTACAGCGTATGTCGTGGTGTCGTTACGGGAAAACGTTAACTCGTAACTCGAACTCAATTTCCGGCGCGCTTACAGGTCCATCATACTTGATCTATGATATGAAAACAAGGGAATTAAAACCCTAAAATCATATTTAAATGCTACATATCTCTCTATGTTTTTCCTAGCTCAGTATAAACTGCGCTGAGTCAACACGCGCCGCGTTTTTATTCAGCCGAGCGGCGCTGCAGCCGGAGATAAAAGTGCTGTGTGAATTGTTAGCTCTTGTTGTCAAAAGTGTTAAGTGCAAATATATTTTGAAGACAGGAAAATTATAGCCCAGTGGCTGGAATCGAGGGGTCCGGGTTCGATTCCCAGTGGTACGCACCAATGACTTTGTAAAAAAGTTATGTGCGCTTTATAAAATTAAATATCACCTGCTGTTACGGTGAAGGATAACATCGTGAGGAAACCTGCATGCCTGAGAGTTCACAAAAAAAAATGTTCTCAAAGGTATGTGAAGTCCACCAACCCGCAGTAGGGCAGCGTGGTGGACTAAGGCCTACATCCCTCTCATAACGAGACGGGGACCCGACCCTGTAGTGGGTCATTAATGGGTTACTGGCAAAACAGGAAAATTAGAAAAAAATTACCTTAAAAAGACTTGTATGTCATCGTACCCAGTTTAGGCAAATAATGATTCGTGTATTAATTTGATTTGATTTATTTCTATTACTATTCTCTTACATGGCAACTAGAACCGTCAACTGGACATTTTTAAGGATTTTTCGGACGAATCCTAAATGAGTTTCAAAACATCTCTAGCAATACTTACTCGTAGGTCAGGTCCAATTAAAACCAGAGCATACAAGCACTGGCTGCTATAAAACCTTTTCAAAGCTTCCCTCAATGGCGATGTGTGCGTACAAAGCGATGCTCGTTGCCAAAACCCGAACCTGGACCTTCATTAGTGGAGCTTCTCAAATCTCAAGCACGCTTTCATTACAGCCCGCAAATGCAATTTGAGTCGACAACAAAAATGTAAAATTGAAGTTAGAATTGTTCTGTAATTTTGATTGCAGTTCATACTAATTGGTTTACACTCCTAGCCCCAGACTAGCATTCCTTGTGTGGGTGGGATTCGATTGGTGGTGATTTGAGTCGCCTGGTGATTCTAGTGGCGTGGTGACTTGATTCACCTGGCGAATAGAATCGCCTTGGGTATTGAGTCACGTGGTGATTTGAGTCACCTGGTTACGTTGTGATTCGACTTGTGTGACGTTGACTTGTGCCGCGCGTGGCAAATGTCAATATTTCAATCATATCATCAAATAGAACAAAAGCATTATTACTTTATACATGCTGATGTCACTGCACCCAACTCTATCCGGGCGACGCAGCTCGCCAGTTCGTAGTTTTAGTAAAAAGTAGAAATAAAATTTAAGAATTACCCAAACATCTTAATATTTCAATTATAAAAAAACAACTTCAAAGAAGCGGCCGAAGAACTGTGAATCCAAATATACATTTGAAGTGCATTTATTGGGAGCATTCCGGCTACTTTATATTCCCGTGTAAGACGCGGGCGGAAGGGCGGGGCTACTGCACTATATCACGAACATCGGAATTCACTGACTCGCTGCAACAAAACAATTGCTACCAAAATACTGCAAAGGAAACATATTTCACGATGTGTTCGAATAAACATGGGGTTCGAAAAACATTGCTTTATAGTTGGCAGAGCCATCGCGCCTGGTGGTGTTAGTCGCGTGGTGATTTGAGTTGCCTGGTGATTTCAATCGGCTGGCAATTTGATTCGCCTGGTGATTTACGTCGCTTAATGATTTGAGCCGCAGGTGATTTGAATCACGTGTTGATTGTAGTCGTATGATGATTTGGGTCGCCAGTGATTTGAATCGTCTAGTAATTTTGTTGCTTGGTGATACCAGTCGCGGTGTGATTTGAGTTGCTTGGTGATTCAAGTCGCCTGGTAAGTTGAGGAGCATGGTTATTTTAATCGCGGGATGATTCTAGTTGCATGATGATTTGAGTTGTCTGGTGATTTGAGTCACCTGTTGATTTGAGTCACCTGGAGATTATAGTCACATGATGTTTCCCCTGATGATTTTAGTTGCGTGATGATGATATTGAGTTGCACGATGATTCTAATCGCATGGTGATTTGAATAGGAGAGTGATATTTGATTATATACATTACCATAGTATTACCATATAACCCATAAAACTCTACATAGCACCCATAAAACCCTACATAGCACCCATAATACCCTGTAGCAATATTTAGGTCAGTTTTAATCTCAGAACTCCACGAACTCTGTTTTGTTTTAGCGATTTCGATATCTCTACAAAATTGACAATAAAATTAAGTTCGGAAAACTTTATTAGACGCGCTACAAACTTTTACTGAAGTGAAAAGTTAAAGCGAGATATAAAACTGAACTCCTATAGTTATAATGCCTCCTTGTGATTACAGTCTTGTCTCACTGCGAGTGGTATGCGATCAGCGATGAAGGAATTTCATGCAAGCAAATGTTTTTTGAGTTTTATTTCTGCCAATACTTAAGTTTTATGACTCATCTACTTCCTAGTACGGTGATAGCGGTGAAAGCGGTGATAGCCCAGTGGCCTAGAATTCGGCCTCGAATCGAGGGGTCCGGGTTCGAATCCCAGTGGCACGCACCAATTGTAAAAAAAGTTATGTGCGCTTTATAAAAATTAAATATCACCTGCTGTTACGGTGAAGGAAAACATCGTGAGGAAACCTGCATGCCTGAGAGTTCAGAAAAAAAGTTCTCAAAGGCATGTGAAGTCCACCAACGCGCACTAGGCCAGCGTGGTGGACTAAGGCCTACATCCTTCTCATTGTGAGAGGAGACCCGACCCTGTAGCGGGTCATTAATGGGTTATTGACACTTCCTAGTACAAAAATAAAATTTACATGATATTATTATTTACTTGTTTTTTAAGACCTTCAGTCCTTCATCCAAGGTAATATCTACTTAAAATTGAATGTATGATAGCCAAACCCGTGAGAAAGGCAACTTTTTATCGAAGCAATGTATTTTTTGTGTGTAGACTATACCTACTTGACCAAAATGGAGAGTCAGTTTATAGTAGTTTAGTAGATAACAGTTTGTCCTTATTTAAAGTCCCAAATTCCTTTAATTGGAAGCCTGAAGCCTGACTGGTATTTTACCACAATTATGTATGTCACACGTTCTTTAGCCGCATTAATACATTAAATTAAAGTAGACACGTAAAATTCCCAAATTTAATATTTTTCTTTTTTATCTTTTCGTGAACGCTGAAACAATGGCCTTACGCATCCACGGCAATTTGCGAAGGCTTTGCCAAATCCAATTTCTTCCATGAATTTGTTTTACACTCGAAATTTCCCGATCGTCTTCGTTATAAGTTTACATTCAATTTTAGGCACTATTGCGTTGTGTGTGCGTTCAGAATTGGATCATTACAATGCATCGGCACCTCTCACGTTTGGTCAGTAAATTCAATCGCACACCTTCGGGGTTTCATTTAGTGTTCGATAAAATATCACAGAGTTTGATACTGATATTGGGGAGTTCTAATTTCTGTATTTGAGCTCGTAACTTTTATCCCCTCACCTGGACATAATGTATGTACATGTGGCTCTTTACATTCCATTGCTGGGAATGGAACACTCACAGCTATTATTATATTCTTCTATATTAGCGGATACCATCAACCACTTCTTACTCTATTCTTCTGTCTTCTACTCTACCAAATTCTTTTATTCTCTCTTGATTACCCTCTAAGCCACGTTTTATTCTAACATTTGTTGCACAACAGTTGCTCAACACCAACGTTTTAGCTACCAATGTTTCAACGTGATCAACTCCGCAACAAAAATGTTAACTGCGACACTCTCAGCAACGTAGCAACATTTTTATGCAACCATGCTTACAAATAAATGTTAACAATGAATAACTTTGCCCTAAAAACGACCTAGTATTTCAAGTCCTTGTTAGGAACAATACATTACTGATCCTTAAAGTTCCGACGCAACTCATTATGGACCTCAATTTGTCTGTCTTGGCCTTTCCGTCCACATCTGTTCGTGGCAGATGCTCGAGCGTGATCGATCGGCTCGAGTATGGAGTTAGTGCTGTACGCGTCATAAAGACTTGGGACTTTTTTAAAGTCAAATTATTCTCAAGAAAATAATTATAAAAATAGTACCTACAATATACTGTCATTCTTGACCTTTTTTTCTTTCTTTCTTCGTCTTTCATTCTTCTTACTCCGTAGCTGAACCATAGCCTTTCACAAACGAGCCTCATCATCCACTTACATTTTTTTGAGCACTTACGCTGCGCTCAGTTTGTGCGTGACCATACGATTACGTAATCGCACGAGTTGAATTCGAACGAAAACGCTTCCAAACTGAGGGTGGCCTTAAAATATACACAAACGGTACAACATTGCGTGGCTCTTGTGTGATGCTCTATAGCTTGCTAACCACTATTGTCAGTAACCCATTAATGACCCACTGCAGGGTCGGGTCTCCTCTCATTATGAGAAGGATGTAGGCCGCCGTCCACCACGCTGGCCTAGTGCGGGTCGGTGGACTTCATATGCCTTTGCCTTTTTTTTGTGAACTTTCAGGCATGCAGGTTTCCTCACGATGTTTTCCTTCACCGTAACAGCAGGTGATATTTAATTGTTATAAAGCGCACATACATTTTTTTACAAAGTCATTGGTGCGTGCTACTGGGATTCGAACCCGGACCCCTCGATTCGAGGTCGAATTCTAAGCCACTGGGCTGTCACCGCATGTGTTTGAACCACTATTGATGGATAAGAATTCCCGTCCATCAGCGGGCCGCTATTCAACTAATGCGGCTATTACAGAGACGAATCGGGATAGTGTGTTGGGACATCGTTCGCGAATTAGAGACGAGCTCGCCCGCTCTGAGTGATGGACGTCCTTAGTTCACAATCTTTAAAAATATGTTAGCACTTTTGGAAATCTCCATCGCAAGGCCTACGACGTACGAGCCTATTCCGCGGTTATATAGACCGACAGTAAAAGGCCACGCTCAGTTTGGATACGATTTTATACGAATTTAACAGTACGTTCACACACGAACAATTACGACCTTTGTAATATAGACTACAAGCCCATGGAAAAAATGTAACTGTGAAATAAACCAACGTGAATAACGCTTAGAAGGCTGTTACTATATCAGACAATAACTCTGAGCACTATGCGGTCATTTCTGAGCGGTACACCTGTACCATGATGAGAGATAAGGGTTGCGACCCTTGGCTTTAGAGCTTGGAAATATGTACGGTATTCATGGATAAAGTATCTGTATATACAAAAGGAATTACAAAAATGATGTACAGTAATAAATGACCTATAGGACCTATAGGACATTGTCAGTAACCAATTAATGACCCACTACAGGGTCGGGTCTCCTCTCACAATGAGAGGGATGTAGGCCCTTAGTCCACCACGCTGGCAGCCAACCCGCAGTAGGGGTTGGTGGACTTCACATGCCTTTAGGAACATTTTTTTTTGTGAACTCTCAGGCATGCAGGTTTCCTCACGATGTTTTCCTTCACCGTAACAGCAGGTGATATTTAATTTTATAAATCGCACATACCTTTTTTACAAAGTCATTGGTGCGTGCCACTGGGATTCGAACCCGGACCCCTCGATTCGAGGTCGAATTCTAAGCCACTGGGCTATCACCGCATAGGACATTAGGACCTATAAATTATTTCCATGGGCTTGTAGTCTTATACTATGGGAGCGCTCACACGGCTAGCGAGTTAGCCGTACGTTTACTTAGTCGTGGTCAATGTGAACACCCCCAGAGTATTTCACCTTAGTCCACGCTGTTATATTGAGCGTCGGTGGACTTCACTTGCCGTTGAGACTGTTCTGGAGGACTGTAAATCACTCAGGATTCCTTACGATGCTTTTCTTCACTACAATTGTAGCATGAAAACTTGTTGTACGTAGGTATACTACCAACCAAAGTTACCTAATGGGTGCAAAATCCCGATTACAAAATTTTTTAAGCTTGAAAATTTTTACAACAGAACAAAAGGAATTACTATAAGGATCATAATCAAATTTTAAACTTGCCACGATCTCAGGATCATCCCTTTACGACACTTCTGTGTTTAAGCACTGAATAATATATAGAAAGGGGTTGAATACCCTCCGCATCGTAAAGATAAATCATTTGGATGTTTAATAATTTTCAACTGAAATAAAATGATCTTAGTTTTAATATAAATTCAACGTATCCTATGTATCCCACTCCATGTGTCTCGGGAGTTCTATACGAGCTATATACGTTCTATACGTATCTCTTGCTTATCACAAGAACGACCTAGGAACGTCTTATACCTTTTGAAGGTTTCCCTTCGCCAAAAAAGGATCATGGAAGAGAGTCCTACTGTATTAGGCATAGGCAGCACATAAATTCAGATCGACAGGTGATCTAAAAATCGCAAAAATCGCTCTAGCACAAAACTCGACGGACCCATCGCTCCCCATTTGAAATCTGTTCGAGCGTCCATTTGTTTTAATAGATTACACCCATTTCGACAAACCCTATCCGGGTTCACTGGTTTTTTCGAACTAAATTTCTAGTTGCGTTGCGCATGAATCATATTGGCAGGTGTTTTAATTTGATTTCATCCTAAATTTTGTGGCGAATAAAATTAAATGTTATGCAATTTCTTGATATAATTAAACTTTTTCTTTGCTTTATCTTTTCTCTTTTTTCCTTTAATCTTTTTTTTATTTTAAAGAAAACTGAACCACAATCACAGCCCGCACTGCGTTTATTGCTAATTTGGGGAGGGTATACAAACATACTGATTTTACCTGGCTCTTTGAATGCCGTTTATCTGACACGCCAGTTTTATTGAGATATTTATTTCCGCGAATTTATCCACGTACGCTTAATAGAGAAAGAGATAGAGAAAGAACTCTTTGTGTCTTTGTGCGTGTCATCTAAACCCATGCACTTACGCTTTATCCTAATTAGCCTGCCGTTCGACGACAAAGAGACAATGCCTTGGTCGTACGACAGTCACGGTGTACAATTGTCCAACGTCATTGCGTATTGTTAGTAAGAACAGCTCCATTCAAAGAGCTGTGTTTGAAATCATATTGCAACAGCCAATCACAACAAGAACTTAGTTCGAAGACTGATTAATTTGTGGTTGATATTTGTCTGGTTCAGCAATAAAATAAGGCAATGGCTACACGTTACAGATAAAATCGCAGCGTCCGGCACTCAGACAATAGACGCGAATTGATTACGCCATCAGTGCGTTCCAACTAATGTCACTATTAGCCGGACAAATGGACGGTGATCCGGCCGCGTGACTGCTGCCGCTGGTGTCACTGTCCCGCTTTGTTTTCATTGGGAAGAGCAGGATAGATCTATGTTTGTATGGGTAGATACGAGACTGAATTATTTCGATAAATATTATTACCTATCTCGACTTTTCAATCATTTGTGTTAAACGTGGTACTATAATTGGTACTGCATTTGATGATGGTAATAGCCCAGTGGCCAAAATCTCGTCCCGTTTGTTACCCTGTTTCGAATCCCAGTAGTTAACAATGACTTTTTTAATAGTCACGTGCGCTTTATGAAATAAAATATCACCTGATGTAACGGTGAGGGAACACATTGTAGGGAATCCTTCTTGCCTGATATTTTTCCAAAATTTTCTCAAAGGCACATCCTTTTCGGGTGCTCGCACTAGGCCAGAGTGGTGGCCTAAGGCCTACATCATTCTTATTGTGATAGGAGACCCGATCCTCCAATGGGTTCTTAATGGGTTACGGAGAGAACATGGTACTTACTGAATTCAAATTTATACTATTTTATTACAGTATCTTTATAAACACATTTGATATTAGTCCATAGATTTCATCAGATACGTGATAGCTTAAAATGTCCAACAATGATTCAACTAAAAAATCCCAAGTCTTATTTCACAGCGCAGCGGTCGAATTTCATTCGTTTTTTGACTGAAACAAATTAAACTCGGTGTAAAAGTTACTTCAGAGTAAAATTTTATTCAAGACATAATAATAAAGTAGATAATTTTACAACCAGCTCAGCTTAAGACGCTAATGATAAATGACTAAGTATAACAATCTTAATCAAATTTTAAACTCGTCGCGGTCTCTGGAATGATCTCTTTACGACCCTTCAGGGTTGAGTGCTGAATTATGTAAAAAGGAGGTGTAATTTTTTGAGTCTGCTGCATATAACAAGTTAGTGGCTTAGAATTTGACCTGGAATCAAGGGTTCGAATCCCAGAGTGGCACGCAATAATGATTTAGTAAAAAAAAGTTATGTGCGCTTTATAAAAATTATATATCACTTGTCGTTACGGTGAAGGAAAACATCGTGAGGAAACCTGCATGCCTGAGAGTTCAGAAAAAAAAATCAAAGGCATGTGAAGTCCAGCGTGGTGGACTAAGGCCTACATCCTTCTAATTGTGAGAGGAGACCCGACCCTGTCCTTTATGGACCCTGTTCTTAATGGGTTACTGATATAACTTAGTTTAGTTCAGTGTAATTTTGGTAAGGACAGATCTTCTTCCAGGCTACACCTAGCTTCATGCCTGGAGAGCAGCCGTACTCCGTTTACGTCGTCTCTGAGTTTTGTGTAGATCTATGAAATGGACTTAGAAAACTTCGATAGCGCGATTCAGGATACCCGTGGCGTCATCTCTTGGCGACCGGCAAAAGTAACTACGATAGTTTAAAATAATATGTAGTTTATATGGTAAAACCGAAAAAAGGTTACCTTGGTGTCGACTGGAATAAATTTCAAACTCGATAAAGTCGTTACGGAAAACAGCCAAATACTCGTATAGGCTCGCAGTTCGGTTAATCCAACACGTCTATAGCTATGTTATCTGTTGCGTGTGGTTAAATTGACACAACTACGATTTTGCAGCTGTACATTTTTATAGGAGACCGCAAATTTTATATACTTACTGGGTGATTTGTTATGTGACGTATTCCCGCTAAGCTAAGGGCGTGTAGATAAACTCAAAAGCAATAATTTAAGCCATGTAAAGCTCTATCCGAAATTCAAGGGTTTTCGAGATATTTGAGTTTGATTGGATTTAAAGAAGTCACCTTCTTCAAATAAAGCTGACTGGATCTGAATAATAAACCGTTGGATTCAGAGGGTCCAGGACGGGGCGGAGTGCCGACGATTAGGGGAGGTCCAAGTCCAGAAGTGGATTACGGAGGGCTGAAATGATGATTATTATTAAGATATTTCACTTTGAAAGTGGTTACAGAATCTTTCTTGCAAATTGACTATCATATTTAATAAATCAAAATGAAAAAAAAAAATCTTAACGGTTTTATGAAGCAAAACATTTTTCATAGCTATACGAACAAAGTTCGGATTCGACCATTTTGCTTTATTTATAAAGGCTCCTTCTTTTAAAAATAGCTTTTTGGTGTGATTTAACTGCTTATCTTGCACTTTGCCTTTAAGCAGGCTTACATCAGATTCAATCATTCCATCCAACGGAATATCCTTTCGTTATCCTCATTCAAGATAATGGGGGATCAGTTGTTCTTCTTTGTCACTTAGCTTTTTATTCCCTTGGTGTTAGTACCAAGCACAGGAACGGTAATCCGATTAGGAGAGTTCTTTAGATAACGATGGTGTTATTGTTTGACTTATAGTATCGAATTACCGATATAACGAAGCTAGCCTGCTTGTGTGAATGGCTCGCTGGCTGGTCGGTTGCAACATGTCCCACTGCTGGGCAACACAACAGGGGCAAGCCTGGAGCATATTTTATCACGCGTGTTGCAAACTCATCTAATTTTAGGTCCACTCTTTTTCTTCGAAATTATTAATTAATTTTATTATCGGTTTTTTATTTTTACAAATGACTATTACTTAAAGCATTCGTGATATTTTTTGTAATATTAACTGAAAAATTTATTTAAGAAGTGCCCGAACAACTAAAAGTGTGAAAATTGAAAACGTGATGATATTAAAAAATATTAAATTTTCAAACACTGCGAAAACAGCTTGGCTTTTTAAAAATCCACTTAACATGTCCAAATAAATCATCAAAAAATAAAACCCCAGATAATAAATCATACAGAAGCGCTATTGTATTGAAGTGAAAAAAGTGAACAAAGCTAATACAATAATTTATGACACACATAATCCCTTCTGAAATACGAGCCTGGCTGCAGATAATAGCACGGCATATATTAGGCAAGTGACAGACATTCCACGGTATTATGTCTGAAAATTATCATGATCAATAAAATTATGCTTATGTAAAAAAATGTTTAAGTAGTATAGGTCCGCACTCAGTCAGCGTGGTGGTATAAGGCCTACATTCAGAGAGAAGACCTGACTGAAAAAAATGCCACCGACAGTAACAGCGTTGGGAAATATCGCGAGTAAATGTGCATGTCTGAGAGTTTTCCATAACGTTCTCAAGTACATCTGAAGTCCACCAACCCGCATTAGGTTAGCGTGGTGGACTATGGTCTACTTCCTTCACCTTGTGAGAGACGATCCGATAATTATAGAGGGTATAGGGTAGAAGACAAGGAAAGTTTGCGCTACTAGCCAGTATTTTAGAAAGTAGTAGAAATTTTTTTACAGTTTTATACTTAATTGAACCTCTTGAATTCTTATTAGTCATAAGAAGGTTCATCAAATGTATGAGATGAAGGCAATATTGGTGTCTGAGGCGATAGAATTTAATGGATCCTGAAGCAATTTTTTATCTGTTTCTAAAAAGAATAATTCTCTTTTGACTCTGAGGTTTGCCGTGAATAAATAAACAAATAGGTGCGAGTATTACTTTTAGTACTACATAGACCCTTTAATAGTTTTGTCGATGAAATTTGCCCATAAATTATCGCTAGTTCTAAGCCAAACACCTCGTATATTATACATGTTCATTGAATCGCATAACTTCCTTACAGCAACTCAGGTCGCAAACTTGCCTAGACATTAACAAAGCAAGTCCAGTTCAGAAGCAATTTAGATAACGAACGATTAATCGCTCGCAACTGATTAAAGAACGCTTTGTCGAAGGAATACTGAGCAGTCGTACGCACTGCTTCGGTGTAAAATTATATGTAAATTTCCGTTACTTACGAAGCTATCTTCAAATTAATTAGAATGCTTTTCGTATTTTAGAACTCATGATGGGATATTGAATATGATCTCACGTTTTTCCGTACCGACACCACCTGAACATGAGCATCTTTACCAGCGATGTAGAAAAAGTCGGAAAATACCTAAATAATAGAATAATAATAATTATTATGTAGATAAATGAATCACGCTTATTGAATACAATACTTACTTTTTGTTTTAATTTCATTCAAACATTTTTATTACATAATAATAATAATTATAATATATTATGTGTTACACGATAAAAGTCAAATTATAGCAAGTAAAAGAAAACAAGCATATAATACACCCATTTTCATCCTATACTTGTCTGAAAATAAACATAATTATAACTGTAACATTTTCCAACAAAAAAGCTGAATACAGACAGTGTAAGAAAAAATAAAATACAGAAAAGTGTAAAAACTTTATAACATCCCCAACACGAGGGTTTGGTTTTATTCCCTTCATTCTTTGTTTATCTTACAACTTTGAAACTTACACAGCCTTGTTAATGAATACTGTGGTTTATAATTTTCTTTTTTTACAACATTAATTTTTATTTTATTGATGTTTATTGTAGAAACATTAATAAAATGTTAATATGATGTTTATTGTGCCTCAAAATATTTATAATTGCTTGCCTATTTTATTTAAATAACAATAAAAATTTTGATAATCTCAAAACTAAAATTTGGCCCAACTTATACTACTACTACTTTAATGTCACTCTGTCTGACTAAAACCCATCACTGATCCTGCAAGGTCGGGTCTCCTCTCACAATGTAAGTTGTAGGCCTTAGTCCACCACGCTGGCCTAATGCTGGTTGATGTCCACTGTTTTTACATATCATTGACAAACATTATAAAGAACTGTCAGACATGTACGAGTAGGTTTCTTCACGATGTTTTCCTTCATCTCTTATTCTTCATTTTCTAAAACGCACATTGCTTAGGAATATCATTGGTGTGTGCCACTGACATTCGAATTTAAACCTCATCGTAAGACACCGATTTCGTAGTCACTGAGCTCTAACTACTTTTATTATTTATTTTAGCTACGGAACCCTGTAAACGTAGTGGAAGTTCAGACTATCAGTAAAGAGTTTTAAGTGTTAATTAACCCTAAGAAAACTTTCAGCCGAACCGCAGACCGAAGTCTGTTGTAAAAACTGTTAAAACTTTGCTACATCCCGCTGCGAGCTTTATTCACGATGAATTTCTCGTTTTTATAGACTCACTTTTGCCCCCGACTTCGCCCTTTTAATCGTATAGCCTGAGTAGGGTTTTTGAACACCTTTAAAGATGGCTCCACATTCAACTTTGATACGATATCGATCACATCAATATCGGTCTACCCACTTATTTTGGTGACGTTGTGGTGGTGAATTTGGTGATGTTTCGATGTACCTATTTGCGAAATTCGTGATATGAAATAAAAAAGATAATTTACATTTTTTCCAAGTAATAAAATGTTAGGTTTAGAGGATATAGCAAGCCGGCCTCTTAAACCGTCGAAAGTAAATATATTCTTCTTGACCTTTGTTTCGGCTGGGAAGGTATGGTTGCTGAAGACAATTCTACTTTATACGTGGCTATCATCTTAGTCCTCATGCGTAGCAAAGCACTAACATACAAACCCAGATAGAATTTCTTCTCTATTCGAAGTCGGATTTGGATGTCCAAGGACTGTAGTCACCACTTAACATCAGGTGTCTTGCATGCCCATTTGCTACTCTATTACTATAAAAATATATAAATTTTTTAAATGTTAACATTTCAAGTACTACCATAACGTTTGCAGATACTAATGATTAAACTAACACTGAAAATAAGCGCTTAATTTTACCGAAATTCCCAGACGCTTTTAAATTTGGGACTCAAAACTCTTAGATTAGATTCAAATTAACAACCCAATCAATGCCGCTAAATTACACTTCAATTTACATAAGATAAACTAACTCGAATCGGTTGTATTAAGGTTAGAATAATATTAGGATTCAGTAATAACATCTCCACAAACTAATTTGTTTGGATTAAGTTGTAACGTAGAATAGAGTACTGAGTTATATGCATGTGTAATATTAATACAGGTGTCTCAAAGGGCATGACTTTGAGGTAATAGAACATGAGGTTTTGATAGAATAGTAATTGGGTGAGTATCCAATAAGTGCTAATGTCTATAAACCACAGAAATCCGTGGCCGCAATGTTATGTAACGTACCTATCTGATATCAAATGGAAGCTAATGTCCATTCCAAATGAAAGAAGGCAGCAATATGTCGTTTGGTTATTGTACGTACATCTACGTAGGTATTTACCTATATCTATATTCTATGGACGTTAAAAATCATCTTAACATAAATTTCACGTCCCTCCAGTGTTTTTACGCTCACATGGTGGGCTGACCGCCATATTGGATTTAGCATGACATCACTTAGATAATCATGACTTATCTTTCAAACGAAATAAGTATGCAAAATTTCATCTTAATCTATTAAGATACCTACTTTAAAATTAAGTTGTAAGATTCGACCCGAACATACATACAAACACTGCAAGTTAAATTAAAGCTTTTAATAAACATGACCATATAGTTATTTTATATAAACACAAGCAACCAGGAATTAACACGTGAGTTACTAAACTAAACAGCACAGAGTAAAGCGAAAGAGGATGTGGCGATAGTCTGAAACTCGACGCAGAACGTAAATGTGTACTTGCTTTAATAAACGTTTCAACGCGGTTTTCACTTTGAATTGTTTTAAATCAAATGTTTTAGAATTTCAACTACCTGTACTACCTGTGTGTACATACTGAGCCCAGTGTGAGCCAGCCGAATCGAGGGGTCCGGGTTCGAATCCCAGTGGCACGCACCAATGACTTTGTTAAAGTTATGTGCGCTTTATAAAATTTAATATCACCCGCTGTTACGGTGAAGGAAAACATCGTGAGTGCCACTGGATTTCGCACCTGGAACTCTACTAAAAGGGCGAGGTTCTGATCACTGGGCTACTAAGAGGTCGAGGTTCTTAGACACTGTAAATGCCACAAGTGCTTACCACTGTACCGCTGAATTTAGATACCCTTTATGCATCCAAACGTAAACTATACTTATATCCTGGAGTATGTACCAGGTTGATAGTGAGCAATACAAAGAGTCTTGCTCACAAGAAACTCGTAGGAGAAAAACACGTGAACGAAACTTAACTCGACATCTGTTTTGAACTACCGTCAGACGAAGATAAGAATATCTGGTACTGGAAACGATTGAATGGAATTGAATTTAATTGAGGCATTGAATTTTTGAAGGGAAGGTAAAGCAGACTGCTGCGTATAAAATGAATTAAATAGTTAAAAAAAAACGCGTTTATACCATACTTTTCATCCATCATAAAATAGAAAATAAATTTTGATTAATTTTAATTAAGGTCAATGTAAGAAATTTTAGTGAATTCAGAAGAGTGTAAATAAGAAAAAAGACATTGTAAAAAGCATCAGGTGGTACAACCGCCTTACAGGCTTACGCCTGCTCTTCTTAAAGAAATTAAAAAAAAACAAAGAATAAGTACGTTTCAACGTTTTGTCATTTGTTTTTTTTTTCGTTTCGTCTTTGTCTATTAATGCAATTTTCTATTTCTGTGCGAAAAAAATCACTGTCTTTGTTTTTTTTTTATACTTTATGTGACGGTAACTGTCTGTTTGCTTGCTTTTCTTATAGAATTAAAAAAACTGTAGCTAATAAAACGTCTATCAATCTGTCACTAATCAAACGTCTATCGTCGTTTTTAGGTTTTGTTCATTAATGCGATTTTCTACTTCTGCGCTCTTAGTTCTTTCTGTGTCCTTTACATCTTTGTAAAAAGGTATCGGAACGCCATAAATTAGCGCCTTATCTGACTGACCATTCGCACATGCTGCCTCGCTCCCACACGAGGTCTCACTCGGTGCGAACATGTTCCTTTACTTAATCTAGTTCCTTTTTTGTTGCTTTCTTGTTAGTGATGTGAGCCTTCAGTATGCCGTCATTGTTATAGAGAGGTATATACTTATGTACTGCTAAAGAATTTTTTGTTCGTTTGTTTCTTTGAACGCCTTTGTCTAATACTACTGGTACATTTGAAAGGTTATTTTTTAATGTTAGTAACATTTTCGGGTAACGTTATAGGTACTTTTTATACTGCAACAAGTGTTTGTTTTGTGTGTTTTTTCTTCTGTCATTTTAAAGTGAGAGTGCTCTTTCGTCACCAAGGGCACTGAATGATACACGAGTCATTGATTTCGATAGATTCCAATTAAATAGGTTCCATTATAACTTTATAATGTCGGCTACAGAGGTTTCCATAAAAGCGACCCTAAATATGTTTTGCGTGAAATTTTTGAGGTTCTTAATAAAGTTATAAATATTTCTGAAATTTTAATTTGATAAATATGAACCTGAAAAAAGCATCACCTAAAATTAGAATAACCTACAAAATCAGTCGGAAAATTCCGCAAAGATACCAACAGATCCAACAAAACAATATTATTCCGACCTCAAAAGATTTCGATGAAAAAGCGACGATACGACGTCAGATTATGTGATTGGGCGGTTTGAGGACTTTGAGGAACGTCGACTCTGAAGCGCTGTAAAAATAACATCGGCCTAACGTCAATTTTCATTTGGCCCGAATTGATTCTATCAGCGTTTTGGTGGAATATAATCGCACCGCCGCCTCTGGATCCTGTCTGTTGACAGTCGCTGACGACATTCCCTGTGTAAACACAATTTGCATCCCGGACACCTTCCAATACGGAATATTGCGAGCCAATATTTAATTTCTGTATTGATATTATGAAATTGAAATTCTGACTCTCTAGATTGTTGTAATGGCATTCTGTTAAAAGCTTAGGTATAAGTTATAGATATTTTCTATTCCGGTGCTTAAAAAGTATACTTCTAATATTGTATAATCTAAGGGATTTTTAGTTAATGTATCAGTAGAATTTTGCTCGTAGATTTTCTTGCTTCATTTTTGAGTTACACAAAATTTTCCACCTTTTTTAGTTTTTTTACATTGCTTTTTTACCAATTTTTACAGCTTTCATTTTTAAAGGACAGCATCAAGAAATGAATATTCCAAAATTCTGCATTAATTTTGTCACCAACGGACTATAGGGTCCATTCAAATTTTCACAATTATAGAAACTACTAATTATATGAACTATGTGCTACTATATCAGTCATAGTCAATAATTATCCTCTTGTCAGTAACCCATTAATTACCCACTGTAGGGTCGGGTCTCCTCTCCCAGTGAGAAGGAGGTCATAGTCCACCACGCTGGCCTAGTACGGGTTGGTGGACTTCACATACCTTAGAGAACATTTTTTTTGTGAACTCTGAGGCATGCAGGTTTCCTCACGATGTTTTCCTTCACCGTAACAGCAGGTGATATTTAATTTTTTATAAAGCGCACATAACTTTTTTTAGTCATTGGTGCGTGCCACTGGGATTCAACCCGGACCGCTCGATTCGAGGTCGAATTCCAAGCCAGCCTGGACTATCACCGCCAATTACCCTCATAAACACTTATAATTATATTAAAACGTTAGACAAAAACGGCTTACCAAAGTGTACATTTTCTCATTCTGTCAACTGATTCCCATATAAGTACGCCTACATTGTTCTGAACGACGCCATAAAAATGTATGAGATTAATAACGATATTATCATGACCCGTCGTTGACATGGCTCCTCTTTCGGGGTCCTAAGCCTTGTGACATGCGCAGAATAACAACACGGGGCTTTTAGAAAAACGTTAATATTAGACGATTTCGTATCGACAGATTTGTTATAGGCTTTTGACACAGTGATGGGGTTGAACAGAATTCTGTTGATAGATATTAGAACTATCCAGGGAACCGAGGTACATTTATCCTCGTAACTTTGTTCTTCAGTCTTGTTCGTTGATTTGGGAAAGTGTGGTTGTCGGAGATGATTTTTTTGAGTCGGCCATCTAATTTCTCTTGAGAAGAGCACCGACAAAATTACCTTAGAAATCTCTTTTTCAAGTAAAATATAGTAAAATGGAAATACAGGGTTTCTTCAAGCGTAGACAGACCTGTATGCCAGTTTACTGCTAATAGAAAATTAAATTGAAAGCGCTTAGTATTCGTAATTTATTTACATTTCAAATACATCTCGCTTAAACATAAAATCGTTGCTAACCAACAAAATTAAATTTGAGGCTTCACTTAATATAAAAAGGTTCTGTAAAATAAGCCGTTTCCACGCCCCTACAAAATCCTCAAAGGACGCGAAAGGAAATTCTAACTCATCTTCGGCGAACACGCTGTTGACTTAGGTCCGAATCATAAATTTATTATGTTAACATATGAAAATGATATGCTGGTAGAGGCTCCCTCAGCGAAATCCTATATTTTCAACGGGTCAGTGTATGCCGATTGGTTTTTGCTATTCATCTTTGCGTCCATAGATTCCTTCAATTCGTGTTGGTCTAACATTGGCAATGTTATTTTGGCTAGTAAGCAGTTTCGCATGAGTGAACCGAATGTGATTATTCAAATTGTTTTGCGTGGCCTTATAAAGATGGGAGAGCGTATAAATATATTACGTTTGTTATTAATTTATTCTGTTTAGAAATATAAATGAATTCGCTATGAGTTGACCCTCTGGGGTTTTGAATTACTTAGTATTTATTTGGAAAACTGATTGATCGTTGTTTTATACGCAATAGAAGCAGTTATAAGCGATTGGCATCGTCGTGTGAATGTTTTCACAATATGCTTCGTCAAAATTACTACGTTAAATTTGATACAAATATTCGACGTAGTAACTTTCTCTTTAAATTTATTAATTCATAGTCTTTAGATGTTCAATATACACGGCACACCACAATGTTATGACAAACACTATAAAAGGTTATGTAGCACGTTCACTCTAATACTTCTCCCTTTCGCAAAATATTGCGCATAATTTCACACATATTGCGATTAATACTAAAAAACTTGGAGTTGCAACACAACACAAAGTAACTTTATACATTATGAATGAATAAGTGTCTAATGACAAAGGGTAACAATGGCGTCATATTAACAAGGAACTCCCTCCCGCGCATTCAGATAAGCGCAGTTCTCCAGTTCTCCACCGCTGGCCATCTGCACTGAGAACAAAGTTATCCTCTACAAAGTTGCTGAATTCAGTTCGGCACTAAAAGCTACACAATTGGGAGCTGCAACACCTATTTCCACAACCACTGGTGAAGAACGAGAAGCGACATGTCTTGACGATCAAGACACGGTAATATTATCTACAAGGGATTTGTAGCAGATTATTTATTTATTATTTTTTTGTTTATTTATTTAAACTCTTTATTGTGTGTGTGTACAATTGAAAGAGAGAGAGTGTGTGTAGTAGAAGAAACTAACAGAAAAACAATTCGTACTTGAATTTCGAGATGATTGAAAACATGAAAACTTTTTTGTAGCAACAAATACCTACCATAATTGTTGTTTAAAATTCAGTCATTTCAGGTAACTTTAGCGTAAGGGTTTTTACAAAATTTTTATTATTCGTTTTCAAAGTATGATTATTATCGATAATTTTATATGAATTTACTTACAAAATATTTCTGGTACGTTTAGTTTTTGTGATGGTTATATTATTATATTCAGTATTTTAAGACTGACTAAGGCGGTAGTAGTGTATAAGGTTATAGGTTTATAGATGGCAAAATTGTAGTTCTAGAAAAAGCTACATTCGAACGCCTTTGTAAACCGACATTAACAGACCATTGTGCTTCCATTCCACATTTAAATGTTCATCTCTGGCTATAAGGCAGGTCTCGAATAGACTTTAGATCGAGTTAGAAGTGGACGAGCACTACGCTCTATTTAACTTCACTTTAGTTAACGATGTCCTTGTAATTACCTCCTAATATTGGGACATTCATTTGCATCTGAGAACTGTCGCTCGTATTCAGTGTGGTTTGCGTGTGCAAGGCAGTCATGAGATACATTTGTTTTATGACGAGTGTTACATTTCTTTGTTATATTCGGTATGCTTTCAATGTAGGTATTTGGTGTTCGTTGGTGTTGCCAGAACTAATAAAATTCAAAAACGTTTACTCGCTCCCATCAACCGTGTGTCAACAAACGTTTTCGTTATTTCCTTTTTTTCTTGTATTCTTTTTTAGTATGGTGTTGGACATTAATGTCTTATTATTTTTCGCGTTTATTACCAGTATATTAGAAACTTCTGGTTCTTTCTGTTCTGTTCTAAAACAAATTGTAATCAGAATCCGTCCCGTTAGTGTCGTTATAAATTGTAAGTACAAAATTGTAGCAGAATTCATATGTCTCCTGCAATTTTTTATAAACTCACACAGAAATATTTCTTATGTTTACGAGGTGCGATGTATGAAATAGTGCAGAGCTATTCTCATGAGCTATAATCTCAGTGCGATCAGCTAAGTGTGAACAGCACAAAGCTAGACTAACGTCCTGCGCGATAAATTCCGAGCTAATCCCGACGCTGGTCTCAGCTCGCTTTGAACATGTGATTCTCCTGGAATTACTGCTAGCGGCTTTCATAACAGGGTTTAGATATGTATCATTTGATTTTTTGTGGTGAATAGGAAGGCATTATTATAAAAAATGTATTAAAAAAATTGAGCAACAATTATATCCAATTAAATTGGCAGGAGCTTATGAAGAAGAACCTCGAATGTCTAAAAATATTTGATAGAGATAAATCTTACGGTTTTTTGCGGTATTATACGAACGAAAGTTCAACCGTTGTCTTCCTTTTTAAACTTTTAATCGTTTGCAAAAATTATTTGATAAAGGTAAGTAAAACGTTATATAGGTATATGAAGTTAGCTAGATAGCTTTAAAATTTCCTCGGGCAGGAAACTCAAAATTCAAAACGCTGCAAAGTTACTACACTTAGCTTCGGTATCTTTACCAGAAGTTGTTCTCGACAAGCGTTATCTAAATGTGAAACTTGTAGATCCTAGTTTTTGAATTGCAAATTAGCAAAAGCCGCAGAACAAAAGTTGTCCAGTTCACGATACTAAACAACCCGTTTTACATACGCCTCGCGAACTCTCAAATACACGTAAAACACGATATGTGGGTGTATAGAGTTTGTTTGTAGTTGTTTGAGTATACTTACAGAATTATCTTTATTAATTTTCATTTTCATTAAAGCAGCAACATGCAGGAAAGCTAAGGTAACAGAGGTACTGTACCGCGACAAAGTTTGCACTCTGTTTTGAATAAACGCTGCTGATTTCAAAATCAACTGCTTAAATTTTGGAATTTCTTCCTGGAAATAAAACCAATAAAAAGTTAACCTATTTCTACGAAAATCAACTATCGATTGTACAGCGCTATTAAAAATATATAGAATAGAAATCACCTTTCCATAAAAATTCTCAGAGCAGACGAGAGAAATCATTACTTTTTCCCTATAAAGTTATAAAAAACTAGGCCAAAGCGAGTAAATCAGACGGCTTCCCCGTAAAATATTGGAGCAACTCCCATAAAGTAAGGGGCGCAAAATATAAATTTGTTCCAAAAATGTTTTTCGTAAATTTCCATAAGTGTACAGAATTTACGTGGCACTACGTTTAAGTACAGTAGAATTTCGTGCAATCACTTTTAGAAAGGCCTTTATGCTGAGTAAATATTAATGTAACTAGGTGTTTAATGGCATTGTAAATCTTAGTGTAGTCTTGTGTGTATCTTCTATACCATGGTCCATTTAGTTTCACACCCACGGAATTTCAGTGGAATTATAAGCTATTTTTTATAATAATTATCAATATACATGATAAAATGTTAAGCTACTTTATGTAGGCTTCAATAACTCAAAAAGTTCGTCACCAATTCAGCTCAAACTCTGTAAATTTTCTTGGACTAGATATAAAGGCTAAAATGATGACCAAATTTTCAGGATATGTAACAATCTCATGGTATAATAATAATTATGCCTAAGGCAGGAATTATAAGCCAGCCAATAACTAAGCTTATCCTTTTTGTGAGTGAGAGGCAAGAAAGAGAACGAAAAAAACGGGTTGCAAACAAATCAACGCCATACATTTTGACGAAAGCCTCGCCCCTTAAAATGTATTCTTGCCCGAATTATAAACTCAAAGTGTTCCCAAATTAAATAAAGGTCTCAAGGAGTGATGCGTAACGTCACACGTTCCTTATTGAGTTAACGAGTGTCAAACGAAGTGGGACAAAGTTGGGTCCCAGTGGAGGTTGGTGAATATGCGTTGATTGTGCTGCGAGGAAATCTTATCTTAAAGATAAATAAGATTTCATCCTTCTTCCTAGTCCTACTTTTATAGTTTGGTTCCGTCTTCCTTCTTATACAACGTTGCGTGTTGTAACTTTTTGATCACAAATATTGAATCAGAATCAGTTTTTTTAAACCTACTAGTGTTGTAAATGGGAAAGTTTGTGAGGATGGATTTTTCGCAAAAATGGCTAATGAAATTTAGATAGTAATTATTTGGTTTGTCTTTAAGAATGTCCTACTTTTAAAGCTTGGTTCCGTGTCGTGGTTTCCCATATTTTTCGGTTGGCTTAACGAATAATGAATCAGAATCAGTTTTCATCGGACATAACATGTATGGTAAAAATATTGTACTGTATACCTACTCGTAAGTGAAATACAGCGCAAAAAATTGTATATTATTTTATTGTGTGCTAATAGCGTCACTACATAGATGTGGTTCTAAGTGAAGGTATGAATTTTTTGTCGCTTTAGTGGAAGGAGAAAAGAGAACACATTTTAATTTAACGTATATCTCTTTAAACATTAACATCAACCAGCTTTACGAAAATTTCCTCCCTTAAAATTTACTCTCATTGGAATAATGTGAATTGTTACAGTCATGTTCCTTATTGAATTAGCGTGTGTCAAATGGAATGGAACAAAGTTAATTGAGCAAAGATTATCTCATTCTGATTTTAGATTAAGATATAGTATATAAATACTGTAGTACTTAATGAATATGTGTCATTTTACAAAAATATCTTACCATCTTAACTCAAAAGTTTTTAAGACGCCGAGTATTTGAAGTACGAGTAGGTACTCGTAAATTTAGACACTTTACTTAATGATAAGGCCTTCTAATTAAGACAGGAGATCCGACCCAGTAGTAGGTCATTAATGGGTTACTGCCATGACTAAATAAGTGAACTACTTAATAATCGCATCAACAGTAACTTTCTAAGGAAAGTTTCAAAAAACTGCTATTGCTCTTTTGGTCCGCAACTAATCTAATCAGAATATATACGTACAAATGGCGAAAGTGCCGAACTTTCGTAAAGTACCCCAAGGATTATTTATGGAGTTATTGATTTTTCCACAAAAATTGAGTTACTCGACTTTGCGCGGGCTTTTAGAGAAGAGAGAGCTGAACTTATTAGAGATACAGATTAATGTTGCTGTGGGGATTTTAGAAGTTATAAATGGCTTACGGCTTAGCCGAAAGCGGGGGTAGCCCAATGGCTAATAATTCGGCCTCTTAGGTGGGGTGGTTTACACGGGCGACTAAAGCCGCATTTGGCCGCACGGCTAAAATCGAATGTCTAAATTCGGCTAGGTCGCAAGTGACTATACTCGTGTAGATCGGTTTTGTGAAGGCGGCGGTTTGTGAAGCGACCAGTCGCACGGCGAAAATCGACCCGTGTAAATCCCACTTTACTTCCCTTAGGTCCCGGTTTGAATCCCAGTGGCACACACCAATAACTTTCTTAAAAAAAGTTATGACCGTTTTCTACAATTAATATCACTTGCTTGTTGTATGCTTGAGAATTCACAAAAATGTTCTCAAAGGCCTGTGAATCTGAAATAATAAAACGAAAATATACAACTTGTAAGCTTTTATACTTCAAATCCATTATGGCAGTTCTTATTTTCAATATCCGTGTTCTTTTTCTTCCTCTGCTTGGCCAGTCTTAGCTCTTGAATTGACCGTGAAGGCCATAGCTTCAGCCATCTGCAGCAACCGCTTACGAGCTCTAAACTCCGTCTTACAATAAATACATACATACATACATACTGGCACGTCGTTCATACCCACACCCGACTGATCCCTGAAACACCGAAGTCGATATCCATATTTACCGAACACAAGGGGAGCTTGATTCCAACAGAGAAACTTCTCGATTTAATTTATAAACTTGTTTGCTTCAACTCTTATCGAGTGTGGGGAGTTTCAAGAAGTCGTACAAAATTAACGGTGTTGCTACATCGCGGGCTGGCGAAGGATGAACGATTAACCTATTGAATGTCCAGTAAACAGACACAATAGTTAAACAATAGCAGTCGGACCACCAGTGGTTCGATGCAAATTAATAGTTTAATGAATACATTAAAAAAGGATGTCGAAAATCGGTCCACACTTAGTTGGAGAAATGAGGTAACAAACACAAAAAAAAGGAAAAATATCCAGACGAATATAGAACCTCTTTTTTTAAGGCGGTTAAAAATGGTTTTTTAGTCAAACTAGAATAGAAAGCTTTTAAATAGAGCATAATTATTCATCTTTGATACAGATAACCGGCATTAATTTTGTATTTTTTTTTCCAAGCTAATTTGTTCCAAACATGACATTGACACTACACACTAAGTGAAAAAATGAGGTCATGATTTTGATAGGCTATAAACGTGTTCATAGCAAGTCATCAAATTGGTCAAAATAAAAAGGGAAAATGGACGTAGATGTCAATGGATAGCATCCTATTGATCCCCCCCCCCCCCACAGCACATCGTTGTCTGCTACTACTGCTACTGCGTTACTCACTCACTCGTTAGTCGTTTGAGGTCGGGCTAAGGCCTCATGGTGGCACTGCGCGCTCCAAAGAGTTTGATATTGGAAATAATCTTCGTGGGATTTGTTCTCTGAAAGTTTTGATTTTCTATGGTCTTGTTAGGATATATTCGCGCGGCATTTCGTGTTCATTGAGCTCCTCAATCGATGTGGAATGTGATCCCCTTGTGGGTTTCTTTGCGATGTTTTCGTAAAATTTTCTTGATTTTAATCTCATCAGTGCCCCGAGCACGAGCACTGTCGTCAAAGTATTCAAAAACTTTACGGGTAGGAAGGGAAGATGTCAGACAGACTGACATATGACATACTAATGACTGACCGTATGTTTTACCGACTTTGAAAAAGGTTTTTCAATTTCAATTCAATTCAATTCAATTTATTTAAAATCAGACAAAGTCCACAAATGTGTTAGTAAGCATCTTATAGCCTATGTTAGTAACCAAATCAACCAATAATAATAATAATGTCACAAAATAAAATAACATAAAATAACATTCAAAACAATATTAATTACAAAATTATAATTATACAATTAAATTCAAAAAATTATTTAACATTAAAAATTGTTGGCCTTGAGTGCATGTGGCACGTATTCCACTTAATCTAATTATGGGGCAGTCGGCCCGTTTAAGAGTTTTGGGTGACGTTAATAAATGTATAATAATAAAATATACCGATTTGTGAATCTAAATAATATAGTAACGAGATAAACATTTAATATTTGGGATTGGCTTTGACTGTCGGTTCTAAATAAATCATAGAGCACAGACTACATAATATCTTTGATTTCGACGAACTGCGATTAAATTTGCCCAATGACCTTTAGGATTTCCAGCGAATCCCACGAGTACAACTCAAAGGTAAACTTCTAAGAATTTGACGAAGGAACGCTATAAAAGGAATGATCGATCACAAGCCACCCAAATTATTCAACGGTTAGTTTTAGCGAACTTTCCTTTAACTCAACTGAAAACGTTTCTGTTTAGAATCAAGTGTAAATGCGAAATCCCTTAAGCTTAGATACAAATTTACCAAAACAGCTCGGACTGAAAATTAGCAAATTGAATCTTAAACGTATACATATAAGGAATTAGGATGTGTGAAATATGAGTTTGTTTCTGAGTAAATGTGAGCGAATCCAAATGGAAACTTTATTTGAGAGCGACAATTGCCCAACTAGGTTTTAGTGATATAAAGATCTGTCTCACAGAGAAAGATTTGCGTTAAAATATTTTTAAATTTTTCATTGCTCATTCGACTTTTCTTTTTACTTAAATTGCTTTTTCAAGAAAATCAATTGATTTTATTCATAAAATTTATTCATTTTATTTGATGTTACTCTTTTCATGTCTGATTTTTTTAATAAATTTAAAAGTGTTATAGTAAATTACACTTTCCAGTTTTGATCTTAGACGTTTCTCGGTAATAATTATTATCGGTAATTAGACTTCAGCGATGTAGAAAACTTCGATAGCGTGATTAAAGATACCCGATTAAAGATCTCTTAAGGAATGGCGAAAGTCACGATAAGGGTTAGATATCTATATGTCGGAGAGGGATTCAAGCCAAGTTGATTACTGGCCATACAATGCTAGAATGTTTAGAACCTTATTTTGAACTTGTTTTAAAAAAAAAGAGTAATCTGTCAAAATCTTGTTTGGAATGTCAAATTGATTGTAAATAGATTTTCTACGACATCTTGTTGTTGTATTGTGAATTGTGATAATTATTATTGTAATGTAATGGAATGTTTGCGAAATAAGCTGAAAGTAGAGGATAACTCAGAGCGTGGTCGGTACACGTTCTAGTTCGCCATGTATTGTGTGGAGTTGTTGGAGATTCGAGGGATTATGGGGTCGTGGTGGACCAGTTGTGAGTTAAGGTTCTGGTGGAGTATGAACGGTGTCACGAACTCGCTGCTCTTTATCAAGAGTTTGAGGCCATCCATGTAGATGTTAAACTAACTTGTACGTGTGTGAATATTGTGATACCTTGAATAAATACTGTGACAACCTTAAGTACTTTGTTTGTGCTTGCATTATACCCAAATGACGCCCACTGCTGAACACGTAACCACTAATGATGATGTCGAGTAGAATGGTCTTTCTCCGACATATATATTTACATACGTGGAAAACTGCAATAGTCCTTCTACCTATAGATTAACGCCGGAAATTAACCGATCTTTGAATATAGATTAAGATTTTATTGGTTCGAGTTGTTGAGATGCTGTTTGATTGCCTAGCAACCAAAAGTCAGTAGCGGTGATAGCCCAGTGGCTTAGAATTCGACCTCGAATCGAGGGATCCGGGTTCGAATCCCAGTGGCACGCACCAATGACTTTGTAAAAAAGTTATGTGCGCTTTATAAAATTAAATATCACCCCCTGTTACGGTGAAGGAAAACATTGTGAGGAAACCTGCATGCCTGAGAGTTCACAAAAAAAATGTTCTCAAAGGTATGTGAAGTCCACCAACCCGCAGTAGGCCAGCGTGGTGGACTACGGCCTACATCCCTCTCATTACGAGAAGGAGACCCGACCCTGTAATGGGTCATTAATGGGTTAATGGGCAATCTAATGATAGGTATAGTTTGTAGTAAATCGTTGTCCGCTGTTGTGGCGACAAGTTGGTAATTGTTGAGATCAAAGTTGGGATCGCTTAGCGACTCCGAGTTGAATGTAACATTTTAATCTGGATTCCGGGTTCACTGGCGATGTTTAGAATTGAGATTTATATGTAAGCATTTATCTCCATTTGATAAAATCATTTAAGCATTTATCTCAATTTATTTGAGAGCGACAATTGCCCAACTAGGTTTTAGTGACATAAAGATCTGTCTCACAGAGAAAGATTTGCGTTAAAATGTTTTAAAGTTTTCATTGCTCATTCGACTTTTCTTTTTACTTAAATTGCTTTTTCAAGAAAATCAATTGATTTTATTCATAAAATTTATTCATTTTATTTGATGTTACTCTTTTCATGTCTGATTTTTTTAATAAATTTAAAAGTGTTATAGTAAATTACACTTTCCAGTTTTGATCTTAGACGTTTCTCGGTAATAATTATTATCGGTAATTAGACTTCAGCGATGTAGAAAACTTCGATAGCGTGATTAAAGATACCCGATTAAAGATCTCTTAAGGAATGGCGAAAGTCACGATAAGGGTTAGATATCTATATGTCGGAGAGGGATTCAAGCCAAGTTGATTACTGGCCATACAATGCTAGAATGTTTAGAACCTTATTTTGAACTTGTTTTAAAAAAAAAGAGTAATCTGTCAAAATCTTGTTTGGAATGTCAAATTGATTGTAAATAGATTTTCTACGACATCTTGTTGTTGTATTGTGAATTGTGATAATTATTATTGTAATGTAATGGAATGTTTGCGAAATAAGCTGAAAGTAGAGGATAACTCAGAGCGTGGTCGGTACACGTTCTAGTTCGCCATGTATTGTGTGGAGTTGTTGGAGATTCGAGGGATTATGGGGTCGTGGTGGACCAGTTGTGAGTTAAGGTTCTGGTGGAGTATGAACGGTGTCACGAACTCGCTGCTCTTTATCAAGAGTTTGAGGCCATCCATGTAGATGTTAAACTAACTTGTACGTGTGTGAATATTGTGATACCTTGAATAAATACTGTGACAACCTTAAGTACTTTGTTTGTGCTTGCATTATACCCAAATGACGCCCACTGCTGAACACGTAACCACTAATGATGATGTCGAGTAGAATGGTCTTTCTCCGACATATATATTTACATACGTGGAAAACTGCAATAGTCCTTCTACCTATAGATTAACGCCGGAAATTAACCGATCTTTGAATATAGATTAAGATTTGATTGGTTCGAGTTGTTGAGATGCTGTTTGATTGCCTAGCAACCAAAAGTCAGTAGCGGTGATAGCCCAGTGGCTTAGAATTCGACCTCGAATCGAGGGATCCGGGTTCGAATCCCAGTGGCACGCACCAATGACTTTGTAAAAAAGTTATGTGCGCTTTATAAAATTAAATATCACCCCCTGTTACGGTGAAGGAAAACATTGTGAGGAAACCTGCATGCCTGAGAGTTCACAAAAAAAATGTTCTCAAAGGTATGTGAAGTCCACCAACCCGCAGTAGGCCAGCGTGGTGGACTACGGCCTACATCCCTCTCATTACGAGAAGGAGACCCGACCCTGTAATGGGTCATTAATGGGTTAATGGGCAATCTAATGATAGGTATAGTTTGTAGTAAATCGTTGTCCGCTGTTGTGGCGACAAGTTGGTAATTGTTGAGATCAAAGTTGGGATCGCTTAGCGACTCCGAGTTGAATGTAACATTTTAATCTGGATTCCGGGTTCACTGGCGATGTTTAGAATTGAGATTTATATGTAAGCATTTATCTCCATTTGATAAAATCAAATTCCCAAATATATAACTTGTGGATTTATCGCGAAGCTCAGATATTTTGACAGCATTTTACATGGAGCAACGGAATATTATTTATATTGAATTCAAATTTTAAAAGAAAGAAAACACACATACATACACCCATGAAATTTGGTAGACTTGTTCGGAAGCCGTACTAGACCAACATAATAATTATGTTAAAATTGTGCAGTTCCGAGAATATTACATACATACGTGTCGAATTGCTAACCTCCTTTTTTGAAGTCTGTAAACGTGCGTGTTACTCGGTTGCGGAATTCATAAATGATAAAAGTCAATTAAGTAATCCAATAAGCTGAAATCATAACTCAATATAACATGTAAGTAACCCAAATAATTTAAAATTAACTAACTCTAAAAATTAACTGACACTAATTTAAATCTAATCTAGATTACTACAGTTATTTTTATTGTTTAAATTTACGTACTTAAAAAGGTGAATATGGATTGATCTAAATTAGTTATAATAAATCTTTTACAAACCCATATTCGTGAAAATAAACGTTATTTCATTTCACTTAATTTCAAAACTTTTTCGGTCGTATACGATGTACCCATACGATGTAAGTACTCACTACTCAGGCAGTAGGACTATGCGCGCAGAGTAAAGTGTTTACTTCATAATTTGTGTGCATTTACGGAGCATAAATCTTAAGCATCAAAGTTTTGGACCAACTATTACTACAGCTTTAATAACTAAAACTATAAATTCTAATTCAAATTCACATTCAAAACACGCTATTGTATATCTTTATTCTACAGGTCCGGAAAGTATTGCACGTAATTTATAAGTATTGCAGGTAGATAACTATACAATGGTTAAGTTTTTAACCCAATAAGGACCCACTGAAAGGTCGGGTCATCTCTCACAATGACAATGTAGGTCTTAGTCCACGCCGCTGGTCTAATGCGGATTGGTGGACTTCACTTGCTATTCAGAACATAATGAAGAACTCTCATGCATGTTTTCCTTCACCTATTTGACATCAGTGAAACATTTATCATAATTATCATTTATTTAAGTTTACCTATCATTTATTAGGTTGATAAACTAATCTCGAAGTACCTAATAAAATTCTTAAATATTTTTTGTGTATTTCTCATTTATCAATTTATTATTTTTTTGTGTTTTCGACTTGTCTGACTTTATTTAAAACTAGCTGACCCAGCAGGCTTCGCTCTGCCAATGAATTATTTTTTTTTTTTTTTTAATTTAATAGCCTATGTTACTAGTTTTTGAGTTTATTCGTTAAAAACATACAAAAATACAAATGTTCCCTCTTTATAATACATATTAGTATACAGTATAGATTTAATTGTAGCGCGTTTCTACTGATGCTAGTTTTCATCTAGTTTCATACCGGGGGCGTAGCTCAGATGGTAGAGCGCTCGCTTAGCATGCGAGAGGTACCGGGATCGATACCCGGCGCCTCCAAACGCCAAGTCAAAGATTTTTAAATTCCAAAATTAAAAATAAGCGTCATGTTTTACTTATAAATAAATAACATTTTTAATAATTATTTCATTACGCCCGCCCCAGCGAAATAGCCTAAACTAATTTTTTAGTGTTTTTAGAAGTAGCAACCAAGTATTGAACTATTTCCTAATTTCGTGTACGCATAATTTATGGCACATGTCAAATTAAAACTTTACTAAATTGTGTCGAATTTTGATTACTTGGCAATTTTTAATAATAATATAATTTTGAAATAATAATAATAATAAATTCATGTATACTTTCTATACATAAATAATTTCGACGTTTTACATCCAGCCAGGGGTCCTGCACCTTTTAAAGAAAAAAAGATCAACTGTCGTGATTTTAATTAAGAACATAACACTCATTGAATACAACTCTTTATTGAAATTGTCATTAATCAACGAAAATATTGCATGAAAAACAGTTACGTAAAACTCAAGTTAAACAACCGTTAAGTGATTACTCGAGCGAGCAAACAAGTGACAAATGTTGTTTTTAACAATGCAACAACCAACGACTCATGGTTCAGTTGTAATCATTTATATTTTGATAGCTTTACGCTCAATTTGTTCCTTTATTTACGATAGTATGCGTTAAAATTATTGTGCACTATCAAGCCTGGCCCACTTCCCGTGTAGGTATCAAAAATGTACCTACACTACAGCGGCCTTTCCGAAACGGCTAGTCAGTGGGGCCTCACGCGCGACATGCGAGTGACGTAGGTACTTCATTTGTTCGTTGCATTGTTTTAAATATGAAGAAAAAGATTCTGTGCAGTGTTTGATTGTCTTAACAAGGATAGCGATTTAGAGTCATTTATTTTTTAAAAGAACACAACCCTGTTTTTAACAGAAAAAGTAACAGTTGTGCGATAGAAAGAGATGCAAGATGTAGGTATCTATGAGCGTAGGTGATTAAGCGCTGCGCGATCTGAATTGAACTTAATCGTATCGTAGCTAGAGTCTATATTTCTTTAAATGACTTTTCGGAGTGGGCCTTCTGTACTTGTACTATTATGTATTCTGTGGCACTATGTCGAATATTTTCTGATTTTTATCTGGTGTATGATAGTGGTTAGTTATCAACTATCATCTATGGATTCGAAAATAATTTTCGATATTTGAATTACGATTTCAAAATCGATTTCGAATATTCGATTTTAAATATTTGGAAATCTGTTTGATTTTATATAGGCGATATTTATAGGGTGAATTTTTCAAGTGTGCGTGGATGGGGAAAACCGAAGCTATGAGGATTAGCGAAAAAATACTGAAAGGATTCTATGGCCCAATTTTGATGAAATTGCAATGATTGGATTTTTGAAAAATCAAATTGCCAAGACAGGAATTAAACCCGATGACTTTGAAAAATACACTAAGTATATTATTTCACCATTCCATTCCACCATTTTTAATTAAATACGTTTTTTTCATAAAAAACTTAGTATTCAAAATGGTCATTGTTCCCAATTCATAGCTCAATTTCATTTCTAGGATTGTGTTGCATTTAGTATTTATTACCTACAATTATTTTTATTCAGCATTAAAAAAATTAACCAGTTTAAAATATTGCAATAAATTTCATGATTTATGCCTACAGATTCATTTTCAAGTAAACCGCCATATTACTATTTAGTTCAAATCCCATCTGGTACCAATATTTGCGTTCGCGATTAGTATTTGTTATTGACAGAAGCCGTTGTTTAACCGTCTGTCCCTAGGGGTTAATTAAAAACAGGCTATATTGTTACTGTGTACAATCAGCAAAATGTTATTTGACGTTCCATTATTGAACTAAGCCTTTGTTTCTATGTTTAGTATGTAGCGGCGTGATACCTACAATAATATGAGCGCGCACCTCACATGAAATGTTGACCACGCATGACGACGTAACCAGCGAACGTGGTAAACAATAGAACACGTCACACGCGTTATACCGAACTGGCCAATCGTAAGACGTATCCTCAAACGCGCTATCAAAGTTCCATGGAATCCCTGCATATATACAAATGGTCCGAAGTTAACATTCGGACCGCGGTCTCCAGGCAGAGACATCGCTTGGTGGGAGATCTCCCCTTTTCCTCCAAAAGTAGATTCTATTAGGCATTGAAGCGCACATAGCTATAGCCCCGCTGCTTGAGTAGATCGCAAGCGATCAAAAAAGCTAAGCAACGTCAGTACCTCGATGATTGATGGTTTGTGGCGAAGTAATGCGCGTTTTCCTTCTTACTTCTACGCTTTTATGTTAAATAGTCGGTCCCGGTTATCGATAAGATAGAAGTCGTTAAAGATAACGGATTTTAAATGCACTCCCATAATATGGGTATCTAGAGAAAGGGTATCTAGAAGTAGCCGCAGAAAATGCTAGAGGGAGTTTCGGCTGGGGAGGTATGGTTGCCGAGGCCCCAGGTAGGATTTTTTCCACTATTTGAGGTTAGATATGGACGTCCTTGGGCTGCAGTGGCCACTTAAGGCCATGTCTACATGGTACTCAATTAGTATAAAAAATAAAAGCTTTTTTTAAATGTTTTAAACATGAAATTATCTTCATAACCAGTGTTCTTCTAGACATTGTCTCCATGTCCGAAGGGACAAGGCAAAAACTTGTAGAATATACATGTTTTTCACCATACTGTGACATACGTGCTGAAGTGTAACTCGGGTAATTTGTACATACCCTCCGATTACAGGGTCAGTGAAACATGATATATTTATGAAAAAAACATGATAATATTTTTATAAAAAAAAAGAAATATAAATTCGATTAGATATAATTTATTGAAATTTGAATTAGACACGTAATGATTGTGTATGTGTCCATGTTAAAGAACTCAAACTTGTGGTAATTAACGTACGTGATGTGTTTTTTGATGAATTTCATTGATTTATAATGCATTTTACTTAAAAATAAAAATAGAATTAGTGCAATCTTCTCCATAATTATAAACTTTAATTGTGCCACATTTCTAACTGCTACGTTCGCGTAGTGAGCTACCAATTATACCCAAAATTTTCGCTTCACGTGTTAATGTTTAAGATAATGACTATCCGATAATGATTAAAGTAAACAGGCCCTCGCTAATGATATATAATTCGGATAACAAATTTTAATTACCTAACGAATGTCGACGGTAATTTGTGGATAAATTACATCATTTATTTAGTTTGTCATTCGCAATGTAGATAAACTCTTTCGATATTTGCCTTTTTGTTGTTGTTTTAACCCATTAATGACCCACTACAGGGTCGGGTCTCCTCTCACAATGAGAGGGATGTAGGCCGCCATCCACCACGCTGGCCTACTGCGGGTTGGTGGACTTCACATGCCTTTTAGAACATTTTTTTTTGTGAACTCTCAGGCATGCAGGTTTCCTCACGATGTTTTTCTTCACCGTAACAGCAGGTGATATTTAATTTTATAAATCGCACATAACTTTTTTACAAAGTCATTGGTGTGTGCCACTGGGATTCGAACCCGGACCCCTCGATTCGAGGTCGAATTCTAAGCCACTGGGCTATCACCGCTGTGTTTTGCCTTTAATAAGCTTTATTTGAATTTGGTTTGGCTGTTTATTACCAACGTGCAGGTAATTTGATGAGTAATTGCCGTTAGCAAAACAACGTTCTTAATAGATTACTATTAAAAACGTTGTACAAACGTTGAACAAGCCGTAATAGACCAACATAATTAAGTGTTTATTCGACGGAAATGAAAACAACAGAAAGTAATTAAAAAGAACAAAAAAGAAACTTAAATAAATCTTAACTAAGTATTAAAAATATCTATTTACAGAATACAATAAAAAAAAATTATGCAAATATTGTGCAGTTCCGTTAATATTACATACGAGTACAGTCATGTCGAATTGATGACCTCCTTTTTTGAAGTCGGTAATAAACAGTCCTCTAATGAAGAGTTAATCGGATTGGGATTTACAAGTTTTAATTAATTAATGTCAGTTAGTGTGGACGTGTTCCTCGGTAATTCAGTTCGTCATTGATGGAGTGGATCGCAACATCTCGTTATTTAGATAATAGTGTTCTTGTTACAATATTTTGCTATTAATAATTATGTACAGGATATAAGAAAATCAAAATTAACTTGCCCGACAATTTTGGCATGATAATAATTTAAATTATACGAGATAGTAATAATAATAATTTTAAATAGAATAAACATAAGTATATGATTCAAATATAAAGCGATTGTGATTAAAATATTATTGAATATTACTTAACCACACCCATATATTAAAAACAATGAATCAATAAAAAACAGTAAGTACATATCTTTATGTGACTGTAAAAATCACGATCAAAAAGATAATACGAGTAGTTTGTAGGTATATGATACATTGAGCATCTTGCAGTTGTTAGAACACTATGTAAATATGTCCATACAAACGCATATTCATATAAAGGTACAATATAGATCTAGACCAGAAAATTTACACCCCTTCAAAGGCGCCACATTCATACTTGATAAAGCCACAACAATAATCGATGTTAAATTGTTGTCATTCACATAATTTCCAATAAAATAAAATAGTTTTTAAGTTTTTCGCACTAGGCGAGGTGCACAAAAACCTTATATAGGGTATACAACTCAAAAACACTAACTAATGTTTGATTGGATTGGGATTAACAAGTTTTAATTAATGAATGTCGGCGTAAATGTGTGGACACACTCGTCGGTAATTTAATTGGTCGTTGATGAAGCGAGCCGTTGACACGTTTATTGTTTTTCTATTTCTACTTATTTCCTTGTGATATGTTCATAAGGAAAATCTGAGCTTTTTGTTTCATAGTTACTTAGGTGCTGCTAAGTGGAGCTTAAGTTGATTTGTGATTCACGTAAATATAAGCAAATGGCGCTAGTTGTCACTTGTCACTAATGATAGCAATAACAGGAATATTATGTATTGCTGCCGATAAATAAAAAAAATGTATTGAAGATAAAGAATACAAAATTTTAAAGTAATCTTTGTAATTTAAAATTCAGTTTTTGCTTGTGCTAATTTATGAGCCAGACTGCAATATAACATATCAACTATACCAACTATAACTTTTTTTTAAAATTCAAATAAGCTTAATTTTTCAAAGGTTTTCAAAGGTCATCAATATCTTAAAAATAATGACTTCGTCGTCATAAATATCTTATAAATAATTACCTACTCACATATAACATAATTATGTATAAATAACAAGTAATTGGTCCGTAACTTCTAAATCTACACAAAGACCAACGTACTGATAGAACGGTAATCGAATTGGGATTCACAAGTTTAAATTAATGAATGTTGTCGCTTTAATTTGTGGACGTCCAACGTTTAGCCCAGCACTAATTGAGTGTGGCGTCGCCGTATTACCGTTCGTTAGCTTGTATTTGGTTTGCAGTTTTAAATTTATTAATTTTTTGCCACTGACTGTACAAATGGCGCAAACAAATTTAACTAACCAGTTAAATTTGTTTGCGATAAAATCAAATACTGTTTTATTGCGCTTTTGTTTTTTATAAGTGGACTAGTAAAGCGTTGTGGTTAATTTAAAAATTGATAGATAAACACTGTTATTAACATTTTCTTGTCTTTTTTTTTCTTTTTTTTAATTCTTAAGACAGAACAGAAAGAAGACAACAGTTTTTTTAATAGTAATTGAGTATGCAAACCACCTGATATGAAGTGGTCACTGCAGCCCACGCCCGAGTCCAACCTCAAATAGAGAAAAAATCCTATCTGAAGTTGTATGCAGGTACTTTGCTACTCACGAGGACTAACCATCCACCCCAGAGGCAATCATACCACCCCACCTGAAACACAAAATATGAAGAACATGCTGAAAGGACGGGTTTAGAGGCTGGCGGTAAGGTACTTCCCCGGACTAGCTGCTATGGCTCTACCACCTAAAACCTTTGCTTACGTTAAACTTACGTTACGTTAAAACATAAGATACGTCTTTTTATGATACACTTTTTATGGCAAGGTTGTAGTCGACACATTGCTTATTTTGATAAGTGAATTTGCAGGTCTCGAATATTTAATCCCCATTTGTTTCATGTAAGCTTTTCATTATTATAATTTTACGAATGTTATTATGCAAATACTAGTATAACATTTCCGTTCAATCGAACCACATACCGACTGCTTGTATAATGAATATCAAATTATCATCAAGGTGGTTACGGACTTGTGTTACGGAAAGTAACATTGTTATAACACTTTTTATTAGCCAAAAAATTACGAGGCGAGTTTGCCTTTCTATCTTTAGCTCTCCTTTACCAGTTTCAAATCAAATACTAAAGTGATTTTGACTGTAGTGCGGCATGTAAAGGCGAGTAAAAATTTAAAAAATAACATTAAGATTGCTATTGCTAGTAAATACCTACAATTATTTTTAACTTAAAGAGCCGTTATCGTTAGGTTGGGATCACCACGGCATATAGTAATAAAAGCCTGCCATATCTTAGAGAACATTAAATGCTTTCAAGTGTTGACAGAATGTTTGCGAACAAAATATTTTATTCACGAACAATACGTCACAAGTCAGACACAACCTTAACGATGATTCCGACATCTCATTGAAACGTATTGATTTATCCAATCGTATGCCAGTTCAACTCCATCATTATTAATATTAATTAAAACAAACAAGTAATTCGCGTATAATGTTGCCATTGTATAAAATAATATGTTAATGTGAGAGATTATAGGATATTTATATCTATTATTAAAAAAAATATACATTTACTTAATAATTCAATATTTTTTGGTATTTTTTCAGGCCGCCCTCTGTTGTGGCGAGAGACACTTGCCCAACAGTGGCCTATGAAAGGGTTGTAATCAGCCATATTGTTTATATAAACACTTGCATGGTAATAAAAAGATTACCCACAATTCAATCCACCAACCAATCCGCTAGGCCGTCTAAGGCAGCGCGGTGGACTACGGCCTATATCCTTACTTACTTACTTACTCCTTAGTCACTATCTTATCGTATCTAAATCTAAATCGTATCTAACAATAAAAATAATGACTCATAATAAATACGGCACAAACTACATTTATAAGTATCAATAAATAGCTAGGATCCTGTTACAAATACAAAATTCCAATTTTAGTGACAATAATACAAATTGTGGGGGCATCCTTATAAGTAAAGATTTACTTGTGCCAGGATCCCCCATTCTATAAACTATGTTAGCATCGAAGTCATAAAGAATACGTACTAAAATAGACTAACTTAACAAGCAATTTAAACTGAAAATCCAGGTTCATCTGAAACAATAACAGTCAATGAATGTAATCGGGTAATAGAGCGGAAATAGAGCAAAGAATACAATAAAATTTAGCCAATTGTGCGCTGAATGGAATGAATGGAATGAAAGCAAAGGCGAAAATTAAAGGCAGCTGCAAGACTGATCATTATTAGCCTAATAATTAAGGCATATTACACACGTTCAATAACGCTTCACGCTCATAGCCACATTAGGATTCCCTGTGTTATAGTGCTATGGACACACAGACACATGAAAAAACACAACACATCGAGACCGGACGCAGAAATTTAAACTCGTCATTCAAATATCTGCTGTTCTAGAAATCAAACCCAGGACCCTACACGCATCACTGCGCCATTCAGGTTATCAATAATGGTACACGAAAAGCATTTAAAAAATATTTTTTAAAGAAATGGCAACTGACGTGAAAGTTCATTGTAATAATATTTTTATAATTAACCACAATTTTCTGATTTTGAGATAGATAAGAATTCAGTTTAAAAATTTGATTTTGATTTGTGACGCATAAAAATTAGATTTAATTTTTTTTAATAATTTTAATAATCATGCAAAAACAAAAATCAGCCAAATGGAAACTCACTGATGTGATTGAACGTGTCTGGTAAGCCTTAAGTCAGCAAGTGCAGGGATAATCAACTTAGCGAAACAAATGGCATTGTGTGGTTGTACCTCTTTTTGCTACGTATGGCTAGATATAAACCACCTGTGGCGATTTTAATCAGAGTTGAGTGAATTTGTTGGGAACATGAACGTTTGTACTTGGATTCTTTGTGCCTTGACTGTTGTGTGCGTACATGCGCAAGATGACTATGAAGGTGAGATGTTTTTAATTTAGTTTTTAAATTTTTATGTAGAAAGTAGAAAGTCTTATGTGGAATTTTTGGCAAAAATTCGTCGCTCGAAGGCTTACCTCAGTTATTACCCATTAGTTTCTCGACGGACTAGACCTCCCGTGTCCATAAACAAATGCAGCTAAGGATATCTTCATTAATTCCGGGGTCTCTAGCTGTATAGTTTGAATTCCCAGTCTGAGCAATTGCAATTCTAAAAGATTGCCCCCGGCACCTAGTACCTAGCGGTTGACGTATTTCATTCTCAGTCTACAGGGAATAGCTGAATGCACTTCAGTAGAACTATAAGACCATATCTCCGAAATTCAACATTTCTCGTATATAATAATTACTAGACAGAGTCAAGCGTATGTAGCTTTAAATAGTACACATAGTAGGTATGTTATAATAAGTCAAGTTTGTTAAGAATTTAATGAAAAGTTATCTCGAAATCCTACAGTCATAAGCCTGGAAATTTCTTTCATGTAGACGAAAATTATAAAAACACCCAGACATAACGAATTTTATTACAAAAAGCAAAATAAAAAGCGCAAAACGTAGCACGGAACCGCGTCACGAAAACACTATCAACATTTTATTTCGCGAAATATTTTCCCCTCGTTACCGCTGTCAGTGGCCATGCAAGCCGAAAACGGACAAAAATTAAAGTAAAATATTACGGAGATAAGGCCCAAATAACTGTAATTAAGAGTACAAAAACATCTACAAATTCCCCTATTCCTATTCCAGAGAGACATAAATATCAAATCGCGACGCAAATGGGGCGTCTTAAGGAAATACCGAGGCGATTCGAGGTCAAAGGAGAGAATGCTATCGCTGAATTAAAGAGATACATTAATGACATAGAACAGATAGCACGGAAGGAGAACGTGACATTGGCGTTCAGAATGAAAGTGGAGACGTTAGTACCGAAACAGAAGTACCTGAAGAAGGAAGCGATGAAGAAGATGAAGACGAAGAAGTACAAGGTGCCGTTGAAGAAGAAGAATATGAAGCTGTCAAACTTCGAGATGATTCTGAGGCAGCGCGTGAATGAGCACGTCTTGCAGAAGAACTATGAACAGCAGCCCGTGACGACTCAGAAGGTGCAGATTGTGACGATGAAGCCAGTGGGGTTGGGCAAGTACAAACCGATACTGAGCCACGTGAAAACGAACTACACGAAAGTTGTACGACCGATTAGAAATAAGGTGATCACGCTTTATGTGTAGTCATAGAATCTATTCGTAAATTGTGTAAGCGTTGTATTGTTATACATAGTTAGTGTGTTTGTATTGTAATTCTTACCTAAGTTAAGATTATTTATTCTTACATGTAAATAAACTTTTGTTATAGTGATTGTTCGAGATAGGTTTTACACGGATCTTTATACTTTTTAAATTAAAACAATTTTAAAATATATAGGGTGTTTCTTTGTTACATAAACAAATATGCGTCATATTTTTTACTTTTAACAATTTTATTCTGCTGAAACAGAAGAAGTTATCATTTTTTTTTCATACTAATGTGTAGGTAAATTTTAAAGGGTAATTTGTAGCTGGCCAGTGGATTACCCATCCTCTTAAACTAACGTGAAGGATGGCTGACCGGATGTAATTAGCTATCTTTATCCTTATGCATACATGTTTATCCGTTACCACTTAACTTCAGGTAGCTAATAGGCCGTTTGTTACTCATTTACTAATAAACACACTATCATTTAAGGCCTCACAACTGATATCTTATGCAACTCGCGTTTGGAGAATATGAAACTGTATGTATAACGCACTTCCCCTGCTGTGGTGAGATCCAGGGCCGTCTTTAACCTTTTGAAGGCCCTGCGCATATTAGGATAATGGGGTCCTTTGGTGATCTGTCAGGAACTAGGAACTTTTTATTTGATCTGAGGGGGCCCCTATCGATCGCGGGGCCCTGGGCACTTGCCAGTGTCCACTGGGAAAGAGGGGTCTCGTGTGATACGTTTCTCGTCTACCAGCGTGCTCATTCTGTATTTAAAAGTAACCATGCAACTAAAACACTAAATCTAAACTGAAAACATCAACACACGTACAACCCTAACATTCCCGTTTCACGTGCAACATGCATTCGAGTCACGGAGCGTATAAAAACAGCAGATTCATTTTGTTTCTGTTACCGAGACCACAAGTGCTTATGAAATATGTTTCAGCGAATAAAAAAGGTATAAATACTCAAATAAGCGGTGATAGCCCAGTGGCTTAGAATTCGACCTCGAATCGAGGGGTCCGGGTTCGAATCCCAGGGGCACGCACCAATGACTTTGTAAAAAAGTTATGTGCGCTTTATAAAATTAAATATCACCTACTGTCACGATGAAGGAAAACATCGTGAGGAAACCTGCATGCCTGAGAGTTTACAAAAAAAAAGTACTCAAAGGTATGTGAAGTCCACCAACCCGCAGTAGGCCAGCGTGGTGGACGGCCTACATCCCCCTCTCATTGTGAGAAGGAGACCCGACCCTGTAGTGGGTCATTAATGGGTTAATGACGAAATACTCAAATACTCCACGTGGAAGTTAGAATCGGTTGGTTTGGATACGGTACGTTGTAACGCTAGCTGTGCTCGCATCTTCGTACGCGTGGAATTTAACTATCGAACTATAATATACATATTTATAATATAGTTCCTAAATAAAAGTATTAGTATTGGTATTAAAAAATGACGTTATATAAACCAATATTATAGAAAAGTAAATTCATATTGAAGATAAAATTGATCGTCTCCTAAGAATCAAAGAAGTCGAGGAAAAAGAAGAACCCGCGTCTCTGAAGATTGCTGAAGAAAGAAGAAAATTAAATAACCTTAGCACGAGTAATATGTCTTCAGAGACTAGGAACTTTGTAGGTTACTGCTTCTTTGTTCAGCAATCAGACATAATTATAGTTCATACATTTTTTACCCCTTGTCCAATTTGATAGACAATCATAGCATGTCTGTTTATATTAATTTGAGATTAAAAAAAACGCACTCACAAAATTAAAAAGATTAAAACAAATTGTAATTTACAGGTGACAGAGATTTTTAGTCATTACAATTTTTTTAAAGCAATTTTAAACTTTTTTCAATAAAGAGGAATGCTTTGCTTACCAAATAGGACAGGAGAGGGTAAGATACAAACATACTTATACAGCAAACGAATATATATGCGAAGGCTAACGTCCATACATTGACGATAGGGAGAGTATGTAAATAGCTTTAGTCGCCATACATCGGAGTTTGTAAACAACGCCACCTGGCGGTGTAAATGAAAATGCAAATGTCGACAAACGACAAAGGAAAAGACAAGGTACTCTGATATATCTTGATGCAAAACAAACGTATATAAATATATACTGACTAGCTGACCCCGCAAACGTTGTTTTGCGATATAAGTTATCGAGCATTAAAAATCGACTAAAAATAGGGATTGGTGATAGCAGAAAATTAAGGGTTGTATGTATTTTTTGATGCCACATTATTGAAAAATAAAAATAATTTTTTTTGCCCAAAAAATAAAATAAAAATGTTAGGTGTGGACAACCCTCATCACTTAGGGGTATGAAAATTTTCACCAAATAGTATTAATCACTGATCGAGATTCAATTAGTATTTACCACGCTGAGGCAAAGCTACCCAGAGTCAGCGACTTAGCGTTTAGGAGCTTTAGAAATATTTAGATATTTAGAGAATTAGATACCTGCACAGACAAAGGAACTTACATTTCGTTTTGAAAAAAACTTTATGTCTTCAATTTTGTGAACTGATCTCCAAAATTTTCAAGTTTTTTCAAGTCCAAGTTGATTCCAATGTTTTGTTTAATAATTAACATTCAAATGAAACAAAGCACCTACACACCATCGATTATATCATCAGCTAACAGCCACGTGCTCCAGGCTTCCCCCACCATAGGGGCTAGTGGCAACACGGGTTCAATATTTTCAACCTCCAAAGGTTTACAACCGGTATCGCTTACCAGGACCGGGTTATGTATCACCCGCTTGGCATCACATCCAGGTGCCTAGATTTCTGCCCATCGAACATCAAACCTCACCCAAGGTACTGCCCGCTCAGCATCAGAACCTGGGCTCCCCGGCTACTGCCCGCCTACAACAGGTTCTAGACGCCCTAGCTATTACTTGTGTATCCTGGCTACTACCCGTCCAGCATCAGACCCTAGGCTCCTTGGCTTACTTCCCCCAATTGTGGGGGAAGCCTGGAGCCAGGATTCGTGCCCAACAGTGGGCCATAAAAGGGTTGTAGCCAACCAGCCATAAGATAAGTGCTTTAAGTTTGGACGTAACAACATAAAAAGTGTAAAGTAAAAGAAAAGGACACAATAAACGTAAGAGCATTTCCTCAGTGCGACATCCCACGGTTCTGTGAACGTTGTTTACGGGTTTCTGCTTGACCGTCCGGCGATGTTTGCTCAAGATCCCCTTTGTTGGATGTACGTACATACTCATAAGAAAACGGGATCAGTTCCGCTACTCTTACGCTGGTTCTGACCATGATTGAGAGTAACCCTTGAAACACGTTCTTATTTTTTTGTCGATTAGTTATTGGATGTGTACGGAAAGTAAAAAGGTTTCCTAAACAAATATGCAGATACTGAATCAATGAATTAAATCTTCACTGAGTGGCTACTGCAAACACTATTGGTCTACGGTCTACGTAAGTACCAAAACATGATATTGTTGTGGCTAAAATCCTCTATAATCAAGACCTAAAATCTTTTAAGTCAGTTTGTCCTTTTGAATTGGATCTCTTTCACACATCTTTGGGGATACCTTTTACTAGATTTTTTGTTTTTTTTATCTAATGATTTTCTCACAAGTAAATTTGAAAATCCTCATCTAAGATTTTAGTGCAAAGACAGAAATAAGTTACCATCAAAAACAATACTTGTAAAAAACACAAGTCTCGCAACTCCGTAAACACTTGCACCGTAAAAAGTTGCGAGACTTGTGTTTTTTTTACAAGTATTATTTTTGATGGTATTTCATTTATTTTTGTTGTCAATCTAGCTGCAAATGTAACTTTGTAATCCTGTACATTTGTATGGGTTTACAGAGTTATTTATGCAGTTGGTGTATCTAGAAAACTGGACCGAAATCGATTTTTTTTTTAGTTTTTCCTCGACTTATACACTAAACATTAACTGTACCTATTCTAAATTTGAACCTTCTATGTTTGCTAGAAGTGCCTTAGAATTTTGATGATGGGTGAGTGAGTGACAAAATTAAGAAACTTTGACTAGTTATAGTTCTTAAACTACTGGCTAAATTGAATGACATTTTAAATATTCCGTGTTTATACAATACCTGCCTGGCTACTTAAAATTCAGGCTCCTAGTTTTATCCACAATGGAGTTATAGGGGGTTGAAAATGGCCTGAATTGCTTCGAGAAAAGGATCTTACGACCGTGCCGCTTTTTTGCTCGACTTGTTGAGGGCACTACGGTGCCCCCAGATTTTCCTCCAATAAGTGTCAGCAAGTCAGTTTTCAAATTGAACTTTGCGCTAACAAACATTGTAAGATGTCAAAGCATACCTTAGGATAAGTAAGTATGAGTAAGGTAGGAAGGTAAAGTAACTTCTATAGAGACTTATATTAGACAAAATTACTGATGGTAATCTTGTATAATTATTAAAAGGTAAAAGAAGAGACATAAAGATAGATAAAAACAAAGAAAGAACAAAAAGAGGAAGAAAAAAGGAGAAGAAATCAAAGCCGAAGCCACTGAAAGACTCCCGTTTCCGTAATGAAATGTCGAAACGCACACACACTTATTCACAGCCATAGATTTGAGAACAGAAGGGGAGAGCTTGCGAAATGTTTTCTGCCTATTGATTTCTTACATCTAGCTTCACTTTTTATAAATACTCCCTTTGGATTGATTTTAGTTTTTAGGCTACCGCACTATCCATTTGAACATTGTTGGATTTGAAATATTAATAATTATGAATAATATTAATATATCAAAAAACATTTGAAAAATTTATAGAAGAATTTCAAGCGTGTAGATTTGACATACCTACACGTTGGCTTTTTCTCATAATAATTTTATTTTTATTAAATCAACATAACTAAGAAAAGTCAGTAACACCCCGTCTCCCAATTTCTTGTCGCACAAAAATTGCTCGTACGACATCGTCATTGCATACATTTATCGCATGGCATATGGTGGCATGGTGATTCAAGATATTTTGAAGGAAAATGGGATATCTCCCGCCAGGAGACGTTTGCGTGTGGAACGCGGTCTATGAAACTTTGATAGCGCGTTTGAGGATACCTCTTCCCATTGACCATTCTCGTTACGACGCGTGAGACGTATTCAACAGCGGTGATAGCCCAGTGGCTTAGAATTCGACCTCGAATCGAGAGGTCCGGGTTCGAATCCCAATGACTTTGTAAAAAAGTTATGTGCGATTTATAAAATTAAATATCACCTGCTGTTACGGTGAAGGAAAACATCGTGATGAAACCTGCATGTCTGAGAGTTAAAAAAAAAATGTTCTCAAAGGCATGTGAAGTCCACCAACCCGCAGTAGGCCGGCGTGGTGGACTAAGGCCTACATCCTTCTCATTGTGAGAGGAGACCCGACCCTGTAGTGGGTCATTAAGGGGTTAAAACAAGGTATCGCGCCGCTACATACTTAACGTTACTTTTTCATTTGTCTCGAATCAAGATGTTCTCCGTTCTGTCACACCTTTACTCTGTGCCCGCATTTTATTGGAAGCGGTACCAGCCCCAGATTTATTCTCCGCGCATAAATTGACGAGACAAATTCCCTTCTCAAGTGATTTAGTGACATTTGTGGCGTGCCAGTGGATCGTGTTACGTTGCCTTAATATATGAGCGCAATGCTTATTGATATGTATGTTGGGGCGGCGAAGTTACGATGACGTTAAATATTTTGTTTGCGAGGTTATACGAGTGAAATGCGAGTTTGTTTGGTAAATGCTTGCTGTATTTCGTAGGCTGAGAAATGGGAAACCAGTTCGTTTGAGATACATAGTTTGTTCTTCATGGCTGCAGCGATTTTGTCCAACTGTTAGGCATTGGTCTCTCCCCACAACTAGAGGAGGCCTGGAGCATAGTCCACTACGCTGCTGCAATGGGTATTGGTGGAAGAACGAGCTAGTGGCAACCCGGGTTCAATATTTTCAATATCCAAAGGTTTACAACCGGTATCACTTACCAGGACCGGGTTATGTATCACCTGCTTGGCATCACATCCAGGTGCCTTGGCATCACATAGATTTCTGCCCATCGAACATGAAACCTCACCCAAGGTACTGCTCGCTCAGCATCAGAACCTGGGCTCCCCGGCTACTGCCCGCCTACAACAGGTTCTAGACGCCCTAGCTATTACTTGTGTATCCTGGCTACTACCCGCCCAGCATCAGACCCTAGGCTCCTTGGTTTAGCTTAGTTTCCTATAAGGCTCATAAGAGTGGTAGCGGCACTAGAGTCTGTCTAGGCACCCTAGCTACAGCTATCACTAGAAAAAAAATATCACTTCTTCTACCCTTTTCTTCAACCCTGCTTCTACCCTTCCAATATCATATATGCTCAGACTCTTTAGTTACCTTTTTTTTTCTATTTAATGAATGAATTTAATGTCAATTCATTATTTAACAGACCAACCTAGTGGGTTGTACTTACAGCTAAGTTTATATTATTACTACTACATCTATTGCAAGAAACCTACGCGGATCAAACAATATTGTACACCGAAAAGATCGAAATCACGTACGACACGAAACTACATCCGCTTCTAAACAATATGTTTTCCTCGTCCAAAAAGTATCAGATATTCAAGCAAAAACATATACGAAAGTCCAAAAATAAACTAACAACAAAGTTAGAGACGGAATCGATACAATAAGCGCCGAGTGGACGCAGAGAGGAACTTCGGGAATCGCCATGTTTTTCTTCCGATGTCCAGTAGGGAGACCATGACAGAGGAGATAAAACAAAACCAGGTTCGTTTTATGAATATTTATTGACGAAAATTATGAATATTAATTAACGTAAAAATTGATATTGTAATTTTATGTAATATTTATAATTAATTATTTTATTTTATGGTAATTTTATAAAAAATCTTTATTCAGGCAATTTTAGCCCATACATTGATAACAAACATAACATGAATATATCTAAACCACACAGTAAAACAAAATCAAAAAATCAAAATCAAAGTCTTTTATTCATTGTCAGGTACGACTTGTGTACACCTAATGAACGTCATAAACGATAGAATATTTTATCTTACATCGGTAAATATGTCGAATCGGGGCTGCAGCTCAAAAGTGCTCCAAATTTTTTTTCCATTTTTTTTATCATAAACCGATGGTAGCCCATGTAATTTTATGGTGGCCATGAAACCCCATAAAAAAAACATAAGAAATTTTATTTTTTTATTTTTATCATGACGAATATGTAGCTGGCGGAAAACACACACACAGGTGGGGGACGCCATGAAACCCCATAAAAAAAAACGAAATCAATCGTTGTTTTAACTATTCTAACCTAACCAATTTTAATGCTTATAGTTACCCTATACCCGAGGCGCCAAGATTTGGCGATTGATTTCGTTTTTTTTATGGGGTTTCATGGCGTCCCCCACCATAAAATTACATGGGCTACCATCGGTTTATGATAAAAAACATGGAAAAAAATTTTGGAGCACTTTTGAGCTGCAGCCCCGATTCGACATATTTACCCTTATATCTAACATCCAATTACGACACAGATAAAACAAATAAAATTTGAACGTAACATTTCAAGACATGTTTAATAGATATATCCCAAACTTTTCCCTTATTGGTCACTCAACTGGAAGAAAACTAAAAACTCAGAAGTAACAAGTCGTATATGGCCACCAATTCCCAGTAAAAAAAATAGATGTCCCAAATTGTTTGCTCTTACTCTTGGTCACCCTACTGGGAGAAAACTAAAAAGTCAGAAGTTACAAGTTGTATAAGGCCGCCAGTTCGTGAGTCGTGACAGCGAACTATCATCGAGCGAGTGATTGAGTGTTCCACAGTTTGCATAGTAATACATGGGATTTGCGTGGCTGTTCGACTTCTTCCATGTTACAATTTGGTTTTAAGCGAGACAAGCTCTGCCCGCGACTTCGTCCGCGTGGAATTCTAAAATAAAAGTAGCCTAAGTGTCTCCCTATTACATCAGCTATCAGCTAGTGAAAGTCCCGTCAAAATCGGTCCAACCGTTCCAGAGATTAGCCGGCACAAACAGACATAGACAGACAAACAAAAATTGTAAAATACGTTATTTTGGTATGCATGTATGTATGTATACGCGTCAAAATGCATAATTGCATTTTGACGACCTGAGTGGCGTAGTGGTTAAGACGCCGGTGCGCTGCGCGGAGGGTCTTGGGTTCGATTCCCTGCGGTTCAAAAATTTGAATGATGAGTTCAAATTTCTGTTTCTGGTCTGGGGGTGTTCTTGTCTTGTGTGTATCCATGGCACCCACGACATAGGGAATCCTAGTGTGGGGCTACTGAAGCGTTAGTGTGAAGCGTTATTTTAATACAGGACCTACGGGATAATAATTATGACTTCGAAATTTTACAGTGCATTACGGCCATTTCACGGTAATTATGTTTCATTGATATTATAAAACAATAAAAGAGAATGTTAATCAAAAATAAAGCAATTTTTATGATGATCTATCTATTGCTTTATTAATTTTTTACTCTTCTTACAATCTTTTACCTCTATTTGGGTTGCTACACTGTGCGACTCCTGTGTAGTAAGCTGTTTACCTACACATCTATGTGTAGTAGCGGCATTGCTAAAACTTAGACTACTACAGGTACTTACTGCAATGGGCTAAAGGGAAGAAATCACGTCACGATTTTCAAAACTTCCAATCCTTCTATCGACGTCTCGCGATTTTCCTCACGACGTTGGATTCCATTAGAAAAATGGAAATTTATCTGCCAACGCTTCGGAAAGTAATTTTCTATAAAACAATTTGTCGACGCTGTTCCCCACATCTGTGACGTGGCGCTGCGATTTTATAAAATTTTTGTATGTCTTATATGTGAAAATCAATATAATATCATTCTATGATTCTTCAATAAAGGACACAGGTTTGTTTAGATCGTAGTGATTTTTTCCGCCGATGGCACACGCTGAGTTTGACCGTTTAATGTCAGGGTTCGTATCACAGTAGCAACCAATGACTTAGTAAAAACAAATTACGTGCGCTTTGTAAAATTAAATAGCACCTGTTGTTCCGGTGAAGAAAAGTATCGTGAGGGAACCTGCATAAAATAAAATAAAAATAAAAAAAAATAAAAAAGGCTTTTATTTCCTGTTTATATTACAATTTGCTTGTTGCAAGTTTATATTTGGAAAACTGCATAAGAGTTCACAAAAAATGTTTTCAAAAGGCACGTGAAGTTAACCAACCCGCAAGACCAGCGTGGTGGACTAAGGCCAACATCCCTCCCGTTGTAGGAGACACGACCCTGTAGTGGGTCATTAATGGGTTAAAGATTATGTGTTACTCAGACATCCATATGAACTTACGTAATCACGGGTGCAACTAGTAGTTACCGTACTTTGAAAATTTTGTAAGAAGGCTCTGTATTCTGTACCTGCATACATACAGATGTGTGTGTATTGTGTATCTGTGTGTATCTGTATTTAAAAAGAACTGTAGCTCAATATAAAAACATTGAATGAGAAAGAACTAACTCACTTTTGTTTAAACTCCTTAACAAACAAATGTCCACTATGCAAATCCAGCGGTTGGAATCAATAAATTGTGGCTTAGCCGCTGACAGTGACTCGTTAAACTTTGTCTATTAACTTGGAACTTTTACTCTTTTTTCCCATATAAATTCGCTTTAAACCCGCTTGCTACTGAGTTAATTAAATGTTCAAAAGTTATGTTAATTAGTACGTTAGTTACTGTCCGTTTTGTTTTAGTACTGGATCGCAGACAGCGATATTCGTTACCTTTAAGAGTTCAAGTTAGCGGTGATAGCCCAGTGGCTTAGAATTCGATTCGACCTCGAATCCTGAATCGAACCGGGTTCGAATCCCAGTGGCACGCACCAATGACTTTGTAATAAAAGTTATGTGCGATTTATGAAATTAAATATCACCTGCTGTTACGGTGAAGGAAAACATCGTGAGGAATCCTGCATGCCTGAGAGTTCACAAAAAAAATGTTCTCAAAGGCATGTGAAGTCCACCAACCCGCAGTAGGCCAGCGTGGTGGACGGCGGCCTACATCTCTCTCATTGTGAGAAGAGACCCGACCCTGTAGTGGGTCATTAATGGGTTACTGACAAGAGTTCAGGAGTTTTTATTAGTAAAGAATTCCTTTAATCACAAACAATAAGTCACCGTAGAGTTCACCGTCTTCAACAAAAGAAACAGCGGTCCACCGGCCATTTCTCTGAGTAATTTTCGATAAAACAATTTGTCGAAGCCGTTCCCTGCATCTGTGACGTGCCCCAATTTCCCGCTAAGCCCGCATCCACCGCGTTTGTGTTTCTGTACGTGTTATTTATTATTTTATTATGGCCCCACCACCCTCCCTTATCTTCAGGTAGGTATATACCATCACAGCTTATTACAATAGCACACGACACATGTTTCGCCCCAAAACAGAGCATCATCAGGTGATGTGGACTCTACAACGGTTGGGTTCATACCAAAACTAGTTCCACGTGTGCGGCTTGTTGCAAAGAAATATAAATACAACTTTTGTGTGTCCATGGCGCCCACGACAGCGGTGGCTTAGAATTCGACCTCGAATCGAGGGGTCCGGGTTCGAATCCCAGTGGCATGCACCAATGACTTTGTAATAAAAGTTATGTGCGATTTATGAAATTAAATATCACCTGCTGTTACGGTGAAGGAAAACATCGTGAGGAATCCTGCATGCCTGAGAGTTCACAAAAAAAATGTTCTCAAAGGCATGCGAACTCCACCAACCCGCAGTAGGCCAACGTGGTGGACTAAGGCCTACATTCTTCTCATTGTGAGAGGAGACCCGACCCTGTAGTGGGTCATTAATGGGTACTGACATGGCGCCCACGACACAGGGAATCCTAGTGTGGGGCTATGAGTGTGAAGCGTTATTATTATTAAACGAAGTGTTCAATGACACAGAATTCCCAGAGGCACCGAGCGCCTCACCGCATCGTTGTAAATCAACCCAACTGCAGAATAGCGTAACTTAAAAATGCAGGCGCTTCATCAAAACTGCAGCGTGATTTCACTCCCAATTAAGTTCGTTATTTATGCATTCGGTTTAACTCACTAGCGAACTGCCGGCCGTATTCTGGACGGGGGTTTCGCGGTTCTGCCTATTTATTGGGGTTACGATAGAATATAGACAGTTTGTTGTAGTTGGGACAAATTTTAACTTAGCGTTATGACAGCTGCATGCGTTTAAGCGTTGGCTTTTTAAACGGTAATAAATTTAGGCGTTCGCTTTACATTACTGAAAAGGTTAATAGGTAATTAGATTTGGTGCGGATAGGTGGAGAAATGGGCGAATGGCCAACCCGTGTCGGATGTTTTCAAACCGGCTATAGAGCCTTCGACAAAGTTTATCTACGACTATTTTATCGATAGCAAGCGATGACCTGTGCCCTCCGAAGCACTAAGCGCGAATTAAGCCACTAGCGGTCAGCCATCCAGGTGCCTACTGATCGCGCCAGACGTTGCCTTACTTTTTCGTTCGCACGATCTACTGAAGCAGCGGGGCTATGCGCGCTTCACATGGATTGTAGGTTACAGGCAGACTACTAAAACACGATTGTAGTTTCCAGAATAACTCCACGAATCCTATGCAGGAAACACGAGTATTTGGCAAGAGCGCAGAGAGGCTTGCATCATTTTAAATGAGTCGGGTAATCGGCGGCGTGGCGTTGGCTTTTTAAACGGTCATGCGGCTTGATTCATTTAGACGTTCATTTACATTACTGAAACGGTTACTAGGTACGATAATTAGATTAGGTACAAACTGAAGTGGCAATTTGCTAGCCACATCGTTCGATGGACCGATGAGCGGTGGGGAAGAAAGAACCTCGAATGGCGACCATGACTTGGCAAAAGGAGTACAGGCCGTGCGATCAGGTGAACTGACGACCTGAAGAAGACAGTGGGAAACCTTTGGATTCAAAGGGCCCAGGAACGGGCGCAGTGGCGTCGATTAGGGGAAGAGCAAGTTTGCTTCCGATGTTTTCCTTCGGCTTAACAAAATTAAATGAACTTAAAAATACTGGTTTAAATTAAAACAAAATTCTACAAGAAATCGTTGTATTCTTTAAATCTTTAACGTAGTCATCTTATTTATCTATACTGAATTCCTACTATTTTTGGTGTTAACTTCACCATTCACATAGCACTTTCAGTAGTTTTGCTTGCATCAAACTTTAGGAATCGTTTGTGACAATGGCCCATAGTGGTGACATTAGCTTTTCACCAACTTTGCTAGCGATTGTGGTTTGGTCGTTTCAAACTACTGATGTGGAATTGCAATGGGTTTCCGATGCATTTGTGTTTTAATAAAAATAAATTGTAGCGATGATAGCTCAATGAGTAAGAATTCTCCCTAGAGGGATCCAGGTTCCAATCAAACACGCTTTTTTAAAGTAATTGAGTAGCAAAAGCACATACAGGATAGTAAGTGGTCACTGACACCCATCGTTTATCCAACCTCAAATATTCTGAGATTCTATACGAAATCCTATGTTAGTTTGAACGCGGGTTCTTTGCTACTCATGAAGACTTAGAACTACCTTGCATCGCTGCTTGTCTGTAACCCATTAGTGACCCACTACAGGGTCGTGTCTTCTCTCACTATAAGAGGGATGTAGGCCTTAGTCCACCACGCTGGCCTAATACGGGTAGGTTGGACTTCACATGCTGTGAGAACATTAATTTATTGTAAGCTCTAAAGCATGCAGGCTTCCTCACGATGTTTTCCTTCACCGTAACAGCAGGCGATATTTGATAAATTTTATAAATCGCTGCTTAAAATCAATAAAATAAGGTAGACAAAAACTGCTTTTTGCCGTTTTGATTCGCACTCCTTTAAAAAAGTAAAGTTTTGATTTGTGCACCCTTTGAATTTAAGCAGCGACATTTTAGAAAGATTACTTCCCCATATCATAGTCTTGTCGAAACACCTCGAGTTTTAGACGTCGTATAAATATAAATAAGAGGTATCCCCGGAAAAATATAATATAATATTATATATATATAGTATAATACTATAGTTAAACCAACTCCAACCCATAAGTTTCACCTCTTACGACACTCGGGGGAGTACTTTAATTACTTAGTATCGATTGATCGGGTCCTCATACGATTAGTTGAGGAGTTGGACCGTTGTCTCTTTAAGATTTAATTAGGTTCGACCCACTTTCACTAGTTATGTGCGGTATTGATGAATTTATTTATTATTTATTTCTTTATTGTTTATAACAATGGGCGAACTTAATGCCTATTGGCATTTTCTACCAGTCAACCCATGTAATCAGATATTGGGGTAGGTAGAGAAGACAAATAAATAAAATTATGTACTTACTGAGTGTACTCACATAAGTAAACAATTGTAGAATTGTGGTTTAGCATTCGTTACGTTTAGTACTCGTAAGCAGGTATCAATGTTGTACATTTGTACAGTCAAAGACGCTTGCTGTTTTCCGATAGAGAACACAGCTTCTCAGGACCAAATGATCCAAAAGATAGCGTAAGATATTAGCCAAAATACCTCTGAACTTGTTGGAGTTTAGCCAAAACAACATGGATGGGATTAGGTATAGTGTGCTCTGAAGAGGACATATTTCGGGGAATACAGTTAGTAACAGTAAGTTACTAGCGATTTATTTATCATTTAAAAGTTAATATGGAGAGAACGGTTTTTACGGTGCATTAACTCAGTTGCGAGACTGGGGTTTTTTACAAATTATGTTTTTGATTTCATTTGTTTTGTCTTGTGTGTGTCCATAGCACTCACGCCATGGAATCTTACTGTGGCTGTGAGTGTAAAGCGTAGTTATTTATTTATAAATAAATTGCATAATATACATGTAAAAGCCTAAACTTACCCATATTCGTGAAAATAAAATAATGCTTTTATTTTTCATTTTCAATTGTTTTCCGTTACTATCCTGTTTGAAATTTAACACAGTCATCTTAATACCAAGTATTAGTCACTTCTTAACTGTCAAACGCTTTCCAAATTAATCAAAATTCCAGCATCACATTTCCTTAATAGAAAAATCTCCTACACTCTAAACGTGAAAGCTCGTCTTTACGCAACGTGAATACCAATTATCTATTTTGACTAAACAACTTATTTAAAATTCCGTTGCGTTATGATTTAATTTCGGAAAATAAACATAATTGCGCATGTAATGTGAAAATGTTTTCACAAAATTATCACGAAGAAGTGTTTTGAATTAATAATTTGACGTGGTTTTATAAAATTAAATGAAATTTATTACTTTTTACTACTTTTAATTAATTTATGAAACAATTAGATACCTACACATGGGGAATAAAATATTTGTTTCTGTTATGTATTCCATGATTCTTGCATCCCCAGGGATCGTAACTCATTTACGCCGATCTGACACCTGTTGTCGGTAAAAAAAACATCGTGACGAAACTCGAATGCCAGTTTTCTCCATAAAACTATACCTAATTATTTAGTAGTATATGAATAAGGTCAAGCGGTGATAGCCCATGCAGTGGCTTAGAATTCGACCTCGAATTGAGGGGTCCGGGTTCGAATCCCAGTGGCACGCACCAATGACTTTGTAAAAAAGTTATGTGCGCTTTATAAAATTAAATATCACCTGCTGTTACGGTGAAGGAAAACATCGTGAGGAAACCTGCATTCCTGAGAGTTCACAAAAAAAAAATGTTCTCAAAGGCATGTGAAGTCCACCAACCCGCATAAGGCCAGCGTGGTGGACGGCGGCCTACATCCCTCTCATTGTGAGAGGAGACCCGACCCTGTAGTGGGTCATTAATGGGTTACTGACAATATGAATAAGTTTTCTCTGCACCCTTACTCCAAGTCGTCTTGATAATATCTTATTTGTGTTTTCTACCTAAAGTTTATCCAAAAGAAATCGGTACCGGAGCGATAAGACCGCCTTTTGGGCATTTGTTATGTCTTTTGTCTGACATGCTTATTCTGAATTTATGTTAAATTGTAGTGTGCAAAGTATATTAAAAGAAAGTATTTAGTATTAAAAAAAAGTATATAAAATGCCTAGTATTATATATCTTTTTGTACTTGTGTGTGTTATGTATTCCATGATTCTTGCATCCCCAGGGATCGTAACTCATTTACGCCGATCTGACACCTGTTGTCGGTAAAAAAAACATCGTGACGAAACTCGAATGCCAGTTTTCTCCATAAAACTATACCTAATTATTTAGTAGTATATGAATAAGGTCAAGCGGTGATAGCCCATGCAGTGGCTTAGAATTCGACCTCGAATTGAGGGGTCCGGGTTCGAATCCCAGTGGCACGCACCAATGACTTTGTAAAAAAGTTATGTGCGCTTTATAAAATTAAATATCACCTGCTGTTACGGTGAAGGAAAACATCGTGAGGAAACCTGCATTCCTGAGAGTTCACAAAAAAAAATGTTCTCAAAGGCATGTGAAGTCCACCAACCCGCATAAGGCCAGCGTGGTGGACGGCGGCCTACATCCCTCTCATTGTGAGAGGAGACCCGACCCTGTAGTGGGTCATTAATGGGTTACTGACAATATGAATAAGTTTTCTCTGCACCCTTACTCCAAGTCGTCTTGATAATATCTTATTTGTGTTTTCTACCTAAAGTTTATCCAAAAGAAATCGGTACCGGAGCGATAAGACCGCCTTTTGGGCATTTGTTATGTCTTTTGTCTGACATGCTTATTCTGAATTTATGTTAAATTGTAGTGTGCAAAGTATATTAAAAGAAAGTATTTAGTATTAAAAAAAAGTATATAAAATGCCTAGTATTATATATCTTTTTGTACTTGTGTGTGTTATGTATTCCATGATTCCTGCATCCCGAGGGATCGTAACTCATTTGCGCCGACCGTGGAATCCGTGCAGCGGTTTTATAGCGGCTCGAGCTCAATACGCGGAACGGTTTGTATAGCACTACGATAGAGCTGGATAGTATGGATACGCCATTTTATAACTTATCAAACAAAACCTCTTTTATCTCTGTGGAACATTCAGGTTTACAGAAGAAATTATCTGGAGGGCCCACAAAAAAATTAATACAAAATTCAAATAGCTGCCTTTTCAAAAAGAGAAGCTGGCTTGACCCTGGGGGTGGTTTTGTCGATGAAATTTGGTCTATTTTACGCCCTGTAATTATCGCTAGCTCGAAGCCAAACACCCTGTTTATATTAAAAACATACCTATATTATTCTTAAAATAACGCAACCAAATTCGAATTTCGGTGAGTTTTACTAGATTACTATTGAAGTAGAGCCATAATAGCTCGCACGGAGAGGCGCCAGTCTCTTTGCAGCATGTTCTTTATATCCTGTGTTTTGGATAGGGATTGTTGCCAGATATACTTTATTTGAGGCGAGCATTCGTCCCCGTGAGTAGCAACACACCCACGCACGACCTAAGTTAGGGTTTCTGTTCTTTTTGAGGATGGATGTGGGCGTTCAAAGGTCGTAGTGACCACTTAACGTGAGGTAGCCTGTGTTCCGTCAGGAGCATAAGAAAAAGACTTTAGAAATTATGTACAATTGCAAAATTAGGTACGTTTAGTTAGGTAACAAAAAATTAATATCTGAAAATCTTGACAGCGTGTCAAACAGTTTTTTCCTCTTTTCGAGACCATAAAACATTCTAGCCATCGTTGCAGGTTAAAAGCGCCTGTATGCCCTTTTACTACTCAATTCCCATAAAAAAACCATAGCAAAGCGGTGATAACTTGGCGGTAGATACAAAAATACGCAATAAAATTTTTCCCTTACAAAAAAATTTAAAATTATACCAAAACAAGTGACACCTTTGCGGATTGTTGCAAAGAAATATCAATACAAATTAAATAACAATGGATTTCCGCAAAGTAACGCCTGATGCAGTAAATTATTTAAAAAAAATGGTAACCTTTTACGACCATTCGGTTTAACCTTGACGGAAAAATAGCGAGCGCAAAAATATCTCTAAGAAACCTTGCATGTATTTATATTTACTCCGTATTTACGAATAGTAGTAGAGTATTAAAACTATTGCTAGTCGCATTGAAGGGGATCGTTCCTCATTTGCACCGTTGGACTCTATGCGGCGGTTTTTATAGCGGCTCTAGCTCAATAGGCGGAATGGCACTTGTGTACTACGAAAGAGTTGTATGGATACACCCTTTTCCTGAAAAAATATATCTTTTCTGTATTAAATTGTAACGAAGTAATGTTTCTCTAACATCTATATTTTTCCAACTGCAACATAAGACGTGAACTTATTATACTTATTGGAATTTATAAAACGAATCTTTCATCGTGTTAAAAAAAGCTAAGAAATTCATTACGCTTAATTATATATATATAATACACACTAAGCAGTTTCATATGAATTAAAATCCAACCCCAATATTGTTAAAGATGAACCCATTATTTTAATTTTCAACTTTCAATTGCAACGAGCCGACGTGCATAATTTGTTTTAAAAGGCAGACAGGCCATATGGTGATAAGTTATCACCTTCGCCTATTGACGCCAGCAATACCAGTGCCATGAGCATAAAAACTATCATCAAAGTATTCGTACGGAAAACGTCAGTCATTAATGACGGAATTAAAATTTTGACGGAAGAATTTTAGCCGCCTGGTTAAAAATTATACCTACACGTTCAAAAATCAAAGCTAAAGTCTGTTTAAATTTAATTTTATTATTTTACTAGACTTATCCACTCTACTCTCTCCCAGAGACAATGCACTCCAGAGACAAGTGGATCGTTAACGTTGAAAATCATCGATATTATTGTCTGAACTCCGAATGCAGATCGGTTTACCCTCTTAATATTCACGACACGACCGCGACACGACATTCCATTCAACTAGTATGTTTGAAATGGTGGATTGCAAAATTAATACAAAATTTTGCACATGCTTTATGTAAATAAAACACATAGGTATACACACTCAAATGATTATATAATCAACCTATTCATATTTTTAAACACGATTTTATTTGAATAATATATAGATTTATTGGTCCCTTTGTCAAACTTGTTTACCCAATCTTCCAAAATTATTACTTTTAAGACTTATATAAGAATCCTTACATGGAGCATTAATTAATTTCTCCTGAATATTTTAATTGAAAAAATTTCTTTAATCGAATCGCAATCGTATTAAAAGAAGACGTATAAAAGGTAATTAATTAACAAAAAGTTTTCTATGTTGTAAACAATTATGTTATTTTTATTTAGTATAATTACAAAATTTAACGTTGTCAGAAACCCATTAATGACCCACTACAGGGTCCCCACTTTGAGTTGGTGGACTTCACATACCTTTGAGAATATTTTTTTGTGAACTCTCACGTATGCAGGTTTCCTCACGATTTTTTCCTTCACTGTAACAGCAGGTGATATTTAATTTTATAAAGCGCACATAACTTTCTTACAAAATCATTGGGGCGTGCCACTGGGATTCGAACCTCCTCCAATCCTCGATTTGAGGTCGAATTCTAAGTTGCTGGGCTATCACAGCTTCCATATTTCAACCAAAACAAGCAGTTTACCTTACGCAGTCATCATTACAATTCTATTGTCTCTCATTCTAATGTCCGTGTTGTATCCTGAGCGAATAACTAAGCAGTATTTTACTTTAAGTTTTTTAATTCAAATATAGACAAAAAAATCTTGTTTTAATATTATAATTCCATGTGTTAACATAATAATTTGTTTGTAGTTGTTCCTTTTTGAATAATAACTTCATAAAATTTCTTTGTTTCGGCTGTATTTTTAAATTAGTTTTATGAAAAAAAGAAATACAAGTGGTCTGGAATATAAAGAACTAACTAACTAAATCATCAGTAACATTTCATGTAAGCAGTGAACGTTGCTATCAAGAGACTTCTAAATTATTAAATATTTTTCATCAGCGTACTCCAGCTTTAAGAGACCGTCTTAGATCTAATAGACGCATGGTCTACTTGGCCGAGAAGTAAAATGACTACTACGGTCTAGGAAGCAGTTTCATACCATGGGGGCCATTAGAAATTGTCTCTATGACCAATGCAAAGCCACCTAGAATACCGATGAGATAAAATACGGACATAATAGTTTACATACAACAAAGCATCGTTTACTATTACTATTTCATCTCTAAAACGTAAGCGAAGATTTGAAGATTTTCTTACCGCTTAATATTTCACCGTTCGTAATGGAACAAGACAGATTGAGGTCTTACCTCATAAGTTATTTAGCGCCGAGGTAAATGGGGCTTACTGAGTAAAAGGAACAAATTTGGAACAAATCGGTTTAGTCCAGAATAAAGTGTGGAATTGCGGCACTTTCTGTTTGTAAATGGTTTTGTAAAAATCTTATCACTTACTTTATTTAATGTTAAAAGTAAGATAAAACACACTAAAGGATGCCAAAAATATATTTATTAGCCAATCTTCTTCGAAATTAAGATGCCCTTTATTAAATAATACCATTAAATTAAAAAAAAAACAAAAAAAATCTTTACTTTTATGAGAAATATTCGAATTAAAAACAAACAGTAATAACATTTATGTTTCCCACTATTTTCAAAAATAAATAGGTAAGTAATAAACAACACATTCAATCACTATTATATCCTCATGACACATTATATTTAAGTCATAAACAATTCGTCACGTTTGAATAATCAAATAGACAAAACGATACGACAAATCGTGAGAACTAAAAATTCGAAGGCGTGAACATTAGGATTTTTTACTAACGACTCGAGCACTTCTTTTACACTTTCTTTTATTCCATTTAGTAGTGAATTCGGAAGCAGTTTTTACATTTTACGACATTTGCGAGAAAATTGTCATTCGATTATTTGAACAGCTCATTCATTGTAGATTCTTAATACAGTTTTAATATAGCTTTCTTTTATGGCTAGAATGAAAAGTGAAATTTATGCCGTTTTCTGAATACAACGAATTTCAAAGCGACATTTGAGGTCTTCTTCTAATTGGTTAGGATTTCTGCTCGCTAACTTCCTCACGTGGCCTTTCCCAGTACTTATACTCTCTCTTTTCCGCTCTCTCTCTCTCTACTTTCTTTTCTATGAGGTATGCGGCCATGCATGCCGACAGCATTCCCTAGGTCACTAAGTCTCCCATCTTTCCAGCCTGCGACCTCTAGAGCCCGTTTTTAGTCGCCTCCTAATCAGCGGGAGGCCTCGAGAATGCTTCGACAAAAGATTCTTAAAAACCCTTAAAATAACAAAATATGTCAGCCATTTCATCGAACCCTTGCACGTACTGAAAGCCCTTTAACGCTCACAAAACATCCATTCATTTACAGCAAAAACGATCTGAAATAACCGTGTACCGCAAAAACCTTTACTGGAATCGACAAATGGGCCCGCGTCAAAATTTCCACACGAACGAAGGTAAAAGAAACGTGGCTGTAGCTGCGCCACTGAATTTTCTGGAAAAAAATGCTAAAACCACCCCCGATGTTGGGGCGAGTTGGGACGCGTTGGGGCGAGTCGGGGCGCAATATGCCATCGAAAGTCACTTAGGACGGAACTCCGAGGTGAGGAATCACTTAACGAGGTTATGTTACGGATATTGGTTTTCATTAGTAGGGTTCCGTGGGAGTTTAGCAAAAAACCATACGAATTCATAGTCTATACAACCAAGCTTTTGATCACTGGATGTCAGTGACCAATTAATGACCCACTACAGGGTCGGGCCTTCTCTCACGTAAGAGAGATGTAGGCGTCAGTCCGCCACGCTGGCCCAATGCGGGTTGGTGGACCGATAAAAGTAAAAAAAAATGAAGCATTCCCTTAATTACGCTCTGGCATTACGTTTTTACGTATATTAGGGTATCGCGTAAACGCATCGTAAACCGGTTTTACGAGTGTGTGAAAAGATTTACTGTTCCGGTCGTAGACTTCGTGATGTATAGAAATGTCAGAGTTAATGGGATCGGGTATCCAAAATTGATCGGTCCTTCAACTTGACATAAATCAAGGCATAAAATTTGAGTTTCCACAAATTTTATGCGCTGTCGGATACAGACTTTGGTTTTCCATACATTAATGTGTGCAGAATTTGCCATTTACATAGTTCGAATTTTTACCAGTTATTGTATTTTTTTATTTTTATGAATAGATCATCTAATGATTTCAAATGTTTAGAATCAGACTAAGCTAAAGGTAGTGAACACCAATGCAGTGGTTGAAATTACTTTCTGCCTCAACACGTAGTCATTTACTACACTTATTTTTCCCTAATAACTTTATTTCTTCTTCATTTCTTTTTCAAGGGCAATACTAATAATACAAAATTTAATAAAAGGTTTTTCTAATTACGTACTTTTAATCCGTATAATGCAGCGACGATGTAACATTAGTGCTCTGCACGCTTTATTACACAAATGACACAGAAAGTCGATAAAGTTTTGAACGAAATACGATAAGGTATATGATTTTCATTTAAATAAAATTAAAATTTTAAGTAATACTTAATTATTGCATTTTATTATTAAATTGAAATTTAAATTCATTTAAGATATCATTAATTGTATAAATTTTCCGTAAATATTGTTCATTAAGAAAAGAGTATCCACTTAAGTCTAAACGTTGTTGACTCTATGGCTCCACGTAGGGTTATTAGAGCGTGGTTAAAAGAATAGACGATTTACTTTAGGGCTCGTCATCAATTTCTTCGTACATTGCTTCCATTACACAGTAAATGAAGATAATGTAAGATTACAAAGTAAAGGATTTAAAAATTAATACCTATGCTAATTGAAAAAAAACAAACTATGTTAGTTTAAATTCAGCTGTTCATACGTAAAAAAGTTGTAAATCGCAAAGTCAAAAATGGTATCAGATATAGAACGATGTAACACATATTTTAATTTTAACAAATACAGACTTGATAGAAAGCTATTTTTTACCCTATTATGTGTTTTTAACATTGTCAGACTGAAAAACTATAAGTTTGACACTACGCAAATCAAAAAAGTAATAAATTAAGGAATGCCTACGAAGTTGTTCGTAGTTTAAATAAATACTGACATTTATTTTTTAAATAATAAAGACAAAAAACATTTTGTTATCACTTCTTACAAAAACCTAAAAACCGTGACCAATAATTGCTAGGTAAGGTAACTAATGTCCAAAAAATATAAATCAGATAAGGAATAGTTTCTAAGTCCAAAAAATTTAAAAATAAATGCAAAAGGAAGTCAATCTTGCTACTGGACGAAGAAGAGGGCCGACAGCTGTACATCTGACATTACATCAATCACTTAACTAACAGAACACCTCTACGTAAACTTATTAATGAAATTATAGCGAGGCTTGAGTCCGGCGCTCGCAACCGCCGGTCTTCTCAGAAACAACGGACTCCCCGACAACAGAACGAGCGCCCGCGTATATATGCTGACGTTGGAAAAAATGTTGATAGCGCGTTTCAGGTTCGCGACGCTGATTGGTCGGTTCGAATGAAAGCGAGCGTGTCCGTTACGCTCGGCGGGCGGAACGCAAAAAACCGTTCCGCATCGATTGATCTGTAATTTATTGAGCTCATTGTTAGAACAGTTGTGCATGTTACTGTAAATGTTGGATTACAATGTTAGCGTTTTGGCGCAGGTGTAATACCTACATCGAAATTATTTTGTTCAGAAAGATTGCACGAATAAGAGTAAAATATTAAAAATAAATATGACAAAATAATAGAGGACCTCGGCCATGTTTTTATTTTAAAAACTATTTTTAAAAAACGATAATATTTGACAATAATGCAGAAAATTAATATGGGAAAACAAATAAGTAGAGTAAAGACAGTAGTTAATATGGGAAAACAAATAAGTAGAGTAAAGACAGTAGGGTTGCACAACGGTATTAACTAGAACACTTTTTGAAGGTAAAGTCATTTTATGTCGCTAGAGGTATGTACTAACAATAAAGCAGTATCTTTTCCATTTCTTTTGGGGCCACAGTGACCACTTAATGTTAAGTGTTACACATGCTCTGCACTCGTAGGCCTTTGACGATTTTAAATTGTACAAAAACGGTTATTAAATTCTACATAAACGGTCACGGTCATTAAATTGTATCGAAATTTGTATTAAAATAATATAAATTTTATCGAAGTAAGTCCCCGTCGTGAGTTAGCAGCGACGGCAGTTTATGATTAAGGACCTCAATTAGGTGCGAAACTAGTTTGGTTAACCCGAAAATTATACGTTAGTAAGCTGGTACCTGAGTATTAATGGGTTAGTGAGGTGAAGTTTGAATATTTTTGGTGGAATCGATTTATAGATGGTTTAGAAGAAAAATTGCGCTTGTGTGATGTCAACACGTGTTGGTGACAAAAGGTTTAATTATTAAGTATAGCTTGATCTTCACCGAAAAAATGTCGAAGATAATTTGCCAAATTGTGTGTTGTCAACGCCTGTTGGAAACACAGAAGTAGTCAACAATTTTAGTGGAAACGCACTTAGGGATGGATGGAACTTTTGAAATGAAAGAAAGCATTCTGTGCTATTAAGCTCAGCATTTTTGCCATGTAACATTGTTCACTTCATTTTCTAATACAAATAGAAACATTAAATGTAATTTTTTTTACACAAAAAAGTAAAAACTTCTTTCACCGGCAACCATTTAAAATCCTATTACTCACATCCGCCTTACGAACGTAGGGAGAACAAGCAATTTAACTTCATTTGCGGAGAAATTTTCACATAATACCCTTGTTTGGATGTGATTTCCCACAGACAGTGACTGATGTATTTAATATTGGTATTCAACTGCGTTTGATATTTCTGACAAGGAGGGGTTTAACCGGTTATAACTGGTTTACGTCTATAACGGGACGTTTTTTAAGACTCAAAGCTAAGGGCCTCTAAGGTTGCTGCGACCCTTTAAGGCCCACTGCTGGGAACAAGTATCTTCCGGGAAGACCGAAAGCATACTCTTCAAAGCTGATTGGTGGAGAAACGGACGAGTGGCCATCCAATGTCGAACATTTTCCAAACAGTCCATATCACCTCCGATAAGGTGAAGCAATTGCTATCATATCGATAAAAACCGGGACCGATGGTTTAACGTGCCCTCTGAAGGACAGAAGCGCGCATTTAATTCGCCACTAGCGGTCACCCATCCAGTTATTGACCGCGCCCGACGTTGCTTAACTTTTCCGATCGCTTGCTGTACTGAAGCGCGGGGCTCTGCGCGTGTCAAGTACGTTGGAGTAGGTTTTGATTTACGACTTGAAAGCAAGCCTGAAATCAGGCCTTATCATAATCACAGTTCAATCTAAATCAAAGGCTTATCAGTGCCGTTAAAATGATGACGTCACAGTCGACATTATTACAGTTTCATGAAAGAAATGGCTTATCCCGACCCTGGAAAGGTCGGGCCCGCAATATGTTACGTCGTAACTCACTTAGTGGTTGGAAACGAGTGAAAAATCACTAAGCAAGGGTGATCGTTATTGATTTACGTTGGGTTTGAACTAGGATTTTTCTATATGTATAGGAGCAATATTATCGCTTTCCTAACTCCGAATCCTAATTGTTATGTCGCTCGCAAAAGTTGCTTACGACAACGTCATTGCGCATAATTATGCATTTGTTGCATGTCGGCTGTTCAATTATGACAGCTCTATACAGAGCTGTGTTTAAATTTTGTCGTGTTTGTTGATTGGTCGGTTCTGTCAGCCAATTAGGATTCTTAGGGATAGTGGCATGCGCTATAGCAGTGGAACATCGTGGGGAACCGTAACCGATTAATGACCCACTACATTGTCAAGTCGCGTCTACCAATGGGAGGGATGTAGGCCTAAGTCCACCACGCTGGCCTATTGCGGGTTGGTGGAGTTCACATGCCTTTGTAAACATTTTTTGTGAACTCTCAGGCATGCAGGTGTCTTCGCGATGTTTGATATTTAATTTTATAAAGCGTAAATAACTTTTTCTACAGTCATTTGTGCGTTGTGCGTGCCACTGGGATTCGAACCCGCACCCCTCGATTCGAGGTCGAATTCTAAGCCAGCCCACTGGACTATCACCGCTCTCCATAATGTCCTGAAAGGTATACGAAATCCAACAACCTGCATAGCCAGCGTGGTGGACTAAGGCCTTTATTTTAGACCTTAGAGAATAGACCCGGTTCAGCACTGGGCCACTAACGGTGACAGGTCCTAAATAGTCTTTTGTTGTCGTCGCCTTCTTATTCGACACAGTTTATCGGTAAGCACATGATCTTATTCGAGCAGAATCCAAGTGAAAACATAATCTCCTCAAACATTTATCCACACACTCGAAGGGAGTAAAGTAAAAATCTATTTATTCCGAATGGCAACCATTTAGAATTCTATCGGATTCCGTTTGAGAATCGCAAACAGACAGAATCCAATTTCAATCCATTTGTAAGTACTCTGCGCTTTGTTTATACGCTATTGGCGATTGACAATGACTTATACATTCTTCAACGGGGTTCAATGTTATCAAGAATAAACGGGCCGACTAATACGCTGAAAGTGTAGCGCATCTGAAATAATAAAGAAAGTGGCACCAGTAAAAACGTGAGTGATAAGAAGTTAGTAGGTACGTGCGCTTTATTAAATATCACCTGCTGTTACGGTGAAGGAAAACATCGTGAGGAAACCTGCATGCCTGAGAGCACAAAAAAATGTTCTCAAGGCATGTGAAGTCCACCAACCCGCAGTAATTCAGCGTGGTGGACTAAGGCCTACATCCCTCTTGAATAACTTCACTAGAATCACTAGGCTATTTCTATACACCATGTATCAATATTCATTTGTGAGCGGATGGCAATGGGGCGATATTGACACACACGATACCTGTCACGTGTGTTCCTTTATTGGGCCTAGTCATACTGCACCATAGAATAATTCATACTTATTTTTAAAAGAGTGCTGGGAGTTTTTTTCCGCCCGCTTTTTTCTCCTAGTCTACGTTTTGCCTGAGGGGCGATCAAAGCGGATGTTTGTATAATGTTAAATGAATGACGTTCATTAAGTGTGCATAAATTGTACCTAATAATGAATAAAAGCTTTTGAATTTTGAATTTCTTCTTGTGAGAGGAGACCCGAGTCATTAATGACTCGGGTCATTAATGACTCGGGTCTCCTCTCACAGAGTAGTAGAGAGTAGAGGAAGGAAGGAAGGAAGGTGTACATTCATTTGTATAGATAAAACTCGTATCCTGTCTATCGTAGTAGTAAGAAAAACTAAACATTAACACATCAATGAAACTCTGAAGCACACGCTCATATTTTCTCATTAGTGATTTACGATGCTGTGAAGTAGACTGGTACTAATAGTCCCGAACTTTCTACCTGAGAGCATGTAAACACGGCAATGGTGTGGAAACGATGTTCTTAATGTTTTTGCGCCGGCTCTTAGGGTATGGGCCGTTTAGGGTGATTTTTATTGTGGCTTCCATTAATTTGTTGTAGGTATATTTTTCCTTTTTCCCAGCGGTGATAGCCCAGCGGCTTAGAATTCGACCTCGAATCGAGGGGTCCGGGTTCGAATCCCAGTGCACGCACCAATTACTTTGTAAAAAAAGTTATGTGCGATTTATAAAATTAAATGTCACCTGCTGTTACGGTGAAGGAAAACATCGTGAGGAAACCTGCACGCCTGAGAGTTCACAAAAAAAATGTTCTCAAAGGCATGTGAAGTCCACCAACCCGCAGTAGGCCAGCGTGGTGGACTAAGGCCTACATCCCTCTCATTGTGAGAAGAGACCCGACTCTATAGTGGGTCATTAATGGGTTACTGACAATATTTTTCCTTTTGGGAACGATAGATAAGAAAGAAAGATTTTTGTTTTCTTAGATTCAGATCACAAAGGAATACACATGACAACATACTCGTAAGTAGTTTGCAGTCAAAGTAAAAATTCGGATCGAGCCCAAAAAAGTCGCATCCCTATATACTTTTTTATCAAGTTTCCTAGAAATACATCTGCAAAACGAGAGATTAATCCTACCCAACTACGGGTCAATGGCCTCAAAATCTCGTATCTCAGACATGTCTGTATCTACAATCTAGAATCCGAAGGGTCGTAAAAGCAATAAAAGGTAGGGTAGCAACTTATCGATTACTAGTCTAATGTATGTTTGACTCCAAGAAGTTGTATGTTTTCACCGTAATTTTCGCAGGTTTATTTATTTATTAAAGATCAAGCGGTGAAAGCCTAGTAGCATTTCACTTTTCAGTCCGGGTTCGAATCCTAGTGGCACACACCAATAACGTTTTTAAAAATAAAGTTAAGTGCACTTTATAAAAAATAAATATTACACTTATTAACAGGTCAACAAAAAACATTATCAATCTCATTCAGGTACGAAGTTCTGAGTAAATCGCATTAAATACCTCTGGATCCATTAGCATCGAATAAAAACTCAGATATATATCTAAATAGATAACGCAAGTTGGCCCATCAATTTGAAAACCAAGCGTGCCACTTTTTTGTTACCTACTGAGACAAAACAAAAACGTTTTAGTGATGATCAAAAGCACTAAAACGAATAGTAAAAATTCTTAAATTAAAGTATTCGATTGATTAGTTATCACCGTTTTAATAGATTCGAACTTGTCATAATAATGGCGAGTAGCAAACAAATCGATTTTATTCGAATTGCTGGATTGGAAAAACGATAAATGACAATTCTTGAAAAACAGCGGTAGAGTGTGGACTAACTAAAAGTACGAAGTTAAAAAAAGCTCTCCTTCATAGCCGGCAACGCACTGGTGACCCACCTGGTGTTGCACGTGTCAGTAGGCAACGGTGACCACTTTCCATCAGGTGGCCCGTCTGTCTGTTTGCCTGCTCCATTTATAAAAAAAAGTTGGTTGCCCATTGCGTAGACGTTCCAAATATTTTGACGTATAAATATTTGCGTAGGTATTTTGCATTTGCGTGATCTATTTATATCCATGTCTGTGGATAAAAACATAATAAGGCGCTGAAAGCCCTCATGGACTCACAATGTAATTACGATCGCTGTCCACTGTATGTCCAATCATTTAATAATAAACACTGTCCAGTAGACAATTGGGATGTTTCATGTCCAATTTCACGTCCAGTGTCCTCAATATTTGTGACGCGAGTCATGGATTTTAACGGAATGCATTATTGGATGAAATTTCGGTTTATTCGGTTAACAGTTTCGGATTAGATTTTTATAATAATTGAGTAACAAACAAACGGATATAAGGCCAATTGTTTAGTTGTCACTGAAGTATGGACCCCTACATCTAACCTCAAATAGAAACAAACAAACCGATATAAGGCCAATTGTTTAGTTGTCACTGAGAGAAGAAGAAATTCTCTCTGACGTTGTATGTGGATGCTTACTCGTGGTACAAAGGTAAAAAAGGAGCATCATTCAAATAACTTTTGAATGATGTATTTAAACTTCTGATTTTGGTCCATAGTACCGACGACACAGGGTATCCTAGTGTGGTGCTAAGTTTTGTTTTGTATGGCGACACTGAGTGGAGTTTAAAGCGGTATTTGAGACAGATTCTTTACCTTAGAGTGAATTTGAGAAAACTGATATTTCGAGCCAAAGATTTTATCAACAACTACTGGTGACTACCACACCTTTTCCTCACAAACGTTTAGTTTCATCATCAACTTGATTTAAAATTATCGAAATAGTAAGTATTCAGTAAAATTATTTTCTCACAAGTTTTTGCGTTCGATTTTTCTAGCTCCAGTGAATTTTAGCCACTCCACAGTTGCATATACTGATTTTTAAAAAGCTGATTTAGAATCGAGTACACAGAAAGTGCATTTGCCAAGGAGCCAAGATGAATAAGGAGTCAGTATCGACATGCAAATTGAGGTCAAAACTCGGATGCAATGCAAAATTGGACAATTTTGTTTAAAGATCTGGATACGAGATTCCATAATAATTTATTGGCCAAATAGAGAGAGCCATGGACTATACAATGACAAATACCACCACTCTTTAAAAATGTAGAAATGAATTACCTTGTCGATGAATTGCAGTTTTGTCTTTGTCTTTGTCAAAATACATACAACATGCAAGAATGACATTAAATTTGTATTGATGTAACTGAGATTCGAGCCACGACCTCTCTATCACCTATTTTATAACTTAACAAGTAATTTCATGTGTTTCTGTTTTAACTTAATATAGAGTGACTCGCTGAATTTCACGCTTAGGTACTTATGTACAAAAGATGTAAAAAATCATCGTACCTCTTCGCGTATAGTATCAACATTATTTTTTCAATAAAGAAATGTATTGTCTTAAATAAAATGATTCCTAGTTTTTGTGGCAAATGGGCTTAAAAACTAGAAATTTAGTAATCATTTTTTATATTTTATCCACAACTGATGGAATTAAGCAAAACTTGGAATTAAGAGATCGTTTTTTATTTTTCTTCGAAAACTGAATAGGCACGTCGTACCAAATGCATAAAAACGAATTATTTAGTAGCGTGTGATCACACCCTTTTAATTAAGGTAATTTCCAGCCAAGAAATGCTATCAAACTTCCAATAGAAATAAAATAGAATAGAAATAGCAATAACAAACCGTCTGCCAGTGACCGCTGTCGGGCGGGGGACATACCGGGTATTAATGTCCCTCATTTGTCCAGCGCAGGTGTCCCCAACAGGATTAGGTTCTTGCGGTCAGCGGGACAAAGACCGGCCCTCCTTTATTTGGACTTGAAATTCGACGGAATAAGGAATCGAGGGAAATGTTGTTTATTTTTACTAGATAGTCCAGTGGCTGAGAATTCGACCTCTTAATCGAGACGTCCGGGTTCGAATGCCAGTGGCACGCACCAATGACTTTGTAAAAAAAAAGTAATGTGCGCTTTATAAAATTAAATATCACCTGCTGTTACGGTGAAGGAAAACATCGTGAGGAAACCTGCATGCCTGAGAGTACAAATAAATGTTCTCAAAGGCATGTGAAGTCCACCAACCCGCATTAGGCCAGCGTGGTGGACTAAGGCCTACATCCCCCACATTGTGAGAGGAGATCCGACCCTGTAGTGGGTCATTAATGGGTTACTGACTGACTGACTGTCACCCAGCGGGTATTGGGCAGAGCTTATGCCAAGTGCTCAAGTCTTTTGTGATCTCGAATTATCATTATCATCAGATCAGGAACAGTATCAGATTTCACAGTTTATATTCCCATTAATTTCCCAATCCGTTTGATACTTTGGTTCGATCAGAAGAGGCACAATCCTGTACAATGTTTTAAATAAATAACAATTATCTCGATCAATTTGGTAAAAAACAAAGGATTTTTGTGTCAAAGTGATCATTTTTTATTCATAACTGACAATAGATGCTTTATAAATGAGTGTGTGCTGAGTGTTGTATGCATTACTTCTTAGATTATTAGCTTTTTAGTAAACTGCTCTTATAATAATAATTTATTTACTTAGTTTAAAATAGCAAGTAACAATAAATATTCATTTTTAAGAATCCATGTTGTCCAAATAAATGAAGAAAAACTTGACCAGTTTATCTTACGTGATAAAGTTGGCCCAAAACTTTATAAAAATAGGTCCTCCACTCACACCATACCGTTCATTCGTAAATTTGAACGATTAAAATGCTGAACTTTCATAGTCCAGTCAAATGAGGGTTCCACCTATACATCTTCACTGTGTTATTCCAAAAGTTGTTTCAAAAGTCACAAAATGCTGAACTTTCATAGTCTAGTCAAATGAGGGTTCCACCTATAGGTACATCTTCATTGTGTTATTCCAAAAGTTGTTTCAAAAGTCACAAAAAACTGGTCTCAGCGTCATGAGTTATTCAATAACAAATATTACAAAAATAAGTTTTTCGCGATTTCCTCGGATTCTGTAGCTCCAATGTTGTTAATATCCATTAAAGAATTGTATAAAGTGTAAACAACAAAAAATTCACGACAAATTTGGTTTCAAACATTTGTTCTTACGCCGCACCGTTTTTGAGATAGAAGGCAAAGAACCCTCTGCTCAGTTGTATTCACTATAACGCAATGTCAACCATGAATCTCAGTGAATCTTCAACTACTGTCCAATCACTACAATAGGTCCTATTTTTATTGAAAACGAGTTCAAAGTTGCTTTAAAAACAAATTATACTCACTAGAAATATGTTTCAGCATTAACCCGGCGGGAGTGTGGTGGGGTGTGATATACCCCAAGTACAGTTCATATCGCTATATCATTTTAATTCGCGATGTTACATTATAGCGGCTTTGTGTAGCTGGAGGCGAGGGGTTGCGGGAGTGGAAAGTGGCAAGATTGCAGTGTTTCACCGGTCAGGGCTCGGAATACAGGTGTGCAAACGTCTGTGGGGTAGGTCACACCCCGCCACATACTTCGTGTATACGTTTTGTGACAAATTTATTTAGCGCTTGGTTTGGTTTTATTAGCTTATTATTGTTTTCTTTTTATGTTATAAATAAAAATGTCCATGGAAAGCGGTGAAAGAAGACTTAGGTCATTGCTAGATAAAGTTTTAGATCATTCTTCAGATGAAGCAAGCTCGTCAGAAGTATCCGATCATTGCAGTGAACATGAACAGGAATCTGATACGCAAGGTTTTGGTCTCTTATTCTCCTACAAAGAATTAAGTGGTAATTTGCAATGTCGACTCTTCACCACGACGATATAATTGATGAGACCTCTGGAGATAAGAGAAAACCGGCAATTATTATATTCTATAACTCAATGAAAGCTGGTGTAGATGTTGTCGACGAACTGAGCGCAACTTATGATGTACCTCTTGCAATAGCAAACGCTGTTCAATGACGATATTTTATGGATTTCTAAATATGGCAGCTATCAATGCTAATATACTATTTCAAGAAAATGCCAACAAAAGGAATAAACGTACAGAATTTCTCCGCAATTTGGGATTGAGTTTGGTGTATACGCATTTGCAGTTACGAAGAGATCAAACAAATATTCCTGTGTGCATTCGCCAGAGAATTTCTTCACCAATCAATGTACCGCTGCACCCAGTAGTCCAAAATGAACCTGGACGTTATACTCGATGTGTAGATTGCTCACGCAAGAAAGATCGCAAAAAACATACACATATAGATGGTGTGAAAAAGCCATATGCCTAGATCATGCTATTTTTTCCTGCAAAAATTGCTCTGATTTTGAATAAAATTTCTAAAGTGTTCCTAAACTATTTTCTAGGGTTTTATACATTTATTTTGTCAAGGAACTCATGTTCTTTTAAGTTTCAAGAGTTTTTTTTGTTTAAATAAAACTTGTTATTTTTTGTGATTTTTGAAAAAGAGGATAATATTTTTGTCATCAAAAACTAGTGCCTTAGATATCATTATGGGAATTAATAAAAATATATAGAATTTATAGTATTTTTCATTTTTTTTTACACGTAAATATATGCCAAATATAATATACACCACTCATTTCCTGTTGCTTCATTGAAAAACCTATTTTAAATGCCGATTTGTATTGGGGTATGTCACACCCCGCCACATACTATAAGTAAGTTTTCGTCACCACACTCCCGCCGGGTTAAATGACAATTTGTTTTTAAATCATTATAATTTTGTGTCTCCGTTATTTTTATTCACAGATAAAAAACACGCTAAGATTGTTTACCAAATTGGACAAGTCTTAGTGTTAAAATGTACTTTACTTATAGGAGATATTCTATTCATGTTACGTTACGGTCTAACAGTAGCGTTTTAAGCAAGCCCCGTGCAAGCGGAACTCGCAACTTGCCTTTATTTAAATTCCAACTGTTTACATTCAGAGTAGTTCTGGGGTAAACTTTTAGTGTACGTTGCGGCATTAAAAATTAAATTTCAAAATGGGAGCCGCGAAGTTTGTTTATTGTTACGGATTAAACGTTTTGGTTTACATTTCCTTGGTTTAAGGTTTCTGTGGGTGTTTCGAGGCAGTAGTATTTAATCGGCTTTGTATGTTTACTCATTGTGCTTTGTGGTGTGGATTTTACACGCCTTGGTACCCAGCAAGGCGTGTAAAATCCAATTTGAAATTAGATGTCTGGTGTACCTACACTGCTATTAAATATCTAATTAATGCGTATTGGTCGAGATACGGTCTAGTGACCAATCAATGTTGGATGTTTTCAAACCGCCTAAACAAGGTTAAATTACTTAAACTACAGCTATTTATCGACAATAACCGGAACGAAGCGTAGCCCCGCTGCTTGAGTAGATCGCAAGCGATCGAAAAGGATGAGCAATAGATATCGGGTGACTGGTCAGTAACCCATTAATGACCCACTACAGGTCGGGTCTCCTCTCACAATGAAAGGGATGTAGGTCGCCGTCCACCACGCTGGCCTGCGGGTTGGTGGACTTCACATGCCTTTGAGAACATTTTTTTTTGAACTCTCAGGCATGCAGGTTTCCTCACGATGTTTTCCTTCACCGTAACAGCAGGTGATATTTAATTTTATAAAGCGCACATAACTTGTTTACAAAGTCATTGGTGCGTGCCACTGGGTTTCGAACCCGGGCCCCTCGATTCGACCACGCGACTAGTGGTCTCTTCGACGGTCAACGTTGCTTAACTTTTTCGATCACTTACGATCACCAATACGCTGACCGTCCTACTAACGTAACTTCTGCTAGTGCTACTACTAATCAACTTAGTGTGGATGCTATAAAGATGCCCGTATGCCGGCCGACAAGGCTTAACGTCTACTATCTGTCAACGAGACCGACAGCGAAATGCGCAGTTTTATGACGTCACAGTAAAATAAAAACTTTATGTCGCGAAACGGCGGCGTTGACGAAGTGTTGTATTTATGTGCCGTTTAATGACGTCACCGAAATGTTCGCCCCTGTACTAGGTACTATATGTAAAGATACTTACTTCTCGTTTGCCAGAGCTACTTCGGCTCGACTTAAGCGAAGTCTTTTTCAAAATCAAAATCATTTATTTGCATTAATATGGGTTAGTTATTGGTTTTACAAGGTGTTTTGATCAAACCATATTCACCTTTTCAGGTATGCAAATATAAAAAAGTAAAATAAACAGATAAAACTAATGTTGGTCATCGGTACAAATTAAAGATTATAAAATATTAAAACTTATTATTAACACACAATTTATTTGTAAATTTAGATTATTCTTTATTTTGATATTTAGTTGTAATTGGGTAAAGAGAGAAAAATCCGGAGGAAAAAACTCTCAGCATAGTTTTAGTTCTACTTTATTTATTTAGACGCGCGTTTCCACATTTATATTTTTGTGTGGCTCAAAGGTTTTAATTTTTTTGTTATCGGGGGGGATAAGCGAAGAGTCTTAGGCGAAGAGAATTAGGCATTTAGTCCCATAGTCGGCGTAAAGATCATTGCACCCGGTGTAAGGTCAGATTTCCTCCCTCAATGAGATTGAAGCCGTAGTTTGCCCCGCTCTGATGTGTGTTTGAGTTGAGTTGTGACTTTTCACGCTTTGAGAAGATTTTGTTATTTATTTTTTTAAACTCGTCTAATCTGAGTATTTCGCGCTTGCTACTGGGATTATTTTCTCAAGTAAAAGACCGAATTTTTCTTTCCACCACTTCTACATTTCCACCACTGATATAGAACTCTAGTTCGGCTACAACCCTTTTATAGCTCAGTGTTGTGCACGGGTCGCTCCCTACAATAAGGGAAACATACTTCACCACGCTGGTGAAGTATGATTCAGACATCCTCCAATGTGGATTGGTGAAGAAACGGGCTAGTGGCTAACCCGACAAATGTTTTTAAACCGCCCATAGGGCCTCCAATTACGATTATAACTACGACTGCGATCATATCGATAACAACCGGGACCGGCGGGTTAACGAGCCCTCCGAATGACGGAAGCGCACATTTAGTTCGCCCCTCCGACGTTGCTTAACTTTTTCGATCGCTCGCGGTCTACTCAAGCAGCGGGGCTATGCGCGTTTCAAAACTCTAGTTAAGTATACGTCCAAATACCAAACAGATGAAGAGTCGGAGCAAAGACTCGTAAACTTTATTTACAACTGCCTAAGTCGTAACGCGACACGTTTCATTATTTATCGCCAACACTTCGCGCAGCTTGATAACTTCGCGGACTACGAGTACGTACGTAAACAAAATATATGTAGTTTTATATGTCAGAAGTTGTTAACTTTAACGCTTTTTTCGGCAAAGGACTATGCTAAAAGTTCTATGAAACTCAAGCTCACGTGATATTTAATTTTATAAAGCGCACATAACTTTTTTACAATGGAGACTTTAGAAGATTTTAGTTTCGACACTTTGGCTAGATTAACTCAAGATGTTACAGGGATTCAGTGTATAATTGATTTGACGACCTGCGTGGCGCAGTGGTTAAGACACCGGTGCGCTGCGCGGTGGGTCCTGGATTCGATTCCCAGCAGAGCAGAGATTTGAATGATAAATTTAAATGTCTGTTTCTGGTCTGGGTGTGTGTTCTTGTCTTGTGTGTGTCCATGGCGCGCACGACATAGGGAATCCTAGTGTGGGGCTATGAGTGTGAAGCGTTATTTATTTATTTATTTAATTTATCCAATATGTTTATTCGTCCGAATAAGCATTTATCATTCAGCCTGTAAAATCCTGCTTATGATAATTATTTTATAATCTATAAGTTGTTATATTGAGACAAACATTTTTCGCGCGCTAAAACGGGATTCGTCCCGAGCGATTCCCACTTTGTTCTAAATTAGAGGAGCGTGCCTGGAATTCTCAATAACGCTGTATTGTTCTGTGAATCTCGTATTAAATATTATTTTGTTTGTACATCTCGCGGAAACTAGTGTTTCAGAAGTTATTAGTGATAGCACGGTTTGTACACCCTGTCATTACTGGGTCACTGACATTAGTATGTGTCATTACTGGGTTACTGACATTAGTATGGGAAGATGTCAAGCAGACAGAAACAGAGAGAGAGATATGCCATACTAATGACTGACGTTTACTGCACAGGGCACATTATACCTAGACGATACTTTTCATGCCCAGGGCAAAGGGTCGGTATACCTTTTTGCTAATTTCACATGTTTCTTAAGAAGATACACACAAATAAAATTATTGTGTTATAACATAAATATTTTTTTTCAAATTTTTTTACGAGATTACCATTGAGCATGAGTACAATGGAAGGGTTCCATAGCAGCTAGACCATCGAATATTCTCCACCAGGCTGCGCTAGTATGGATTCACGGATTTTTCATCCAATTCTCACGCCCGTTGCCACTTTGTTCTAAAGAAGGCAGTGCCGTGCGTGGAATACTTATTAACTACGTACTCGTATGTGTGATTCCGTAAGCTTTCTCCGCGTTACACATACTTTAGTAATCTCGAGCTTTTTATAGCAAAAGGGTATGCTGATATGAAGCGGCCACTGTAGCCCGCAGACGTCCACATCGACGTTCAAATAGAGAACAAATCCTATCAGTACCTACTCTTAGTCTGAGTTTTAGTAATACCGCTATTAAACACACACATACACAGCTTACTACACAGGAGTCGCACAGTGTAATTATTTTACCCAAATAGAGGTAAAAGATTTTTAGAAGAGTTACTATTACAGTAGTTATCGCGCTGCTAAAAAGCCAAAAAAACGATAAATTTTCCGACTTTTGCCATTTTCTGCTGAACGTTTAACATTAGTGACGACACCGTCGCGGGCAATAGCCTTGTCATAAATACGAGCATATCTCATATCCTTCCCGGAACACATTAAAACATATTTCATTACGAGACCGTAGAGAATCAGATATGATCACAATCACAATTTCACATCGATTCCGAAAACTTTTTCGTTTCGCAGATTAAGGAATGAAGAAAATATTTGCCGATATTTATAGTGAGATATAACATGATCCCTCTTTTTAAATAGTTGCTTTCTATTAATGTATCGCATTTTACGGGGATTTTTTTTATTTTTATCTTTGTTTCTAAATTTGAATCTCGGACCTAAAACATTGATTCTGAGAAGCCACAAAAAGATTTTGGTAAATAATGAAGTATTTTTTTTAAATAGTTAGATACTTTGATGATGGTAAAACGTAGGTATACTTGGTCGGAATAAAATCAAAGAATCGATAGAATTTTGGAAAAGTTTACAGGAATGTATACATTTAGAAATCGTATTTATACTCATAGTTTTACGATAAATTTAATGTTTCTACTATTCATTCTAATACTTAAATTGAAAATAAATATTTTCGTTCTCGTTTGTAGCGGAGTGCAAAAGCTCTTAATATTACTTTATTGGTCTGAAATTTCGAAAAAATTCAAACTGAAACAGTATTCGGGATTCGAATCAAATAAAAATTCACAAAACTCCTTTTCGCTATAGTCATTAGTACAAAGCGTACTAAACTATGTTCGCTATTTAAAACAGTCCACGCATTTAGTCAGACTAAGGCCAAAAACAGACGAAGCGGTTTTCACGGCGACGGCATAATCGCACAAAACTCTCATCTATATTGTCAGTAACCCATTAATGACCCACTACAGGGTCGGGTCTCCTCTCACAATGAGAGGGATGTAGGCCTTAGTCCACCACGCTGGCCTAATGCGGGTTGGTGGACTTCACATGCCTTTGAGAACATTTTTTTTTTGAACTCTCAGGCATGCAGGTTTCCTCACGATGTTTTCCTTCACCGTAACAGCAGGTGATATTTAATTTTATAAAGCGCACATAACTTTTTTACAAACTCATTGGTGCGTGCCACTGGGATTCGAACCCGGACCCCTCGATTCGAGGTTGAATTCTAAGCCACTAGGCTATCACCACTTCCCAGGCTATCACCGCTTCTATGTAATAAAAATGAATTGCCGTTCGTTAGTCTCGCTAGTTAGTCGATTAGGGAAGGCCCATGTCCAGCAGTGGACTGCCAAGAGCTGAAAGGAAGGAAGGAAGGAAGGAAGGAAGTCTCGCTAAAACTTGAGAACGGCTGAACCGATTATGGTCAATTTAGTTTTGAAAGGAAGGTATGTCCAAGGAAGGTACGATACAAAATTAAGCGAGGAACATAGTAAAACAACCATTTTATTTCCCCATATTTGGTAGAACGAAGTGTGCCGGGACAGCTATTGAGTTTGTAAATAAAGCAGCTGTTCCGCGCTGGGCGTTTACACCGCTTCGTGTGTACGTAGCCTAAAAGCGAATATTTAGCCTTGCCTGTGCTTTTAAAATTGGGTCATGGCATATGCAAAATTCATTTTTGAATTTACTTAGTTGCGTTTGAAATTCGTCGGCGCGGAGACTTAGCGAATTAAAATGCAACGTTTCTGAAAGGTTTTCAACGGTTTATTCGGATAGTCGAGTGTATTCCTGCTTTTAATAATACTTATGTTGATGGTAATGTCGTTAATGTTTCCTTTGCTATGTTTATAGCGGTGATATCAGAGCGACGGTTTGGAGATGGTGTTGAGCTGAACAGATTTTAATGAAATTTGCTATGCACGTAGTTTATAACCTGGCTTTAGTTTTAGAACACTTTTTATCCCTTTCTGGACCAAGTTCTAACATCTAAGCGGACGTAGCTGCGGGAAAAATCAAGTATAGGTAACATACATATATATCATAAAAAATGAAATACGTTTATTTATATGAACATTCTATACGGATCATATAGTACGTGCCTACAATTTGGAATGACACGTCGTTTCTACCACTTTTTCTTCGAAACCCAAGCGGGAACACGATATTGTCGTAACAGACAACCACGAAATTCCGTAGACAGGATTCCACTCAAGTAAAAGTGCTTGGTTAATTCGTCCTCGGGTAGGATTACAGACCTTCCGTTCCCACCCTTACAAAATTTGGAAAACACCACTGCCCTCGACTCGACTCTTAAACAATTGTCACTAACCCATTAATGACCCAATAAAGGTTCGAGTCTCCTCTCACAATGAAAGGGACGTAGGTCTTACATCACCACGCTGGCCAAATGCGGGTTGGTGGACTTCATATGCGTTTGAGAAAATTTTTTTTGTGAACACCGTAACAGCAGGTGATAATTATTTTATAATGACATCTCGATTAAGAGGTCAACTTCTAAGCCACTGGGCTATCACCGCTCAACAGCTTTAAACAATTACGTAAGGTGAACTCCCAAGAAAACTCCCGATTCAAATTCTAAATCAACTTTTCTGTTGTACAAAAGGATATTAGCGCCAATAAAGCCATAATAATAAAACTTTTATTCAAACTCAATATTTACGTAAGATTCGAGGTCTCGGGGGAGGTTCGGCCGAAGTTAACAACCGACAGGTTTAATTAGGGAAGGGAGCTAATTCCCAAGTTTTGATGAATGCGATTTCACGGATACAACCCTCGTTGGCCGGGAGGAGCATAATTTGAAATTTTGATTTAAAGCCTTGTTTGAATAATTGTTATTAAGACCAGATTGTTGCGGGAGTAAGTTCATGCATTCTTGATATGATCTTAGAATAGTTTGGGACTACAGACACAGACAGTTACATCTTGCGACAACTGTTTATTCTCGCAGGATATCTTCCATTCTGTTGCCATTTCTGAATCTGTATGCATTGTTAAACGTCGGCATAATAATATTGAATATTTTATGCCCCAAAAACCATTTAAAAATTAAAGTATTTTAGCCCTACTGTCGTACTGCAGTAATAGCTCTTCTAGTAATATAACTAAAATGGTAAAATATTTCTTATACTTCTTACTTAGAGAATGAAATTCATGGTTTTGAACGGCAAATAACTGAAAAAAATCATATTTACGATATTTGTCTCACAATCAAATAACTTGATCTTCAACAAACACCAAATTACACAAAGTTAGCAAAACAACAATACCTCAGATGGCTGTAATATAACAATCCAGTGCTAAGATAAATTTCAAGTAATTTTCCAAATCCCTCCCAATTAAAAGTTTTTATTCGCTCAAATCTCGATAAACAACTTACCCCTGTTTACCCAGGGCTTGGCCGATCATCCAGTTTAGCGAATTCGATGAGAAACAGATACCCAACAGGATCCCGCTTAATCTTTGCTTTTCAATGTTTACAGGACTTTTGGTTGGTTTTGTTTGTTGCTTTTTGATCAAGCGAATTCTTATTTTTCAGAAGTTTCGGACTAAGAGGATGAAAGATGAAATTGATTAGTGATAGAAACGATGATATGAACTTTATTCTAGACAGGTAACTAACGCTGCCTTTACGAACGACTGTAAAACAGCATGTTTGCAACAAAAACATGGAATCTAACCCAACACCCTCCATGCTATAACCGGCTTATATTAACTACTACTACTACGCTAGATAGGCCGCTAATTGTACAAAAAAAGAAACTTGTATAAAGAGTTATAGGTTTATATCCGCATGTGCCATAGTTTCATCGCATCCATGGTCAAAACAAATCACTGGACCACTGTTTTATGTGGGCAGTAAAGTTTTATGGGTTAAGTATTGAATCTGGTTCGACGGTCATAAATTCAAGTTAAATCTTACTCAGCGAATTAAGTTCGTGATTTATATTTCAATATAATATATGTCAGTACCCCATTAATGACCCACTACAGGGTCGGGTCTCTTCTCACAATGAGAGGGTTGTAGGCCTTAGTCCACCACGCTGGCCTACTGCGGGTTGGTGGACTTCACATGCCTTTGAGAACATTTTTTTTGTGAAGTCTCAGGCATGCAGGTTTCCTCACGACGTTTTCCTTCACCGTAACAGCAGGTGACATTTAATTTTATAAAACGCACATAACTATTTTACAAAGTCATTGGTGCGTGCCACTGGGATTCGAACCCGGACCCCTCGATTCGAGGTCGAATTCTATGCCACTGGGCTATCACCGTTATATAATATAATTTCAATTTCACAGTATTCTTAAATTTCTACAATCTATGTCTTGTAACAAGGGAATTTCCACCTCAAAATCAAACGATCATCAACCTTTTATCTAAATGACCACAGGATATAGTTATTCGTACGTTTGGACTAATGGCACAAAGGAATCCAAATCGTGCAACTAAATCAAATTGGCCACGCGATGCCGGCACGCGATATCCTCCTCCATCCTCCATCCTCCATCCTCTGGGCCGCACAGATCTAATACGAACATCGTGAATAACCCGAAGGGTTCTAACTGCTTTTTTAGCCCGTACAACTGCTAAACTAGGATTGAAAGAACTGTTTCGGGGAAGGCGAGTAGCGAGTAAAAACAAAAATGAGAGTTGTCAAGGGACACCCGGAAGGAACGAAGTTCATGACGTAAATGACAATGTCATTTACAATTGTCAATTACAATGTCATTTACGACACTTTTTGCTGTCATGACGTAACTGAAGTTCATGACGTAACTGACGTAGTCATGAACTTCAGTCATTGTCATTTACGTCATGACTTACGTCATTACAGCAAAAAGTGTCGTGACAACTTTTCGTAAGAATTTTTTCCGTCTAGCCCCCTTTCACAACGCGCGATAAGGAACTTCGTTCCAAAAATTTTGAAGTAACTCGGACGCGAGCAACTGTCCCACTCGCACATGACTAACTCGTAAGATGCGGTCACACACGGTGCGAGTAGCTGCACCTCAGTAACTGACTCGGTCAGCTCGCATGCCAGCTCGCACTGCGTAACCTAGGCATAAGTCGACGTACGAGTTAGGACGAACTCGAACGCAGTGTGAGTGTTGTCACAATATCTCAAATGTCGGGATTATTCGTGCGTGAAAGAATTTTGTCTTTAGCTATTCCATTAAGGACCAAAGTCACTGACAAAGCTCCAAAGGGTGATAAGCTGAAGTGGCAATGAGCTTGCGGATTTCATCATTTCATCTCTACTCGCGACAGGCCAGAGAAAGCTAAGTAACGGGACAAAATACCGTTTATGAACGGATCCCTAAAAGTAAGAGAATTTAATCACTGTGGTACTTCTTGTAACGGATTTGTATTGTTGGGGAAATGCTCGTGCAGTGTTTTATTCAGAAAGGGGAAACGAGCGAGCGTTCGGAATAAGCGGTCACGCCATTTTGAAGAGAACTAGGAATTATAGAATTTGTTAACCGACTTCAAAAAAAGGAGGAGGTTCTCAATTCGTCTGTATGTTTTTTTTTTTATTTTTATTTTTATTTTTTTTTATATTTGTTATCGCCGCATTCCGTCGTTTGTTAACCGATTTGAATTTTTTCTTTTTGGTTGGGAAGATGTTACTTTGAATTTGGTCCCATATTAAGTTAGTGTTGATCTGATGAAGAGTTTCGGAGATACAGAGTGGAACTCTTCAACGGATAAGAGTTAAGGAACCGGGTTAAAAAAATATTATTACTGGTCACATAACCTTTGCAGAACTATGTAGACATTGACCACTTTTGAGTCTGATGATGGAGTGGAACCCGTTTTTATTTTATATTTCTGTCCGTCGTATTCCGTCATTTGGTAAACAATTTAAATTGTTTTTTTTTTGGTTTGGGAGCTGTTACTTTGAATTTGGTCCCATATTAAGTTGGTGATGATATGATGAAGAGTTTCTGAGATACAGAGTAGAACTCCTCAACGGATAAGAGTTAAGGAATCGGGTTAAAAAAATATTATTGTTAGTCACATTACCTTTGCAGAGCTATATAGACATTGACCACCTTCGAATCTGATGATGGAATGGAACTCGTTATAAGATAGGAATAATTAAATCGTGTTTAAAAGTTCACTTAAATAAACCATACAAATTATAAATACATTTAAACTATAATTATGGTGTCCGTAAGGTTACCATTGAGAAGCCATTTGCCACTTCCTATGATAAAACATAAGGTTTTTAGACTGTAAAAGTTTCGCATAGCTCTGCCATGTATAGTAACAAATACTAGCGACGGGTATCCACAATTTCCCCAAGTACCTACGAAAACGAATCTAATGCAGTAGTTACCTACTTCCGAACAGGCCATACCTCCGGCCTCCGGTTTATCAGAGTTTTAGTATACTTGCCTATTTTTTTTTATATTTGTTATCGCCGAATTCCGTCATTTGCCACCAGATTTGAATTTTTTCTTTTAAGTTCGGAAGATGTTAATTTCAATTTGGGCCCATATTAAGTTGTTGTTGATCTGATGAAGAGTTTTGGAGATACAGAGTGAAACTCTTTAACGGATAAGAGTTAAGGAACCGGGTTAAAAAAAAATTATTATTGGTCACATTACCTTTGCAGGACTATGTAGACATTGACCACCTTCGAGTCTGATGATGGAGTGGAACTCATTTTTATTTTATATTTCTGACCGCCGTATTCCGTCATTTGGTAACCAATTTGAATTGTTTTTTTTTTGGTTTGGGAGCTGTTACTTTGAATTTGGTCCCATATTAAGTAGGTGATGATCTGATGAAGAGTTTCGAAGATACAGAGTGGAACTCCTCAACGGATAAGAGTTAAGGAACCAAGTTGATAAATTATTATTGTTGGTCACATTACCTTTGCAGAACTATATAAAATTTGACCACCTTCGATGCTAATGATGTAGCGGAACTCTTTATAAAATAGGAATAATTAAATCGTGTTTAAAGCAAGTTAATTTAAATAATTTAAATAACTGTACAAATTATATATTTAAACATTAATAATGGTAATCCGTAAGGTTACCATTAAGTAGCCAGTTGCCGCAACCTATGATGAAGCATTAAAACTAAGATACCAGAGTCAGATAATAGAGTGGAAGTGAAACTATGATAACTAAAAAGCATTAAATAAAATAATTTTAAACAAAAATGTGAACCGACTTCAAACTAAAAAGTAAGAAATAACTTTACAAACAGACTTCAATAATAAGGTATTTTTGGAGTCTGTGCCCAAGTTCATCCTCAGTTTAACCTCAAGTAACCTCATTTTTGCAGACGAGTTTTAAAGTCACGAAAAAATCATGTCATGTAGGTACTTTAATATATTTTACTAAAAAAGAAGTATGTAGGTAAATATGTACTTAGGTAATATTTATTCATTTATTATAATTGTACGGGCTAGTATCGACACCATACGATAGTCAAAGAAAAGATGTTGTTAAAGTTTATAATATTTATTGTTGTACACTGTAGGTATGATAATGATGTTGCTATGAGTACGCGCGCGATATGTTAGCATCCCAAATGCATACTAAATTGAAAATGTGACCGGCGCGTGCTATACGAAAAACGCGCTGACGGTTGGTGTACGGTTGCACCGTACAATAATGTACAATGGAAAGAGAGATTTAATGTGCTTTAAAAATGCACATAACAAAACTGACCTCAAACTAAAAAGTAAGAAATAACTTTACAAACAGACTTCAATACTTAATAAGATATGTTTGGAGTATATGTAAAAATGAGGTTACTTGAGGTTAAACTGAGGATGAACTTGGGCACAGACTCCAAAAATACCTTATTATTGAAGTCTGTTTGTAAAGTTATTTCTTACTTTTTAGTTTGAAGTCGGTTCACATTTTTGTTTAAAATTATTTTATTTGCATTTTAAAATGCTGTAACTCTTACGATCTCCCACTGGGGTTTCTTCTTTAACAGGAGGCTTCGATCAATCATCGAATACAGGACACCAATATTCACTGTCTATAACCCATTCGTATTCCACTTTAAGTGTTTTCCTTGATCGTTAGAAACTGACATTTAATAATGATGTTATGAAGTGCACATTACCTACGAAAAGTATTTAGTGCGTGTTAATTGGGTTCTAACCCGGACCTCTTGAGTGAGAGAACGAATAACTTATATGCCAAAATAAAAGCGACTTAAAAATAAAAGTCCTTAAATTTTGTGTGCCTCAATTTGATATTACTCACCAACTTGACATAAAATTCTTTGCCTGAGGAATTATAATTTATACGGCCTTTATCACCTTTGTTTATAATATCTCTCCAGTCTTGGATCTACATGAGCGGTATTATGATGCCATTATGATGTCATTAAAACCAACATCATTTCCAAAGCCAGAAAAGGCACTTAAGCAATTTTAAGCGAAATTTCGCAAAGCAAACTCCGAGGTATCTTAACGGAAAAATAATAAACAATATTCGCTTTGAAGTTTTCGCATTGAAATAGCTTTATTATTCACGAAACGACGAGTTTGACCGTTTACGGCATTAAGAATGCAAACCGTGCGGTGTGAGCGTGTTTCAATTATACGTTGCTCGGGAATTAAATGCCGGGAGAAACAGACGTGGGAAAATAAAGGATAACAACATTTTTCATTATGGCGTCACTCTGAGAATTGAGAGTTTTCGAAGTAGACGTTGGTGCGAATGTTGATAAATTCGAAAGCAGACAATTTTATTCAGGAGGAAGAGAATTTTTGAAGAAATTTCCATGAAATAGAAAATTTGAAAATTCATTACGTTAACATTTCACCACCATTTCATCACCATAATTACCATTGCACCATTGCCGAAGTAGTTTGCTTGTAAAATATCGCCAATAGTCTTTTGTTAAAGTACACTTGTGTGTCTTCGTCTTTAGCTGTTTACTAACGAAGGTCTCGCTAAAATAGCAAAATAGATTCACTCATGAGTCTTTCATTTCTTTCTTCCTTCAGCAAACATTTGTCCATCCACCATATATGCGCCTCTGCCGCAGCTCTTAGTAATTTAGGATTAACCTTTTATTTAAATATTACAAATATCAGTCACGAAACATTCAGAACTTCGGGGTCTTTGTAAAATGTATCTATTCTAGTCTTACAGTAGCGAGTTTGTTGTCTGTTTCAATGCCCGTAATGAGGGTCCTAGTTGCGTGTTCAGAGCAGCTTAGATGTACCAGTGCACGGAAACAAGAGATTTGATTTGATTACTTGGACATGAAATGCATAGTATAGACAATGACAAAAAGCATAGTATAGTATAGAGTATACGATATTTTGGTCACTAAGATTAGCAATAAACAAGCAATGAAATAGAAATTAGGTAACCTTCTAGATGTAGATGAATTACAGTCATCATAACATAAAATTTAGAATTGATGTCTTATTGCTTTATAGTTTAAAAATTGTAAAAAAACTATTGTAAAAAATACGGAAGTAAAGCTTATACATTCATTTGAATTCAAAAACTCCTTAAACGGTTCAAGCTCCTAAAATCTCCAATGACGTACTAAACTGTACTTAATTTCTAGAAAAAGTGTTCGCTAAGATCGCGCCAGCTCCGAAGTTAAATTAAAAACTTTCGCCAATGTTTTGCTGGACGCTGTTGAAACTTTACCGAGTTCCGTATCGGGAACACGTCGGACATTCCTCGGAGCTGTTCTCCAGTTCTCTTCGATTCTTCTCCACGACGTCAAAGAATCCGGCCCGTGTCCAGGTTCGCCAAGTTTATAAAATAGTGCACGCACAGTGTCTTGAGTCGGAAGTATTTAACAAGCTTTTATTCCACTTGAGTTAGTAACTTTAAATGTTTGCTTGAATTTTGGTAATAGTATAAAATCAATAATGTTAAAATAATATTTTTATTTTGTTTTTTGTACCTAACTGTCAATCGTTGTGTGAATTAATTCTTGTTTAGTAGGTTAAACTTAATTCCTCGTTAAAATATTCTGGATAAATAAATTTGTAACAGTGTTAAAACATATCTTAAAGGATAGTACCTATATGTGATTTTAAGGGAATCCCTACGTTGTTTAGTTCAAGCTATTTGAAACAGAGAGTTCAACAGTTTTGAAATTCAAAATCAAACTTCTCATCTTTACGGAAATGCCTGCTTTTTCATTTATTAACATCGCAACGCTATCGTCGACTTCGAAAGCTCGCAATTTCTCAGAAAGACGTCACAATGAAAAACGTTGTTATCCTTTATTTTCCCACGTCTGTTTCTCCCGGCATTTAATTCCCCAGTAACGTATAATTGAAACATGCTCACACCGCACGGTTTGCATTCTTAATGCCGTAAACGGTCAAACTCGTCGTTTCGTGAATAATAAAGCGATTTCAATGCGAAAACTTTAAAGAGAATAGTGTTTATTATTTTTTCGTCGAGATACCTTGGTGTTTCCTTTGCGAAACTCGTCTTAAATTATTTAAAGCGCTTTTCTGCTTTTGAGATGATGTCGGTTTTAATAGCATCATAATAATATCATTACTTTTGGAGTGGCGTGCTCTGGGTTCAGAACATGTTCAAAATACGACTAATACCTATATATAAAGGTGGTGAAGCGTACATACGATAATTGTGTAGTTATATTAATTATAAGCGTACACACTAGTGTGGTTAGATAGTGATTACTAAATCATAACAGCCCAGGCGATCAATCAAATTAAGCGAGCGGCTCAGTCGGTACTTAGGTGAGACCACTAGAGACGCATAACCCGTACGGTTCCATTCTACGATGGGTAGATTAACTGCTTTTTATTATTTTTATGATTTAAAGTAAAAAAATTCCTTGAATGGAAGAATATATAATAATTATAAAGATCTCGTGTCACACCGTTTTTAAAAAAAAATATATGAAATTTTATATGCATATTCAGTAGGTCTGAGAATCAGCAATTATCTATTTTTCATATCCCTAAGTGATAAGGGTTGTTCACCCCTAACATTTTTATCTTTTTTTTTATTTTTTAATAACGTGGCATTACAAAATACACACAACCCTAAATTTAAAAATATAAATATCACCCTAAATATCACCAACCCTTATTTTTAATAGTCATTTAAGCAATTTAATAATTTTTCATCCCGCTCGATAACTTATACCTATGGCAAAACAACGTTTGCGGGATCAGCTAGTATTTAATAAAAATCTTTGATTTGATTTAATTCAATTGATTCCCGACTTATCGTTGAAAACTTAGCCCTTTCGAATCGCAGGACGTACCTAGCTATGAGCATAAAACCGGACAAAAGGAAACTTTGGAGCGCGAAAACAATTAAATTCGTTCCCAATAGCGTATTCACTTCAGATTCGGTGAAATTTCGCGCGAATAATTTAATATCTCGTCCGAAACGGCCGATTAATGGACGAAGTGGGCTCCAACCTGTCCGGTATTAAAGCCATTTCACGGGCCGTTTTAACCGCAAATGGTCGTTTACAGGCGCATTGTGATATCAGAGGTCCGTGTATCTGAATATTTTTTCGCATGGAGCTTGTAAATTTGGGGGCTTACCCCACTCGGGGGACCCGCTAATGCTAGCCACAATGAAAATCGTTGAGTGTAATGTTGTACGTAAAGTGAATCTTTGCGCATTTATTTGTATTTTAACATTTTTGTACTAAAATTACAAAGAACAGTACTTATCATTTATTTCACTTTTTAGGTGCCCAAATGCCTACTACTACTTACTAGACAGGTTTTGGTGTGTGTTTGAATCAATGTCCCTGATTTTAACATTTCCATTGTAAAAGAAATTACATTATCAATTGTTAGATATTAGTAAAATGCTTGGTACAAACTTACTAACTTACTTACTATACTAAAAAAACAAGCATCTATGAGCCACTTGATATCGAAACTTTCTTTTGCATAATATGAAGCCTGTAAATTTGAGGGACGCACCCCACTCGGGGGCCTTTCGCATAATGTCAAGCACAATGAGCCTCAAATCATATCAGCGTAATGATGTGAATAAAGTCTTACGTACGTTTGGGGCCAGAGAATTTCTTTGTTTTGTTCGGAAATAATCTGCATTTGATCTTGGCACAGTGATTTTCAGTTAGGAAAATTTTCTTTTCCTGCATATTTAGTTCTACGTAGATCTATATCATTTGCATAGCTTATATTATGACTTTTTTTTGTATTCGTATTGATATCATCAGGGTTCCGTAAGTGAAAAAGTATTCTTTGATAATTTAAAACAGTGAAAATGAAAATCATTTATATTGGTTAGTTACAGGTTTTACTGGGCATTTTGAACAATCCATATTCAGAGTACAGGTTAGAGAATACTTTTTGCACCAGTGATAATGTAAAAAAGTTATGTGCGCTTTATAAAATCTAATATCACCTGCTGAAGAAAAACATCGCGAGGAAACCTGCATGCCTGAGAGTTCACAAAAAACAATGTTCTCAATGGTATGTGTAGTCCACCAACCCGCATTAGGCCAGCGTGGTGGACTAAGGCCTACATACACTATCATTGTGAGACCCGACCGGTTTACTGATTGGGTAAACCAAGTTATACACACCAGATAAACAGAGAACAGCGCTAAAAGCGTATTAATCAATGACAGAGAAATTAGCGCTGCAGCCGTCGAGATGTATGGTTGGTACTTAGTGAGATCTACCCTGGAACAGACTTTTAGAACTGAAGAAAGTGGTTTCAGTCATGTCTCAGTAAACAAACAACTGCGATAAGATCTCCGTTATTTTATTTTAAACTAGCTGTACCCGCGACTTCGTCCGCCTGGAATCGAACTATCTAACTTTAACTTTGAAAAATAAATAACTTTGGACTGCCTGTTTGTAATATAAACGAAATTGTACATATACCATGTTTTACAATTTTTGTCTGTGTGTCTGTCTGTTTGTTCCGGTTAATCTGTGGAACGGCTGGAGCGATTTTGACGGGACTTTCACTGGCAGATAGCTGATGTAATATGGAGTAATAGACAGACAGATAGACAGATAAAAGTGTAAAAAATGTTATTTTGCACATACCTACAAATAAAAAGCGGTTATTTTTATTTTACAAAAAGACAGACTCAGAGTTCGCCATTGTGCCAGAATGATATTGGCCTTATTGCCACCAGCTCCCTATTTTCGTGGACTTCATATACCTTTGTCATACTTGAGTATTCTCCATAATATTCTCAGGTAAAGTCCACCAACCTGTTATAAGCCAGTGTGGTGGACTAATCCTTCTCGTTGTGAGAGGAGACTCTCGTTAAGAGGCTGGCGGTAAGGTACCTCCCCGGACGAGCTATTATGGCTCTACCACCTAATGAAAGCTTAATCGCTCTACTGTATATGTTTCGTTAGTTAATATGCCTTCTTATCAATGATAAATTGACGCCCCGACAGTCAATATATCGATGGTGATTACCCAGATAATGTCATTGACATATTGGACATGATCTATTAGTATACAATACGTCTTGTTGTAAGCGCAATCGGTTAAGATATAATTCATACACATAGATATCGTATAACGTGTACATAGTATCACCATGTAAAAAACCTGATTGGCTGTCACTCTGCTCTCTAACCCATTAGCGATGGAGGATCGGGTCTCCTATCACAATGAGCGGGATGTAAGCCTTAGTCCACCACGCTGGCCTAATGCGGATCTACTGTTAAAAGGTCATAAATAATACAACAACATCTCGACATATAATTTGTATTAAATCAACAATATCTTCTTTGTCTTTACATTCTTTGGTAAAGTCAGCTCGATTTAGGTACATTAACTAACTTATTCGTAAATTCTTCTTCCGCACCCACCGAATGGGGAATACGGCTTACAAATCTCACCACGGGCGGCGCCACCTGTACTTGTCAATGTCAACGTTACGTCAAAGTTTGACAGCTCGACCTTTTTTACAGTCATTTTTTTGACGTTTGTCTTTATTGGTAGGTATTGTTTGGATGCTTAATCTATTTATATTTTTAAAACTATGAAAATTAAAAAATAATAATAAAAAATTTTAGGACTATCGATAAAGCAAGTAATAACCAAAGAATCAAGAAAATAATTAAATTTTCTCATACCATTCAGCTTGTGAGATATCTTTTGTATTTTTAACCTCATATACTCGTATTTTCATAATTATTATAGTTAAAAGGAATTATTACGAAATTGTTAATAAAAATTATAGTTTGCTTTTCTCGCTCATCGTCATTAAATTAAAAAATACATATTAAAATCGTTGTATCATGCGCAATATCCTTATTCATTAGAAAAATATTTATCAACTATCACATAATTATACCAAAAAACTAGGGTTCATTCAGATGACCCGATTTTTTTCTGTAAACTATTTTAATGTCAAACACACATAGGTGGCTAGGTTCAATGCTAATGCCGTATTCCCCATTGTATATACTATAGTTTATCTATACATATATAATATATTTATACAGTATGCCTATGCATTGTTCCAAACTATAATTTGGATCAGTAGCAGGACTTGGCACATTCGCAGGTTGGCTCCGGACCCCGGTGACGTCACTGTAAAAGAAAACAAAACGTTAGTAATAGATCTCTTGATTTAAAAGTTTATCTATTCATAGTCTGTTCATTTGGTAAACAATCTTAGCATGTCTTTTTATTTTAAGTTGCGATTTAAAAATAACGCAGACACAAAATTATAAAAAATTAAAACAAATAGACATATTACACTAAAACAGATTTCTAGTAACTTTAATTAATTTTTTTAAAGCAATTTTAAACTTTTTTTCCATTAAAAGTAATGCCAATATTGTTTACCAATTGTTATCCTTTAATTAATAAATTTTGTCCCAATTGACATGACAAAATTAAAATACAGGGCTCTGATCGAGCTGTCCTAATTGAAATGCCCACTGACATGCGACAAATGTATGTAATGATGACGTGCGAGCAACTTTTGCGAACGACGTTGCAATTAGGACACGGATGTTACACGACACGGATGGACATGGATCGTTATATTATGATGTTTTCTGCAAATTTCAATTCATTATATCTATTACACCTATGACGAACAACAGACAAGTTATGAAGTCTTTGAATATCGTACCATATTCACAACTCTACACTATGTTGTCAGTAACACAAAACGAAAATGTTTTAAGACTGTACAAAACCTTACCCGCTAACCTGATTTACATCTAAAACATTTTAATTTACACCTGGAAGGCGCAAAGAAAACACACGGCGCATAATTACAGTAGCAGTTATACAAAGAGACCAACAAGTTGAAACGTGAGTGTTCTTGCGTTCCCGGTTTCATTATGGAAAATACATTTCGTGTAACTGCACTCGTGTTGGTGAATGAGTGTGTTTTTGTGAAATGTTTCTGTTACAATTTATGGGTTGGGAAAACTTTTTTTGCTGATGTTGTCAAGTCTTATAAACAAGTGGCTAAAGAAGATGGCCGATAGAATAGAAGAATAGAGCTACTAAAAAGTGTAAGCAAGTAAGCAACCAAAAATATTATGATTATACAGATATATCCTATACAGATAGGCTGCTAACAAACTCAGTGCTGTGAGTATGAACACTATCATCAAGTATTTGTACCGTAGATGTCAGCCATTAGTATGTCATGTGTCAGTCCATCTGACATCTTCCCATACTAATGGCACACGTTGACTATACGTTTATTTTGACAATAGTGTTCATAATTGAGACACAGAAGGTTGTCATTTTTTGTGTCGTTTAACTTTTTAAAACGTGATTGAAACATTTTTGGACTGTTATTTTTTAATTCTGCTGGAATGACCCAAATATGTATTTCTTGAAATTAAAGAAAAGTTAACTTTTTAATAACTGTCTGACTTTTCATAATTAAAGAACAAAATCATCAGTAAATTGGTGCCTGGTTCCAAAATTGATAATTTGCTCAGTAAGTCCACATTGTTAAGGGAAAAAATAAAATCTCAAAACAACTCCCTACACTTTCAAAAGAGGCGAAATTCAAATTTGGTGCATCCTAACTTTCAAACGCTAACTCGACATCTGTAAATCCAAAGTTAGATCTGCAAGTCTCAACAGCCGCTCAAAAAACTACACAAAAAATGTTCAATTAAAATCATGCTTTTGATGTTACAAATAAAAGTATGTACACATTCAAAACATCGAGCGAATTACGAAACGAAATAGCGAAGTCGTTTCATCCGCAATGCAATGCAACTCAAACAAACGCTTCCGACAAAATATTTCAAACAACACAACAGGATTTCAAACCCAACGTCGCCGTCAGAAATGAAGGTAGGAACAGCTTTGATACGTGGTGCGTGATATTAGAAGCTTTTTGTCTGAAAGAATTCACTAATTTATCTTACGAAAGGATATGGGTTTAGCCCTTGCAGATTTACACTAGAGACTTGGTAGCCAGGTTGGAGCCAAAACTTGGTAGTTCAAATTTGTTATCATAATTTCATTATATTGGTTATCAAAATGTTGTTTTGGAGAATAGTTTCTATCATATTTAATTAATGTTTGTGCGGCTGATGAATCGCTAAGCAAATCTTCAAACCTGGAAAGTTTTTTATCTTTGCAAAAACAGCATCATCAGTTGACGTGGACTCTACGGCTTCATAATTCCACCTAAGTAATGCCTGTTACAATAAACTTATTATAATATGACGTGTAAAAAATCATATAATTATGTTTTCTATACTTCTACACACTACATACAAATTTATTCTTACTCGCTTAAAGCGGTTACGTTCACTTTGTTGTTTTGCTGTCTACGAGTAACCTTTCTGAGAACTTTCATTATCTATTAATTAACCTGAATAGCCTCTTAGCTCCTGTGATCTCGTTTACTACTTAGCTTTCCTGTTATCTATGATCTACATTAAGGCCTATTCAAAGGAGAATTGTGCAGTTTTCGTGTTTTTATGAACATTCAGGTACGATACGGATACATTAATATTTCTACTTCTATTATAAATATGAAAGTTTGTGAGATTGGATAGTTGGATGGGCGAATGGATAGATAGATGAATGGATAGATAGATAGATTAATGAATTTCGTAACTCATTCACACAAATTTAATGTATGTTGCGAGCTTTGCTAGTCATGACGACTAAGGTATTCGCTTCAAATAAAGCTTCTGCAAATCTCCGTCAACCATACCACCCCAACCGAAACACATGACATGAAGAACGAATGAATGCTTATTTACGACGGGATAAGGGGCTGGCGGTAAGGTACCTACCCAGGCGAGCTACTATGGCTCTGCTTCCTACAACAATAAAATTATTATTCGCTTTGGTTTATTTGCTGGGTTCAATTCCCAGCAGAACAGGGATTTTAATGATGAATTTGAACTTATGTTTCTGGTCAGGGTGGGTTGTGTTCTTGGCCCTGATTCTGTATGACTATTCACACTCGTATCGCAGCAATGTCAAAAAAGTAAAAAAAGGCTTAAAAGTCAAATATCGTGACAATCTGTGTGCATTAGCAATTTTGTGTGATTTCATGAAATGACGTACGGTTTGATGTCACACGATATCGGCACGAAATCTTTTACAGAATCAGGCCCTTTGTGTGTGTACAATTTTACATGGCACTCACGACACACGGAATCAGGACAGAGTGAAGCGTTATATTTTACTTTTACTTTTTAGATTCATTACATTCGTTGTTATTAATTTAATTACCTCTTACAGATAAATAGAACACTGAAAACTTATTGTTATTCATCTACATATTTCTTTCTTACAGATACCTACCTAAATAGGTACGCGTTTGGATTTATTGCGTGCTAATTTGGAGCGTTTACGTTTACTCTGTTACTTTGTACTACAAGTTACCTTCCTGAGTGGGCCTATTATTCTCCATTAATTAACCTACATAGCCTCTTAGCCAGTGCTCTCGTTCGCCAGGTTTCCTGTAATCTACGATCTACAGCCTATTCATTAGTACAGCTTGCGTGTTATTATCTACATAGATCTGTACGTTCATTGGAAAGTATTGCTAACCCAGGTATTCTCTATCTTCATAAGAACGTATCGTGTTACTTATTTTTGTTTTTCTTTGCATTGACAGATCTAAGTTATTGTTTTTATTGTTGTTTTCATTTGGTGAAAATAATCTTTTCTTTAATCCAATAAACAAGTTGATAATGCTACATAAACATTACATTATAAATTCTCAAGGACTAACTTAAACTACTTCCGGGACTTAAAGAATCCATTGTAAGACAAGTCACACCGTCGCCATACGAAAACGGATTTATATAATGCGGTGATAGGAATTACCATAGAACTCTAGTTTGCGCTGATATCCCATAAAATTTGCATTTCTGGCGCAAACTACCACGAATAACCCTTATCGTACGTACTTTGCGGAAACTTTTGTTTTTGACTTTAGAAGGAGAGAAAAATCTAAGTTTGGCCCGCTGCGAAGATATCGAGTTTGACTTCATTAAAAAATGCATTAAAAAGAAATCCATAAGTAATATAAAAATGAATCACTGAATGTGTTGCAAAGCGCAAATCTCGAGAGCAGTTGAACCGATTTTGCTAATTACTTTTTTAGAATATTCCTTGAAGTACGAGGATGGTTCTTACGGAGAGAAAATCTGAAAATATTGTAAAGAAAATAATAAAAACAACAATGTCATTTTTCCATATAAACTGTTCTACCATACTCAAAGGTTCTACCTGTCAAACATCATTTGAGATTGAATACTTTATATGGCAATGTCATGCATTTAGAAATGTCAAGTTTTTTTCTTTTTTGATGCCTCTTCTATTATGCAGAATGCATTTATAATGGCAAAACGAAGTGTGCTGGGTCAGCTAGTATGTAATAAATGTTACCTGGCAACTAAACATCAAAATCCAAACAGCGATCCAAAGATTGACTACTGAAACCGGATAAGACAGAAACTCTTTTAAGTCTTTTGAAAAAGAAAAAAAGAGAAGAAATCATTTATTGTTGACTGAATTGACATTGAAAAAGCTATTAATTATTGTTCAACAGTTAAATTATTTATTTATTTACTATAATATTTTACCTCATCGAACTCATCGGCTATGTGTGTGTGTATTATAAAGATACTTACAATATTATAATACATGGGGCATTATCTAAACGGCTAATGTTACATCTGAACAGGAAACCAGGCTAATAAGATGACTAGCAAAGAGCTCATTCAGGCAGTGAGTTATTGCGCGCCGGCTCATTTGCGACTATTTCCTGTGCCTCAGAGCGCCTTTGTTCGAGAGGACGGCACTCGCAGTGTATGCCATACAGTGTCCGTAAATATTAATATTAGTAAGCACTCAATGGTTAAAATTCCAAGAGTATTTTTATATTTTTAACTGGCGTATATTAAAGGTTCCGTGGGTGCTTGCCATCACCCATATAGACCGCTTTGAACGTGTTCTTCTTTTCCTTTGTTTTACTTTGGAAGGTTGCCGGCGATACTTTATTTAAGGTGACGCTACGCATTCACGTATGATCATATATAATTACAATCCTATATGAAATTATACGTGAGTTCAGCGAGCGTATAAACACACTAATGATGTGCTAATCCTAATGTTATATCTGAACAGGAAACCGGGCTAATAAGATGACTGTAGCAAAGAGCTCATTCAGGCAGTGAGTTATTGCGCGCCGGCTCATTTGCGACTATTTCCTGTAGTTCAGAGCGCCTTTGTCCGAGAGGGCGGCATACACAGTGTGTTTAAATTTACGAACATAGGGATAGAGAAGATCCCATGGGTACTTTTCGCCACCCATATAGGTAAGCCACCGTAAATAAGTTCTTCGTGCACTGTGTTTATTTATAGTAATTGAGTAACAAACGGGCTTACAGATCACCTGATGTTAAGTGGTTACTGGACATCCTCATCCAACCTCAAATTGAGAAAAAACAATTTGAGGTTGTGTTTGGTTGCGTTGCTTATGAGGATTAAAATGTTTGCCACTAATAAAGTACCTCCGATTGGGAACATGATGGTAAGGTAACAGGTAACGCAACGCATCCACGTATGGCTTCGTATTAAAGACTATACCTGGATTTAGTTACATAAGTACACTAAAAATGTGCTAATCCTCGTAATATCTGAAAAGGAAACCCGACTAATAAGATGACTGTAACAAAGAGCTCGTTCAGGCAGTAGGTACATAATCGTGTCCAAATTGAGCGCGTCCTAAATCCTTCTCATTGTGAAAGGAGACCCGAACTTATTATACCAGTGGTTGCGTCTGCAATACAGTGTATTTAATACTGCAATTGGTATCGTTATTTGACATTGAATGGTCACTTTGCCCATTTGGACGGTATCCATGGATATAGTCCAAGCTATCGTAACGAAGACAATACAATTTAAGCACTATTGTTATCCGGCACAGATACGATCTTAGTTGGGTATCGTTGGGGAGCTAAGTGGGGAGTTTTTAGTTCTGTTGAGGTTTAAATATATTTTAAAATTAGCTTTTATCTAATTCAAAGATTTTTAGTTACGTCAAGATAGAGGGTCAAGTTATAAAAAATGGGCCATCTTAAATTAAGGGACTTCGTTTTTTAGGTAGCTTTTGTTTTGGCGGAAATATTACCTTTTAGTAACACGTAATCTGTAGCAAAACTAATGACCTCTCTAATGAACACGCTTCAAGCAACATAGTAGCAACATGGAAACAGCATAGAAACAAATGACCACCGTCGCTCGTCATTTAGTTATGACTTCCTTCCCGAGATGGATTCGCTAAAGTTTACTGCTTCATTTGGGTCGGAAGTAATTATTATTGTAGTGCAACATTGTGTTATAATTTCCCACCAATGGAGACGGACACGGAAAGTAGTAACAGCACAGAAATCGAAAATTTAAATAACATTTTTGGAGCTATCAAAGATAATAATATGTGGAAGAAACAATCTCTAAATCATGCGTGCCTTTCTGTAAAAGGGGGTGACTCATGGTCCAACTGAGACATGAAATAAATAATATTTAAAAAAAACTAGAAAACACGCTTTTATAGAAAATGCAACTAGACAAAGAATATAAATTTTAACAAATCTTAAAAGAATAGTTTAGACAAGAAAAACAATTGCTATAAAAGCGAGTTTTTAAGTATTTTTTAAATACTTTGAAGATAGTGTTCATGCTCATGGCAAAGGCGACAAGGAAACGAGCATACTATGGTAAGTCATCATAATATTTATTTTCAACTACGAACATTGACTATTATCAAATTATTTAAGAGTTTATAAACACCAAGAATTCCATTAAAGATTAAAATTGTTTAAGTGTTTATGAATTACTAAGAATTAATTTCAATAAAGATTAAAACTTTTAAGTATTTATGCATCTTTAAAATTTCTTTTACTTCTTTATATCGTTATACGCCGACGAAGTTGGCTTCAATATGAATCACCAAGCAAAAGCACCAATGCAATACTCGCGCATAATAGAATCCAGTTATTCGAAGCTTTCAGTCAAGGGAAGTTGAATCATACGCGCCTCTTGTCAAAGTACCTACGACGTTATGCAACTGGATTTCATATTGCAGATTTATATTAAAAAGTATATAATATAGCAATACATACTAATAAAACGATGCCATATTCCAAGCAACCTTCAAACATAAAAAGAAACTTTCTAAGAAAGAATGTGTTAACAGCTACAAGTAACCATCGAATACTGAATGGCTTGTACATGCAAAAATAGACAATGACATAGATGGAAGATAGTACTCCATTGGTTCACATTTCCTGCTTCGGTCCGGCATACTATTGAGTTCATGTCCATTTATAGGCAGTATAGCCATAACGGCTCGCTTGGGAGGTACCTACCACAACACCCTCTTAACCCGCTATGAATTTTTTTGTCGTGTTTTGTGTTTAGATTGGGCAGGCAATGTTGTCGGAGACACTCTATAGGAGGACACTCTATAGGCAGTAAAATATAGGAGGTTTTATAGCTCTCATAAGTAGCAATGCACCCACACGCAACTCAGATAGGATTTCTATCCTATTAGAGGTTGAACGCAAGGATAGTAACGCAAGGCTGCTGAAGAATACAATAGTGTAGAAGAACCGGTAACATCAGCGGTATCGTCGTCTGGCATCACCCCAGTCGTCCTCGATCAGACTGCGGGTACCCGTGACGGATATCACCATTTAAGAAAATAAGTGCTGAAAGAAAGAAAAACAAAAAAGAATAAAGTAAGATGAATATTTCCTTCACTCACCGCGTTCAATCTTCGGATCACTATTAGCCGAGTACAGCGCGACAGCCGAGTTGTCTCTGTACAATTCGCCAACTTTGGCTTCGCAGCGGAGGATGGGTGCGCCTCTCTCGTAATGCGCCGGCCAGAGGTGGACCTCTAGGTAGTGCTCCGCTCGGAACAGACCCTCGGGCGCTGGGTGCACTTGGTATAGGCCTCGCTTGAGCTGGAGAGAAAAGGAAAATGAGTCAAGTGTTAGTTAGCCTCACGGAAGAAGGGATCTAAACTGGAGGTGGTAGAATAGAACTGGCCTGGTAGAATAGTATGGCATTGTAATGTTGGTCCGTGGAAGAAGAAAACTGAACTGGCACTTGTGACGTTGTAGAATGGCATGGTATTTTTGGCAGATTCAGCGAACTTAAGGAATTGCGTAAGTTAGTACCCGTATAATCCACCGTAAAGCATTAAGTAACGTAACACCGTAAGTACTAGTGTTTCGAATAGGGATATTGTGGTTGCCGAAAATTAACAACAATACGGTTTATTGTATACATTTGAAAAAATATAGTAAAAAATAAAGATATTTTAAAAAGTATAAAACATAATTGAAGATCTTAGCGCGAAGAGCGATTTCATGTATGCAACTATCTGGGTAAGGATTTAAAGCGACAAAAGAAATATGTAAGTAGTTAGACAACAAAGTAAGTAGCTATAAGCAGAAATAAATAAAAATCCTCCTATTACGTCATCTCGGAGTCTTGTCTATATGCTAGTGGTAAAGAAAACTTCGATAGCGTGATTTAGGATACCCGTGGCGTGATCTCTTGACGAATGACCGAAGTACACTCAGACACCGAAGTAGGAGCCATTATATTACGCTATACACGACATCAGTTCGTGTGTCATTCTTATTTAAGGTTAAACTTGTATATCTAAAAGCCGCAATGATCAGTTAGCACCATAATTATAAGAACTCTCCTAACGTGAAGTGTTGAGAGGATGGGAAAAGAAAATTCTAAACAAAGAGATCGTTAAAGGTTCAAGTAAGTTTTGAAGGCCAAATTACGACGTAGATACAACACCTTTTGTTTTCGCTGAGATGAAATTAATTTCAACATCAAACGAAGACCTAGAGAACGATGAAATTATTAAGAACCATTAATGTTCAGGGCAGAAATTGTCAGTTTAGGTTTTTGGATTTTATAACAGAAATTATATTTTTTAATATTAATTTCTAGGAATCAACGACTTTTGAAAGTTTCTCTATCTCTATAGCGATGTAATTTCGTAATTTATGGCAATGAATGATATTTTTGATTGTTGACGTTCAATGTTCAATAAGTTCGTAAATGTTCGTATTAATTCTCGGGGTTACTCAAAATTTTGGCAAAATAAAAATAGGAACGTAAAAACGAAATTGAGATGCTAAGTAATTGCGTACATAATTGATTTTTTAGGTAAATATTTAATTTCGTTAAAATCTTTTAACTATGTCTTTCATCACAACTCAGATCTATGAAGGGTTATCCTCACATATTCCTGAATCCTGATCCAATTCTCAATATTAAACGCAAGTTAGTTTTTAAATTGAAATTAAAGTCTTGTTTGGGAAAGCATTTATAATAATTCGGTTTCAATCACTTAATAAAACAAATTACAATCCTATTAATATTCCACTTCTGAACACGTAACTCTTCCCACAACATAGGAACCTCATACTTTAATAGCATCGATTCAAGAAACGATTCAAGAATGCAAGATGAATAAAGGCATAATTTAATATCTCATTTTCATTGTGAATTGTGCATTGCAATAAAAATAATTTCAATTGAATCTAGAAATTATTATTATTCGTCGGTCGCAAAAAATAATATAATACACGCTTAACAATTTATGACCCCACAACTACACCGAATACAATTATATCCAGAGCCACCGAACTAAACAATACCGATTTATAAATCTGTGTGACCCAAATGCGAACGCGCTTCCAATAATTTGATTATTTGTGTCATAAACATTCCCTAAAACGGTTATTTGCACACCATTCGCCAATTCGCTCTATTTGGCATAGAATGTTTGATGTACGCGACCCGTAGCGTCTTTGTGAATAGAAATTTATTATAGTTCTACAAAAGAGTATACAGCGACCTGTTTACCGAACTTTTGTTTGTTCCGATCGGAACCTCCGATAATTTTGTTGGTTTATCACTTTTGAAGTTTCTAATACAATTTAGAAGACCGTACGTTGGTAAGGTTCATGTTCCACAAGCTACAACAGAATACAGGTTGACTTAAGATGACTTAATTTTTTCTACTGATACATATGAAGCTGTCTTATAAAATAAAAGATGTCCATAATTGGCCACATGTTGGCATCAGAGTCGCAGGTTGAAAGTGATAATATCCTAGCATTATAATTATAGCATCTTCGGCTACCAGTCGTGTATCAATGACTGCATAGTACCCTAATTTTCTTTTATTAACATCAAAACAATCTTTTAATAATATTGCGTGACACAATTCCGCAAGGAAAATTCAACAATGCAACATGGATATAATAACATGCTTCCATATTGCAGGTAGGAGATGAATGAATTGCATAAGATAATGAACGATGTGTACTATACGAGCATAATGGTATACTAACCCAAAAACCAAAGCGTGACATGAACGCATCTTCATAAGCAGTAGGTACATACAAAAACACTGACACACATAGAAAATATCATCTGAATACAGTTTGTTTTTACCCTTTTGTTGTATGTCAGTAAAGTTGTTCCTCTAAAACTGAATATTCACGGAGCCCGGATGGATTGGAGTAAAATTTAAGAGACGGGCACATCATAGAAATTGTATTAGTTTTGCGGAAGTATCTCGGTTTATGTTAGCTAGCTGTTTGCTCTTTGCTTTATCCTGAAAGGATTTCTGAATTTCATCTCGTGAATTTGAAAAATGTTTTATGTTCATGTTTGTGTTTGTTATGATTAAATTTATAGATTCAGTGTAAAGCTCAGTATGGAGTTTAAGCAATTCTAATAGCAAACAGTGCCGTACAGAATTTATGTAATTTATAAAATACAACAAATAAAATTCAAACATAGAAATGTAGTATAGACAGAAGACTTTTCAAGAGTAATTTCAAAAACATTTGGATAGTCTAATAAAATACTTTATACTTTATATTAATTAACGCATGATACAATTTTCATGATCATTACAGAACCTGCAGGTGAGTGAAATGTTAAATTAATAAAACTTTGTCTCGCAATAGTCTATTTGTGACAAAAAATTAATTCATCCAATCAACACCAGTTGGTAAACAGACTCCAAAACCTATTAAAAGGGAGTTAATAATACATGATCATAATGATAAAAAACAATTGCGTGACCCAAAAACAAAATGGCTGTCCGACTGAAAAGTCAGCATAAGCTATAAAAATGTCCCTGGTAAAGAAAATGATGGGGCAATTAAAGCGGGGGCGCCCACTAATCCAACCGACGGCGCTTAGGTCGCGGTAAATATCAACAGAGCATACATTGAGTACATGTTGTTTACTTCAGCGGATTTTGGGACCGTTACACACTCTTTTGGCGTAGATTTTGATGAATTTCATGTATTTATATTGCATTTTATTTTAAAAAAGATTGAATGTGTGCATTCATGTCCATTATAAATTTTTAAAACTTTATGCCCAATTTCAATTGTTCAAACAAAGTTTTAGAAATTTTAGAAACTGTATGTCTACTTCTCTTCTGGTGGTTTACGAGTATGTTTTGTTGATATAATTGTTAGCTACTTTCTGTTTATGCTTTCATAATATGTGTTTGTGTTTTTTAACTTTACATTCCACGAACGTCCCAAAAACCAAATTTACATTCCATCATCTCAGCGAGAGTGTAACGTCGCCCTTGTTTTGGCAAGCCAAGCTTCGCTGTACTCTGTTATGTCTGAAGTGTACGTGTTTTACGAGAGACTTTGCGAAATTGTATTAGCAGGAGTTACAGCTTATTATATTCGCGCTGAGGAAAGCATACGTCAGAGGTGACAAGTGCGAATTTTGTTTACGTCACGGACGACGGATTTTGTGTAGGAACAACCCGCTGGTTTTACATAAAAGCTACCTTGCTGCCTTTCAACAAATTATGATGAAAGTCATTTGACATAAGAAATTTGATTTTATTTGAATACATTTCTTGTTGCTTCTCTCGAGTTTTATTATCATATTATTCTTTTAGGACATTATCTTCTGCAGATTAACCACTGCACTCGTAGTTAGGTAGAACAGTTTTAAATCGAAATAAATGATTTTTCACTTCTTTAAACGATTTATTCTCATCGGGTAACATTATGTCACACATTACACGAGTAACAACAACACTACTGCTACTCTTATTACAGGGGATAATAGTTCATCTGAAGAAATTTTATTATTGCTGGCTCACTTAGAAAAGTGACGTGGATTTAAAAAGTGTAATAATACAGTATTAAACAGCCTAAAATTCCTTGAAACCATAAGCTCTGGCGCATACAAGCGTGCATTTAATTATTCAACAAACAATTTACATTATTCATTAATTCATACTTATTCAACAATGTCCTTTGCATATACATTTATTCATTTTCATCCAGTGTCGGTTAAAATGTAATCATTAAAGTTTAATGTTCAATTAAGTCTCCTGTGAAATTAATTAAAGTGAGGGAGATTTTAATTTTCGTAATTAAACCTGTGTTGCATATAGCATTCCAATTTCTCGTTCGGAAACTTATAATGATATTAATTTCAATTATGTTCGTTATATTCACGATACTTTTTCAAACACTAAAAATAGCTTTTTTTAAACATATCCTTAAATTTTTAACTACCACATCTTAATAGGCGATTTCAAAAATTTCAATGGAAGTGGTCTAATAAAGACCAATATTATATTCGAAACTAAAACAATACCAAAATTTGACTTAGAGTTAGAATTTCAACACAATTAAAATCGTGACATAATTATGTTTTTTTTTTACTAATATTGATTTAAAAATTAACATGTTTGACGGTCGAAAACCATCTGATAATTAAAAGTATATCATTAAAAGTAACTTATTCTACATATATATATATTAATGGTTCAAAATTAACAATTTTAAAGCAAATTTTCTACACGCTACGCCTACGGCAAAGTTGCTAACAGAACGCTTCCGGCACCGACACCGCCCTCTGTGCGGTTTAACGAGTGACGTCCGCGCTACCTTTGCGCACAAACTGTTTTTTTATCATAGTTATTAATTATAAAAAATGCTAAAATGAAGGTTACTAGCTGAAAAATTAATTGACTGACCTATTTAATTACCCTTAACTTATGATTCTAACCTTAATTTCCGGACATAGTTATTACAAACAAGTCCACAGAATTCATGTAACTTACGAGTAGTAGCCCGCCCGGGTAAACGCCGTGCTATAACAGGGTAATTTTAGACACGAGTTGTTGTTTTAACCCATTAATGACCCACTACAGGGTCGGGTCTCCTCTCACAATGAGAGGGATGTAGGCCTTAGTCCACCACGTTGGCCTACTGCGGGTTGGTGGACTTCACATGCCTTTGAGAACATTTTTTTTTTGTGAACTCTCAGGCATGCAGGTTTCCTCACGATGTTTTCCTTCACCGTAACAGCAGGTCATATTTAATTTTATAAATCGCACATAACTTTTTTACAAAGTCATTGGTGCGTGCCACTGGGATTCGAACCCGGACCCCTTGATTCGAGGTCGAATTCTAAGCCACTGGGCTATCACCTAGACACGAGTATCGTTTACTATTTTTAACCGACTTCATCAAAAAGTATAGTTTGTGGCACATATTATACAGCAAACTCTCTACGGCACGCTACGGCAAAGTTGCTAACGGAACACGTCCGGCTAGCACCCTCTGTGCGGTTAACGAGTGACGTCCGCGTTCCCTTTGAGCATAATATTAAATATTATTACGATTTTATTAAAGCACTTCACGAGAATGATAAATTCATAATATTTTAACGAGCTCTGAAGCAATCGCGTAAAATATTTTATAGCTTGGTGTTGAATACAAAAATGTGCGGAATGGGTGCAATAGAAGTAGCGATTGTGTTGAGTTGTTGAAGAAAAGGAAGAAAAAAGACGTCGTTTTTTTCCATTAGATAACAAATTAAAGCTTAATTAACCTAGAGAAAGACATACCCATAGGCTATGTTTATCGAACTAGGTGTAACCCTCTATTGAGACACATCGCCCACCCCCTGTATTTCATTTTACTAATTGTACTTATCTTTTCTGATTACATAATCCATTTTTTATAAGAAAAGCAGGCAAACAGACATTCGGGCTATCTAAAGGTAAATAAACCTTTGCCTGTGCGTTGCCGGCTAATAACGTATACTCATATTATGAAACATTATGATTTTTTATAAGAAGCGCGGGCAAACAGACAGACGTGCCAACTGATGGTGAGTGATCACCGTCACCAGTGCATTGCTGGCTAACGAACTCTTATTGTACAACAGATAGTTATTTGATAAGGCATAGACTCGTAGGTGAACATTTCTTTGTAATCGACAATAAAATTAAAAACACTCACACACACACACACACACACACACATTGATCGTTTATAAAGTGTTTCAGACAGACCTCCATAGTCCAGAGTTTTCGAGATGCTACAAACCGCAACAAATGGAGACGCATCGCGAGAGCGTCATTGTCCAACGAGAATGCAACGTCATCAGCCACGACCACTCTGTCAGGAGTGAACGACTGAGGAGAGAAAAATGTTTCGCTCATAATCTTCTTTACATTAATAAAAACGAAATATTTTTCCTAACTCCAATCTCAGTTCCATTGAATGTTGAATATTTGAAACGGTAGCCACAAGATAAACTTTGTCGGATAAATATTTGTCGTGGCCTGAATTGTTTTTGTGCCTAAGCAGAATATTAAATTTGTTTGTAAATCTATACGGCTTTGATATGGAATCAATTCTATAATTATATTATGTCGGTATAACAATACTTTGTCGATAATTTTCATGCTCGGGGCGCTGGTGATGGTGCAGGGTGCCCATTTGATTCATCTTATCTTCAAATCAGAAAACATAGGAAAAACATGTCACAAGATAATGTAACAAACAACCTCTTTATCGCTAGGATTAATAAATCCACTTCTCTCTTCTACTCTTCTTTACTATTCTTCTTCTTCCCAAAGATTCGATCAGACTGGATAAAACTACAGGGTTTATAGTTCATGAATTTTTTACAGCACATTAAGGAATTAAGTTCCGTCGAGAAACAAGCCATTCAGGCTGCAACAAGAACAATAAGCGGTAAACTTAGCCTGAGCGTGGATTTCGAAGCGAGCTAGATTCTAAGGATCGGAATAAAGTACTTGTTCCATCATTCCAGAAGCTAGTGCTAAAAGACGTTATGGATAAGATTTTTTGAATTTAAAAATTAGCATACGCGCATAACGAAACTTGGTGTTCAGTTGTTACTAACACTCACCCTTTAAATACACAATTTACGATAAAAACATTTTTTCGTGTATTATTGTCAACTACTTTTTTTTAAGATTCTCCAAAGAATGTGAATCTTTGATTTGTGAATTTAGTAATTCAAAGCACCAATCCATTATAATATATTGTCGCGTCGTCAGGATAATGGGGTTCGTGAAAACACCAGTTGGTTCCGCAAGTACTTTATTGAACGTCCACACAACAAATCACCACTCTTTAAATACAGCAAAACACGTATACACACTTTAACTGAACGCACTTAATTAACTCACTCACTTAGTCGCAGTAGTATCGCTGGTTATCGCCTGGATAGTTCGCTCCGATCGCTGATCCAAGAATGACTCTCCGAGTGCCCGTCACGCATCTATTTATACCCGACTACAGGTACACTAGAAATTACTGGAGCGATCCCGAACTATATAGACTAGGGTAGAATGTAATAAAGTTGTAAACAACTATAGACTAACCATGCTATTTTGAACCTTAACTTATTAGGCATAGGGTTGAGATTCTATTGCAAGGCATGTCATGTTTATAGCTGTCAGCGACGGGCGGTCGTGTGATTTATGGCCGGCTATGTACCTACTTATGTGTTTCCCGATTCTTCCGGCTGTCTTATGTAACACTGCCCCCCTCTTAATCATGCTCGTCCCGAGCATTATTCGACCCATGAAAAGGTGCCAATCTGTCGATGTGCACAATCTTAGGTTGCCTTCTGTCTGCTTGCTTAATGCGATAGGTGACATCGTTGATCTTCGTGATCACCTTATATGGGCCTTCCCATCGGGCTTGAAGCTTCGGCGATTTTCCTTTTTTCCTCAGGGGGTTGTGTAGCCAGACGTAGTCTCCTTCCTCAAAACCATGTGTCTTTGCGTTGCGGTCATAGCGGGTTTTCATCCTTGCGCTGGACGCCAGGCTGTTCTGTCGCACCAGGTCATGGGTTTCGTCCATCCGCCTTTGCAAATCGGCTACGTACTCAACCGTCGCTTTCGGGGCATCAGGTGGAGTGCCGGTCAACAAATCCACCGGCAGACGTACCTCTCTTCCGAAATTGACCTTGGCGGGGGTAAACCCAGTAGACTCATGTACCGCCGAGCGATAGGACATCAGAAACAGTGGTATGTACCGATCCCAATCTCGTTGATGAGACTCGACGACTTTGGCCAAGTGGTTTTCCAACGTTTGGTTGAATCTCTCGACCATGCCGTCAGATTGCGGGTGCGCTGGGGTGGTACGTGTCTTGTTTATTCCCAGAAGATTACACATTTCTTGGAATAAAGTTGACTCAAAGTTTCTACCCTGATCGCTGTGCAGTTCTAAAGGCACGCCAAAACGACACACTACTTCCTGAACCAGCTTCTGGGCAACCGTCTTTGCTTCTTGGTTCGGGGTAGCAAACACCTCAGGCCATTTTGTGAAATAATCCTGAACCACGACGATGAATCGGTTCCCGTCTTCGGTTTGAGGAAATGGCCCAGCCACGTCTATGGCTATTCTTTCCCAGGGAGCCCCTACATTGTACAACTGCAGCTTTCCTCTAGATCTAGTTTGAGGTCCTTTTACTGAAGCGCATGCTGTACACTTCCTACACCATTCTTCGATGTCCTCACGGCAGCGCACCCAGTAAAAACGTTCTCGTACCTTTACGAGTGTTTTCTTCACGCCCAGGTGTCCACCGGATGTACCGTCATGTACCAGCTTAAGCAGTGGGGCTACCCTGCTCTTCGGAATAACCATCTGCAGAATGTGTTCCTTTCCGTGGGGTGACTCCCATTTTCTATACAGCACGCCATTTTCCACCATGAGGCTGTCCCACTGGGCCCAGTATGCCTTAGTGACAGGGCTCGAAGCCGACACGTCACTCCACTGTGGTTTTTGTCCCCTGGCTTTCCAGTCCATGATCAGGCTAAGGTCCTTGTCTTGTTTCTGATCTTGACTCATTTGCTCCTTACTCCAAGATTCGTCCAAGTCCTGCGTCCTTATAATCTTTACCACTTCCTTCGATTCATGCTTCAAGCAGTGCTTGCAGTTCTCGGGGCACGGTCGTCGTGACAGAGCATCTGCGTTTGCATGAGCTTTCCCGCTGCGATGTTCGATAGTGAAGTGGAACTCTTGAAGCTGTTCAATCCATCTCGCAACTTGTCCTTCAGGGTTCTTGAATTGGAGAAGCCACCTTAGAGCTGCATGGTCGGTGCGTATTGTAAATTCTCTGCCCAGCAAGTACTTGTTGAAGTGCTGTAAGGTCTTTACTACAGCAAGCAGCTCACGACGAGTAACGCAGTAATTTCTTTCCGGCTTCGACAAAGACTTGCTGAAATAAGCGATGACTACTTGTCGACCATCTTGCTCTTGAGACAATACCCCTCCTATCCCTGTATTACTTGCGTCGGTATCCACTACAAATCTTCCATCCCTTCTAGGGTAGCCCAGAATCGGAGCTGAACAGAGAAGCTTCTTCAGCTGAGTAAACGCACTCTCGCAATCCTGGTCCCAAATAAAATTTCTCTTTTCTTCTGTGAGACGATGCAATGGCTTGGCTACCTCGGAGAAGTTCTTTACAAATCTCCGGTAATACGCGCACAGGCCTAAGAATGCACGCACATCTGTCTTATTGTTTGGTGTAGGCCATTCCTGCACCGCTTTGATCTTTTCCGGGTCAGTCTGAACGCCGTGGTCGGAAATGTAGTGTCCCAAGAAGGATACTTCTTTCTTGAAAAAGTCGCATTTCTTCGGATTGAGCTTCAGGTTTGATTCGCGGAATCTCTTGAAAACCTTTTCTAAGTTCTTTAGATGTTCCTTGAAATTGCGACCCATTACAATCACGTCATCGAGATATACTAGGCAGGCATCTCCTAGCAGTCCCAATAGCACTCGTTCCATAAGGCGTTCGAAAGTCGCTGGAGCGTTGCACAGTCCAAAAGGCATGACGCAGAACTGCCACAGACCATTTCCAGTTCCAGTTGTGAACGCAGTTTTCTCTTTATCTTCTGGCCGAAGTTCCACCTGCCAGTAGCCACTCTTCAAGTCTACAGTCGAGAACCACTTCATGCCTCCTAGCATGTCCAGTGTATCGTCAATCCGGGGTAGAGGATAGCTGTCCTTTTTGGTCACATTATTTAACATTCTATAGTCCACACAGAATCTGGTGCTTCCATCCTTCTTTTTCACCAGTACTACAGGTGAACACCAAGGGCTAGTCGAAGGTTCAATGACCTTACTTCGTCTCATCTCTTGGATCATTTCTGCCACCTCTTGTTCCTTTGCGAAGGGTACGCGTCTAGGTCTCTGTTTGATCGGCGAGATGGTACCGGTGTCAATTGAGTGTGTCACCAGACTGGTTCTTCCGAGATTAGTATCGCCTTCACTGAAAATATCCCTGTAGTCCCTTAACAACGTTGCTGCGTCTGCATATTCCTTAGGACTCAAATTCACCTTGATTGTTTCCAGCAGAGAGGCGACGTTGTCGGTTGTTCGACATTGAATGTTAGGTTCCTGAGTCCTCCTCAAGTGATTAACGGCATCACATCGACCGATAATCGTGTTCTTTGGTAGATAAATTGGTGAGCTACTGATGTTAATGATCTTCACCTTAGCGTCTTGCTTGGTCATAACCAGTGTTCTGGCCGTAATCCAACAAGGATGATCGCCACAATTTTCCACAAGGACGCATCGGTTTTGCGTTATCTTTCCCGGAAACCGAACGCTCACCAACGTTTCCGACCTGGGTGCTAGTTTTACAGACCTCACACTGTAAACTGTTGACGAAGAGGATCCCTCCAGGAAAACTTCTTGTCTGGGGAAGCTTAATACCCCTCTTGCAACATCGACTACACATTGTTGCGTCCGTAGAAAGTCCAATCCGATGATGCAGTCGTCAGTTATATTAGCCACCAAGACAGACTGCACATAAATGTCATCTCCAAGTTTTATTCGAACTTCTGTTACTCCCAGGACGGTCACTGGCTGGCCTGTTGCTGTCTGCAGGTTGCACAATGGGCGTGCATCTTTCCACATAATGGTCCGTTTTAACAGTTCCGGTCGCACGATGGATTTCGATGCTCCTGTATCGATTGTAAAGCGACAGGGTTTGCCATTAATCTCTCCTGTGGTAACAAGGCTGTTCCCATCACAAGCCTGTGATACTTGGACTGTTGGGGCTCGACGAAGTCCAGCCAGTGCCCGCCCCGCGGCCCTGGCGCCATTTAGTTTAACGGCTCCTGATCCCGAGTGTCGACCTGGGTAGCCGTCGACACCGACCTTTGCCTTTTCTGAGCCCGGCAGTTGATTCTTATATGACCTCGTTCACCGCACCCATAGCATACGGGTCCACTACGAGGTTGTATTGCAGCAACTACTTCTCGAACTCTATGAGTTCTATAGTCATTGCGAACTGCCTCCACTTCGAGTGCATGCGCAAGAGCGGTCTTCATGGTAGTGTGGTGACCCAAGCGCACCATAGCTCTCACCTCTGGATCCCTTATCCCGTTCGTGAACGCTTCCAGAATTTTCTCTTCAACAGGTGCTGAGCTTGATGCGTAGGCACGGCGTACTAGCAGTCCTATTTCCGTAGCCCACTGTTGTAGATTTTCGTTGGGCCTCTGCACTCGATCTTTTAGTTGCGCCCGGTATACATGCTCCAGGTGCTTGTCTCCGTAACGGGCATCGAGAGCCTCAAATAGCGATTCTAATGTCCTCTCGTTCGCTGGCACGTTTTCTAAAATGCGTGCGGCATCTCCTCGAAGAGCAAGAGTAAGCGCCATGAGGCTCTGCTCTTCTTCCCACCCGTTACCTTTAGCAATCATTGCAAATTGCTCTTTGAAAGCAACCCACGATGTAGAGCCGTCGAAACTGGGGACTTTCAGTTTTGGACCTCCAGCAGTAATTGTAGGTGTAACGGAGGTGCCTACAATTATGGTCTTCCGCAGCTTCCTCTCCAGTTCCTCGAACTTCTGGAGCTTTTCGTCTATTTCCTCAAATTTCCGCTCATAGGCGCTAAAGGTTGCAGCATGATCTTGCGTTTGCGTCTTTAGGATCTCGACGTCTTCCTTCACGTGCTCCAACACTCCCTGGAAGCCTTCGAGCTTCGTGTTGATTGTCTCCTGTAATAGGGTGGTAGCTTGGCGCTGGCTGTCTTGCAACTGGACAGTGGCTTCGCGTTGACTCTCTTGCAATCTTACTTGCAATTTTTCTTGCATGGCCTGCATAGCACCGAGCAAGGCCTGTATATCGAAGCCGCCTGGATTACTCATCGTACCTGCTGGTACGGGTGCGGTCGCAGCGGCCGGCGCGGTTGACGGTGCCGCAGTCGACACGAGTGCAGGTGTAGGTGCCGCGGTCGTCACTGATGTCAAGCGCTCTCGCTGAGGCGACTCCATCCGCGTTGCATCCAGAGCCGTCTGACGTCGAGTTCGCACTCCTTCTTCACTTTGCGGTACGACTGGCATTCCGCTTCTGTCACCAATTGTCGCGTCGTCAGGATAATGGGGTTCGTGAAAACACCAGTTGGTTCCGCAAGTACTTTATTGAACGTCCACACAACAAATCACCACTCTTTAAATACAGCAAAACACGTATACACACTTTAACTGAACGCACTTAATTAACTCACTCACTTAGTCGCAGTAGTATCGCTGGTTATCGCCTGGATAGTTCGCTCCGATCGCTGATCCAAGAATGACTCTCCGAGTGCCCGTCACGCATCTATTTATACCCGACTACAGGTACACTAGAAATTACTGGAGCGATCCCGAACTATATAGACTAGGGTAGAATGTAATAAAGTTGTAAACAACTATAGACTAACCATGCTATTTTGAACCTTAACTTATTAGGCATAGGGTTGAGATTCTATTGCAAGGCATGTCATGTTTATAGCTGTCAGCGACGGGCGGTCGTGTGATTTATGGCCGGCTATGTACCTACTTATGTGTTTCCCGATTCTTCCGGCTGTCTTATGTAACAATATTTTTGTTACAATCATTATGAATTATTGGCCACCGACCCGCACTAGGCCATTGTGGTGGACTAAGGCCTATATCCTCATTGTGAAATGGGACCCGCCCTTGCAGTAGTTATTAATAATAATTGTCTACTGATATGCCTGTCATAATTTATTTTATTATTCTTGAATTTATATTTCGAAATAATTAAATTAAAGTTTTAGATTTAAAGTTTTTATTTATGTTTGCTACCACCAGCTCTCTATAATACATCGTAACAGCACATGTGAAATAAAATAATTATACTATTTTAGTTTACTCGAAGTATTTGGGACTTCGTTCGAGAACGTGAATAAAGTAATAATTAAATGTTGTTTTTCAGTTACGACTTGTGAATAAATTTCGTAAGACTGTTTGGAAACTTTGGTCTGGCACGGCAATCCAAGTTTTGAATGTGACGCATTAAAGTGGAGGTAAATCCAAATTGAAAACAAAGTTTTCAAGTCCAAAGGATTTCGAACAATAAATTAATTCTTGAGTGTTTATTTGCGTTCAATATTAAGGCAACTATTCAAATTAGTATGACCGATATTAGTCCGTAAAGTCTACGTTTTGTTGTGTCAGTGGTTTCAGCTTAGAATGAAGTTTGCTCATTTTAATTTTAATAATATTAAAAGAGCCTTACCTGAAACCTTCAATGATTTACAATGAATGTGAACCGGCGCTAACATAAAAGAACTTATCGATATGAACATATTGAACCAGAGTCACCAATAATAAGATATGGACTTTAAATTCAGATTTACCAAGACTAAATACCAATGTTATGCTTGACTTAGCAAAATCTACAAATCAAAGGATGGATACGATAATCATGATAGACAATAACCAGGAGTGGGTTTTTTTTCTAATAGATAACAGTCGTTAAACTTTGTGGGAGGCACTATGGGTGGTCTGAAAACCCGACTTGGGTTGGTCAGTTGTTTCACCAAAAATTGATATTGAAACAGCGCGGAGGATGCTCTAGGTCCCCCTGTATAAGAGATCGATGCCCAGCAGTGGGAAACCAATTTGGTTGCAGCTATGTAAACAGTTGACTAACAATTACCTACATGTCGCTCTAAATACTGTGCACAATAAACGAACAATATGAAACATTTAGACCATTGCGATAAGTATCGGGAGTTTACAAATCGATTTTGTATAATGAATGTTATTTATGCGATCGAGCGAATTGTTGTCCAATGGCTTCCTGTATTCAGTGTGAATTGCTTTTGCTCTGCGATTAAACGCATAGAATTAACTGAATTCCATGAAATGATAGCGAGGGTACAATAGAAAATACGGTAACCGTGTGATTTTTTTTATAAGGTATGAGTAGGTAATTTTTTGATTTAGTTGACACATCGTATGTAATCGAAAAAGTTGGTCAACACAGAGCGCGGTTTAAAAAAATAAAAACGTTGATTAACTTTACTGATTAAGTAAAAACGTTGATTAACTTTACTGATTAAGTAGTTTCTAAAATCTTCTTAAGTCAGATTCAATCATTATTACTTGTTACGAAGTTACATAATTATTAATCTTTTTCAAACAACTTATTTGGCCGTATTACCATTTTTTGTGGATTTCATTGATGTTCTGTGGCGAATTCCAACACACAATAAGAGATGACGCTTATTCGGAAATTTTCAGGTTCTCACCGTAACCGTACAATGCTATGTACACCTTATTAGTACCTATAAGTGCTGTGACTGCTAGCCAATCTAATGTCTCGGACTAGGACGATCGTTCTACGTAACATTCGGTAAGCGGAAATGCAGTCAGTCAGTACACAGTCCACTCCAGTCCAGTCCAGTGTACATGGCGTACGAAGTACGAATAGTCCGATTAGGTACGATTAACGTTTAGCGTCCAATAACATTTCTTCTAGTACAGTGACGTCACCTGATAGTAGTAGACCAGATGAAGCTACGGGTATCCTGAAACGCGCTATCGAAGTTTTCTACAGTCTTCGCATATATACAAAACTTTGCGATGACGTAAGGAGCACAGCCACTCCAAAATAGCTAGCCAAAGTACTTACGGTTATATCATTGAGATAGAAGGTGAGAAGTACTTACAGTACAACAGCTGTGATAGCCCAGTGAATTAGAATTCGACCTCGAATCGAGGGGTCCGGGTTCGAATCCCAGTGGCACGCACCAATGACTTTGTAAAAAAGTTATGTGCGATTTATAAAATTAAATATCACCTGCTGTTACGGTGAAGGAAAACATCGTGAGGAAACCTGCATGCCTGAGAGTTCACAAAAAAATGTCCTCAAAGGCATGTGAAGTCCACCAACCCGCAGTAGGCCTGCGTGGTAGACTAAGACCTACATCCCTCTCATTGTGAGAGGAGACCCGACCCTGTAGTGGGTCATTAATGGGTTAAAACAACAACTTACAGGTATATCATTGAGATAGAAGGTGAGTTCGGACGGTGGGCGGCTCGGCCCAGAGGAGCAGTTCGCCTTCAGCACATCCCCCGGCGTGTAGTAGTGCTGCGTGGTGTGTATTGACGGCGACGTTGGAGGCAGGACTGTGGGCAAAGCAATATTTTTAATATGGAATCAAAGATTTAATTTAATGGTCTTTATATAAACCTTGCAGCGGTGATAGCCCAGTGGCTTAGAATTCGACCTCGAATCGAGGGTCCGGGTTCGAATCCCAGTGGCACCAATGGCTTTGTAAAAAAAGTTATATGCGCTTTATAAAAATTAAATATCACCTGCTGTTACGGTGAAGGAAAACATCGTGAGGAAACCTGCATGCCTGAGAGTTCAGAAAAAAAAAGTTCTCAAAGGCATGTGAAGTCCACCAACCCGCACTAGGCCAGCGTGGTGGACGGCGGCCTACATCCTTCTCATTGTGAGAGGAGACCCGACCCTGTAGTGGGTCATTAATGGGTTACTGACATGACTTGACATATAAACCTTTGCCGGGTCCTGTTTGTGTTGTGGAGATAAGTAGAAAGCAGGAAGCGGTCGTCCTATTCGCTATTAGTCCTATCCTATTATTAATTTCGCATAGAGGTAGGGTTTACAGGTCTCGAGGATTTCCTCTTTAACTGAACACCTGAGAGTACTTATTTTTAAAGCTGTAGCACGTATGAATTCGGTACTGAGTAACGGGTGCGCCATAAAGTACTGAGTAACGAAACGTTACTCACGAATGCATTTTTACTGAACGAATCTAAAATATTTTCGTAGATTGTTTTGTAACTGTTTTAGTTCGTACAAGAACCGTTGATGCATATGTTCAAAAAGTTTCCTGATTGTGAGTTTTACGCATTTTAATTTTAATTATTAATATTTAAATTATTAAAATTTTTAATTATTAAAATTTTTAGTTAAAATTTTCAAAATTGAAAATAGTAAATCTATTTCAAATTCAGTAGATTTCGTCTGCAGTTTACTTGTAGTTGTAACCTTTACCTATTAAATAAATTTTAGATTAACTCATATGCGAGTCTGGTTCAAAATACGGTAAAGTAAAAAAAAACACATTACGCAGCTAAATAAGTAGCGTATGTTTTAATGACATAGTATCATAAGTAACGAGTAACGTAACGATACGATAGTAACGAATACTTATTGTAAAAGTAACGAATACATAAGGGGTTCGCTTTTTTTCGTTACTTTTACACCTCTACTAATTTTGGAGAGAATTTTTTTTTAAGGGTACTGCGCTAGGTACGACTGATGGATGCAGTTCAGTTTCAGTTGCTTGTTTTAATAACATAGATTTTTGTTGGATGATCTCGAAAACTGGACCAAATAAAGATTTATGATGCATAAAAATCTACTTACATATTATTTATATTTGCTATCGTCATAGTAAGCGAAAAAACGTAAAAAGTATTTTCTTCGCTCATAACTCTTAGTTATGTCAGGGTTTTGAGTAAGAATTATAAATAAAGTTCAAGTTAGCAAACTTTCACAACACTGAAATGAATTTTTAATGCTCTTCTTCCAGAGTAATTTTAAATTAACTTCTTTTCTCATCTATTTTTATAAAATATCCACACATCATTACAGTAGTGTACCTTTATTACCAATATGATTCTTTTTGTGTTATGATTTTTTATAGGAGAGTAGTATAAAGAATGATCATACCTTGTATTCATAAGGCATGGTAATACTTACGAGGTACCTAATTCTTACTCTCCTGACGAGCTACTATGACTCTACAAAACCTAGCCTACTATTATTATTAGGTTCGATAGCATATTATTAGGTTTAACCATTGAAATAGGAAGTAGACAGAACTAAGTAGGATCCCGCCTATCCAGATTTTGCTAAACTCAGCGCATATTAGAGTCTCTCTCTCCCATTAAGACAGTGCAATTAATACCGCTAGCTGAGCTAATATACAATACGTTATACGTGCTACGTTCTATATACTTCCTTGTCTATAGTTATGTCTGTACCGCCTGTAACAAATTCACGACCACTCATACCTACAACCTCCATGGTATTCGAGACTATGGATGTGGCGAAGGAGGGGGCATCCGCAGTCACCTCGCAGCTGAAGTTCCCCGACAGTCCGAAGCTGACCCTCGTGAGCACCACCTGGCTCTGGTTCGACCTGGCCAGCTGAGGACAAATAAATTTATGTAAAAAACATTTAAAAAGAGAATATTTTATTGTTATTGTACTGTCCATTTACATTGGCCATTTAGTACCCATTCGTTTAATTCTCATATGAATAAAAATAAAAGTCTAAGACCGGCCGCCATGTTGGATTTAGAATCAAATCACTTAGATAATGATGGATTGCCATTATTTTGTATTGTACATTTATTACCCACTCATTTAATACCCGTACCATGGAAGTATAATATATTATTTTTTTATGCAAGTCTTGGGTCGGCCGCCATATTGAAATTACAATGACGTCACTTCGATTATCATTGTCATCCAAACTAAACGAGTTTAAAAAAATTATATTTTAAAAATTGAGTTGCAAAATTGACCCATATGTTTCAAAAGAATTGAAAGTTAAATGAAAGCTTTTAAATAATTGGTATGTCATCTGCAACTCATAAGCAACCCTCTATAGGATCGAGTCTGATCTCCCCTTAAAATATGATGGGTGTAGACCTTATGTGTAATTATGTGGATCTGAGTCGATCAGATGATATTGACAAAGATGAAATGAAATTATCAAGAGAAAGAAAAGCAAAAATGAAAGTAAAACAACCAAAAAATATTAGTAAGACTTTCTTGTAGAAAGAAAGAGATCCAGATATGATATTCTACTAATAAGTACTGTTGTAACCGAACAAAAGGGTAAGATTACTGGCTGTTTCAAAGAATTTACCCATTAACCTAGCTCTAGTTGAACGAAACAAAGCGGAGGAAAATAGCTCGTCAGGTTAATAATGCCCTGTGGAACGGACAGATAAAGAAGATGTTTACTAACAGCTGTAAATTACTTCAGAATGTAGACTTGAAGAGAATAGCTAGTTTTAAACTCATTCGCTTTTATTTTTGGGACGCAGAATTTTCGAACATATTAATAGTTGGAAATATGTGGAAACAGTGAGAAACTGTCGGAATTTGTTTTCGATATGATTGCTTCAAGGTATTATTGATGTGAAATAGATACATCTTATGTTATGCATCTAAATAGTCCACGTAGGTACTTGGCAAATTAAAAGTGTAAAAACAGAATAAACATATAAAATCAGAATCAAAACATCTGAGAAATACAACAGACGTCCAGACATGTTATCAGTAGACATAAGTAGTCTCAACCTGTACTGAATTTTTATTAAGATTTTATTAAACAAAACTGTGAGATTATTGACTGTTGTTTTAAAGAACATAGTCATTGACCTAGCTCTAGTTGAACACAACAAAGCGAAGGAGAATAATCCATCAGGTTAATACGCCCTTTGGAACGTAGATAAAACGTATGTTTACAGCTGTTAACTGCTTAAAATGTAGTTTTCGGGTAGTTTTGAAAATTGGTATTTATATAAATTTTGATGTGCTCATCTTTTTAAAATAAAGGAATGAAGAATTATTTTAAAGTTGCATAAACAAACTTTATATAAAGCAAACATAGTTGACACAATACCACCTTAAAAAGCAAAATATTTCAGATTTCAATTTCAGAGCGTCGCGGTTGAAATAAAATGAAAAGCAAATGTTTTCTCTAAAAAAAATCTACGAAAACAGTCGTCCGTGCCGTCAAAACACCCACGCAACAATGCTTCTGGAATGTTCTTTGAGATTTTTATATTTTTTTATGAACAGGCAGTGGCTCGCATACCCTTTTAAATGTTTGGGTTTTGTTTGTCCTCACAAGATGATCGCTTCGTATTCCAACTATTGTAACCAACCGATACACCTAAGGCTCGTGGTAGTGTTGCCGATCGATAGTCGGACTATCGATAGTTAATCGATAGTCTATCGATAGCCAAACAATCGTAAGACTATCGATAGGACTATCGATACTATCGATAGGCCTATCGATAGGGTACATGATTTTAGATGAAAACTATCGATAGTTTTAATATCGATAGTTCGGCAACACTAGCTCGTGGTATATTGAAATCTCTTTGGTATAATAAAGTTTTATGGTTATATTAATGTAACAAAGAGTGCCCATCGTCTGATACAACATTGTCCTACCTTACCTGAAACCTCAATAGTGGTAGGGATATTTTATACTTTCGGCCAATGTACATCAGTCAAAGAATACGCAATAGACCAAAAGACGATGTACACTGATTGACGAACCAATCGCGTAAACCAACAACGCCAACCCGACCAATAAGGATTGTGCTCACGTCTCGTGCCGACGACTATACTTGGAGATATGATGTGGTCGACTCAAAACATTTCTTTTGGAACCACACCTCTGCAACCAAAACATAGGACACGAAGAATATGTTTTTCGAATTTCAGGATTTTTTTCATCTAAGGAAGACTGCATCTTAGGAAAACATCGTAGGAAGGGCCTGAAAAACGGCGCTCCACGAAACGAAATTTCAAAATAAGCTGAGTCCACTCCTGTTTCGCCCGCTCTTTAGTTATTTGTGTCCATGTATTTTACTATATACTAAAGCAATAAACTATGTTTTATTTTTTCATTTTATGGTTATGATGATAGCAGTGGGTGGACTCTGATGGATTCACCGCCCATTCAAAATTTTTCATCTATTTCTATTTCACGTTCTGATGTCAGCAAACAATCAAAGTTACAAACACTGTTTTCGGCCTACGCTCATAACCCTTTCCTTTGCTCAAAAATAAAGGTGTCTGAAAATAGTTTTAAATAGCGATAACACCTTTGTACTCATGTTTTTGGTTCGCTTATTTATTTTTGTAACTTTCATGTCATTGTCTAATAAAGGGTTATTTTGATATGTCTGAGTTCTCAAAGTAGGTGTATTGCTATTCTAGTAATTGGACGACATTACTGCAAACTTGAAATAAAATGAGAATGTGAAGCTTCCACAAAAGCTATTATTCTCTTTATTCTCAAATATAACTATTATAATACCAACATAATAATGTTACATTTATAGAGATCCCAATTTAGTTCACATTTACATTCCTTTTAAGAGAATGGTGAGACCGGCGAAAGGTTTACATCAACATAAAATTTAGAATTCTTCTTGTATGTAGGTATATAAATATCAACTCTTTACTACATTAAATTTAGTTCAGTACACGACTGCTCATCCTACTTACAATTTTGCAGTTAATACTCTTACCGACTGCACGTAACTTAACTCGTTACAATATAACAGTTTTAGTTTATACGTGGCTGGAGTTTGTTATTTTAATGAGCTCCGGGCTTACTAGGCGGGGTGTTGGTGAAATTATAAATTGCTAGATAACAAGCCGGGAAAGGATGGCCCAGTTTACACTTCATCTTTACTGTGTTGATTTAGCTTTAAAACCCTTAATACACAACCACTGAAAAATTAAAGAAAATTATTTTTAATTTATTGATTTTATAAAATGAAAATTATGATTTACACTTCACTCTTCTATGTTCATTTATTAAGCAAAACCTGGGATAGAAATTCAGTGCGTCGTGGAATTTAAAATCTGCGTTGACAATTTACATAAATAGTGTTGGATTCAATAGCCGCCAATGTCAAAAAGCAATTGGCCGTATATAGTACTTACCTACTCGTAGGGCCGATTATCGTGATGTCGGTATACCCCATGTCCAGTAGTGGACTACGAAAGGTTGAAAGAAGGAAAGTAAAGAAGGAAAGAAGAAAATCCTAATAGAATTCCATTTATGTCGAAAATGCATAATTATATGTTTCATTTTTTTTCTCAAATGGCTGAACCAATTCAAATCAAATTAAGACAAATGGATATTTTTCTATCTATATTTTAATATGAGACACTTCAAGCTTCATACGTATCAAATTCTAGTTTGGAGTAGTGTAACAATTCATGACACTGCAAGTCTGCTAAAACCCATCGAACAACGAGTGACAGGCGCGCTAAATCCCGCAGCGTGTAGGCTTTAGACGGTACTGACTATACGTTAAGACCTGTGACGTATGTGATACTCAAACACGGCTCAGTGTGCACAGTGCTTCACCTATCCGTGTTTCAGTGACGATTGTATGTTTCAGTAAACGCTGAACATTTGCCATGAACAGCATTGGCGGCAATTTTTAATGGCTGTGGAGGCAAACATTTCTCTTTTCCTCAGAACATAGAGAATTTATACTAGATTCATTACGGTTGTCAGTAACCCATTAATGACCCACTACAGGGTCGGGTCTCCTCTCACAGTGAGAAGGATGTAGGCCGTAGTCCACCACGCTGGCCTAGTGCGGGTTGGTGGACTTCACATGCCTTTGAGAACTTTTTTTCTGAACTCATGCAACGGCATGCAGGTTTCCTCACGATGTTTTCCTTCACCGTAACAGCAGGTGATATTTAATTTTTATAAAGCGCACATACATTTTTTTACAAAGTCAATGGTGCGTGCCACTGGGATTCAAACCCGGACCTCTCGATTCGAGGTCGAATTCTAAGCCACTGGGCTATCACCGCTACGGTTAGTGGGGTTAAAGTCAGTATGTATAAAGCACTGATTTCGTAAATTTAAAAACTATGTAAACATATTATTATCTACACTCGTCAGTAACCCATTCATGGCCCACTCGAAGGTCCCGTCTCACACTATGAGAGGGATATACCTAAGTCTTAGTCCACCACACTGGAGTACTGCGGGTTGGTTGACGCTGCGGGTTGGTGGACTAAACTCTACCCTACCTAAAATTAAAAATCTTCATAGATAATTTAGTGATTAACTCAATCATAAACAAAACATTTTACCAAAATGTTTTCAGTCATTTAGTTCAATGCAGTTCAACATCACATAGAAGAGACTTACTATATCGAACTGATTCATATTAATTATCACGGCATATCCGACACAGATGATTAGAATTTAGAATCGAAAATGGAATAGATAAGAATTTGAGAGCACATTTATTTTACACCGTGTGTGAGCTCTAGCACAAAATTCTGAAATTTTTAGTGTTTATTTTTAGTGTGAAAAAACGGTAGGATTTTTTTAAAGTGGTAAACCAGAGAATAGGCATACAATCAAATTTGAATGAAGATCTATTATTTTTGAAGAAAGACATAATGTATTATTATGGAAATAGCTCAAATTGAAGCCGGAGAAACTACGGTCAAATCACCTGCATTTTTTGCACCAACAATTTTAATTCCACCCCCAAACAACAACTCGAAAAGAGCAGTTACGAACACACTTTCTTACGGATAAATTATGTTCTGAGCAGAACAAGGAGAGTGAAAATGCGAGGCGCTAATATTATTCATAAGTTCTTTGGCGTAGCATGTTATTATAAAACTGCAGGAGAACGCTCAAGATTATCTCTTTGAGATAGCAGAGAAGAGCATTCTTTAAAGTCTTTGCAGCCTCATAGTTAGTCCTAGAAAATATATTTTTTATATCAACTAAATATACTAATTTTAAGCTTATGCCACAAAAATAAATGAAAATATTTGAACGTCACCTTAATCTGCCATGAAACTAACGGTATAATCCTTTATTTAAGGTTATGGGCCCAAAATCATTTAAAAATCATTTCATATACACATATAGGCACTCAGGTCAAACAAAAACTCTTTTATTTGATCTGAATATCAGTAAACCCTTATGATTACACCGGTGGGTCACTTTTGTACTAGAAAATGAATGATTGGGAGAATCAACGTCATATATTATTTCCTTTTGAATATTACTTATTAAAGCGATAGTTTATTTATCCACTTACTCGCAGGCCTAGAAGTTTTAGCCTCAATATTATTAATAGTTCATGACAATAATTATTCTTCTTCCGAAATTCGTGATAAATAACGACCTGTTATCCTAGGACACGAACCTGATACTAAACACTTTAACAGTCATTACTTATTCAGATCAACAACGTTTACTAACGATTATCTTTACAATTAATTAAACCTACCTAACGCCCGTCAAAGACGTCTGCAAAAGCGGAATAATAAGCAGAACGGAAACAATTAAAAACTTTTTATACTAAGAATATTTTTGTATACAAAGTCAATTAGTAACCCATTAATGACCCACTACACGATCGGGTCTCATCTCACAATAAGAGGAATGTAGGCCTTCGTCCACCGCGCTGGGGTAATGTGGGTTGGTGAACTTCACACGGCTTTGAGAACATTTTTTTGTTAACTCTCAGGCATGCAGGTGTCCTCCACGTTTTCCTTCACGGTAACAGCATGTGATATTTAATTTTATAAAGCCCACATATTTTTTTCAACTAGTCATTGGCGCGTGTCACTGGGATTTGAACCAGGACCCCTCCATTCGACGTCGAATCGGAGCAGCGTGATGGAGTGTGCTCCAGTTCCCCAGTTGTGGGGAAAGATCCCAACAGTCGGCCATAAAAGGGTTGCAGCCAACGGTTTAACGTTATCATTAAATTAAGGAATTTACCTACCTTATAAATGGGCCTTATCAGTAAAAGTTCTTATCAGCAGTTTCCCCTGTTTCCCGACGTTTCCTCATTACCATTCTGTATCTTAATTGCTCTACAACTCGCAGACACCCCAGTAAGGGTAATGTACTGCTTCCTATAACCTTTTCACGGCGTAATTTTCGCATGCGTGTGAAACATTTTCAGCTTGTTTTGCCTTTTAGCACCATACTATCTTATACTCTTGTATGTCTTGTCAGTAACCCATTAATGACCCACTACAGGGTCGGGTCTCCTCTCACAATGAGACGGATGTAGGCCGCCGTCCACCACGCTGGCCTACTGCGAGTTGGTGGACTTCATTTTTTTTGTGAACTCTTAGGCATGCTGTTCACGATGTTTTCCTTCACCATAACAGCAGGTGATATTTAATTGTATAAATCGCACATAACTTTTTTACAAAGTCATTGGTGCGTGCCACTGGGATTCGAACCCGGACCCCTCGATTCGAGGTCGAATTCTAAGCCACTGGGCTATCACCGCTTGCCACTCTTGTGTAAGTAGCCTTTATTCCGAGTACAAGTGAATATTTTTTGTAGTAATGTAGAAGCAAACGGGTATGCAAGCCACCTGATGTTAAGTGGTAACTGCACTCAAATAGAGAAAAAATCGAATCGAATATATGAGGTAAAAGTCAATCTTCCGATATCAGACCACCTGATTGTCTCATGAACTACCGAACAAAAAAAGAATTTCGAAAATCGGCCACAATTAATTGAAGAAATCAGGTAACGTACAAAAAAAATCACAAAGATATACAGTCGAACATAGAACCTCCTCGTTTTTGAAGTCGGTTAAAAACGCTCTTCTATGGCCTTAAGCCTAGGTCTATCTTCAAAGCAGCTCCGCTTCTTCGCCTCAAATAATATTCCGTAATACACCATCATTGTTGTCCTTTAGTCCCTTTGTTGCAGAGTCGTTCGGATTAAACGAGTAATTGGTACCTTAGAGAATACATAACCAAGAGAACGGGTTCAGTGTGGACTATCGGCGTATGTACGATATGAACCGTTCAAACCAAAATATCTCAAAAATACCATAGCACTATAATTTCCATTTTTTTTATTGTAGTAACTAATAGTAATAATAGTCACCTAAATGAATGCAATTTAAGGATGCTGATAGAATGAGGAATTTACTTAAATACATTATTCTATACATTATTCTATACATTTTTTGGGGGAAACACAAGATAAATTTTCATTAATTGATTGTATGTCTAACTTGTTTTAAGTTCCTTACTTTACACAAAATTTAGCTACATTTCTTTTGCTTAATGTTACTTTAATCTTCCAAAAGGAATGTGTCGAATTACCAGTAACCCACACAAGATTGAAACTTGAATACATCTTGTGATATCTTATGATAATAAGTTATGATAGTACGAATAAACGTAAGTTCTTATACCATAAGACCACTCTATAACTTGCTCGTGTATACTCCAAGAACGGGGCCCATTGCCAACGTGACACACTTTCGAAATAAGATTTAATTAACAAGCCCTTTATGCGTTAAGCCGTTCTAAAATTACCTTATTTGTTGAAGGGCTTCCTTCATAATGGAAAATGTTTTATAGGAAGAACCATTGTGTTGCGACTAGGGAATATCTGCCGTACCTATAACCATCCGTTACGTTAATGAAAAAAAATTATTTAATGTTAGAGTCCGACTCAAAAATCAGGTGACAGAAATGTAAATAAATAAATGTCACTCAAAATATAATAAGATAAGATTCCAGGTATGCTAAAAACATTTTATTTTCAACTTTACAAATTATTATAAATTGATTAAAATGTTTTGGATCCCGATTGTGCAACATTATTACATTTTAATTTTTACCATGAAATGTGAAATAAAATTCTCTTTCATTATTACCTATTATTGTACGAAAATAAAATAAATACAAAACAAATATTGCAAAATGTGAATTATTAATCTTAATAAATGTAGAGTATTATTTTAATATCGTCATATTATTTTATTAATTTCAAATAATATGGAAATCTACCATAAGAAACGCATTATTTTTCTCAGACAACCCTTTTATTGACATTTTTGTCACCTAATTATGAATTGAACTATAGATGATCTTAATCATTACCCAATGAACACATTCCAGTCCAGGTCCGTCAATCCCATAGTCACTTTGATAACGTTAATCAACAGACGTACTGAGGTAAGCCTGCATTAGCTCGAAGATGCATATTCGTCTGCGAATAGTTTATTACTCCCATTACCATTCATCACTGTTACTCCTATTCAGTTCTGTTCGCCTGGTATTTCAGAAAGCGGTTAAGTAAGAAATATGGCCTTGGCTCACAGTTGGGAATGGTTTGATGTTAACGAGCTAGTGGACCCCTGTCGGATCTTTTCAAACCTCCGATAGAGTTTAACGACTGATAACTTATCGATAACAACTGATATAATAATTACTAATCGAATATTGAAAAAGCGGTGATAGCCCAGTGGCTTAGAATTCGACCTCGAATCGAGGGGTCCGGGTTCGAATCCCAGTGGCACGCACCAATGACTTTGTGAAAAATCTATGTGCGCTTTATTAAATTAAATATCACCTGCTGTTACGGTGAAGGAAAACATCGTGAGGAAACCTGCATGCCTGAGAGTTCACAAAAAAAAAATGTTCTCAAAGGCATGTGAAGTCCACCAAGCCGCAGTAGGCCAGCGTGGTGGACTAAGGCCTACATCCCTCTCATTGCGAGAGGTGACCCGACCCTGTAGTGGGTCATTAATGGGTTACTGACAATCGAATATTAAATTCAAAACGAGACCGCCATAAGTTACTGAAACGTAGATGAATAAATACCAATGTACTCATAATATTCGGAAAATATCAATATTTTCAATAGGTAATACCTTTTTCAAACATAAATGCTCGCTCATTAAACATAAATGGCCTTTAAAAAGTACAATCGGTAGGAAGGTAGTTGTTGCATATTTATTGAAATTTGAATTCCACCGGCGTCATATCGGATTATGGAAATGTGGGTATATTATGGAAAATTGGGGGATTACCGTTAAATTTGCTACACATTTTAAATAGCTACATCGTAGTATGGTAATTAATGCCAGTAATGATTTATCCAAATCTTAAATCAGCTATTAATATTACGGTTCAATATTACGTCAATGACTGATATATTATTATCCTTATCCCGTGTTCTAATTGCCGTATGCCAAACAAAAGTTGTTCAAACGACAACGTTATTTCAAACATTTTGTCGCATGTCATTGTATGCAAATTTCAATTAAGTAGTACAGTTCCATACAAACCCTTGTGTTTAAATCTTGTCGTGTTGGTTTGTCGGTCGGATATGTCAGCCAATAAGAACGAGATCTCACACCTAAAGGAAATACTTAATTACTTGTTAAGATTCATCAAAACGAGTTTCTACGATAAATCTTACTTGGATAGAAGGCGTTTGTAAAACTAAAATATTTTTCAAGTAAATTGTAGACAAAGTAAAAAATATGGAGTGAGTATTGCTTGTCTTCCAGCAGGTATGGTCATCCAGGAATATCCAGGTCAAACCTGAATGAATGGTGAGCCAATAAGTTCAGATATGCGCGAGCATGTGCGAACACTGATACACAATTCGTTTATTTAATTTAAAGACCTACTATATTAAATGTTCCCTGTATCCCTCACAGGAAATTGTTTCTGATGAATATGAAATGGAACTGCAAAAAACGTATGTACATAGGTATGTACGAGTATGTCGGCGAATGATTAATCTCAAGTTTTTATGAAAAGTATAGTTTCATTAAGTCTCGCCAAAAATATCTCTCGTTTCATCATGGAAAAAAAACATGAAGATTATCGTCTCTAACTAACGTGAAGTTAGGTCAACTGTTGGGGGTCCCTAATAAATGGAATGAAAAGATAATAGATCCGCATAAGAGAAATATCTAACAACTAAGAAATACTTAACTGTGATGATTACATGTGTGCCCTGTAAATATTCATATGGGAATTTTACCACCACTCACAATTAATTTCAAAATGTAATTTTGTCAAAAAACTGCATTCACGACAATCTGAAAATCTAGCCCACCTTCAAATGTGTCTAAAATGACTTTTTCTCAAAACAGTAAAAAATTATTTAATTGACTCGAACTATGACGTCATCCCATGCATTCGCCATACAAAATGTATAAAGGGGTAGTGTTGATGACAGTTCATTAAGAGTATCTCAATTGACTCGTAGGACACAACCCTGTAGAGAATAATGAGCAAGAAGGAATGAAGAAGAATATGTACCAGTCTGGCACTCAGACATAAAAAATAGCAGACTCCTATGAAGATTTGTGCCTTAACCATCTTCAACAATCAGAGCGAAATCGATTACTTTTTACAACACAATTGACCTTTCCGATTACTACTCACGATTCCCATCCGAAAACTTCCGTAGGGATGTAGAAAACGAAATAAAATGTCGATATTTATAAAAATATCAATTTATCGATGAAAAATAATAGCGGTGTTAAATCTGTATTTAAGTCAGCTTGGTTCAATAATTTCAAAATTATTTTCATATCTAATATTTATTATTAATTTTTAGATACATTAGGGATCTCATAAATCTTTTACGATGAAAACTATGTCAAAATAACTTTTTTATTGAGAATTTGTATAATTTGTACCGTCAAAATAAAATATGAGTGAAAGTAACGAACGTAAAAATATTACGGTTTCTAGCTACTTAACGATGTAAACGAAAAAAAAATCGTTTTTGATAAAATTTTCGATGTCGGATATCGATATATCGTTTCATCGTATAAAAATATATTGACCAAAACTATCGATAAATCTAGATAAAAATATCGATATATTCTCCCCAAACCTAAACTTCCGATGTGCTCCCAATGCAATAAATAACCAATTCGATCAGTAACGATACGATAAGTTCGGACTACATTTCCATAAAAACACCATCTGTTACCGACACGCTCCTGATTCGCCTACTTAACATAACTAATAAAATGTTGAAGCTGAATCTTACTCGCAAAATTGCCGTTTTATTTTATATTAAAAATCGAAACCAAGCTGAGAATGAGTTTTTTTACGACACAGGGAATCCTAGTGCATCCTAGTGTATATGTAGGGGAATCCTATGAATGTAAAGCGTTATTTATTAAAAAAAAGACTTGGATATACAGATAGCTTCTACAGTTTGTCCCTACAGATATTTTTATTAACTGCTTTGGAAAAAAAAATGTAGCCAGGTGGCACCCAAATATCCAAATACCTGATTGTATTGATTGACTGGCCGAAAGTCTTCCTATTTCAATTTCAAAGTTCGATGACTGTTCTGCATATCGTTCCAAATATGGACTGGCCAGTAGCATTATAAATGGCATGAATTTTCAAGCAGACACTTCACCAAAAGGAAAGGATAGAAAATACGGTACACAAAATATATCTGAATTGTGGACTGCGCATATTTTCTCGCGATAAATCTAAAAATATGGTAACTTGCGAGTCAATACCCCGCGGAGATACTCGTATATTCGGGCTATGGAGATTTCGTATAACCAAAGGTTTTTGCTTGTTGTTAGTCTAGTGTCTGATCACACAACGTGTATCGACAATAGATTTAGATTGCAGACGTTGGGAAATTTTTCTTGTATGTTATATCGTGTGGTGAATTTGAATTAAACATTTAGACATTGTAAATAAAAACTATAGACAAACGAAATTAAATGCCTTTTTTCCTGAATCGACACTTGGTATTAAAAACAATTATTTAATGCTTCAAATTTTAATAAATTGTAATAAATAATTTAAAGCAATTTGAATAAATGTTAATAATAAAATCTTGTACCGAAATTTTTGTAAGCAGCTAGAATTATTTTCAAAAAATAGGAGTTGTGAGATTCTCAAAATCATTGAATAGGTATTCACTTTTTAATACCTCAGATTGGGGGCTAAAAGAATGTATGTAGTTATCCAAATTAAGGGCAAAAGTTCTTAATTTTAACTACCGGGTCAACTTTAATACATTTCGATAAATTTTATTTGCTTTTAACTCGACTTCACTAAGCCTATTACCTAAGCTTTATGACGACCCGAGTGGCGCAGTAGTTAGGACACCGGTGCGCTATGCGGAGGGTCCTGGGTTCGATTCCCAGCAGAGCAGAGGTTCGAATGATGAATTTGAATTTCTGTTTCTGGCCTGGGTGTGTTGTGTTCTTGTCTTGTGTGTGTCCATGGCACCCACGACACAGGGAATCCTAGTGTGGGGCTATGAGTGTGAAGCGTTATTTATTTATTTATCCTAATGGGCCGCTGCATTCAACACAATTTTTATCATCCGTCTAACCAAATTTGAAACATAGCTCTTTGAATGGAACGGTGTCCTAATGTCCCTGTGTCGCTTGCAAAAGTTGCTCGTACGACAACGTAATTTCGTTTATTTGATCGCATATCCGTGCGTATTTCATTAAAGAAAGTTATGTCAGCCAATTAGGACGAAATCTAACCCCCACTGACTTGCGACAAATGAACACAATGACGTCATTGTTCCCAATTTGTTCGGATCGATTTTTTCGTCGAACGACTTAGGAATTAGGCCAAGGCATTACTTCTATCTTCTCGTCACTCTCCTGAACTGGGACTCAACCCTTACTCGCCGCCACATAAAATATGTCACGCATTTCTCCGGACTTCTCAAAGGACGGAAAGCGTATTGGCTGTGAGTGCCGATTCGTCCTTCTATTGAGGTTTTATATTAAACTGAAGTCGGTCCAGATCGTGACTCTCTATGTTTGCATTTCTTTTAGATTTTAGCTGAAAAGCTTTCGATATGATTTTTCAGATTTTTAACGCAAGTAAAGATTACTTTCGGTTGTGATATCGTTACTTGAGATCGCCAAGTGGTCGGAATTCGGCAAGCCACTGGTATTCCCAAGAGGAAACCCACGTCCCTCGAGTAAGATGTGGAGTTCTTAGCCACTGGGGTATCATCGCTTTGTAAATGGATAATCCCTCTAAAGCACTAAAATAGTACCAACTAGAATTTTAAAGCAAAGCCGTGACCTAAGCTAGTGCTATGATATCTTAAGTCTAATATCTCCATTATTGTTCAAAAGGCTACTTCAATTGTTACCAAAATAGAGCTCGTTACTCAAAGGATGACATCATCTCAGTTGATCGAAGACAAAAGGGTCTCAGTAATCCTAGCAAAAACTAGTTAGGCCATTACACGCCGATAACATAATAGACAGCTTTGTCTTAGCTCCGACCTTTTTGTAGGCCACCTTGGGACACGTAACCTTTTGTTATCTAGCCGTACTTTTGTTATGTTATATATAAATCTTGTCTTTATTTAGTTAATAGACTGTGCCCGCGGCTTCGTCCGCGTATATTTCAGAACTTGGCGCAGAGAAGGATAAAAAGTATCCTATATGTTTATCCAGGTATATGTTTATCCTATATGTTTATCCAGGTTTATTATCTATCTGTGTACCATTTTTCATCCAAATTTATACAGCCGTTTTTGCGTGAAAGAGTAACAAACATCCATCCATACTCACAAACATTCGCATTTAAAATAGTATAGTAGGATTATCAGTTCGTCTTATTTGGTTACTAAGCAGTTAGACACAAATAATATAATTAGACGTAAGAATAATGTAGAGTTCCCCATGTATTAGCAATAAGAAAAATAGATGTAAAAGAAACTGAATTTGTAATTGAAGATAAAAATTTATGAAAACTGCGTCCAACTTCTTTCCCCGTGTACCTAGACTAAGACATAATAAAGTATACATAGAGAGAGTAGAAGTCTATACCGACCTATGAGTAACAATGGTGAAGAATACAAGAAAGATATAGTATGAGGCATGAAAGTGCGAGAGGCATGCAAGCGAGAACTAGTATGAAAGTGGAAAATTAGGCAAAATTGTAGTTAGGCGCCGACAATGTTGGTGAGAGCATAGTAATAAACGAAAAAAGACCCTCTTATAAGCTTTTTCTCTATTATAGCTATAAATCTTCAAAATCAAATACTCACATCGACATTAATCCCAGCGAATGGGAAGATCTTCGTAGCGGGGGCTTCGGTCGGCGAGTACCGGTAGAACTCGTGCCGGCCTCTGTACCACTTCACGGAGTACAGGGGTGCGTCCGTCAGCTCGTACAAGCAAGCGAGGGTGGCGTCGGACCCCCGTTGTACCACCGACGGCGATATCCGCAGCTCTGTTGCTCGAAGACCGCCTATCCCTGGGTATTGAAGAGCCATATTTTATTTATTTATTGCAGGCTTTGTACTTACAATTACTTCGGGTGGGTGGAATTTCACAATTTTGACAATCTTGTCTTATTACTATCTATTTTGGATTAATTTATAAAGAAAGAGTTGATACGTTAGCAATAGCTTCGACGTTAACGAAAAGTTTAAATTTGCCCATTTAAGAAAAAATAACCAAAAACCCGTAAATAAATTATAATAAAAAATAAAATGACTCTTTATTTTTTGACTTTATGTATATTGTGAAAGGTACATTTACTTTGGTTCAACTGAAAAAAACAAAATTACTGAAAGAAAATTTTCCCCATCTCCATTCAAAAGAATCTCCAGAAAAGGACTCTTTTCCAGAATTCATTTGGCGATGTATCTTCGGAGAGACGCTTTGAGTTGCAAATGTGTCTCGGCGCAGGTGAAATGCACAAACTTTGTTAGTTCACAGTAATGGACAGCCTTTTAGAACGCCTTTGAAAATTACTGAGTACAATGAAGGTAAAGGGAGGACAAGATAAAAGAAGCATCTAAAGGTTTATTGAAAAGGTTAGTTTCGTTGAAGAAGTAAATCATATCGACACTATACAAATTGATAAACTTCATATTCTCTCTTCACTTCAACTCAAAAACTTCAACTCTCAAACCGAAGATTTACTAACTATCATCTGTTAACACACACACACACACACACATACACCCAAACGCACTCATCCATACATCCACACACACGCGCACACACACACACGCACACACACAACTCGCTCAAATATTTGTAGACATTCACAACTATCATGCATCTACCATACGGTCAAACACACAAACATGTATATAACTAGGTCAAAGTAATTGTAATCTCTAATATACTCTAATATTATATATTGTTATTGTTATCTAAGCTACGAAGGAAGGAGTTGGTTGCCACAACACAGGGAATCCTAGTGTGGGACTAACGCTGCATATTTCTACTGCTTACATTCTGTGTTTGTTTTCAATAAATAAATAAAAATAAATATTAAACGAACAAGGGAACACTTACCAACAACATCGAGCCTAGCAGTGGTAATGTAGTGTGGGTAGGGCTGCCCATTTTGTATCACTTCGCAGCTATAGTTCCCGCTGAGCATCGGCGTCACCCGCAGCAGAACCACGTGGGTTTCGTTTGAGTTTAGCCTCTGTGGAACGAACAAGTGATTTAGTGTCATTTACAACATTCGAACAAGTGTTTATTTAGTGTCAGTAACAACATTCGAACAAGTGTTTATTTAGTGTCATTAACAACATTCGTGGCACAGGGAGAGGCCTTGGATTCGATGAACAGAGTAGCAATTTTAATGGAGAATTTAAATTGTGTAACGGTGTATGTGTATCGATGTATGTGTGTTCTTGGTGTGTACGAATGAACCCACTTATGGATCCTAGTGTGTAGTATAAATGTGAAGACAAAATTCTTTTAGGCGATTAACGCACTGCCCCGCATCACGCAGCGTAGCGCGGGAATGCGTGATCTAGCATTGTAAGTAAGTATTTCCATTTGTATAGAAACCACGAACATACCAACACACGAAAAACGCAACCGCAGGTACGCGCGTGGATGCGTATTCTATAGATGTGGACGCGCACCCTCGCACTGCGCTCCGTGATACGGGGCAGCGTGTTAAAAGCTTTACTTCGACCATTTAATCCATCCTTGAATCCTCCCTACACCGGTGGATGTATAAATTTTGAGTGAATAAATTTTGGGACATGTGAAAAATATTAACTCGTTAATCTTTTTATCCATTCACTATCATAAACTAAACCATCAAAATAACAGTAGAATGTAAAAACAGATGTCATTGTATAAATGTAAAAATAAAAAAGTCTTCATCAAGGTTATTATTATTGCGCTTAAAAATAATAAACTTAGGTAATAATAATTATTAAATTCGATGTAAAGTAGCTGAAAGTTCAAATTTTTTAAAGTTATAAAAACATTTCCTGCTTCCAAGAGAGTTTCAAAAATATTGCATTGAATATTTAATTCAACAATATAGTAACAAGGGAGTTAATGACTTCAATATCCAATTAATATCATCAGATTTTTTGCCAGCTTTGTATTATATCTGCCTAGCAATAGCAGTTAATTGGGATTGTACATTTGAAAACATAATTATTATTCATGGGAAGCATAATATATTTAATGACAACACCTAAATTATTCATCAAGCTAACTCGCGAATCATTTATCAAGTTTCCAATTATCGGGTCATTTGTCAAATTTATAAATGAAATTTCAAACGAATCTAACACTAGTAGTTGATGTGATTTATAACAATACGGATATAAAACGGTTTGTCAATATAAAAACTGTCTTATAAGTATATTCTTATTCTATATATCTGTATACTTTCACAAAGGTGGTTTAATTAATGATAATTAGGCACAGAAATATAAAACACGAATTACATTTAAAGCTCTTAATTAAATATAAGAATTATAGTAAATTTTAACAAGCTAGTAGTTTTATTTTAAAAAAATATATTGAAGCTCAATTTTAAATTCGGTAAAAATAAATGGAACGGTTTTATTAACACTTGAGCGCAGACCAGCCTACTGACTGCATTCTCAACAAATTGTGCAGGAACATATTGAAGAACCCTCTATGTCACTCCCAGTAACATGTGAGCTAGCCCTTCTCTGCTAGTGAGATATATAAAATAATTAAAAAAAAAAATTAAACCAACTTCAAAAAGTATGAAATAAAATTTGTTACATACTTTAGGATTACTATTTTTTGAGGTTGGTGTATTTGTGTCAAGTATTTTGTTCTTACTTACTTACTTGGCACCAACTTTTTTTTTAAATAGTTTTTTCGTACTTTTTAGTTTTAAGTCCATATCACGGAAACTACTGAACCGATTTTAATGAAACTTTTAGTTTTAATAGTAAAAGTTTAAAAAGTTCAACTTACGGAATGGTCCCTAACTTGAAAAATATGCAAACAGACAAAAAAAGAACAATCACTATCCGTCAATTAGTTTCGGAGATATGCAAGGACAAACATTATTATTATCTACATATACACCTACATACAAATTTGGTATACTTGTTTAGAAGCCGTAATAGACCAACACATGTAAATATTGTGTAGTTCCGTTAATATTACTTACACACGTGTTGAATTGATAACTTCCTTTTTTGAAGTTGGTAAAACGAGCCAAATAGGAATTGAAATTAAATTTTAAAATATTAAAATTACTCGTAGCTGGTCCGAGAACCTGTCTTTACAAAAACTTTTAAGCCTACAAAAGGCTACTTACAAATAAAGCAACCGGCGCCTTAATTTCATTCAACACTTCGTCATTAGTCGCAATTATGTTCAGTCGGTCTACTTAAATCATTTCAACGTCTCCAAGCTCTTAATTTGCATATATTTACACAGAAAACAGATGCAATAAATGAGCTCAAGCACTATTATAATATTACGAACTAACTTAATTATGAGCGCGCGCCTGCAAATTGAGACAACGGAGCTTCGTCAACTCAAAAGAAATTGTACTCAAGACGCTAATTTTGAGGGTGCGTTGCTGTAACGTTGGAAATATTGTTACAGTTACCTGCGCTAGAAACTTTTTCTTTATTATTATTATACTAGCTGTGCCCGCGACTTCTTCCGCGTGGAATTTTAAAATAAAAGTAGCCTAAATTACTTCTTATTACAATAGCTATCTGTCAGTGAAAGTTCCGTCAAAATCAGTCCAGGCGTTCCAGAGATTAGCCGAAACAAACAGACAAACAGAAATTGTAAAAAATCTTATTTTGGTATATTAATTATATAGCATATACACATTCATAATTATGCATTTAGTAAAAAGCGGTTATTTTAAACAGACAATCCAATTTTATTTAATTGTTGTATAGATTAAAGTCATTTTTCCTTTATTCTACAACGTATATGACGTTATACCCCGTCACTGGTGCTGGCTTTGTGATGGAAGCTTGAGTACAATTATAATATTAGGCATGAACTAACTTAATTACTTGCGCTCGCTTGCAAATTGAAACAAGGGAGCTTCGTCAATTCAAAAGAAATGATACTGGAGAAGCTAATTTACAACGCACGTATCTCTCATTATGTTCGAAATTTTGTTATTATTTCTTGCTATTTTAACAATAAAATATCAGATAGAACCTTACTTAGTGACAAACGCTCACCTTCATAATAGCGGAGCAGAATCAGAAAAGAAATTATATTAGAGTTCGAAATTAATATAATATCTTATTCAAAAAGTCCTCTTATAACTTCAAAAAAAAAGGGACTATTTTTACAATTATATTTTTATAGGCTGATCTTTAATAAGTTCGTCATTTTATATCATTCCATTATTACCACTGTTATTACTTCTTTGAAGAAAATTGTTCACAATAACCCATCTGAGAGAGCTCGTGAATAATAATTATGATTGTCATCGTTACCTACTAGCTACTTTTAATACATTTTTTATTACTAGCTGTCCCGGCACACTTCAATCTGCTAAATATAGAAATTTATACTATTTTCATCACAATATTTTCAGATTTACTCACCGTATAAACCTTCCTTGCACTTATAACGAACATATTATTATTATCAGTAGAATTAGAAATACTTACATCAACTTTTATCCCGTTAACAGGCAATACTCTTGTAGTAGGGGATTCTAAGGGCGTATATCTATAGAACTCTTGCGTTCCTTTGTACCACTTTACTGAATAAATATCACTGGGGTGTATTTGGTACATGCAAGCCATTGTGACATTGCGGCCACGCTGCACTACTTTAGGTATAATGTGAAGTTCTGTTGTCTGAAGGCCCCCGGCTTCTGTGGACAAGAAAATAAAAACTATTATAATAATAAACGCAATATAGAACTTACATTTATCCAAGCATATCCTTAAATTTGCCGCGTGTCATTACTTTCCAGAATTTGTTCCTTTTTAATGACACTATCGAAGGGTGTATCTAATAATATATGTAGTGTGATTTTTTTTCAAAATCAACAGATTTGATTCCTGGCTAGGCATATTGATTTTCAAAAATCCAATGATGCACTTTAGTTTTCATCAAAAATGGTTCCCAAACTCCTTTCAGCATTTTTGGCTATTCCTCATAGTTTCGGAATTCCCCCATCCACGCACACTTGAAAAATTCATCCTGCATAGGTAGGTACTCTTGATATTTCATAGTTATATCGTTCTAGTTTATATACAACTAAAATCCACATAACGTCATAGTTAGGAAGAAAAAATATAAAAAAATTTGAATTGGCTATAAGATTTACCCTAGGTAATCATATTATTCCGTTCAAGTTGGTTTACTTCATATAATAATACGTATATAGTAATACGTTGAAAAGAATCCAGAATTTTCTGTGTTTCTTGGAGGCATAATTTCATATTCCATTTATATTTTACTCTTAATAATCTACTTTGTTTCTAGTCCTACATTATTTTTGCAGAATTGTGTACTTGTAACGTTCCAAGAAGTGGTAATAGATACATTAAAATGATACCTGATATTACTAACCTAATGTGAAATGATCAGTTCAGCAAAAGCTAAACGGAAAAGCTATAAAATAAGTTTTATCATTCCCATTTTTTCATATTTGATATATCCAAGTATTTTAGATAACGGGTGGATGTTTCGGTAGTTCTGATTAAAGTGGTCCGTCCAAATTTTGTCTATTAACCACGTGATCCAAACCAAAGCGTGAAGGCTCAGTAACTTCAAGAGGAATAAAAGGTAACAGTCCCATAACACAGGCTTACTGCCTAATTTGGAACCAGAAATCTGTATGAGACTACCCAAATAGTAGCTACTGGGTGACTTTAACTCATCTACAGTACCATATTATTATGTTTATACAATATGTAGTTTCTCTTGTTTCATAAAACAAAGGCCTTTCGTCTCGGTAATATCTGTTCGCAATAATAACGCTACACATTTAATAGTTCCATTATTGGTCCAAACAACTATTGATCACAAAAGCTCCAACGACCCTTCTATAAATTGGTATGTTGCCAATGTGGTGAGTTTGGAGCGGTCGCAACAATTCTCAACAATTTTAAATTGATATCGACTAAAACTTCCGCTTGGAACCATGCTTCATGTCTCCGTTTGAAGTTACGAGCTCAATAAAGGCTCTCCATTTCTGGATTATGTCTTATTCTTTGTTGAATATACTCGAAACGGAAATGTACGGGTAGTTCGGAAGTAACTTTTGCTTTAAAACGTCCTTTGTAAATAATATTGTGGAAGTCAAATTTGTTGTTCGTTCCACTGCTTCTATTACTGGCTTCATTGAGCGTAATTTTTTAATAAACAAGTAGCAATCGATGGACAACATCCAACCTCAAATAGTATGAAGGCACTTTTGTTTTTACATTTCTGAAAACTTATTCAACAGTGTGCGAATAACTGAAACCCGTCTTTCAATTAATAGAACTGCTGACAGCCACAACTTATTACAATCAAAGGGATTAATATAGGCCTGACACTATTTCTTGACAGATAGTTGGTGATAAGCGAATGCCTCAAAGCTATTACGGGTTCGAAATTACTAAATGAAATCCCATAATCCCGATCATTACATAGACACAATGGTTCATGAATTGTTAGGTACAATTACACGATTAATCTATGCGGAGTTAGGTTCTAATGAGTTTCGGATTCAAATGCAGGCAGGGCTATCTCCAAGGGATTAATCTTATTGCTTTACAGACAATGATTTAAATCTTGGCACTTGTACTTATACGTATCCCACTTTGAGAGGATTAAGCCGATAAGTAAGGAATTATTTAACTCAACAAAATATAACAAAGTCAAGCCAAGGATGGGAGGTTTTCAATTTTCCTTCTAATATTATAAATGTGAAAGTTTGTGAGAATGGATGAATACATGAATGGTTGGATGTTCTCTTTCACGCAAAAATAGATGGAGAAATTTGAATTGAATTTGGCATGTTAACTTACATATAAGATACTCTTACCCCTGTCTGGATCAAGTTCTAAAATCCACGCGGACGAAGCCGCGGGTTAAGTCTAGTTATTATTGAAGTCATAAATTAATACAATGTAAAAAAATATTCGAACTTATATTTCAGGACATGATAATATGGTATTTAAATTAAGGCAGAGATACATTCTAAAAGTAGACATAACTCAGAAATAAAAACAGAACCATCTAAATCCTCCGCTAAACGTTTCTACTCTCTAACCAATAACACGGCAATAACAATAACTTAATTCCTATACAGCTGGTTTATTTCAAGAAGAAACGCCATTTCGTATCTATGGTCCACCATTTAAGGCTCAAAATCGATTTAGGTACTTGTACCCAATAGTAAAATGCAACAGATATACCCTCGTACCTTTTCAGTCCATACGTCTTAAGTATTTCAATTTATTCGGTTCATTTTGCTTCAGTTGGTAAGTAAATGCTTATTATAGTGCAGTTAAGGTTGAAATTGGTTTAATTCACGCGTCTTCCTGAGATGATACGAATATAGTCCGGGGGTTTTCTGAGTTCTTATTGGTGCGCGCACCTGCTACAGTCCGACTCGTAATATTTCCCGCTGTCTCGATTCACTGTTTTCTTGTTTTAGAGGAGTTATATTTGTGAGAAGAATAGCGATCACTTATATTGTCTTCATAAATATTTTAGGAAGTATTACATTTGTTCTGTTAATACTTATTTAGAATTGTACAAAAAGGGGTTTATAAAATAGACTCGGACTCTAATTGACAAACAAGTTTACACAGTTAACATGAATATCGAAATAGGAACATTAAACTAAAAGCTGTTATCTGTTAAGTTATTTGATTTAATTCATTTACAGGTTTTGTCACTGCATTGATAAATTTTATTTTGGTCAGTATTGATATGAATATTTATAATGTTGAAATTTTCATAGCCATAATTTTTCATAAAATTTATCGCCGATTTTGGCAGCTGAATCGAAAACTGTTCAACAAAATAAATATTTTTTCAACGGATGGAAGATTGAAATTGCGCATAAATTTGTTTTCGTTGAAAACTATTCGGGGAAATGTTAACGGATTGAACAATGAACGCTTAAAACTTTTTGGGAATTATAAAATACCACCTGTCCAATTTTATAGCACGGTAAAATTAATGAAATAGGTACATTTTCTGTCACCTGCATTACTTACAGCCACAGTATTATCAACATATTTGATTGTTTTAGCATTAGCTTAGCTTAAGTATAAATATTTTAAATCATTATAATATATCACATCTATGACGGTAGTTTTATACCTTTCATATGGCCACGCTAAAAGGTGTCTTCTAACTTCTAACTTTGTTAATATATCAATTTTTTACAATCTGTTTAGCTCAAATTCGTGTGTTGGAGCAGTTACCAGTAAAAAATAGTTCAAAATTATACTGGCGAACTAATACACAACAACTATGATGCATAATAGGTAACTATAATAATAATTTCCACATCAATTCAAAACATCTACCGCTAGTATTTCCGCTGTCTGTCTTACCATAATAACTTATAAACAGCACGGTTTAAGCGAAAGTATTATTATATCTTCGCGGAATTATTCCTGCGATTTCATTGTTTTATTCCCCGTGTCATGCTCGAGAGTGTTCTCTGCATCGTGGATTTCAATTTCGTACATTTTCTCATGACATGTACCTATGTAGTTGATTTTTGTACTGCATTGCAAAGTCTTTATTACTCTTTATTCTAAACATGACGTGATGAGTAAAATAAGTATACGTAGGAGTTAAACCTTTCTATTTATGACAATGCTCATTAGTTGCATATAATAAAGCATAATTCTCTTGTATTGTTTTAAATATATACAATGATTTATAAAGTAATAATATTATGTTTAAAATTTATTATTAATTTTCTTGGACACATTGTGATGTAACTATAACTATTTACGAGTGAATTTTGCGTGTTGATTCATAGTTACTATTCACATTAAAAATACATTTTTCATACACTTATCTTAGTAGTCTCTTAAATACGCAGATGTAAGTTTAGGCAGAAATCTACCGCCATTTACAATTTTACACAAACTTTCCATCCTATCGTTACGTCCTTTATTTCTTCGCTATTATTCACATACCTCGCTCCGAGGTATGGTATTATGAGATATTCATGCGTTTCTATTGTTTTTATTTGTGGCATTCATCTTGCACGCACGTTTTCTGCGTCACATATTTTCATTGCATTCATGTTTCAACGTTGATACTTATAAGTAGTTACATAGTCTGATTCTAAACTTTTTTTGTTGTAATGGTCTTTTACCTCATTTGTTCTCTTAGGACTTAAAAAAATTAAAACAAAGAAAAAACTTAATCATAGAATAAATAATAGCATTGAGATAGATCTCAAGTTGCTTGGGTTCTTAAGTTTTTGATTTTATTACGGAAAAGATACACTCACCAATCGTTTTAAGTGTATAATTTACTGCGATATTTTTCGATTACTTCCGATCTACGCTAGGGTAAATTATGTACGTTGGTTATCATATTATTAACTGGCTAATTACCGAACAAAATCAAAGTTCACCATCAATTTAATAAGACTGGCGTTCAAGTACCTATTTACGCTCTCCTTAATCAGAAACTTTTAAAAATATTCCCCGTAGTCGGAGGAGTTTTTGCGCCGTCCGGTTCCTGAAACTTTTCGTTTAACTATATTTCTCTTAGGAACTGTCAATAGCAGCCGAGACTTGAGTTTCGAGTTACCAAAGGACCGGCTACTGTGTCGATATTGAAATAAAGGGAATTGTAAGATGTTCTATTTTTGGACGAAATTACAATTTGGGAAGTTTTTCTTCCATAATTGTTTGGAAACAGAAATTATCTTCATAATATACTTAATTTACTCAAATTGTCCTCAGAAAGAAACATTTTAATTTAAGTCTTCTTCGTAATAATGAAACCTCTCAGTATAACTATTTGACCTTAGCTATGACCTGACCTTTACTTAAAAGTCGTACACACGTACCCACATTCATGTGTGTATAAGTATTTCGTTTGAACACTCGTTGTTCTAAAGGGTGGAATTTAGCAGAAACCGCTTCAAAGGCACTCAAACAAAGTAAATATGCGATTCCTCTCATTTTGTTGGTACCTATGTTTCAGTGATTTGTAATAGGTAATGTTAATCTTGTAGGCAACATTTGCGTATTTTGATAGACAAAATGCTTTGTATTATAAAGTATAAAAGACAAATACATACATCTTAAGGCAGAATACATAAAGGTGGTTGATGTTTTAAGTTTAATGTACCAGTGGTCTGCAATGGCCACTTAAGATCAGTCTAGTACCGAACTTTATTTGCGCCGCGGCTCTTAGTCGGAAATGGCCGATAAACTTAATAGTACTCGGAACTTCCTCCAACAATCTGAACTTTATTTTCCAGAGCAGAAAAACACTAGGTAGCTGGACAACAACCTCTGTATACCTCTGGTATCAGAAGCATAAGGAATATATCGTAAGAAAGTAAATCTGGTACCGAATACAATAATGATAGATACGAGTACAAGATGAAAGGGCCATAAGCTACTGCCCTTATTTTACCTTATTCCCACTATTAATATAGTCACTGCACAAGATGACGAAAATGTATTAAAAGCATAAAAGGTGATAATTTTAGTCCTCAGAAAAAATAAAAATATACCTGAGTCACTAATTTCGATTCATTATGGGATTAGATTATGTGAGTTATGTATATTCGTTTATAATGTTAGTCGCATAAGCTAACTCGTGGAGCATAATTTCTTTTTGTTCTTTTAACATTTGCAGGTTTACCTTCTTTAGATTTTCATCGGTTTTGTTATTATAAAAGCAGCCTTTGAGTGGAAAAGCTGTACAAATCTCAAGAGTTTATGGATAATCTTTAAAATTCTTTGCTTGCACCAAGATATTCTCATCGAGGTAGACTGATTTCATATTTTTATCGCTTCACCGTAAAATCGGTCTTAAATTCTTTAGCGCTTCTTAACCGTTCTTTACTGAGCGGTGTTTTGATATTTACATCTTTTCGGGCTTTATTTTTTACAGTCCAGTTAAAACTTTATGAAAAATTTGTAAAGGATACGATCAATACAATCATCTCTTTTTTTACAAGATTTCATCTTTTGGTTCAACTTCTTCTATGAAAAACTACAATTTTGTACGGATAGTCCTAGTTTAATCACATAATTTCATTTTAACTGTATTACATATTTAAGATTTAGAAGGCGCAGGAGACAATGGAGTTGAATCTGCCCTTACCTTATGCTTCAAAATGAGTTTCAAATGGCTGCTAGATACAACTAAAGCCAGCTCACAAGTAACAACTAATGTTAATGTTCTTTCAAATTCGAGAACTTCCACCAAATTCTCAACATTAAAGTGCACGTCAACTTGACTATTTACACGGAGCTAAACTTTCTTTTATATCAAACTTTGGAGGAAGCAAAGTTCATGAATATTGCAAAGATGCCGTGGAAAGTAGTAAAGTACTGCACTGACAGCTAAACTAGTCTTCAGGCGTTTATGTAGTTTGCGGTGTTGATTCTACAACCGGGACTACGTTCTCATTAAATTATGAAGTTGAGTTGGATATTAAGTTTTTTATTAGTTTCATTCGTAACCTACTTTTTGTTTTTATTCATGAAATGAACCGCGAATTTTTTCGCTGCTAGTTTATATTGCGAGCACTGTAGCTTAGGAACTTTTGGGTGTATTTAAAGAGCTGATAAGGGGAACAATGCATAGTTTAAATGACTAGTGTTAGTGGTGTATTTTACTCGTGTTTTACTGTCGTAAAATTGCTTAATTAGGTTCCTAATAACTATATGTATATCCGATATTTTTTATTTAAGTATTTTGTAGAAAGTTAAATCATCGCCCTCCATCGCTCTATTGTGGTTAAAGCGTAGATACAGGATTTTACAACTGTACATATTCTCTGTTGTCTATATTCTATACTGAGTATTAATTCAACCAAATTAAATGTTTTCTTTTACCTTGGGTTGCTCTATAAGACTAACACTACTCTTGTTTGTACCAGTATTATCATCCTTAAAAAGCATAAGCAAATTAAGTTAAAATGTTACTTCTACTAAACACAGAAAAAGTGCAGATGTTAAACAGGAGACGGCTGTACCAGCAAATTGTGTTAATGCACTTTTAGCTAAACTGAGAACGCTCTGTTTTTTTGCAAGCCGTCTTGCGCCGATAACTTTATTTTGAAATGGAACACCGTGCAGTTTAAAAAGCGCTCTCGCAAAGAGCAAAGTAATTCAACCGACGTTTAGTTAAATTTAAACAGAGTTTTTGCTCGTCTCACGGCGTCTTCCAGCAAAGACTTGAACTGTATGATGAATTTTTTGAAACGGCTCCAGAAAGGAAGTTTTTTCCACAATTATCTCCGGAGTTTCATCGTGAAGAATTAAACGAGGTATGAAATACGAAATCGAATATTGTTTTTTGAAATAACAAAAGTGAAACAGAGTAGATAGACGTTCGTTTTAAATAATCTTCCTTTTGGTTTCATTTACATAATGAGAGCTGGGTAAGTAAAATGGCAACCTGATTCGTGGAAGCTTTAGAAAAAGTTAGACTAAAAATAATATTTTAACTAGACAGTGTTTTCTTTTATTATTCATAAGTAAAATGAAACGTGTATGAACCTGTGAGTTTGTAACTATCTACATAGTATGAAAATTAATGTGTTAGAATATTAAATAACAAAACGTTTCATCCTTTCACCCATAGTTTCAGCCACGCTTCTCCTTAGAATCCGTAGTTCTCTGAATCCAAAGGTTTCCCGTTATCTTTTTCAGGTCGACAGTCCACCTGGTCGTAGGGCGGCCTGTGCTCCTTTTGCCTACACTATTTTGAGGACCTGGTCTTTCTCGAGAGTGGTTACTGTCGTTCTTTTACAGATTTCATCATTTCTGAAAACGTTTTATATTCAAACTATTATTAGTATACTTGTTCATTTAAAAAAGTCTGCTAAATTCAAAATTTTAACGAACCTATTTAAATTATTTGCTCTGACTATATCAAACCAGTTTCTCTTTCGTATATCACCCAGTTCAAGACAAGAGGCGTCTTCAAAAGCGTAGACATTCTTAAAGCAAACGACTTTGACATTCGGCAATTAGTCGACAAAGGCCCATCGCGTGTTTGTGAAAACACTTAAGATTATTTCAGTAATTGTTTGTTTGCTCGCAACTGAGTAGAACCACCTTTACCATCAAAGAGATCGCTAATGTGTTTATATTTGCTCGCAGCGCTTCTGAAATGAGTGATGATGAAATTTCCATTGCTATGGCCTGTTGACGAGCTATGATATAAAAGCTCCATATTTTACTGAGTAAATAGTATGTGTTTTATGTTTGAAGTCCTTTTATTTGTTTTTTGCTATTTCATGATAGTCACGAGCAAATAAATAATAATGAACGATATTTTTTGTGGAAATAAAAAAAATACGATGAGATCATTAAGGACCGATAGTGGAGACCTTTATATAAAAAAGACGTTCAAACATAATAAAAACGAACCATAACATAATAATATTATTATGCTAAGCAATCATAAGAAATTCACGAGGATATAATTTTATGATAAATTTTAATTTTCAATATTTCAGCTGCAATGTATCATTGGATTCGACTCAACTAGGCCCCGTTTTCAATATTTACTTGAAATATCAAACTCAACTTATAATATCAAACGATCAAGTTACATTAATTACTCACCGTTTCATTTTACCTCATCCAGCTTGTATTTTTAAGGTATATTACGAAGAGAACGACAAATAAATCCACGTTCTCACGATATAAAAATATAATTTCTCGTCGTCCTAGTTGAATAAGGCAATACAACCCTATACCGGACATTTTATTTTTACACGGATGACAATTGAATATGTTTATGTAGATATGCGTCTCAACAGATATAAAACTGTCTACTTATAATGACTAATGCTTGCCAGGCCAAGTGGTTGCTTTGTTCGCCAGAAATATTCATGGCCACAAATCATTACGAATCTTTTTAAGTCCTGAAAGCATTTCGGGAACGCCACAGAAAAAGAATTGATATAAAGGAGAATAAATCTATGGCGATACCTACCTAGACTTGCTAGTAAAAGTTAAACAAAATACCTTTCATGATGTAAGATTGAACCTACTAATTTCGGCGTGTTTATTTAAAAGAAAACAGCAAGGTAATAAAGATGGATTGATCTTTGAGTCATAATGACATCGAAAGTTATTGAAAGGAAATGATTTTATTATTTTATTATTCACTGATTTTATTATTGTTTTTAAAACTATAGATAAGAGCAAGAAAGCAATGAAACAAATGAAAAGGAAGTCTGTAAAAATGAACGAACGAGTACATTCGGAATGAAGCAAAAGAGTAAACGAAATATAGTTTTATGTAGAATATTCAATATTGCCTTCTGTTGAGGCAACAAACACAATAACAGCAACGCCTAGAATCCCCTACATTCCGCACTGAAGGAGATACGTCGCGATCCGAGATCCAAGTTGTTGCGAGGAATTTGCTCATATGTGGTCAATACATATCTGTGTATAACATTGTCTCTGTTCTTTCATGTATAACAAATAATTTTAGGTAAGCAATTACATTACTAGGTACATATTGTAATTAAAAATCAAAATCATTTATTTGCACGAATATGGATTAGTTTCTGGTTTTACAAAGCAAACTCACCTTCAATATTCACTTTTTCAGGTATGAAAATTAGTTTGTAGTTTCTTTAGGTAAGGATAAGCATCAGGACTCAGGAAGTAATTCACATGAGTTGTATTGGAGCGATTTCGTATAGGTACCATTCCATCAAAAGTAATATTGTTCAAAATATGTGGAGCGAAATTTATAAAAGGTTTCTCGTTTATAATAAAATGCTTCTGAAATAGTTGTCACGTGACATACATAGAAAACAAATATATGAAAACCATGTCAGGCTTTATGCATGTAGAAATAAGAATAATAATATTACCCTTTAACAAAATTTTTGAAACTGGTTGACGATTTCTTTATATATTTGAATGAATAATTTAAATATTGTCACATACATCGGAACTTTAAAAGTGGACCTCTTTATCAAAAGTACAGATAGCCAAGTAGTTAAAATTCGACAATAATTTATTGAAATTTTACTTTTACGTACAGCTCATGTTTGTTTATCTGTGCATGTAAAAGTACTTAAACTTATATAAGTGTGCGTGGCGTTATTTTTGATGAGTTTCATGTATTTATAATGCTTTTTATTAAAAATTATTAGAATTTTAAACTGCTCCGTTCGCGTAGTGAGCTGTAAATTGTACCCAAAATTTTCGCTTCACGTACACATATACAACACTTTTCAATTTAAAGTATCATCACATTGAACACCTACAATAGAATAAATAGATTAAGGATAGAACCAACACAACATTAAACAAAGGCAATGCTATCAAACGCGTTTGCTGAATCCGCAAACCCCATCGTTTGTGTTGCAAGGAATGTTCCAATAAGTGCCAGGGGCAACTGGAACGCATTAAACGTTGCCTTTGGATTCTGTTTGAGTGCATTAAAGTTAGCTTTTTGTTTGTTTTTAAACAGCTTTTCAATAAGCCAGTACTTTGAAATGGAAACAAATGTCGGTAATTTCTTGAGCATAGCTTTAAGTTTACAAGTAGAAGAAATACTACGAGTATATCTACAGCGAAGTAACCAACTGTAAATAAAGTATAAGTGTAAATTATTGTGTTTTTACTTAGAAAAGTTGGTTGCTGTTAACACAGGCTTGATGCGATCTTAGTCGTCAGTAGTCCATCCATCCACAAATATAAATCCATATTTAACTTTATTTTGTTAGATATTTCAAATATTTAATTTCCTATTTCACACCTTAACTTTTTTTTAACGAATATGAAATATTCGTAGCCACTACTCATATTTCCTTTTAATTTTATATCTTCCTACATCTTCAATTTCCGCCGAACGTAAATATTCACACCGATGAAATAAGTTATGGAATATTTACCTGTGATAGTTATATTTTCTTTTTTAATTTGTTTGTTGTCATTGATTCTAATGTACTATACGCACGAGCAATATTATTTAAAACCCTTCGTTTTCATGCTTCAACTCTTCATTTTGCGACTTCCTGTAGATTAATTAATCATTGTGTCCAATTCGGATTTCGAGTATGCGGCAAACTTCTTTCTTCGAACTGCTTGCTATTTTGGTCAATGACTTTATGAGAGACGCTTTTAAAATTAAAAGTCCTGTCTCTGATATAAATGGCCCCGTCTTCGGCTTCCGTTACCATACTAATCGTGCAGTTGTTGACAGAAAAACTTGTTAGGGTAAATTAATTAAGATTAATGATGTTTGGTCTCAAATTGACATTATGATTTATTAACCTACACGTTTTATCAAAGCAAATATTTTAAAGTAATTAATAAATTAAAGGAGGAGAGGGGCACCAGTGCAAGCCTAGTGGTTAATTAAGAATTCGGACTCTTACTCGAAGGTCCGGCTTCGAATCGCAGTGGCATGCATCCAATAACTTTGTAAAAAAAATTATGTGGGCTTTACACAATTCAATATCATCTGCTGTTACGGGGAAGGAAAACATCGTGAATTGTATGCCTGAGAATTCACAAAAAAAGAAAAATCTTCTCTATTGCCTGTGAATACCAACCCGCTTTGAGCTATATAGCGTGGTGGACTAAGTCCTATTCCTCTGATTGTGAGAGGAAACCCGATCCTGTAGTGGGTTATGATAAACGAGGAGACTAAAATACAATCAATTTTTTAAAACTTAAAACACATTCATTATTTGCTAGAGAAAAAGTGAGAGTAGGTTAAAATAAAAAGGCTGACACAGATTTGCAAGAAAAGGCTTTAAATTGCAGACTGAAATCAAATTTCGTTCTTAAAAAGCCCGGCGGTTTATCTGAAAATCTGCCTTAAAACGTTACTATCTTTTAAATCGTGTTAGAAATTGCTAGAGTTTTTAGTCAAAAAAATACGGATATTTTAAATATTTATGAACTTAAACTTTAAACACTAAATTGATGTATTTTAAACTCAAACCGATTCTGTTTTTTTTTTGTTATTTGACCTAAGCTATGGATTTCCCAATTGAAAAAATGTTCCGTAATAAGCTTTTATTAATAAATAATTTTATACACCAATAATGTCATATTAACGTAGTAAATAATTTCCAGCCACTTTTCGAAGCGTTTTCAATTTTAGGTCTCTTTAATTTCGGGCTATTCAAAGATTTTGGGCTAGTCATTACAATTTCTGTCGACAAGATAAAATTGGGTGGCCTTGTGCACCTGCCAATTTCTGTTACATAATTTTTTTAACCTCAAGTACTGGGTCGTGCTCCAAATCCTAGTTTATAGAGCATAGGCCACGGCTTAGACAATAAAAGGCTGTTGTCTTCTCTGCTCTTTTATTTACTCATTTCCCTTTGTCTCCTTTTCTTTTGTTACTCTTTTTCGCGTGTTGTGTTCTTTTTAATCGTATTTTTTCTTTGGAAGCTAATTTTTAATTTCAGTCCGTTTGCTCTTTCGTTCTTTTCTAACATGAACTCGGTATTACAAGTATTGTACATGCACGATAAAAGTAATATTATTACGAGTATGATATGTTGCTTAAATGCTATTGCCTTTTCTTTTGTCTATTAAAATGTAAAATGTTATGAAACAATTTTTATTATTAACTGATCGTCGAAATAGGTAATTTTGCCAATCAATCATTATAATAGAGCACACAATACCCTCTTTTAATGGTGAAAGCCTTAAATAATAATTTAAATTATCAAATATAATTGACCTAACATTCTCTTACATTCCTAGAGCTTTTATAAAAAAACCAACACAAGTCTTACTTCTATCTATTGCCGAAGTGAAATTGGCTGAATTCGCGCTTCTGAATAATTTGGAGTGAAGATGTATAAGTCACCCGAGGGATCATTTGAACCAATTATTAAAGTTAATGTTGCATGTTCGTGCTGAGATTGATTCTAAATCATATTTATTATGCTTATAACCATCTTAATTTGAGAACTTAAAATGTGCCGGATGCAATATAAAACTGTTTCAAATAGTTTAAATCATTTGATTATTCAGGACAGATAACCAGACTTTACCGCAGTTGGTGGTAGATCCATTGTAAATCATCAAATCTCATTAGCATCCTCATCACCTACCTTGAGATAGCGTGTTCCCCGTGTCTTCTGTTTCGGTTCCTGAAGGTTATTTATGGTGAAAATCTTAAGCCTCAAGCTAGCAAAGGAAATATGTGGGATATTTGATTAGATAGGATTTCCAACCTCATCATTTCAAATCTCAGTGTCATCTTTAAGCGTAAGGGTACAATACACAATGACTAGACCAATTCCATTGGTCCAATATCTTATCTATTTACATCCATTCCGCCTACATTATCTCTTATCCTACGACATCTAACAACCACATTACTGAGTCAATCGGAATGTAACATGTACATTATTATAATTTTATTGCGTATTTTTTGTGCTCCGCCTCTTTCATATTATTCTAACGGCTATCATCGTACCATTGCCCATAAATTATTTTATGTGCGCATATATCATATCCCATTCTCCTAAGGCATCGTAAAGCAGTATTTTACCACGTCACATGACTCCGCCCCTTCTCTAGGGAGCCAAGTTATTCTCATACGGAAATAAGACCTATAATGGATGCATGTATTGCTATTAAGTCTCTATTAAGGTATTTCATTTTCACGGAAACTGTGGCCCTAATACTTATCGTATGACATTGCTACGATTATTTCGTTTTCCGTCTTATGAGTTTCCATTTCAAACCAGCATGTGTAGTGTATTCAATAAATAGTGCTTTAAGAGCCCCATCTATTGTTTACAACTTGGCACTTCGTTGCCATATAAAACATTTGTTACTTCAAACTATCATTGCCAGTCTAGCAAAACAGGATTTAAGTGACGTAATGGCGGTTCAGCTTTTATTTCAAGTTGGCTCCTCTATTTGGGTCATCCACAGATCTTCGATGTGGCCTTTTGTTGCTCAAAGTATTTGCGGATGGACTTTAGTTGCTAGCACTAAAGCTACAGTGGGAAACGGAGAAATTTCTTTTCCTTTCAAATATGCAGCTAGCTACATAAGGAGCGATTTTGTGTGAAATTGCACGTGCAATAAAATTACTGCTGCGTTCGTGTTGTTTTCTTTCGCGTTCCCGTCTATTGGTGCCTGATGTGTTTTACATTCAGTGTTTTCTGTTTTCACGGACTTCTATAGAATTTCTGGAATCCTTTCTTCTCGGATTTTCTAGGTTTTAGGTTTTTCTACAAGTGGGTTTGCATAATCTAGAGTTCTAGCTTTAATGCAAAATAGTGTTCAATGCAATAGAATCTAACCTGATGAAGACATTTCGTACCTTTTTTAAAACAAAAATTGAATAACTGTGTTTATTTATGCGTTTTTGAGTGCCGCCGTGGAGTGCAGATAATAATTAAATTATTATCATAAGCAAATGAAGCAATATTATCTGATATTTGAACCGCAAATAATATGATTATAGTTAGTTGCGTTTCACTTTTCTTGCCCTTTAAGAGAAAATAATTGTGATGGAAATATTAAAAAAAAGTTGTGAATTAAATAATATCTGTTTGATGAATTAGGCTAATCATTGACCAAAGTCTGATCAGGTTATCATGAATTACACATTGAAATTATTCACATGCCATCATTCATAAAATAAGCGAGGCAAGTAAGCCAAACCCTACGTTTTACAGCACTCGCTAAACGTATAAAAATGAAAATTCACATTTCACCATCAAGATTAAACTTAAACCATCACGGTCGCAATTGAGTACCTACTTAGCTAGATTAATGTAGGAATCGTATCACTCTAGTGATTCAGTGCGAACATAATATGATTTAAATTCCCATGAATCCAGCACGCAATCCGCCGCTTTACCACAATCAACTTTATCACTAGATGCATACAGTTAATTTTCCTTTACCCGCTATTATTCTGCAAATCAATCATTTTAAATCTCTGGCATAACTTTGCATTGTTCAGAGTATGGGAATCAATATAATATTGCAATTACTGTGATTGTTGACAAAATGCTGTATAATTTCAGCTTCTGACTGTGCGCCAGATTGCCTGATACATTTTTGATGGTCTTCATTTGTGCGGGGTGGATTGCAACTCAAATTTTTGACATAAAATTTAATGTTTATTTCGGAATTAAATATGTTAATATGTGATATGTGAAAAGTTAATATGTGAAGTGTACTAGATTTGTGACATTAGAGGTGGGACATCACGGTGAAATCTGAAATTGCCGGTGGACTCCGGATGAACTACCATAAAATACTTGAAGAGGCTTCGATACCAAGTTTCATAGAATCAAGTAAGTTAAAGATAAAAATGATAATAATATTTGATTTATTTAGACTTATTTTATATGTATGTATGTATTATTAATGCTCTTAATACCTACGTCATACAAGTGAACCTTTAGTTAGACAAAGCAGAGATAACAGTAAAAGCAATATATAAGATACAAAACTGATAGAATAAAATACGGCTTCAATAAATTGAAAGTCGCCTTTCATTGAACAGTAATTCACAATTGTTGAATTATACGAATTCGGGTAGTAACAGAAATGAAGAAAAGGGACATAAATTCCGGTAATAGAATGTAAATCTCGATCTCGAGCAAAAGATTTGTCGTACCAATATAGGTAATGAAATTTATCAGATTATCTTTGACTTGGCATTACCTATTATTGGTTATCTGCGGGCGATATGTAATGCTTGATTTATGATGTATAGAGATTATAAGAGTAATTTTGGGAATTCGGATTTCTTGTATTAATATTCTCCTTTGAGTATAATTTAATAAAGTCCACGATGATTGTCGTAGGCTATTTATGTAAAATAGCGTTCTTCGTAAGCTTAATATTGAATATCAAATCGGCCGCTTGGTAACGAATAAATTCCACTAAATCGTGATTTTTAATCACGTAGTTTTACAATGAACTAAAATGTCGACATTTGTACTTTAGACCTCGGCCTAGAGGTGGGCAAAGTCTTTTAAAATTCATAACAAAACTTGTTCCGTACAGTCAAGATTTAAAACCTACTAACTAATATAAAGGTTATATTAGATTCAGTTCCATGAAAGTATGATACCTACATCAATTTTATTGTTTTTTCAACTTCTACCTAAACAACATAAAGTCAAAATTCTTGTTGAGATATTTTGACAATTTGGAACCTCGAAAATGTTTTCAAAATTCGGTTGCAAAATTTATGCGCAGCAGTAATTTACGAGCCAGTACCAAGTCCAAATTGAACGCTGAAAACTAGAAGTATGGAGCTCTATTAATTTATTGACGTCACATTTTGGAACCAGTTCAAAGAGGTCCTCCACCGGTGTTTGGGAAATCCAGCAATTAAGTATCACCCGACGCTGTAATTAGGATGTGTGCTTCAAAGTGTGTCAAAAATTGAATTTTCCACATTTTTTTTCTATGATAAGACACTTATATTTTACATCGTTTGAAAATTAAAAATATGAAGCAATATGTTTATGGAGACTAATAGACGCAGCACTCGTAGTCATTAATTAATGTTTGTAATACAAGTTTTTCAGGTATTTCATTAGGACAAATATCTATATATTTTCATTTTATATTATATAGTATAGGTACCTATTGTATAGACAATACCTCTTTAAAATGAAATTGTAAATAATAAAACACTGTTTGATTATTTATTCAATGTAAGTAAAGCACAAGATAAGGTAATAATTGATATTATTTGAAACATAAAATTCACTAGCAAACAGGTTGCGTAAATAGGAAGTGTAATACATACCTACAGTAAGAAAATCATTATTTTGAAACTACATGACGACACATACGAAATACATGATCACCTAAAGCTAAACCAAAATCAAACGTTCATGGCTGTCCAATATCCATTCACATTTGAAAGAAGCCTTTATCGTCATTAGTAAAGCGTTGCCAATTTCAAAGCGATGCTTTCATTACGGGACATGATCGTAGATTTGCACCTAAAATAGAAGCATGAAATATGTGCATGGAATCTGCGAAGATAGTGCGTATTTTGTATTATCAGATTTCGGAACAGCGAAAGAGAAATCCGTAAAGGATTATAATTTTTAATGTCATTACTTAAGTTTCAAAGTAACTGGAAATCGATTTAATGCATTTAACGAATCTTGGTGAAGAGGCTAAAACAGAGCAAAATGAAAGAAACTCGTCTATAGAATAAAGGTCAAAGAGCAAATTTAAAGAACGTGTTTTACAAGTTGGAAGCCTGTAGATTATAGTGGATTTAAAGTTTATATAGAAATTTTTCTAATAGAAATAATTTAAATAATTATAAGCCACAAAATATTTATGGAAAAAAAAGTAATTTTGATTCTAGCCGTTCCGAAATCTCTACGTCCAATTAAGATAACTTTAAAGTAAGCAAAATCATGATTACCTACTGAAAGACCAATAGACCCTACGTAATTTCAGGACGATATGAATCGCCGCCGATTTTGTGATGGTACGTTTATTACAGAATGTTCTGCTCATTTACATTGGAAATGGTCGCAAACCAGTTTTCATGTTCGTATTTAAGGAATTTACGACTATTTATGATTTCGCTTGTAGTCAGAATAGCTCACATTATAATAAAACATTACCTAATCACTTTTACTAATATATTGCATTTATCAAAATGATGTCTTTCATAAACATTCATAAGCGTTCATAAGCATTACTAATTATATTATGTAATTTAGTATTAAAACTTTATAGCAGACTGTTAGAACACTATATTCGTATATTATGAAAAATCATTTTTATATAAAAACCAAACTGGCAAATGAACCACCTGAAATAAAAAAAATATATAGAGAAAGGCCTCGAAAGTATGTTATTAAAGACTGCGGAGATTTTAGTTTGTAAACTCAAACTCAAACTCAAAAGCTTTTATTCATTATCAGGTACAATTTGTGCACACTTAATGAAAGTCATACAGATAAATTATACATTTTACATTCATCCGCTTTGATTTTTTTGTAGGGTTTTATTTGCAGGTTTTCTTCTGAAATCAGGCTTAATTAATACAAAGGTACTTTCAACCAGACAACTAACAAGATTGACGCACAAATTGAATATGTCCCTGCATTTCACATAATTGTAATACAGTTACCGTTCCCGACGTGTTACCGTTCCCGACGAGGACGAATACATTCCTGCAACCCACTTGGGCAGTCGCTGCTGTGTCACTTGTGATTAATGGAGACGGCTATGTGCTCACTATGCTGATATGAATGTAAATTACTTGGAGGTTAAAGTTTTAGATTTGTGTTTCAAAATGGATGGATGGATTAGGACGAGATTAAGATGGACGGTGAGATATTGCGATAAGTAAAATACAAGAATAAAGTTTCGACTTCCTAATTTAATCAGATCTCCTATTTTGCAAAATTTAGCGCAGTTTATGAATTTATACTAATAATAAATAAAAAACTAAAAATAATATTACAGAACCTTAACAAAAAGTTCAGAAAAATTCAGAAAAATAATTAAAGAACTATAAAAGACCATAAAAAGTGAGACTTACAAGAATTTCTGAACGAATAACAAAAAATGTAGCCAAAAACTTTAAAAGCACCATGTTTAAATATCATACCTTTAGTATGAAAAGATAACTTTAAAAAATATAACATTAACAACAGTGAAATTCACAAAAAGCTGCAGCTTCTAACCAGAAGACGCAGCAAATATAATACATCAGTGTGTCACGAGAAAGTACATGGACGGTAAAAAACGGTCATGAAGGAGGGTCTGACACAAAGAAAAATATCAACCTGTCAACGACTCCACCCTCGAGCCCTCGTGTCACTGGCGTTATGAAGTTAAATTGTTGTACGTTATTTAATGAAATGAAGCAGTCCAGAAGTGTACCTACTCGTATTATGTTGGATTGTGCATTGATCGAGGCATTCCCGCGTTCTGGACTTGACAGGGATTCACAAACACATCACCATATAAAGTTTGTTTGTCTATAGTTGGATTTTACGGACAAATGCAAATACTATTATTGGGTATTCTGTATCTGATATGTTGCCTTTAAATTCTAAAGTCTATTTTGAGGTTATTTGGGGGTTCATACGTCCTCCGTCCGGCGAGGTTTTTGTGTATTGTTGGTTTTTAAAAAACAATGTCAATATAGCATAAGGCCTTGTCTTAATTGGCTGACATAACTGACCGATCAACCAACACGACAAAACTGCAAAACACAGCGTATTGAGCTGTTCTAATCAAACATTACATTGGTATAACAAAATGTATGCAATCATATTGTCGTACGAGCAAAATATGAGTGCAACATGGCAATTAGGATATGTATGCCCTAGTAGTCGTTCATCAAATCTGCAATTATAATGATCTCTTACTCGGATGAAGGAATTTCAAAATAATAATCACTTCATAATTTACAAATACACAACACAAACCGCAAATTCAACATGCATCTTATCTTTTCTCCCATCCGTATCTTGTACTGGAATTGTTTCCATATGCGACTTCGCGTTACAAGCCAGCGCGACTAAGTTTGTCGTCTCCCAACATGCAGCGTTTGTCAGACTCTGTTTAATCTTCAGTGAATGATTGCCGCGATTCAACTATGACAAGGAAACTTTGCCATGTTAAACTCGCTTGTGAATTTGAATGCGTTCTTGTACCGTAAGATTTGAAATTGTCGTGGAATTCCCGAAATGGAAGTCGGGATTGATTGAAATTTAAAATTGTCGCATTATGTAGGTATGGGACGGAAAATTTTGATAACAAATATTTCCTTCGCGTTAAGAAAATAGTGTCTCATGCTTGTCACTAAACTTAGATACGCCTCTTGACCATAAGATCTTATTGAATTATAAAGCCGTGTTCAAATTGACCAGTAAATTGACGTTGATATGCAGGATGAATGCCCCTTAGCTTTGCAGTACCACCGATACGTCACTATTTTCTAAACACGAACAAACAATAGGAGAGTATTACTCTTTTTTGCGCGAGCTTCAGTCTGGCGACATAATGGTTATCGTCGATTAAATAGTTAAATATTCCTGTTAGCTGGTTACCTACCTTCCGCAAAACAGTACTTCGATAAACAGCGGTACACAATCCACAAATTATTTAGTATTGAAATGCATTAAGTTTCTCCAAACTGCAATCCTTCAGATGCATGCAGTGAAGCATTCAGCGTGTCTCGGAATATCGAACTTTGTTCCAGGAAATATCCAAGTTCCAAGTTTAGTGAATTACAACACGTAATACAAATGTCGTGTTTATAGTATAGAAGTATAACTATAATTAAATAAACTTAGTAAGTATAAACCTTTTGGTAGGTCATTGATTTTGATTTGATGATATTTGAAATAAAGGAAGATGCCTTAGCCTATTATTGCATATGTAATTTTTACTTACCTACAATTCTCGATGGGATTCTTTTGAGAACTTAAGTATTGAAATAATAAATTTATCTCCGTAGGTGCGTTATGGCCTTATCTACCTTGATAATCTAACGTGAAAAAGCGTGTTCCGTTGGTTGCTGGAAATACTTTTTGAAGCAACTATAATGGCGTACTTATGAGTAGCAACATAACCTACCACTTTCACCACAACCTAAAAAAGGACCTACTCGTATGTCCTATATCTTGAGATTGTCCTAGCTTTACATTGACGACTTAACTTCTAGTGGTCTGCCCCTCCGTTCTGTGTGCTGAGTGCGAGTTTTTACAAAACATTTTCGCTTGAACGTATCGAGCGCGAATACTTCGATTTCTATGGGATTGAAGCAGCGCCATCTTGTGGCTAAGATGACAAACGATTTCTATGGGATTGAAGCAGCGCCATCTTGTGGCTAAGATGACAAACGGAATTGGCGCTTAGCGTATAGTCGATTAACGCGACGGTGAAGTTACTCGAACAATTTTGTGCAACTCGCACTAAGCACACTGTACTCATTTACTTTCATTAAGTTATTAAAAGTGTCGAAACCACCGTTCATGATACTCAAGCGTCCCCAAACATATTAATCAATGTCTCAACACAGAACAGCTGAGCACACGATCATTAGTGCCCACAGGTGCAAACGTGTCGACGTCGGTGACCGAAGCCGCAACTGACTCGGATTTACCTTTGTGGAAGATTGCTTGTGTGGTGGCGGCTAGCCAGATAGTAAATTGAAAACTGATTGTCCTCTGTCCTCTTAGCGCTATAATGAACCTAAACTTATTTTTATTAGAGCTGTATATATTAAGTTTGGTTATGGCTTAAGAAGAATTGAATTGAAATGAAATGAAAAACGGTTATTTGCACAAAATTGGGTTACTTTATGTTTTTACAGCGCAAAATTACAAATTGACGCTTAAGGCTGATCTTCTTCTGTTTTACGATCTGTTTAATTAAAATCATTAAAACAACAAAAAAAGAAAACAACGGGTTGCACGGGTGCTTTAAAAAGTGCTCAGCGCCGCTAAAGAAGTTTTCACTTCAAAACACAAAATTGAATAACGTTAATAGTTTTAAAAATTCACTGATATATTTATAAACAGGTCTTATAAAATATCACATCAACTTTACGTATTGAAATCATCCCATCATTTCAATATAGTTTAAAAGTTAAAATGCTCAGGCAGATTTACTGATGCCGTATGAGAATGTTAAACATACATCAGCCAATATTAATTAAGCCTATCTAAAAATAAACAATCTTTATAAATTTAAATCGTCTTTGAACCTGTCAATGAAACAAACACAATCTAAGTAGATGAAGTAATCGCTTGAGTCCATAGGTTCAAATGCGTTGACATTCGCCCAAAGCCACAACTAAGACGACTTTACCTTTGAAGGAGATTGCTTGTAGGTCCCAATGAATAGCTGATAGATTGAAAACAGATCGTTTATCTTGTAAATGCAAACGATCAAAGGATTAACGATGTTTTGATTCTGAATGAGGTGACATTTCAAATATTGAAAACAGAGTAGTTAGAAAGCACTTAGAAAGATATTAAATACATTGTATTTTCAAAATTTAAATAAATGCAGGTCACATTATCCTTACAACGCTGACGAAATAACATAATATGGATATTATTAAACCTGCTAATATTAATTTAAGAATCATAATATAACGACTTTTAACCTAATTTTGTGAAACTGATTTGTATAGACTGAAAGAAGAAAAAAGATGAAGAGAAGAGATAATGCTGATGACTCAATATCCAGCAATCACTCATACTGCTGATATAATCTTTGTTCAATATATAATAATCAATGTTATTAAGAATATAAAACGTAACGTAATTGGTCTATAACTCTCTGGTAAAGTAAAGACATGAGCGCAGTAACGATAGCAAAATAGTAATGATAGATAAAATTAAAGCAATCGCCAACTACAGTACTTAAATATTGGACATAATAGGGTTTTCGATACTCTATCACCTGTTAGTTACTTCCATAACAATTTGAACGCTTCGATTAGTTTTGCTCGGGTATAGTTTGCTCGTAATAACTTAATTTGGGTCCAATTAGTTTTGTCCAGGTTAGACACACTTTAGAACTTCAAGAAAGTTACCAAGGACTGGTAGCTTCCAGTTTAATCTCCGAACTTAATTATCTTGCCGACCGCTGCCGGGCGTTGGTTTAAACTTCATTCATTTTTTGTGGTGACAGTTTATTGAATTTTGTGATTGGCTTTTCTAAATATTCGAAAAAAAAATTGATAGTTTCAAGGACTGCTTTAAACAAACTTAACGTAAGCGGTGATAGGTAGCTCAGTGGCTGCGAATTCGACCTTTTAATCGAGGGGTCCGGGTTCGAATCCCAGTGGCACGCACCAATGGCTTTGTAAAAAAGTTATGTGCGCTTTATAAAATTAAATATCACCTGCTGTTACGGTGAAGGACAACATCGTGAGGAAACCTGCATGCCTGAGAGTTCAAAAAAATGTTCTCAAAGGCATGTGAAGTCCACCAACCCGCATAAGGCCAGCGTGGTGGACTAAGGCCTACATCCCTCACATTGTGAGAGGAGACCCGACCCTGTAGTGGGTTATTAATGGGTTACTGACAACGTTACAGTAGAGATACCTAATATAGTTTTAAACCAAAAAGAGTTGTGTGCGTCAGACCACATTACGTCACCGTCAGGGCTCGCGATTACCTATCATGCTTTCAAGCCATGTAAATAACTTCATAATTAAATCGAAAGTGCCATGTCAATTTCGAAATAAAACCTTCGCATCTTTTTTCATAAACAAACTGTATGCTTGGTGTTGATGTGAATTAAACTCAATATTTTACTCAAATAGGCGCATTTTTAATAGAATATAATTATAATTATTATAATACCCACTCTACACTAATTCGGCTTCACTCCACGTTAATGAAGTTTCAAGTGACTGGATTCAGCGCTGAAAGCGCTAACGAGTCCTGATTACTTTAGTGAAGTTTGAAATTATGGAATTATTTAGGTTTCATACTAATCCCCATCTACAAATAGCTGGGAACTAGGCAAAGCATGTCGGAAGTGATATCATAGTTATAGTTTGTACTTAACTTATTCTGGAATGAATATTCAAAAGAGATTGTAAAGAGAATTTCGAAACTAAATCTTAAACTGCTATCAGACTAATACTAGTATCTGTGACTTTGGCGGTTTTACAACTCCAATTCTTAAAAAAGTTTTGGAATATTGAGTCCTTTGATGGTCACAAAGTCATCATTACTTTTTTACATTTAAGTATCTACAGTTCATTTTTATTCTCTTGTCTTATTTGGTAAACAGTCTTGGTACTACTTTTTATTATGATAAAAAGATTTGTTTTTTATTGAAGAAAAGGTTACATTTTATTGAAAAAATTGCTTTAAAAAATAAATTTCAGTTTCTAGAAATCTGTTTCTGTATTAAATAACAATTTGTTTTTAATTTTTTTACATGGTACATAGGATATTTGCTTCAGCATTATAATATCTATACACTTATATAATGTGGCATATCTGATAACTAAGGTTTCCTAATCCTAATCTGGCACTGACATTCAAGCCTCAAGCTGACTCCGAAAGCCTAAAAACCCTTCAAGCGAAAGAACGAAATCAGAAACGGAATGTCATTGAAATTCTTCAACACATACCGGCAGCCTATTTATTTCAGAAGCCCCAGTATTTTTGACTAACGAAACGAAGTATTTCCCGCACGAGCGTTGAAAAACAGTTGGAAAATTTCGCATTTCACAAAACTCAGGTAAGGACGGAATCTAGGTCGACCGGGAACGTTTTAAGGCTTTTTACTTTGGGAACTTTCTCGGCCTTTTACCCGGTAGCTTCTTAAGTGCTGTAAGAGAAACTTATTAAAGTGTGGGTATCCTTATTTCAGAGTTTTTCAGGTTTGTAGGTATGCAATCTCTTGGAAGTAACTCTTTGTACTTTGTTAGTCTTATTTGGGTCGCGATTGCCTTATGCATTTCTTTGCGTGTATTTATAACGGTTTCATAAGAATAGTTCGTTGGTTTTATCTTCTGCTTCCTTTGTTCTGTCGAGTAGTCTTTGTATGGATTTTTTTGTTTTACTTTTATTTTAAGGATGCTTTATTTTATCCACATTATTACTCACTACCCACTCGTACATAAAAAATAAAAAGTGAACTATTATTTTAAATAAAATTTTAAAAAGAACCGAATTTGAAATGATATGTTTAGATTTTTTATTAATAAACAAGAAGCAATAACGTGCAAGTCATCTGATGTTTATCACATCCCATGAAGTCAAAAATATATGTGTTTCTACTTTCAAGGAGTATGATGATGAACTAAATTTATCTTCTCCGCCAACCAAGTGTGGTTGCCACTCTAACCAAAATGCAAAACATGAACATTCTGGTTTCCTTTGAGCGATAACGGTTAGCTTGCTAGGACAAACTACAATGACTGATACTATTACTGATCAAAACTCGAAGTTTGCTGACAAAAATTATTTAGTATATCAGGTACCTCGGTCTTTATTTAATTTTATGTATTGCAAGTAGTTATTATATCGTAAAATTTATTAATTAACCAGGAACATAAATCATTTGGTTCAGGAATTTCCTCATTATAGCCAGGAGTGTCACCATAAACGGGTGACCTGTTTGTTTAATTAATATTTAATGTTAATTAAGTAAAATGAAAAATAATAAAAGAACCTTCGTATATTTTTGTCTGTAGTTACTTTTTACACCATGTATATAATTATATGCTTTTGTTGTATACATATAATCTTCACGCACATCAATACGCCAGGTAATACTGAAAATTGACACACTTAATAAAGACCTATTAAAAAAGCCAATAAACAAAACCCCCATTTACCGACATGAAAAGCTAAGTTCAATTATTCATTAGACTTATTCATATTCACCCACAAAAACCTAAGTCCTGTTTATATCACTTAAATATAAAAATTTAAACTACCACTGTATGAAATTTTTCAGTGCTTTTAAAAGTACTAAAATTTTAACGGCAAACCACTTACACGACTAGCCACACTATCGATATTCCCGCTGAAAAGTACACTTCCGGTACCATTACCGCCCTTTCAGGACATTTACCTCGATGAAATAAACGTCGAATTAAAACTCGTGCAATTTCCTCAAATAATTCGGTTACTACCGGAATATACTGTAAAACAGAGAAGAGCACGTGTTTTACTGTCAGCGATTTGATACTACGAGTAGTATAAACAGTTTTGTAGAGTATATCAGTATGGAGAATGAATGTAGGAGAATAGGGGATTTATCTACTTGATATTTCTAACATACTTCACAAATTTTATAAACAAATGTGAAATTATCGGGCAATAATTTTTCAACATTTATATCTTAAAATAACTTATTGGGTACTAATATTCCAATAAACCGTACAAATTTTGAAAGAAGTTAACCCTGCGATGCGTTTGCATAGATTGCGCTGTAACACAATCTTTTTTCAAGGTAGAGTGTCAAGAAACCATATAATTTTGTCTTCCTCAGCCCTACAAGTTCAGATTAGCCTATAAATTAACACCAAAACATCAGTTAACAAAAAAATTTCCAAAAAAAAAATAACTGAACAACCCTATCGTTTTACCGTCGGAGATATGACAAGGTATTAAACCGTAAAATTTAAGAGGAAAATGCTCTACGCTGGAGAGCCCGGTACACGTGTCAACATCCAAAGGTGAATTAATGAATTCCAGTCAAAAATGTGAATGTAATTAAGCTTTGAAAGCTTAAATTAAGCAATTATATTGCTTTCGTTACTCATTAACGATCACTTTTTGGTTGAATAGTGTTGAGTGTTGATTAATCTGGCAGTGAAACTAGAGAACAGTTTTAATTTACTATTTTCATTGCCACTTGATATTGAATCGAAACTTTTATACAAATTAACAAATTTTACAATGTATGTGATTATAGTTCACGAAGGTCATCTATTAAGTGTTAAACACTCAAACATAATAATAACAGCTGACGATGACAAATACAGTTTGACATTAAAAAAGCGTTTCACAGTATACGCAATTCAATTTTTTTTCACGTAAAAATAACAGGCAAACATGTAAACAGACCCGGCGGAAGGTCACTGCTGCCTATGTACTTAGGCAAAGCACCAAGATATTTTGATGCTTTTTTTGAAAAACCCATGTCCTAGGCCTTTATAAAGTCATTTTAAAGCAACTAAGTCAAAGATCTAGTTATAAACACGAACTGGCTAGCCACTACTTACAATCTCTTAAAATGAAAAAACATCACCGCAAACCAAGTTCGATTTCACGAAATACACTATTCCCAATCCTCCACCGAGATTTATAGGAGTTACACGTCTTTTTTTACAATCAGTGAAAAGAAATTCCACAGCGCAAAAACCGAATACACGTTAACTAAGCCGTTCCGGGAACTGATTTGAGTAAAATAATATGATGTTCCAATAGGAAGCGGAGGACAGGGAGCTAATATAAATGAATTACTATAAGAGTCGTTTGTAAGATAGGTACTACAAGAAGTGGACCCAGATCAAAATTAGTATGAGTGGATCAAATCAAGCTTTGTTATATCCGAACAAACAGACTTGGCTGGAATTGGTACTAATATCTGTTAGCTTTGTTACTAAAAGAAACGCCATAAATTTACCAATAAAATATAACTTCATAACAAGTATGAAAAACTGCAACAAAAATGAATAATGCTGCACAACCATTAGTTGTTCCCGTTTCAAATTAAAAACGCATCGCTATTGCAAAACCGAGTTCCGTTGCACGAAATCCTTGAATTTCTTTCACTAATTACTCACCAAAGAAAAACACCGTTCCCGGTACTCCATACATATTTATAGGCACAATGTGTCTTTCTTTAGAAACCGCGCAAAGAAATTCCTGTTCAAACAGTTCTGAGAAGAAAAACTACCTGTTTACGAAAGCGTTCGAGGAAATGAATTAAGTTCAATGAATATGGAGTTTAAAACAGAAAAAGAAAGAGAGGGAGATAGGGATGCCGGTGTGGTAGAAGGAGTAGGTTGGGATGATATAATAGCAAAGGAAGTGGATGGAAACTGGCCGTAATGTTACAATATGGCGCAATTAATTGTGTGCAGAGGGTTTGCTTTATCTTTGTAGGTTGGGCTAAAGATTATGACTGGAAGATGCTTTGTACTCGCATGTTTAACTGTGAAACCATCTGTTTTAAGCACATTTTTTAAGATAAATGTATATAAACTAGATAATATATTTTTATACACCATTGTTATCTTAGTTTTAAAGTTAGGTATACCTTTATCATTTATTTATTTGTATTAATAAAATAATAATAATAAATTTATTCAGATTTTTTTACGAGTTGTTACACAATAATTATAATAACATAATGCCTTACAGGATATTATGCTAATAGCTTGTAAATGTTACATTCATTAAGAATCAAGCAGACCCTACACTTAGAAGAGTCTTGTATCGTAGGAGCCTGCAAACCCTTCAGAGGAGCAGTTTTAGTTGATAAGTTACCAATTAGTATACAAAATATAATATACAAAATAGTAGGTATATAAAATAAGTATTGAGTCATATCATACAGGTGCAATGTGTATGTTGTATAATTAAAACCCAAAATCAAACAGTGTGGAGGATGAAAATCATATTAAACAATTCAATCCATAATTATAGTCCAGGAGAATGAAGCGAGGAGGGGAAAACACTCAACAGCTTTTAACAAAAACAAGCTTGAAACGCCATCGAAAACATAAACCTGTTTGAAAGCCGATTATGAAAATACATCCACGTCCGAACTGGATTGACATTTCAATTTTTTTTCTATTTATCTTTCAATATTGTGAGTCAAACCATTTGAACTTGCTTTCAGAACAGCCACCATCTAAAAGGTATTTCCATGAAGTATGAACTAGACGAATTATGACACAAAGCAAATACCTTTCTTACAAAAAACGAACATAATAGCACCTACAGCTATAAGATGGAGTTACTAATTAGTTTTTATCGTGAACTTGTCGAATGAGGTCTCAAGAATAACGAAATATTCAAGTAATTAGGCCGCTTGGAGGAGACAAGCCGAAATGTAACCCTCAGGCCTGGGGATAAATGGACGTTGTCATCATGAGAGGCTGCCGTCCGAAAATAAAACTAAGCTGTAAAATAATATTCCGTTTTCTTATAACTTTCTCTTCTATTATATTTTCTTGGAACCAAGTAATCGTCTTTTTCAATTAAAAAATGGTTGTAGAAGTTATTGTAGATCCTAGGATTTTTGTGTGTCGAGGTTGAGTCATTGAAAGGCAAGATTGAAACGATATTTTTTTTTCGATTTAAGAAATGTTTTTTTTTTTTTAATGTTAAAATGAGTAATTAGGTTGCTGGGTACTAAGATAGGCCGAAATTTAACCTCAGGCCTCCGGATAAAATTAAATAGACGTTGTCATCAATAGAGGCAGCCGCCCGAAATAAAACTAAGCTGTAAAATAATATTCCGCTTTCTTATAACTTTCACAATAACACTTGGAATCAACAAATTGTCTAGTCTACTAGTCTTTTAAAATTAATATAATTCTTGTAGTTATTGTAGAGCCAAGGATTTTTGTATGACGAGGTTTCAGTCTTTCAAATAAAAATAGTAGTAGTAGTTTTTGAAGACCCAAAGATTTTTGTGTGGCGAGTTTTTAGTCATTTAAAGCCAAGGTTAAGTCATCATTTATTTCGATTATTTTCATTTCGATAAAAAAAATTATATTCCAAAATTTACAAAAATCTATAATAATACGAGAAAGAAGTTTCTTATTATAATAATATTATAAGTAAAATTGATCATTCAAGCCAATGTAAAAACGATTTTTTTTAATTTTTTCTTTTTGAAGTTTTTTTTATTTTTCTATAAATATATCTGTGTAATACTACTAAGAAGGTTGCTTAAACCACATTTAATCCAAACTGGATCATTAATTAACAATTGTAATTTTTATAACGCAAGTTTGCGATAGGTATTGGAAATTAATATTACATTATTACTTTTTTGATAAAAAATTAAAATTGGGTATGGCTCAACTAATTATTCCTAACCCTAAATGAAAGAAAAATATTCAAGGAGGTAATGAGATCGTTGGTGAAGACAGGCCGAAATATAACCCTCAAGTGTCGGGATAAATGGACGCTGTCATCTTTAGAGACAGCTCGGTCGAAAGCACCCCCAAATAGTTCTCTCAATATGAATATCTAGAAAAAACATGAAAGGCCCTCGCCGGATGAAAATGTACATAAGTGGTTATTTTTCATGCTCTCAGATATTTTTGGGAGGGTCTGCGCGAATATGTTAGTAGGAATACATTTCTGTAATATTACCAGTGAATTCGTTTCATAGAATTGCGAGACACGTTTTGATCTTGAGGTTATGTAAGTAGCAAAACCGATAATAAAAAACAAGAAAGACTAACTATGTCGAAACAAAACGTCTTGTTGGAAAATTCGAGACATTAATTTAAATGATTTCGAAAATTGATTTTATACCATTAAGCCAAAGAATTTTTTTTGTAATTTGTTATCTTAGAATGTCAAATAATATCATTACTTTTTTGTTACTCTCTGGATTTAAAATTTGTCGGCTTTAAAACGTGTCTAATTTAAAAAGTATTTTAAATCCGTTTTAAATAAGTGAATAACAGAAACCAGTATGAACTGGTTTAAAAATTATGAATCCTTTATGACGATAGAATTCTCATACATTATAATTATATTATATATTATTTCATGAACAATATGACTTTAGGAAGCAATCTCTTCATCCTATCCTTTCAATAAACACCGGGTGATATCACTTCAAACTAAATCGAAAGCGCCTCCATGCATGTCAATCGCTACTACTGCTCTCTAAGTTGCACACACTCCGATGCCTGTAATATCATTAGTATCGGAACTAGCTCGTAGCTGGTATCTGCAGATTGCCTTGCTGAGATTGAGTCGAGATATTTGCTCGTCTGATATGCGAACATTAGTACTAGCAACGTCTTACAAGTTTGCGGTGTTTAGTTCAACCATTTATTTTGTACGAAACCTCTTTCTATAACCTAGTCATCTATTGCTTCTAATTCATAAAAAGATTATACTATTCAACGGCATTTTTCAATCCCCAGGTTTATTTTTTTCTTTATAACTTTCGCTATTCTTGCAAAATTGGAATATTTGTATGCATTCATAGATATGAATATTACTTCTGTTCTTCTTTTTTACAAACATTCACTTTTCAATTCGGTACTTTTTGTAAGATAAACAAAAGAAGTCATAAAAATTATATTATTTCTCAAGTACGTTAATGGTCTGCACGTGTAACGCGATCCAAATAAATGAATAAGGGCTCGTTACACTTACTGTAAAAGCTTCTTCTGCAAATATAGAATCACTTAGATCTTAACCGTTAGCGCTTCTATGTATATATTAATTGCTGCTTCAGCTCTCCAAATTGCACACACTCCGTTGCCTGTAATATCATCAAGAACTGTTTCGTAGCTGGTATCTGCAGATTGCCCTGCTGAGATTGAGGCGAAATATTTGCATATCTGATATGTTCACGATGGAACCTAATTTTTGGGTCTGGTATTAGCACACATTGTTCGTATAACTATGTAGATTAGACGTCAGCTGCTTATTCTAGTGAATCAAAATTGGAACCCAATATATTGCAGGATGGATTTATCTAAACAGAGTTCTCATAAAATGATCTTAGCTAAACAATGTCAATAGATACACCATAAAATTAAACAATTATGATCATCACACATGAAACTTCAACTTCAATAGTAAAATTTCATGACATCGTGTGCGTAGATATTTATTTGCAAACAACAATATTTATTTAAATAAGGTAATGATCATGACGAAACTATGTAAGCAATACGTTTACTAATTCAATAGGCTGACTATTTCAATGTAATTTTAATTTGAGTAATAAAGTATCCAATGGTTTTCCACAAATAATCACTATGAAATTCATCGTTTCAAGTGGTTGCGTAAAAATCGAATGGTCTGATAGTCAAATAATGCGGAACAGACTACAAATTATTTGTCAATGCCATATCACTAATGAAATACTTTAGTGGTGAAGTTGGTTTTACTCATGATTAGTTATTAACATTGTATCCACAATGCTCAACATGTTATGTGTCAATGTTTGAATTAAATTGCCCGTTGACCGATATTCAAAGCTATTTGTGCTCGATTCTGAGATATCAGGTAGGCAAATATCAAGAGTTTGGACATTGACAGCAATATACACCCTGACAATGTTAGTATTTGATACTAACTACCTATTACCTACCAACTTATATGGCTCTATCACTTAACAAACCATTAGGTGGTAAAGCTATAGCAGTACGCCTTGCCGCCAGCCTCTTAACCCCTCGTAAAGCAGCACGTTTTTCATGTCTTGTATTTTGGCCGGGGAGATATGGTTGCCGGAGATATTTTACTTGAGACATCTTAGTCCTCATTAGAAGTAAAGCATTTGCATACAATCTTTGTCAGGATTTATTCTCAAAATAAGGTTGGATGTGAGTTTCCATGGGCCGCAGTGACCATTTAACATAAGGTGGCCTGCGCGCCCGTTTGCTGATTAATTATTATAAAATTAAATAATAAATAATCTAATAGTAACTGAGAAAAATATAACACAACTCGATTTGAATACAAGTGCAATAAAGTTAACTGAAAACAACCTTACAGAAAGTGGTCTGTGAATTATGTATTCGTTATTGCTATCGAGGTAAAGTTCCATATCTCCTGTCTGACCAAACATTTACATGATGTAGAACACGATAAATATTCCATGTTTTATTCAGTTGCTTTCGGTTACCCTAACAACTTTGTACCACGTATACTGATGTAGGAATACCCCTTTAGGTATGTTTTCACAAATTATGTGATTGATCTTGTACTATAGCATAACAGACTATAATTAAGTCTCTGTATTTTTACATTCCATACATCTTTATAAATAACGTAGAAGTTAAAAGTACCAAGATATCTGAAATTATATTAACAGCTAAACTACATGTCTTTTCAAATGCCTGAAACGATTTTCATCCCTCTTAAATGAAATATAAAGGATAAGGCATGGCTATACATAATCTTTTTTTGTCTAGATAACATAAGGACCTGATGCATATCTGATCATCATCAATATTCCCCTAAAATACGATTATTGTCTATTGATGACGTTAAAATGTCTATTTAAGAACAATTGGATGCTTAATAATAACAAAGGGCTTGAGAGACCCCTAAATAATACGTTCCTACCATTGCAATACACCCGAAGACACGGTCACGTACAAAACCTCGATGAAGTCTTCAAACTGTACCGTCGGTCCTTTCAAGCCGAAATGCAAGTTGTAAGAAACAACTAAAATTCCGAGGATGCCTTCTAAAACTCGGAGCCGAGCGTCTTTGAGGAGTAATGGAACATTATTGTAAGCGTTTCCGGAACGTTTATAGTAGTTATCTCGGGTTTATTGCGAGGGATTTTATTTTGATGCATTCGTAGTTTTAATACGATTATTACTTGTGAAGATCGATCTAAATACTTTAGCAACGACGCGCATCAGTGATGGGTGATCGCTAGTGAAAATTTATATGAACGCAGCTCAACTTCGGATGCCGTCCCGGCTGTTGTCGAAAACAGTCGTTAAACCTTGTCGGACTGGGGTTGCACTGTGGAAGATCTGGAAACATCCGACGCTAGTTGACTTCTAACCAGTGACTCCACCAATTCATTTGTGACAGACCCGTGCCTAACAGTAATAACTCATAATAATTATGTTTCTGATGAAACACAGAAATATTCCTTGCAGGCAGTAATTGTTTCACGGTGGGTTATAAATGCAATGGTAAGTACCACAGTAATTCCATACTTTTGTTCGAAAACGTAGATAAACGTTGTTTTGGAAATAAAACAGATAATAAAAAAATCTCACGCATTACAACCAGAACTTTCTTACGGCTTGGCTCTTTCGAGAAGTTCGAAACTCGAATATGTAAAGTGTCACAAGAAGGATTAACGACCGTGTTTGGTACAATGGCAGTCGCTTGGTTGACTCCAGTTTTCTCTACTTCAGATTTAACTTCGACTAGTCTACTTTGATTTAGTTTTAATTCAGTTTTTTCATTTTTATTCTATGATCCCTGGGATTATGCAATATTTTTTTTCTTCCTGACCCGGCTGGCATCGATCTACCCTTAATTTGGCTGTATTCTATGTTGAACACTTCCAAAGATGTTTTCAAGCTAGGAAATTTTTTCACCCCTATTTTCAAATTTCCTGATAAAATCTGTAAACTTTATTTAGTTTTTTATTTTCTCGGCAGAACCAAGATTCTCAAATTTCTTTTTCCTCAATATTTAAAAACTGAAATTTAAATACAAAATATCTTCTCAATTTAAATATAAAAAAGATTCTCGAATTCCTTCTTCTTCATTATTTTATACCTAAGATTTAAATACAAAATGACTGTTCACATCTTCGTAGTATATTTCCACGTTAATCTAATAATACTTACATATTCAAGCCGAGAACATCGCAGCCAAGACGTGACATGATCAGAATATGCACAGTGCACAGGTACAGTTATTTCGCAGACTTAGATCTTACATGTAAAAAAATGTTAGCAAAGTAAATAAATGACAAAGAATAGTGAACTGGTGCACCAAAAATCTACCTAAAATGCTGTCGGGGTCATCTTAGATTATTAATAGGTAAATACATGTTCGAGACATCACCGTGCTTACGCGTTGATTAAATTTCTTAATATAGCTGCAATTACATTAAATAAAACAATTTAAGTAGAATTATCTGTTTTTTTAGATTATCCTGCTTGACTTTATTATTAATCCTTCTACGTTCTTCATTTTCTTGAATATAAGAATATTCCAAGCAATTTTGCCGAAGGAATATAAAAGTGTCAGGGATAACCAACCGACTCCCTCCAACTATAGCAAACACCCTCGTTAATCTCCTCGCTGACACTTTACATATTCCAGTCGAGAACTTCAGCACGTGAGGAGCTCAGAAAACGCACAGGATACAGGTATTTTTCAAACTCCACGAGTGTTTTAGTTTTGAATTGTGTTTCTTCCTGTATGTTGGGAATTTTCAAGTTTTAATATCCGCCACTGAAGCGTCACTTCTCCTTTATTGCTGGCTGAATAAAATTATTGTGTGGAACTTTTTATTCTCGAGTGTTTTACAAATTTGTGTTAACGTTAAGCAAGTGTTGAGTGTAGGTAAACGGTGTTGTATCAAATTTATATATCAGTATATCAAACTTAGAATTATAGAGCTGTGACCATGAACTCTATCGACAGAGTATTTGTACGGCAAACGTCAGTCATGTAATATCATTCATATTATATCAATCTTTCAGACATCTTCTTATACTAATGGCACACGTCAAATTAATTAACGAATACTTTGACGATATTGTTCATGCTCGAGGTAGTTTTTACTTTAGTAAATGTTGTAATTAATGCGTTTATCGTATGTATTTGGCACATCTTGTTCCGTTACTATCCTTTACTTGAGATGTGAAATAAAATTATTTAAAATAAATTCTGTCCATAGTTTTGTTCAAATGTTTGTGGTTTTAGAGGTAAAGCCTGTTTCGCTTATTGATAATATAACCACGATGATAATGTTAATCAATAGTCTTTATACATACTTTTTCCATGCGTATGCTTGTTCCAATTTATTTTCACAATCCTTTCAGATAACTAAAATTTTCTACAAATGTAGCTGTTGCAGACAGAAAGGGCACTATTATACTTTCTCGTTAAGTGTCTAAGTTCGCAAATTGAATTTCGTTCAGAGTATGATTCTGAACTTGCTTTGTACGTCGACTTCCACTGCTGGAAGTTGGGAATGAGTATCTCCTAATTGGAGTTCTGTCCATCTGCTTTAACTAGTTGTCAACATTAAATTCCTTCGCTTCTTAGTTGTTCGGGTTAGTTCTTGTGTTTTAATAGTCAAGTTTCTACGGACGTCGTTTCGAAGAATTGTTCCATGAAGTAGTTTTGAATACCTAATCGTACTTATATTACTCATGTGGAAATGATTGTGTGTTTGTTGGTCTTTCACGCAAGCAATGCGTCATATCTTGGGTAGATCTTATACATAAAAGAAAAGCTCTAGTTTATTGCTTTATCTCCACGTAAAGTGTGAGGTTCTAATGGTTAAACTATTGAAGGCTTTATTAGAATAATATTTTATTGAATTGTTCCTTGACACCAACAAATTGTTATATGTACCTTCTTGGGTAAATAAACTGTAGTAGTTTTCCGATTATTGTAGAGGGAACTGCACTTACGGTTTGTATTTGAGCAGTGCTTTAGATGTAATACCACTCGCTGATTTCAGTCCAAATATTATCCAGTTTAAGAAAATCGAAACACTTTTCAGCAATAATATTACAATAGTTCCACTAAATCCGATACGAAATAGTCATTGAACCAACATTCAACCGCAATAACACGGTTTTACACTAAGAATGGAGACATAGCCGTCTAGTACAGAATAAAATCGGTCCAGTAGTTCCCAAAGTAAGGGCACTTATACACTTTGAAAATGTTTGAGCATTCTTAAGAATGATTGAAATGGCCTCTGGATCCCAGCCAAGACCCCGTTAGGGAGTTGTTTTATCGTCGACCTTAAGCTATAGCAAGATATTTCGCATGAGATATTTAATGGCGCGTGGGGATGAGATCGGTTATTGCTAGACAATTTAATTTTGTAACATCACTTTTTGTGTATGTTTGTTAATAAAATGCGCACATAAAATACATATAACTGAGTTTTTATTCTAATTCATCGTAAATGTTAGCTTCTTTGTTGGTTTTGAGACTTCACATTAACAATAGAATCCTTTTTTTTATTTTCATCTACGGTAAAGTGAACTTGCTTTCTAGTAGAATTATGAAATATTGGACTAAAGGGGCATGGGTAAATTCGTTACAAACAACGTTTTTCAACTTTTTTTTGCAAACCGTTAGTATTTTAGTCAACCACCAAATCCACAGCAGACGGTTAAAATAAGACATCTCTTTTATTTTGGTCTAGTGTGTCTTGTGTGTGTCCCAAAGCCTGTCACACCAGCCATTAATGGATTAGGGGACTTCTCATGCCTTTCAGAACGTAATGAAGACCTATATAGCGTACAGGTTTCTGTGCATAGGTATTCCTTCATTATTAAAGCAGATAATTTTAAACTTAAGTAATACTTTAGTTCACTTAAGGGGCCCCTAACGTCATCGCTTAGTAACTGACCCACTAACAGTAGAACTTGTCAGTTAGGAGGCATAAGATAACGCTTTTTATTTTCGAATAATCCTTCAGTATTTTGAACTTTAATTAAAGACGAGACGTTTTTTCCTTTAAAGTCGTTAATGCCTAGCGTAATTTTAAGCTCGTTTTTAACATCATCTGATTTTAAGACAGAAAATGTCAGCAATTTTACAGACAAAGGAAATTTTTGGCTTATGAAGGCTTTAATTCGTTGCTGAGAAGATTTTGTGACTTAAAATCTTTTGGCAACAAACGTTTCATGAAAAATGTAATTGCTTAGTTAGTAATTAAGCTAAAAACCCAAGTACCCGTTATATGCTTATTTTTGTTAAATGAGGAACTATATAACCGTGTTTGTAAATAACGATTAATAAATGCATTAAATTGATACGAGTAAATGAACGTAGGCTTTATTTGTATGCTACATCCATATCTTGTGAAAAAACGTATTTCTACACTGTGTACTGAAGAACATAGTTACGATCTTAAATCAATCTTGCTTTATTTTATTTCTTAGTTCGCCTTCAGGCCTACTAAATTTCATCAGCAATTTTTATTTTCAAGGCAATTTGTCTTCTATAATATAAAAATGAATCGCTGAATGTGTTGCTAAGCGAAAATCTCGGGAACGGTTGGACCGATTTCGCTAATTTTTTTTTGGATATTCCTTTTAGTACGAGGATGGTTCTTAAGGAGAGAAAATTTGAAAACAATGTAAAGAAAATAATAAAAACAACAATTTCATTTTCCAATATAAACTATTCTACCCATGTTCTACCTGTCAAACATCATTTCAGATTGAATACTTCATATGGCAATGTCATGCATTTAGAAACGTCAAGATTTTTCTTTTTGGATGCCACTTCTATTATGCAAACTGCAATGATATAATATACATATTTTATAATGGCAAAACGAAGTGTGCCGGGTCAGCTAGTAATTTATATATTTCATCCGGTCTATACATAAAAAAATATTTGAACTTCTAAATTACGTTTACCGTTGTACATTTGCATTTCAAATGGCCGAAAAAAGTACAGGGACTCGATTTGAATTTTCTGATTATGGAAACTGAAGCGCTTCCAGAGATAATTTCATTCCAAAATAAATTCGAGAGATTTATGTTGTAAAGGTGAAATAAATTTGTTTGAAGGCAACGAAAATTGAAGTTGAGAGTAAATCTAGTGCATGTGTTTTCGTAACAGAGAAAGTGCCTTCAGATTTCCTTCATAACCTCAAATGAAACAGTCTGCTTGCTCGTGTCGTTTGTATCAACAAAATGTTTGTTTATATACGTAAAAAATGGGGCCTTACTGCTAAATGGAAAAATTTCATGCTAGAATGATATGAATGATGAATGATAGAATTTTTCATATAAAAATGACAAATCTGAGGTTGTAATACTGTAGAAGGAATATACAACATACCTAGGAACAATATTCCTTCATGTCAGTAACTTATTAATGATTACTACAGGGCCGTGCCTCCTCTCATAATGAGAACGATCTAGGCCTTAGTCCACCACGCTGCCCTAATTGGTGGACTTCATATGAGAAAAAATTTTGTGAACTCTCAGGCGTGTTGGTTTCCTCACGATGATTTCCTTCGCCGCTTCATATGCATGAGAATTTAAATCACGAAACGAAAATACCGAAGACCTTAATAAAAGAGCAGTACAACTTTTTATTACAACGTTCAGGAAACTTCATCTCCGATAAGCGGTTTGCGTCAAAGTTATTCAATCTGAGACAAACAGACGACAAAATATCGTAACATGCAAAAGTTTTATGTAACAATGGTTTGAGAATAGCAAGCTTGGAAGTCTGTGACGAGCAGATGACTTCCGTTAGCTTTTTTTGGCTGTCAAAAATGAAATTATTGCGTAATAGCATAGCAAATTGGTGTGTAGGCAACCTGTGTTAACTGGTTACTGGCGCTTATTGAAGTCTAATTTTTTTTTTTTTATAAATGGAGCAAGCAAACAGACAGACGGGCCACCTGATGGTAAGTGGTCACCGTCGCCTACTGAGACGTGCAACACCAGGGGGGTCGCCAGTGCGTTGCCGGCTATGAAGGAGAGCTTTTTTTATGCCCTTCTTGAAGAACCCCATGTCATAGTCCTGCGGGAATACATCAGCCGGAAGACTGTTCCAAAGTTTGCATGTACGAGGCAAAAACGTACGTGAACAAACGGACTGTGGAGGAACGCCACGAATCCAGATGATGAGGGTGGAATTTCAGTCTCCGGCGGGTGGTGTAGCGAAGAAAGAAAGAAACAAATTTTGTGAATTTATACCACTTCGGGGGATAAAAAAAACACAAGACCATGCTTTATTTTGCATTTAAACATACTATTACTTAACTTGACCTAAAAATTAAAAGCATTATTTACTTATTTCAATTTCTCCGCTCAAATTTAGTACAATTAATTATTCCTCAAAGAGTCATCAGCAGCGTTGTCAACGTTCTTATACGTTGTTTGAGTACTATCACAAAATAACATTGCTATTTTAACAGTCCATTGGTCCATTATATTTTCGCTACAAAACGTATAATTAGTGAAATTTAAAAAAGATTACTTAATAATATCATTTACGAGTACCTATACTAATCACTAAAGAGTTTACGTGATAAATGTATTAAGTAAACTATTTTAAAACCACATCATTACAATGTTTATTCTGGCAGGCATTAAACTCGGGACCAAATGAATCATTAAGCTATAAAAACAAAGTTCGTTTCGGATTCACACTTTATGAATAGGAATAAAATGAATACTAAATAGCGATTGAGTGAGTAGAAAAAATTTTACTTGCTAATAAATCAACTTCTAAATTCAATACAGTTCTAAAAATTAAATGTGACGATTTAAAAGGACAGGATTAAATTTAACTTGATTATACAAAACAAATACACGTAGAGTAAGAACAATTAATAAGATATTCTACAGGTACATTAAATTTGTATGCAATAAAAATGTGAATATCAAAAATATTATTATAGTTAATTTTAAAATTTCAAAAACATGAGGACAATCAATCGAAAACCTGAGATTAGATTACATTAAGGCTTGAATAGAAAATCCGAGATAATAAATATTGAACAAAGAAATGTAAGCAACTGATTGATTACATATTACAGAATAATATTACTCTTCAGATATCCATCAAAGCGGCAATAAACAATATCAATAAAGAATTTTATCTATCGTAAAAGTAAAACGAGACTAATGACAGATATTCCGAAGTTTCATAGGCCATAAAAGTATGCAATAACAAAATGCAGAAGCTCTGACCCGAATTGATCTGTGATGAACGAATGAATGTTGAAAGTATTAATGGACTGGATGTTTTCATGTGGAAAGTTCTTTAGCTATTTTTTTTTCTATTACAAAAAATCTTTCATCGAGAATATAAATCAGAGTCGCAATAACGTAGCTGAGATGTGAATGTAAGTTTCAGATGATGTTAAAAAAGCTTGTTTTTCTTACAGCAAATATAAGAGTTTTAATGTGCTACAATTTTTAATATAGAAATCTCTATGTTATTCAGAACAACCTTTATCTTTATTTAAATTATTACAATCAAACTAGTACGACATCAATCTGAATCAAGTAAAATATCGAGAACTAGAGTCAGCATTTTTGAAACTTGAAGGATTACCAAAACGGGAAGTAGCAAAACGGTATCCAAACATAATAATGAATTCCATCATGAACATTTATGATAATGAAGCCTTACAAAACCAGTTGCCAAGGAAAACGTACGTATACGTATATGCTTATAAGCACTCTATCTAATTACAAATTATCAAGAGTGATTCTTTGTATGCAAATTTTGTCAGTAACGCGTCTGGACAATCAATCTTCTGAGATTACCTTCATTTCCTTAAATAACTAATTAAATAACTAACGTATAATAACTAAGCCATATTCTATGTCTAGTTAATTATTTCTATATTTTAGTTTCAGATGCAAAATAATTTTAAAATTGTGCTGATTCTAACTAATACTATGCTAAAATTGTGTTACTTCTAACAAATAAAATGAAAACCCTTCATTGAAGTAAGTTTGACATAGGATTGTTGATATGCTATTGTTTATCATAATATTTTATTCTAAAGCTAAACCATCTATAGTTTTGCACGAAATTTTATTATTTCTATGCTTTCTCCTATCAAAATTGCTTCATCCTTAAACCTTTCCACAGATTAGCTAACCAATGCTTCTACGTTCTATAAATCGTCGGCTACAACTTTGCTTAAATTTTGTTAGCTATTAGCAAAGTTCGAAACAGGTACGACCCCGTGCGAGGAGGGAATTCCATAAGTGCACTTACTGTTTTGTCGTTCGCTCGATTAGGGTTGTTTCGACAGTTTCGATATTGATATTGAATTTAAAGTTCAAAAAGCTTATGAATTTTGCTAGGAGTTTCCTATGTCGGTATGTAAATTCAATTGGTTTCGTTGGTTTGATGACATTATTTTGTGGTATTTTTATTAGCATTAAGTAGCAAACAGTAGATCGTTTATTTGAAAGTGAATAACTATTTATTCGTAGGGTTGATGTTATTGATTTAATTTGTCACATATTAATGATTTTTTAAATATTGCCTTTCATAAACAGTAAATAGAAAAAAAATCGGATACTTTCAGATTAACTTCTTAACATAGATATAATAACCAAAACAGAATTGTTAATACTAATACTTTAAAATACTAAAACTTTAAAATGGAACAAGATATTTGAAATTGAAACGAATTTTCCAGTATACAACAGATACCCACCGAAACGTCCATACAATTTGAAAGCTATTAAGGAGTTTCATTACAATTACGAGTGCCCGAAGCAGAGTTATTTATATTGTGAAACAATTTTCATCCCTTGATTTTCCATTATAAGTGGTTGGCGAATTATATTCCCTAAGGCCTTGTGTATTTCACAATAACCTCGCGCCTCTATTAAAGTGTTCTGAGCGAAGGGAAATACGATAAGCATTTTTCCTTATAGCAACTGGTAATAACTTACTGGACCGTGTATCAAAGTAAGAATGGAGTTTTGCGAAGGCTTGTACAATTAAATGCAAATGATGAAAAGATTAGTTAGTGTTGGATAGAAAAATAGAAAGAATAGAAAAATGCTAATATTTTTGAAATTGATAAAATAGTTTTGGCCTGTTTGAAATGAACCTACATAAAAATATCATCCTTAAGAAATCTAAAATTATAATTAAGTTTTTCGATAGATTAGAGATTCTTAACCTTTTTCCTTTCCACGGGTTACTTGTTTTTCGGTTATCTCTGTACAAGTGGCACCGAGACAAATTCAATAATAAGGACAGGTGTTTCCTTCTGTCGAATTAAATAACCGATCCCGTCTACCTTATTGTCTTCTTCTGAGAATTCTTTGAATCTATCCTCTCTATTGACTGTATTCTTATACATTTTTGAGGATAACTGAAAAATGGTTACAATAATTGACACCGAGTTGCAGTCTGAATTTGGTCCTGAACTATTAATGAGAACTTATAAATAACAATATCTATACTCTATTATACTCATTTAGAGTACCTAGAGAGATCTTTGAAGGTCATTAGTTTTGTCGGGTTAATTTGATTATTGTTTTTAAAATCTTTAATATTTAAGCACAAAAGAGGAATGTTTCACATTTCTAACATTACAGAATATCAAAATATTTAAAAATCAAAGTAGTAGTAACACTAACCGAAAACTTGAAAGAAAAAGAGGTAATAAGTTGCCTTTCCGAAAAATACTTTAACATAAAAGTTTAATTAATGCAACAAAACCTGTGTAAAGAGATAGTTAAATAAAAGAAGGTCACAACCATAAACATATCCATAAAATAATAACATGGCTATAAATAGATCAAATAGCCAACTATGACTATGAGACAGATGATATGGACGTTACAATAAAACAATGAAGTTACTAGAGATAATATCACTATTCTATTTACTTTCCTCATCTGGCCAACGATTAATTGCTTTGGACAGAAAAAGGGTCCTGATAATTAAGTAACGTCAGTTACTCTTTTATTAGCAACGGAATTGATTTCGTCTATTGTAACGTTACTATTATCGTGCCATTTTGCTTGTTCGTCATTTATATTAATAATAATTAAACCCTTTTCTTGTACTTTACTGACAGCGATAACTCGATATGAATTAAGGATAGTTTTCTTTAACTCATTATTGGGAAATTGCACACATTGTGTAAGGACCCACTGTAGAGTCGAGTCTCCTCTCAAAATAAGAAGGATGTAGGCCGTAGTCCACCACGCTGGTCTAATGCGCATTAGTGTCTTCACATGCCTTTAGGAACAGTATGGAAAACTCTCAGGAATGCAGATTTTCTCGTTATGTTTTTCTTCACTGTTACAGCAAATGATGTTTAATATTATAAATCGCACATTTTAAAAAGTCAATGGTATGTGCTACTAGGATTGAAACCTGAACATCTCGAGTGAGGCTGGATTCTTAGCCACTGGGCTATCGCCGCTTCTTTAAGATATTTCGGAATATTCTATGACTTAAGATACGCGATGGTTATTGTAATTGATATTAAATTGCAACTCTCACTAGCCCCGCGTTTGATTTTTGGTGTTCTCTATGCAATAGAGAGTTAAAATGTCTTTAATTACTTTTTGGTTTATATTCTATTTGGTTTATTTTTCTTTTTATCAATTTTCTTACGTAATTATATTCGTAAGGAAAAGTAATGCCAAAATTTGTGTGTCAACCTTACAACAAATTTTTTAAAAAAAGCTTTTGATCTTCCTTTATTTTCTTATTCATTAAAAAATCATCGTCTCATTCCCATGAATTTATAAAATGTTAATTCATTGCTATGTATTTCCTTTTGAGTTAACCTGAATGTTGAACACGAATTCCAACGCCATAAAGCCCTTCGAACCCTTTCCTTTAAATTAAAAATTTCGCTTCCAAAATGTCGACGACAAAATTTAGAACGTGAGTACTTCACCAAACAAATCAGTTTTATTTTCAAATTCCTTGAATAAGCTGATGCGAGTCTGAATGTTTACTTTAAAGGGAATGAACCTCGCGTTTCAAATATTTTTCGCATTTCAAGTTCCATCTTGTCTTTTAACTTGTTATTACTTTGTTTTCCTGTTTACATAATTATCTAATTCTGTATAGTTAACTGTATAAAAGAGTGTTTTCAATAAACTATATGTAAGAATAAATTTCACTATTTAAAAAACTTTCCTTCTCTAAATTTTATTGTTGGTTAATATTCCTACTTCCCCTAACTACCCTCTATTGTCTTGAAAAATTAATCGGATCAAACAACTACTGGTCCCAAAATAGTAAATTTATTAACATTACCACCATGTACCTTCCAAATTTTGGCGTTCGCGATGTTTAATTATTCCAAACACTTGAATTTTGTACGTAATTAATATTATACCTACGAAGAACTCAAAGGAACATAATATTAGTTACCAATAATAAAGAGAACCCGTATCATGTTTACTAACTAGCACATAAATTTAATATAAATAGCATATTTTAGAAGAACTGATAAAGATATAATATAATTATTAAATAATTAGATATAAACTTCATAAGTCTATTAATCGATCTATTATTTATCTACAATTATACATACATTAATCACTTACCGTAAATCATTGAGATGAACAGCAATATCGCATTCAACACATATGAATGCTTCCTCATCTTGGGTTCTTCAGCCATTTTTAATTATTAATCTTCTACAATTTTATTAACTTCCACTCGTAACAAAACTATTATAAATTATTTTTACAGTGATCTTCATTTCATCGTCACTTTAAACTACTAATTACTTATATCAATTAGTTACGAGTATAATTTGATTAACTCTTAATTATTCTAATTCTACATTAAAATACGCGTCAATTTCAAATGTTCTAAAAGCATCTTGTCACAACTTATCCTTAACAACTCTAGTTTCCACTAAATCTGTCAACATTTATTTTAGTTCTTAATAAACTCGTTGACAAATAACTAAGTGACAGTTTCGACTTTTAAAATTAATGCAGCGTCATATATTATAAGCTTCTACTGGATGTCGTTTAGCTATTTTTATTTTGTTAAGGGATCATTATACATAAATCGTTTAGAGACTTTAGTGCGAGCGCGTGTGAGGATAACACTTCCTAACATTATGCGATGGAAGGCGATACGAACGGAAAATATCTTGTGTTTACTCGGATAAATTTTAGCGCGCAACTTTTAACGAAATTTCTATTTCGCACCCCATATTTCACGAGCGCGACACTGAATTGGCACTATTGTCATTTTCCTTCACGCTCCGATCGAGTTTGCTGATTTCACAAATATCGTAGAAAGGTCCGATCGTGAGAGAACACAGTTTGGCATTTCGATGCTATTTTCGGAAGCACCGTACGCGACCCTCCTCCGCGACGGGTTGGAAAGCACTGACTTACATAAGGGATCTGTCCTGTGCCAGCAGAGAATCTGCGTGACAGAGAAGGTAGATTCCTTCACAAGGGTGGTTAGCACGAGTGGATAGAGATAGAGGAATTTCGCATCTAACTGTGGTCCACTGAAACCTAGCGCTGAAATCTTGTGTGAAGAAGCAATTAAAATATACATAAGGCCGTAAGATACATGTAAATACGAGTTTAGCAAACATTTGGTCTCATTGTAAATAGTCTTGGAGCGTATATTACTTTATATTACCTACTTACGTTGAATTTTAATTAAGAACGTAGCTACAAATATACGAAGATCGTATAGAGATTTGGTACGTTATCTTGGAAGGTAATAAGAAATACATTTCAGTAAGTATCTCAAAAGATACAATATACAATGTACTTGGGGTTTTTCTTAGTTCTTTTTTACCTTCCATTTTTGTAATCTTTGTGTTGTCTCTGATAGAATCGAACATGATAAATCATCCGAAAGGAAAATAAACTGAAGAACAGGAAAATGATCCTAAACACAATCTACATTCTTAGATACATTTTTTTTTCAGTTACAGCATAAACTTTAGGTTATAAACTTTAGTTTTCAAAGCATAGCATGAAAAATACATAAAAATCTAAGAATTATTTAAAGAAATTTTTTAAAGATCAAAATCGTTTAAATCTCAAAACTGAATTGGACAAGAGGGATTTATCCACAGAAGAAAATATCGCATATCAGCAAAATACGAACAATTTGTTCCGAAAAAGATATCCAGATGGAATTTTCTTGGAACTACCATTATCTTTTTGTAGATATACTACTGACCAGCAGTCTTGAGATAGACGACTTACTTAAGTCCTATAAATATACTTATGAATCATAACGTCATTACAAATAGACTAGAATAGTAGATGCCTACTAATGATCAGCAGATATTGTCAAATTAGGAGCATCGCCAACTCTTTAGTAAGTATTGACAAGCCACGGATAGTCAGCAAAATCGTTAATTTCTTCCAATCAAGTGTCTCTCTTGAGAATTATTCAGCTGAGTATTGATCCCACTCACCTTAAGAGAATTCCCTCACTCCCTTCTCAATCTTTTGCTTTCTTTAACCATCGGCGATGAGTTACAAAGTTGCACAAATCGCAGAACTGAGATTGCAGAAATTAATGGAGCTTCGATTCAGCTGATATTGAATTCTGTCCCTCGAGAGTTTCCAGGGTTAATACTAGTTCGTTTCGTATTGTACTTACCTTTTTAGATTTTTTGTATTTCGTATCATGTTACCTTAAAATGGTCGAGATATATCAGCTCTAATTATAAAATACTATGAAATGGAGATAAAATAATCTACGACCGTGACCGTGACCGTATGTTTTAAATAATCAGGACCATTTTATTTCTTATTAAAAGGCTATTATTATTCAACTACATATTTACAGTTACTACTTAAGTACTTTTAGCGTTAAAAGCCTCAGTTTATGAAAATACCAGTCCAGTAAATGGTATTAAACACAGTCTCCAATAGTAATGCCAACACATTGTAGATTTTAATTAATTTCAAGTGACTACCTACGATGGTACAAAGGAAATAACCATGTCGAGAACAAGAGAGAAGGATTTAGTTGTCGTCCTATAGATGTAGAAAACTAAAAGGGATCCCTAAGTCTTCACTATGTTATTTGAGTATTACTAAACGAATTGTATAATAATATTATCATGTCAGTATCGTAATTAGTCATTTATATTGTCCAATGCAATAACCGCGGGGTAATTATTCGATTTCAACGCAAATAAGGGAAAACTATTCTATGGATAATAGTATTGGTCGAATAATTGCAACTAATTTGGCAAAAGATAATAAAACTAGGAAATTTGGTTAAAACGTTTTAATTGCACTTGTTTTATTTAAAAACTGTTACGTACTTTAGTGTTCAAATTTTAAATCGATTTTTTTCTATTATTTAGCTATAATTTGATACAAAAATACAACTTAATAATGACAAAAGTTGAATGATCACAATCTTAGTGAAGGCTTGTGAAAAACTTTCGCTGACGTTTCATAATAACAAACCGTAGATCTGTGCTTGATAATAAATCAATAAAATTAACAATGCCAATTTTGAAAAATATCTGATTCTCAACTTGAGTAATAACAAATTTATTGTTACCTAGATTCTTAATGAACAATTTTGATACATTATTATATTCCGTCCATCAAACCGACTCACGTCACTCTCAAGAACGTCACTCGCAAAAGTATAGACGTATTCCTGAAAATAATGGCGTGGCTAATACAAATCCGAACTGAGCCTTTGTGAAGTCGAATGATTAAACGATTCTTCACTTTTGTTTAATTCCAAGGATTTAAACAATCGAACTGGGCTTACAGTTCAGTCTTGACTCTGGTTGAATACCAAGTTATTTGCGAACGGAAATTGGGAAATGTTATAGGTACATTGTTGTTTACAAAGATGATTTTTAATGACTATTTTATGCTTTAAAGATAATGTTAAAATTTAAAAATATATTCACCACGACCAAAATATTTAAAACAGGATTGGGGATTGAAATACTGTGAGAACGAAGGGAATTTGATGCTACTGTAGACGGCTAAGATGAGTAGGTATTTAATAAATGATCATTCTTACGAAGTCATATAGGGATACCTTTATTTGTAATATCTTAAACTAAGCTATATTTTACTAGTTTTTGCCTTTGTCTTTTAGCTTCTCGCGCATATTATGTTTTCCATGATTCTCGATATAGGTATCAGCCCTTATGGTAGGTACCTTTAACTACGGTGAATGACCCTATATAAGGTGTAGTGATCAATTTACTATCACTAAAAAGCCTGCAAATTTGTTAATTTTAACAGCCCTGGGAATTACATTACACGAAGTAGGGTACCTAATGTTTAACCATTTCATAGCGAACGTTGTCAAATATTGATACTGTTGCCATAATTATGGCGTAATTTTCACATGCTACACCAATTTCATACTAATTGTCACACTAAACCCACTATATCATAAACAGTTTCCTATTAAATGCCCCTAAATAGTACAAATCAAATAATTGCCTACCGGGGTTCGACTGGCGTAATGACATGTCATAAACATTCACACGCTTTGCTCGTATTAGACATAGTTATAAAAATAATATTAAAAAACTAAGCCGACTTCAAAAAATTTGTTAAGTAGGTACATAGTAGGTCCTACTAGCTAACTATTTTTCGAGGTTGGTGTTTTTGTGTCAAGTATTTTGTTTGTATTTTGTCGCCAACCTCAAAAACAAATTTTATTTCATGCTTTCTTGAAGTCGGTTTAGTTTTTTAAATTACACTCATGAAATTTGGTTTAGGTATCTAGGTACTTGTTTTGAAGCCGATATAGACCAACATATTATGTAAAAATTGTGCAGTTCCGATAATATTACATACATATATACTTGTCGAATTAATAGTTTTTTGAAGTCTGTAAAAAATTGAAAACAAGCTTTATACTTATTTAAAATTCAAACTGCCCAAAGGTAATTTTCAACCACAATCTAGAATCTACCTCAATTTATTTTCAAAGTACCCACTTCTATTTTATTTAATAGTCTTGTTAAACTAGAAACCGCAAGAAAACAATACAATAGAATAAACAGCCCAATAGTTTCACAGTGAACATTAAGTAGACAATTGCTCCAAGTAGGTCTGGAGCGTATAATTTATACTTATACATACTTAAGTATACATTATACAAATAAAATTGGGGTGTCTGTTTGTAATATAAAAATAACCGCTTTTTACTAAATGTATATGTATGTATACACGGTACATATACAAACATATATCAAAATAACATTTTTTACAATTTTTGTCTGTCTGTTTATTCCGGCTAATCTTTGGAACGGCTTTCACGGGACTTTCACTGGCAGATAGCCATGTCATAAGGAGTAACTAAGGATAGTTTTATTTTAGAATTATATTGTAGATTAGAGTTAGATAGTTAAATTCCACGCAGACAAAGTCGCTGTCACAGCCAGTTCCTTGCCATTAGAATCGGTCGCCAAACCGTTGTACATTTTCATTTGTAAATTATTCATGAAGACCCAAATGCCCGTAATTAAGGAGGGAACAATTGCAAATATTGTAAAAGTAGATAAGGCTTTGATCTTTTCGAGGTTCCTTCGTAGTTCTTTACGTAATTGGCTAGTTAAGTATTAATAATGTTTAGTAATTCCTTTCTATTCTTTCGCATAAAAGTGGATCACGTTTGATATGACTGCAACTCATTTATGACCCACTGTTGAGAACGGGTCTCTCCTCACAACAGGAGGTCTGGAGCATACCTACTTCACCACGCTGCTCCAATGCGGATCGGTGCAGAAACAGGCTAGTGGACTACCGTGTCGCAATGTTTTCAAACCGCCCATAGGGCCTCCGACAAGGTTTAACGACTGCTATCGTATGGATAACAAACGGGACCGACGGCTTAACGTGCCCTCCGAAGCACGGAAGCGAGCAAAATTCACCTCTAGCGGTCACCCTTTTTCGATTGCATGCGATCTACTCAAGCAGCAGTGCTGTGCGCGCTTCTGCAAAATACACGAGCGTTTCGTTCCTTGGGAGTTCGATTCGTGAAGCGGAGTTTTTGAAAACTCCAGCACTGTCTAGTGTTACTATAGTATCTTGTACCTTTAGCAATTAGACGGCCGGAGCTCGTCACATGCAAACTAAGACCTTGGAACAATATTATGAGACCGAAGCTTGGTCTGTCGTATAAACATTTGCGTTTCAATTTAAGAGGATCTTCGACCAAAGGTAAGGTCTAATTGATTTTATGCAAAACCTCAATACTTGTACCACTGTATTCACATTTAAATGGGTCTTGGGATCGAAATTGAGGCTCTTAGTATTTTATTTAATGACCTGAGTGGCATAGTGGTTAAGACACCGCGCGGAGGGTCCTGGGTTCGATTCCCAGCAGACCAGGGGTTTGAATTATGAATTGAATTTCTGTTTCTGGTCTGGGTGTGTTGTGTTCTTGTCTTGTGAGAGTGAGAGGAGACACGACCCTGTAGTTGGTCAGTAATGGGTTACAGACACGAGCAATTAAACCGAGAGAAAAATGTCAGTGGAAAAAATTACATCTGTTCTACATTCTCATTAATTCATTAAGTCATATGCCAATGATACTGCACAGGTCAACGGCGTTGAATGTCACTAACATCAAAACGTTAAAAAAAAGTTTTACATTTTCTAATTTGTATAATTTTTCACCTTCACAATTTGAAACTGGAAGTGACGTGTCTTCATTAAAATGAAATCTTATCCGAACGTCAAATGCCAAGTGGTATTTATGAGAGGTTCTGGAGTGTGTACGTCCTCGGTCCCGTTTGTTTAGCGTTATTCAAAAATAAAATCATATTTAATGCGAAAATATTTTAATTTATCTTTTTTCTACTCATTCATAACTTTTTTTCTAATTTTCTAACATCGCTTCAATTAGACGTAATATCTATGGATATTAAATTAAGTTTGGTGCTTATTTTGTAGGACTCTTATTTTGTTTTACTTTAATTTGTTAATATATTTTGCAGTTATTCTTTCGGGACATTGGTCTCGTCTAGTGATGAAAAGATTGTAATAAAATTAAGTATAGGACATAATAATACTCTAGATACGATAAAGATCTGCATCACACATAACAGATAAAGTGATTAAAATAAATCAAAATTTTATTCCTTACAGCTGAATAAACGAACTCAACATTCCTTATCAGCTTCCACACTGCGGTAAAAAGACGTTAAAATTCAAATTGATTCAAGCGGGCCTCAGTATAAAAGATAGTATCATAATAAAAAAGTATTTTACGTGACATAAACTTTTACAGCCAATTGTAAAACATCCCTCGTTTCAGCGAGCAGTCGCCGAACTAATCGAACGATTAATAAATTCAAATTTCGACAATTTCAAAGAGGGGATTTTTTGGTTCAACGACACGAGCCGGACAGCCGTAGTATTTTATTGGCGGAAGTAATGCTCTCAAAGAGCTCCGAGCACTGATTTCGGTTTGATTTAGGAATGGTACAGATAAAAGAATGATCATATCTCTTCTGGTAGCCGATTTTGGATCTTATTCAGATAGGAAGAAGGACCAAGGTGACAGGTATGGAAGCAGAGATAGAAATAGAGTACACAATACGGGGGAGACGAATTTATAATTAACTGCAATCAACACTGACGGATAGAATTTCGAGCGCGGAGGACAGTCGCGCACGGAATTCTTCTTAACGTTTCAAAGCCGTGTTGTGTTTGACACAGTAAAGAACCTACAGCTATGCAAAAACATTGAAGTGAAGAATTGGGATTCATTTTTATTGCTCGCTAGCGTCTTAATAGGCGATACAAACAAATTTATGGGAAAGGATGTTTATTAAAAATAACAAAAAAAACTTACAACATATTCCACGTTTATGGACAAAAGAGTGATTGTGGTTTCTCTGAAAAGATGCAACTGCCCTCATACTACTAAATACCAATTTATAATTTGTTCGTTCTGGAGGTGATTGTTGTGAAGATAAAATAGCAACAAGCAATAACTATTTTTGTCACCAAAGATTTATATAAATTCAAGTTTGTTTCTATTGCTACTTTAACATTAGAATGATTTTGTCATCAAACAATTTTAATTTTGTTTTATTGCTTCAGCTTATTTCCTTTCAAACTGTAAGCAGAAAAATCAATAACAAATGTCAGCATCACATCAATCACATAATGATTCACGAAATTCTTGATTCATCCCATGGTATTAACATCTGTGTCGCCGCCAGTACAGACTCGTGCCGCCGCGACAGATGTTAACATACGCTGTTTGTTTTCTTACTTTGAGAGATATGTTTGTTATTTTTTCCCTCGGAGGGAAAGCCCCTTCAATTTTATTTATGTCACGTGAAATTAACTGTCGTTCTTGGACGACATTCGAAAGATAAAATTTGGTAATAGTATTCATAAGGGTGGTTATGAAGCTGATTTGGTATTTGGATTAGGACAGCCAATTTGAGTAATACCTAGTTGCACAAAATAAATTAATTAGGTATCTAGATGTTTTACATTTTCAGCTGGTGTCAATATTTTCCCTTGTGACGCCAGGCGCATTAGCAATTTGCGGGGATTATACGTAAACTAGAGAATCTTCAATCACAATTTCACAAATCAGTCTGTTTCGTATCTGCGGCTGACATTTACGCCGTGGTTTATGACACTTGTTTCAGAGTTGAAACTTTACGGGCTTTCTATTTTACAGGCGTGTGGCGATTTGATCGCTAGATGATGTAAGTATGGATAGCTCTACTGCGGTGAAGGAAAACGTCGTCAAGAAGTCTGTGCGCTTGAAAGTTCTCCATAATTTTCTGTAAAGGACAAGTCCACCAACCCGCATTAGGTCAGCGTCGTAGACTAACGCCAATCTACTTTGCCAAAACAGAGCAGAACAGGTTATACAGAAGACCGATACTAGCATAATCTGCAGTTTCTTCAACGGTGAGATCGACTATCGGTAGTTTGTGGAGTAGAAGTGTCTATACAAGGTCGCCACAATCAAAATCCGAGTACACGACTGCAGTACTAACTCCATCCATGTGCAATTGTTCAGCGTAATGGGGTGGCTACATCGTTCGCAAGACTGACAACCGATGGGAAAGAAAGTTCGTTGAACGACGATCACATTTAGGTAAAAGGAGCATAGGCTGCTCTCCAGGTGGACTGACGATCTGAAGGAGACAGCGGTAAACCGTTGAATTCAGACGAACCAGGACCAGGCGGAGTGGCGTCGATTAGGGGAGGAAGGAATCTAGCGGTGGACTACCAAAAGCTGAAAGGAAGGAAAGAAGGAAAACAGAGAAAACGAAACAAAATATAAGAAGATAGCTCATGAATATTAGAGCTAAATTCATAATACAATCACACATTGACTAGCTACGAGTACCATAAAAAGTAAACCCGCCACATAATTTAGCTTCCTTCATTTGCAACGTAAAGCCATATTTAAAACAGCAACGGTTCAACAAGGTAACGGCGTCATTACGCCACGTAAAGCTATTACATGAAGACAAATTGGGGAATTCCAGGGAAAACTTATAAATAGTCGCAACGTATTTCGAACAAATTCAACTGAACTCGCCTTTCGAGACCAAAATAACATGTCAAATGACTTCGGTATGAAAAAGGAAGTATTTTAAACTTTTGCTTAATGTTCAGTCCCCTTAGTTGTATCGGATGTTTGATGTTTGTTAAGATTTATTGGTGATGATAATATTATATTGGCTATTGGTATCATAGAGGTATTGTTGACCCAGTGTTTGCTACTCCATCGTTACTTAAGCGCCTGCATCTTTGAGTATTGGTCTGGTTTAATACTCAAAGGCCTGTATATATAGCGCTTCACACTCATATCCCCACACTAGGATTCCTTGTGTCGTGGGCGCTATGGATACACGCAAGACAAGACACACACACACCCAGACCAGAAACAGAAATTTAAATTCATCATTCAAATCTCTGCTCTGCTGGGAATCGAACCCAGTACCCTCCGCGCCGTGCACCGGTGTCTTAACCACTGCGCCACTCAGGTCGTCAATTATATAATTAACAAGGTAATGATAATGACATGTACTCGTAACTAAATTTTAAACTCCACCTCAATTACCCAACTCAAATACATGTCAATATTAGATAAAAGTACATTTAAGTACAAGCCTAAATAAATAAGCTTAACTGAAGACTACATTTGTAACCCATTAATGACTAGGATCCTAACTGGATCCGAAAAAAACTTGTAAAAACACTATACAGTAAATAACAACAATTATCGGAAACACTTTCCGCAAACAGTTCCATTACCAGAAAACGTTATGTCCATAATAAACTCACCTTTTTATCACCTCACCGCTAACATATTAAAATGTCCAGAAGGTTAATAGAAGCGACAAAATACGTCGACATGGACCCTTCCGGACCCCTTACAAATTCAGTGCAAGGAAAATATTGGACAAGCAACATATTAAGTCGGAGGGCAAATTGGAAAGACGCGGGAATGTTGGAAGTAAAGTATGGGGAGGAAAGAGGATGAGAATTGATGAGTGTGAACACATAGATTCTTTTATTAAGCATGAAATAAGTGTGAATTTTAAAATCTAAATGTATGCTTTAACTGAGTTGCTTTTTAATGTACTCGCTTGTGAATCGCACACATATTTTGATACTTAGGTGTGATACGAATATAACCCACAATTTTTAACCCCACATCATTCTCTATTATTGATGTAGGGTTAAAATTAAAATGAGTCTAGATTACAATATTAACCGCAAAAATATAGCCGATGAAGCACCTGTAACATAACTTGTGTGTTAAAAATAAGAATTAAGAGAGTGGTAAGCAATTGTTTGAATAATAAAAAATGATAAGTGTATAGCGGTGATAGCCCAGTGGCTTAGAATTCGACCTCGAATCGATGGGTCCGGGTTCGAATCCCAGTGGCACGCACCAATGACTTTGTAAAAAAGTTATGTGCGCTTTATAAAATTAAATATCACCTGCTGTTACGGTGAAGGAAAACATCGCGAGGAAACCAGCATTCCTGAGAGTTCACAAAAAATGTTCTCAAAGGTATGTGAAGTCCACCAACCCGCAGTAGGCCAGCGTGGTGGACAAAGGCCTACATCCCTCTCATTAAGAGAAGGAGACCCGACCCTGTAGTGGGTCATTAATAGGTTACTGGCAAAAGTTGTGGGGAGAGACCGTGCCCAATAGTGGGCCATAAAAGGATTGCAGTCAAATAAAAACAAATTTCCTAACTGGTTCTGCTTTTAAATACTACCGTCATCGATATACCTAATAAAATAAGAATATAAACAAGGAAACAGATTTAATCTAATTAACATAGAAAGCTTTAAAGGCGTAACAACGCATTCACTTCGTTCCAAAATGTAGACATGGTAAAAGTTAATCGCTAACAAATAAACCCGAACAGTTACATCAACCGTTTCTTTCCACATTAAAAAAACAAACCGAAACAAAACCAACGATCATCTTTCACGAACTAAACAAAACTAAAACGATCAACTTTCATGAAGCTAAAGTTAAACCTTTTGCACACATTAAGTTCAATGAACTTCCCACACAACCATCTCACAAACTCACAACTCAATCCCAAAACTGCATTGTTCCAATTTTAGAACGAAAGGGTGTAAAGTGTACACAAGCTATATGGACGCACTTAACGAGAGACGAAACGTTTATTAGAGGAAACAAATCCCAAATAGAACGTATAAAACCAGCGTTTATCGTCTAATGATTTGTGGGACGCGTAAACATATGATTCTTAATTTATTCATTCTAAATTGGCTTGTATTTAATAGATAACTGAGTTCAAAATTGTGTATGGTGATGCATTAATCGAAATTTGGTGCGTATTTGTAGTCGCAATATTTGTGAATTGAATACCGATTTGGTCATGTTTGTTGTTGGATTAAGATGATTTTGCATGCATTTGCTAAGTATTTTTTCACCACTTTTTATCACGAAATAATTCCCACTTTTAGGTTATAGCCTTTAAACCCGTCGTAAAGCCGCATGGTCTTCATGTCTTGTGCTTAGGCTGGGGAGATATGGTTGGCGGAGGAACTTAATTTGAGGTGGAAATTTTAGTTCTCATGAGTAATAATCAACTCGACGTCAGTTGAGTACCCGTGAATAATACTCGCAGATAGGATTTCTTGTCTAGGGTTGGAGGTTGTATGTCTATGGGCTGCAGCGACAGTAATATCAGGTGGCCTGAAAGCCCATTTGATACTACTACAATTACTTTGAAAAATAAACCTTCCATCATTAACCCACCCGCCCAAGATTGAAGTTCCACCTTCACCACCAAAGTATGGAAGTATGATGGCGGTTGGAAGTATGATTGTGTTCTCTTATAACTTTATTGTCCAGGTTCATTAATAAAGTTTGAGAATGTCTTGTTTTTCCTTCCATCTGAACTAAAGAGGTCAACTTTAATCCCAACCTTGATAAGGGGATTTGCAGTCTCATTAATTGGACGTAAATCGAATGAAAGTCACTGAAATCAATTGGCAGAGGAAATTCTATTTTCAAAAAAATAATATAGGTACTAGATAGTCTCCATGGACGTCGAGTTAAAAAATTTATTAAGCATTGGATAGATCATCATAAAAATTGCTTTATTTTTATAATTATAAATAGTTAGTTAATATTATATAACGCTTGACACTCATAGCACCACACTAGGATTCCCTGTGTCGTGGGTGCCATGGGCACACACAAGACAACAACACAACATTTTTGATTAACATTCTCTTAGGTTAGTGGTTTAGTTTAATTAGTTATAGTAACACAGGCTTACTTTTGGATCAGATAGCTGTGTATGAATTATCCCACAATATTATTTATTTATTTATTTATTATTCAAAAAACTTAAATGAAATACGCAACCAAAATAAAAAATGCACTTTCTGTTTTTGTTCCATAACGAAGGTTCCAGTTCTCAAACACAATGCGATTGTAAGATCACAAACAGCTAAAGGGCTGGAGGCTGTGTTTACGAAGACGACGCGAAACGGATGGCTACCTCGTGTTAGTTCCGTTCAGTCTTCATTGTTCCGGAGTTGAGAATTACTAGAATTCCGGATAAAACACTAGAATTCTGTCCAACAAAGTTTATTGGAATTCGTTTGTTTCATAAAAAGCTTCCGTCCACGATCTAAGAATTTGATACAGAGAACAAATAGTATTCTATACGATAATCTAGGTTATAATTAACCTGTGTACCAAATTTCATCAAAATCTGTTCAGCCGTTTTTGCATGAAATAGACACGAACATCCATTCTCACAAACTTTTGCATTCATAACAGTCGTAGCATAGTAGGATTCTTCCTGTGTTAGCGTCTGAAGAATAACGTGGACTGAAGAATAGTTCCTACGCCCTGCCATCAATAATATCGCAACTCAATCGTCCCATCGAGCTCAGTAAATAATCGTGGATATATCGGCGTCGGATGCAGTACGCACCGACAGATGTTAACATATGCTCGTGTTTTCTTTATTTAAGAGATCTGTTTGTTACTTTTTGTACGGTTCCGCGGCGCCTCTGCTCGCTCACTTATTATTTATGGCGGCAAATGTAGCGGGAACGCTGATGTAGAGGAGCTAGATGTGATCAGCGACCATAATAGTGCTTGAAGCAGGTGTAGTGCTCAAAAAAGTAAAGCAACGAGCGCAGTTGAATGGGTGACCTTATATATTGCATGCTGAAATTTAAACAGGATGTTGTTAATAAATAAAAATTTTAAAAATACATTATTTGAGTGGGAGAGAAGAAGAAGCCTAAGAACTCGCTTCGTGGCACGATAAACTGGCAGTTAAACTAGGTAGAAAATAATCAAATAGAGAATTATAGGATGCTTTTAGCACGAATTCCGCCGCGTTACATCATTATAAGTTCAGGAGAGTAAATATACGCTTCGTCCTTGTTATTCTTTCTGGACCTATTAGGTATGTCTAGTCTTCAGAACACCAAAGCCTAAATAAAATTAACCAGCTATCCTGTGAGTCCCATATGATATCTACATACTAACTGTTAAACTATAGTGTCTACTTATTGACAGGAAAAGTGTAAAGAAACAAACTCACGACACGTTACGTTAATTAATCATAGAAAAAAGTCCTTTTTAACACGCTTTTTTAATTCACTACGCTTGTAGTGATTTAAATCAAGACGCTGTAAATAGGAATGATGTTTAAAACTTTTTAAACAATAATCAATTTACTCAAGTACGTCTGCATATAACCTCAAAGTGCGCTCAAGATCCTTCCAGTACAGTACGAATTCTTAACACCAAAATGCTCGCGCAGTATCGGCCAAGTTTTCACATAACTCAAGCCACTCGATTTGGTAGCCGAGTTTATTATTTGTGCTCTCCGATACGTGTGTACATATTTTGTGTTTTATTGCGTAACTAGCTGGGTCGCGCGACATTGTTTTTTATTGCAAAATCATTCTTTGTAAGCTATAGAGAAGTAGTATAGCGTGTAAGCCATATGATGCGGTCACTACAACAATATTATAAATCGACTAATCCAAAGTAGCTACTGTTTTGAGTTTATGATTTGATAGAAACTTTTGTAGTCAAATTATTACTATAGTTTTATTGTTATTTTTGTAGTGCTTACAACCTAACAACACATTCCTTTGCTCTGCAGTCAAGTCTATGGATGGGTGGACTATTCTACCTACTGGCAGTATAAAAATACACGCTCTGGCCTGAGACCCTAACCAGAGCTATTCAAGCATACGTGACTGCGTGGACATTCCTATTAATTTATAAATGAAGATAAAAGGGCCACTAAATCTCACTAGACATTGAAGTGTTACTTTCCAACGGTGGCGTCTCCACAGATTTGTTGTCTTTGATTTATTTTCGTAGTGCAAATAAGTTTATTAGAAACTTTCCACTCTGTTTTTCGTTTGGATCGGGAACATGTTTTTCAGACGACAAAATAAAAGTTAGTCACAAGTCTGGGTAGTATATCGTATTTTGCAAGTCAGTATCAAGACATGGATGACGTTCATTTTGGATATCTTTAAACGAGACAGGGCTTGCCTGGTTTTTATTTTAGTAGAGTTCAGTATTTCAACGCGGAGCTTAAAATTTAATGGTAATAGGTGTTAGGTATACCGATACTTAAAAATATAATATTTAAAAAATTTCAAATATATAATCTATATTTCTAATACCTATGTCTAATTTAATTTTTAATCTCAATAAATTATAGATCTTACAAGTTAAATAATGGTGTTACTATCAAAAAATTAAATTTAACATTTTTATATAGAAAAAAAAATGTAAAGTTTATAAATTAACTAAGTCTGCCTTTGTACATAATTATTTAAGATACAAAAGAGTAAATAAATAATAACATGTGACATTTTTTATCTAGCTTTGAATCAAATTCTAAAGAAACACGTTCGAAATCGCATGTTGAAATTTTCTCAATTTTCTGCCGTCAGCAATTAAGTGATCGAACCGCGCTTCTATTTACATAACTTAATTCACAGCCTACCGCTAGTTGAGAATTAATTTTGCTTCCTTAATGCAAATTCCCAACAAAAAAATTGTATTGGTAAAAAGTGATTTGGAATTTTAAGAATCACTGTACCTAATTATTTTCTAGCATAATATAGAAAGACATTGAAGTCATATGGCCGGTACTAACACTACATCACTACACACTAATCATTCTTTGCTTATTCTTCTCGGAGTTTAATATACATGCTAGCGATGTAAAAAACTTCAATAGCGTGATTCAGAATACAAGTGGCGCCATCTCTTGACACGCGACAAATCTTGCTATAAATCCTAAGACGCCTAAAAATTCTCGATTACAACTTCTATACCTACTATTTGATGTCGGACGCAGTGTTTCACGAGTTGCAGTCACTTTTCATCTTCATACACATTTCTTACACATTTATATTTAACTATTTTATATTTACTTCAATATTTTGATCACAGCACCCATCAAATACACCGTAGATATTAAATAACCGTTCACAATTTCTTACGTTTCTTATAACAAAGAAATATTTCAGCACTATCCTTTGTTAGCACGTCTCAAGAACACGTTAAGGAAAGGTACTCGAATTTCATATGAAAATGTCAATCAAACCTTATTTAGGATCGTTGCTTTGAACTTCAAAGCGAATGTCAGGTCCTGCTCCGATGTAATATGAAATTTTAGTTATGTTTTATGAGAGTAAAATTAGGTAGTAAATAGAATTTTTTTTTTGTTAATATTGTCTGCCACCAATAAGGAACCCACTGCATCGCCATTGGTCAGGTCTCCAGTTACTGTGAGAAGGTAGTAGAAGAAGGAGATACTGCCTAATGTTGCTGGACTTCAAATGCCGTAGAGATCATTAAGTAGAACCTTCAGGCATGCAGGTGTACTCACGATGTTTTCCTTCAACATTGGCATTTATTTTGCGAAAAAGCATGAAACTTTGAAAAGTCATTGGTTTGTCCCTCTGTAATTTAAAACCGGACCTCTAAAGTAAAATAATGTTGTTTTAGCTAATAGGTTTATTACCAGTAAGGTCATTTATACATTGGAAAGTTACAAAAATTCACACAGTAACAATGATCATCGACGTCATTTAGAGGAAGCCTCAGGACTTCGAACCTTACTAAGGGTAACCTTACTAAGGACGAATACTAAGGGTATTCGTCCTTTCATGATGTTGATACGGAATGTTTACAACTAAGCAAGTCGTAACCACGTTTATTGTCTCCCGAACTGTGGGTCATTTGCTTCACTACTGTCTATGAGCGAATTCGTTTCAACTCCAGTTTCAAAATCTAGTAAATTACAGGAGGAATTTTAGATTTGATACAGACACTTTGATTCTCATTTACGAATTAAGGTGAGCATATCTGCAATTTTATGAGGTAACTTGTACACGAATGATAGTTACCGACCCGACATAGCTATCGAAGTCGCAAATTAAAGTTGCAATCTCTCTGAAGAAGAGTCTCCAATATTATAGAGAACACCACGTGTTGGCAAAATGGATATAGTCCGCCTTTCGACTCAGATATCCTAAGAGACCAGGAGTAAAGCGTTACATTTAGATCGCCTAAGATGGGGTGGAATGACGTCGATTGTCAGTAACAGTTGATGAGTGGGGTCTCCTCTCACAATGAGAGGGATGTAGGCCGCCGTCCACCGCGCTGAACTAATGCGGGTTGGTGGACTTCACATGCCTTTGAATCTTTACTCTCAGGCATGCAGGTTTCCTTCACCGTAACAGCAGGTGATATTTAATTTTGTAAAGTGCACATAACTTTTAGTAGTAGCGTAGTAGGGTGCGTGCCACTGGGATTTGAGCTCGGACCCCTCGACTGAGAGGTCGAATTCTAAGCCTCTGGGCGATCACCGTTTTAAGGCATTAGATAAAGGCAGGCTTATATCAACTAGTGGATATCCAAGGGCTGATAGATAAAAAGGTAGTTCGGCTTAAATAACTCCAGATGACATGGTGGGCATAGTACCTTATTCACGAGCTAAACCGGTCAATACCACTAAAGCTTTTAGTAAGATCTTTCAACACTCTCCGAGCAGGCTTCTGTTATTTTAGGGCTTTCAAAACTTTATTATGAGGCACATCAAAATGAGGATTACTGTTGAATGCTTACTTTAAGTGGAGGAACGTTTTAAATGGAAAATGGATATGGATATATTTAAATGTAATGTATGGATATAATTTAAATGTAACGTTCGTTTAGGAAATATGTAAAGAAATTGCGAAATAATTGTGTATACACTTAATTTGTAAATCTGAGTGATTTGAGATATTTAAAGCTGCTTTAATCCAGTTTTCATTCAAAAAACATATCCATTGGGCAGTGACCTTTTGAAATTTTGCCTGACACAAGTGGGAACTCAACAAACTGGTGATCTACTTCAAAATGATGACAGAAATTAACCAATTCACAGTCCCGTGAGCCACATGTGACTCATACCCATTGTTTAACTGTTGTGTCTATTTACTGGAATGTGAAAGGAGAAAAAAATGGAGCACAAATGACTGAGCACAAAGGACTGCTTTTTCTCATCTTTTCGCTTATTCTTAAGCAAGCACACGTTAGTTCACTTAGGGATAATTCTGTAACACTTAGTGTAATAATAAAATGAATCCTGACGTGTCAACAGAAAAAAGCTTACCATTGAAACTGAGGTATTATATCTTGAAAATAAGATATTAATACGTAGTAAGTATCGGTACTACCACTAAGGTGGTACGTATCAGATATCACGTATCAGAAAAAAGTTTATCATTGAGTAGAAAAGTATTATACGTATCTTGAAAATAAGATATTAATACGTAGTAAGTATCAATACTAACACTAAAGTAGCACGTATCAGATCCAGACGCGGAGCAATTATTTCGAAATTTATTTCTCTATCGAAATTCTTCTGGCGTTGTCTGGCTACTTGGATTATATCCGAAAATTATTTTAGGGTTCAGTTGTAAAGTATTGTGATGGAATTCCAAATTGTTTTCTGTTTCTCTAAGAATTTTTTTTTGTTTTTCACTACGAAGTGTTTTACGTTGTGTTCAGGTTACATTGTAGGTGTATAACAGTATATTATTACAATTGAATAAGATAGTTACCTAGACATGTAAGTTTTACCATATTTCAACATTATTTACCATGTTTTAACATTACCTATAAATAAACGAGCCTCAGCCTTAGAAATGTTGATCAAAATACCGTTAATGTTTTATCAGCTTTCAGCTTTTGCTTTCAAAAGACAAAAAACTTTAAATTCGTCAGCCACGTCCACCCTAGCGAAATATCTTCAGCGTTAACTGAAATTTTGTTTTTAAATCCTTAGAATTTTGTGTCTGTGTTATTTTTAAGTCTCAAATTTAATTAGGACAGGTGTAAAAAAAATACTATATTATGTCCCAAGCTAGCCTAGCTGTTCTAGTACATTTTAGTTCTTGTGAAACAGTTACCTACTACAATGATCACTCAAATGATCAAACATAATTTAAAAACCTCAAATTCTCTATTCAAACAATAATTCTCCATTCAAATCTTGAAAGATACATCCAAGAATGACGCAACAATACTTAGATGGCTAACGTATCCGAATCGACACAGATCCAAACGAGACATTGATGTATACTCGCAATCGGTTCGCAAATTGCTCGTCTCACGCGCGACTATCGGATTTATGTGCGACAATTATTTTTACTGGCAGCGCGACAAATAAAATGGGAGTCGCGTTCTATCGGACGCAAATTGTTTGGTTTTAGATCCAAATCGTTTTTGTCAGTTGAGGCTTGGTTGAAACGAATTGGTTGAACGTTATTTGGGATTGGGTTCAGAAATAAACTGTCGTGTAACGGATGAGTTGATAGAGCGTTGTGTTGTTAGTTATACTCAGTGTCCATTTAGTTGTGTAGTTTAATTATTGATTGTATTTCTAATGCCAGTCTACCCAGTCCTAGTGCCTTTGCATTCATCGGAGTTTTGCTGTCTTTATAGGATTAATGTAAAACCACGATTTTTTTAAGTAAACAGCGCAACGAACAGACAATGTTGTCATCTCGTCAAGCGATAACCTCGACTCAATAAAGTCGTGAGCCGCTTGATTAGCTGCATTAAATATGTATCGCCGGGACCAGAAGCCTGGTCCATAATTCATTGCTTGTCTCCGTTGATCTCCTGTCAATAAGATCAACTGATCTAACTAGCATGCTCCAAAATGACACAAATAAGGTTATACTTACTAATAATCTTTCTCAAGGTCACTTTTTTACGAATAGGTACAGGTCACTTTCTTACGAATATCGTCAACATATTCAAACGATAAACGTCTGTCATTAGTATGTCGTATTTCAGTCTGTCTGATTTCTTTCCATACTAATGGCACACGTTAACCAATACTTTGACGATGGTGTTCATATTCATGGCACTGTAGAAGAAAGAGAACTATAGAAGAAGAGTAAGCTTGACTAAATTAAGACTTGAACCGCTCTATTAAAAAAATTTACATGCATTGACGACACGAGAATTGGTCAAAATATTTAATTGCTTATTTGTTTCATAGAAAGTCATAGGGCCCTATCAATCAAAAGAGCCTTGACTTAGTATACGATATGAGACTTATTTCAGAATATTCAGAGCTCTTTCAAAGTTGATCAATGTCTAGGGACTAATATAAGCCTAAGTCACTCAGCCGAGGTCACCCAGTATATTATGCTTTAAGCGTTGTGTTGTCACGTCAGGCGTCAGCCTCGACTCAATTAAGTCGTGAGCCGCTTGATGACCTGCATTAAATATGCATCACTGAGACAAGAAGCCTGTGTATAATTCATTCTTAGTCTCAAAACTCGTCAAGGGCTAACTAGTTTTGAAGCAAATATTGTCTTTTATACGAAAGTAGGTCTGTCTATCAGTCTGTTACAAAGCATTATATTTATTCCCGGGAAGTGTGAAGAACTGACTGACCACGCTGTCCCTTCGTCAGATCTCGGTTTCAGACGAGGACCTCTGGTTTATAGAAGAGTATTTCGACACTTAGTAATCACAAAACCCGTAAAGCAAATTAATATGTTGACTTAATTGTTTATGTTGAGCTTACCATGAAATTCAATATTAATATAACATTGAACAATTTTGTACAGCAAATGTTACGGATCTTGTATATTCGTAATTCGTACCACAACACAAAACGGCTCAATGCGCATTATATCCGTGTATGGAAGCTCAATATTACCAAATTCTGGGAATAAACTGATCCAACTAATATGATGAAATGTGCTTTACCAAGAGGGATTTACCATACGATCTCGCAATTATAATCAGTTTAAACAAAAGTAAATATTATTACACACATAAAGTAATATTATAAGATTGGGGGTCGAGTCGAGATGACTCCGATTTTAAAGTAAAAAAGGTATTTGGTCCCAAAAAACAGGATTTCGCGGTTCATTAAAAAATCTTAGTGATAAAAAAAAGCCCCCGGAAATTGCTAATGCGCCTGGCCACTAATTCAATTTTTATTTGTGAAGTTTTATGAGCTTTACAAAGGTTAATATCAAAGGAAAACATCGTAAGTAAACCAACATGCCTGAGAGTTCACATAAACGTATTTTCCATGTGAAGTCCACAAACCCGCGGTAGCTCAGCGTGGTGGACTAAGGCCTGCAGCCTTCTCATGGTGAAAGGAGACCCGACCCTGCAGTCATTAATCGATTTTACGCATTTAATATTATTGTAAATCTACTGCTAGGCCACAAGAAGTTATATTCAACTACAAAACAAGCATGATGTTTATATTTGTGAAGGTAACGAAATCCAATAAATTGAATTACCAGTTGGAAGTGTTCGAGAAATTTGATATAGCTCCAGCTTCTCCATTTGTTTTTCTCACGACATCGTTAATTAGAGGATCGACAACACAATACAGAGCTGATGGCAACAACTGACTCGCGAAATATCATCTTATTTGCCCTTAATCCGACGCCGAAACTCAATTTGTTGGATTCATTGAAGGGTGCCGCTGCCGGTTTAAATTTCGAAACGTTATTATGTTTTTATTCTCGGTGACTTCAGTGAATTAGTCTGTAACTCATTAATGATCCACTACTGGGTCGGGTCTCCTCTTAAAATGTGAGGTATGTAGGCGTTCGTCCACCACGCTGACCTGGTTGGTGGACAAATAGGTATCATCTTATTTACCTTTATTTCGATACCGAAACTCAATTTGTTAGAGTCAATATTACACATTTACAAAAAATATACATTTCAGAAGCTAATTACTGAGGTGTAAGTGTAATCTTCATTATTAACGCAATAAACTTCACCTTGCTCAATTGTAATAAAACTGTATCCTACAAATTAGGTTCAATCGTAAACATAAGCAAGTACGATCGCACTGAGTGCCTTAGGAACTGCGACCCTTATCAACAATGTCGACTGAGATTCCGTAATACACAATATCAGTTTGCGTACGCAACATCTGCAATTCAATCTCAACCTTATCTTTTATAAATAAGACTGAACATTCAACTGTAACTTTACGGTCCACGGTAGTGAACCTTCTGAAATTTAGTGTCGCCCTAGCATTAACTTGGTCTATGTTGCTTCGTTTCACTTCTCTCAATTCTAGTTCGGCTTAAGTTTGAAATCTATTTGCTTTAGTTGAGTCATTGTATGGGCAATGATGTGTAGTTTGCTTCGTAGCATAACTTTTAGCTATTTCCCTTAGCGTTATTTTTGTTCTGGGTTTTTGATTTTATGATGTTATCGGTATAACCATCTTAGAATATTTACTGACACCTATATGCCTGAGAGTTCTCAATAATTTTCTGAAAGGCGTGTGAAGTCCATCAACCTACATACGAGTATGACCAGCGTGGTGGTCTAAGGTCTTTCTCACTGTGAAAAGAGACCCGACTCTGCAGTGGTCATCGATGGGTTTAATACTGTTAGTTGAATTATTGTCGTTTCATATCTTATTATTGTCGTAGGTGTGAAGGTATAAAATTTAAAAATAAAAAAGAAGGTACATAAGATATTCAATTTGTAAAGCTGAATCTCTGTTATCTCCCATCGACTGCTGTTCATAATACCATTGACCGTAATTGAATGGTCAGGTATAATGACCACGTAGTAAACGCGACATCACGTATAATCACGTATAATGAAATTATGTTTTTAAACATATATAATCCTGTTAATTTTGAGCATAACCAACCTTGCGAAAAGCTTGCTAATGAGATCTGCTTATACCTCAATACACAGGCTTTAATAATGGAATTAATTGGGCAGAAAAGTAGATTAGCTGGGCGGTGTATAATGTCCAATTCTCACCATCTGCCTTCTTAGCACGCTGACACATTGACGTTGCGGATCTAAAACAGATTTATTAAAACAGAATAAAGAAACAGAAAAGTGAAAAAATTAGAACTCTAAACTCCAGAAAAAATGGATATGTAGGTACTTACCCAAGAATTATAGGAAAATGGCCTATCCGAATGTTTATGACAATCACCTACTCGTACCTATAAAATCTTGAAAAAATTTGCGGTCAGTCTTTTAAAAACTTTAAATAACTATATCAAGCATGTGAATATCAATTTCAATGACTGATAATACTGATTCATGTACATATGTGTTGATCTTCTGAAACAAAAAATCCTAATAAAGCAATCGTATAAGTTGTGTCTATGAAGTTATCCAATGAAGAAATCAGCTTCGAATCGGTATGAAACCCAAGTCAAGTACTTTGCATGGAGCTGATTCACGATGACGAAATGATTCCTCGTATATTACAAATTCAGTTGATAAAAACCCTAGATGCTGCACATTCTTGTCAACAGTATGCATTTAAGCAAGCTGCGCAGTCATTAGACGCATTATCATAATAAAATTCGCTTCATCCACAGTCCGAGCGACTCCGAACCGTTAACGCCCAATATCATCCAATGTTACCATTCATTAATATGATGCCGCAAACTTTGATGAGCCCAACCCTAATGAATTTCAATTACACGAGACCGTAGCTAAAATCTAATAGTAATTATAAAATCTTAACGTAAAATTCTGTTTAAGTTCAATAATTTTATTAGAATTCTTAATTAGTTATTTGGCGAAGATTTTAGATGGTTGATTAATTCGAGCAATATTTATTCGAGCAGACAAAATTTCTTTTATCTAGATAAAACTAAATGACGTCCTTTTTGGCCTAGATGGCCTATAAACATACAGTAGAAAAAAGTAAGTTCTGTTACTTTTCCTTTTTGAATAAGCCTGGAAGAAACATCATAAAGACATCAAAAATCATTCGATGTTTTAAAAGCAACCGATGAAATAGTAACCGATGAAAGTATAATAAAACATTTTCCAGATCTATGAAATATAAATTTAGTAAATCATTATATCATAAATGTGACACTCCCTTCAGGGAACCTCAACAAAGCGTGACGCGATAATTTTATTCATCTGACAATAAATATTTTTGAGGTAATATAGAGCTATTCGTTGTGACAAGTTTTAAAAGACATTATTATTAAATGTACTTTATACTTGATTTTTGGTTCAAAAAATCTTGGATTTGGATTATAATACTAATATAAATATTCTTGACTTTAGCAGCATTTTTTGCATTGGACTTTCAGTCTGAACATCCATTAAAATTCTAAAGTTGTTCTTTTAGTTTGAAAAAACAATTGAAAGTTTAACTTTTTGTCAACTTATTCCGATTCTGTTCCTCCTTTCTCTCAGCCCTTCCTGGTCCGTTTCTGGGCTTAGGCCTCTCCTAATCGTTCTGGGCCCTCTGAATTCATAGGTTTTTTGCTGCTTCAGGTTACTTCACCTTAATCTCCGTTAGCCAGAATAATAAAGCATTACAAAAACCTGTCATCACAAAGATCATCGTGTCAAGTCAAAAGAACTCCGTTTTCTAGAACATTTAATATTTCAAAAACAAGATTTTGGAATATAAATATGAAGTCACCCACCAGATTTCTACCCAATCCCAAATTCCCAAACCACGCATCAATTTGTAACTATCTATTCTATAAAGGGAAGGAAAAACCGCAAGACAAACTGAATGTGACCCAGCGCAATCTATCAACCGTCTCAAAATTGGACGCGGGTGCGCCGATATCAAAATGTAGTTACCATTGTCCCGTTTGATAAAATATGAGCTGTGACATTGACAAATCGGCAAGAAACGTAGCCTGTAAGTCAGTTGTTGTGTAAGACTATACATGGACACCACGCTAACCCTGAAGTCAGCTAATAAAAGCTGTGATAATAAAAGGAGTGTGTGATAAAAGCCGTTTGTTTATAGCCCATTAATGACCCACTGCAGGGTCGGATCTTCTCTCACAATGAGAAGGATATAGGCCGCCGACCACGCTGGCCGGCGTGTTGTTTTCATAGCTGATCAAAGCTGTACTTTGTACATATTCACTCTGTCAAATATTATATTGTGTAAATAGAAAGAATTAACACAATACAATACAAAGACCTAAATTATACCTAAAAACCATATCAAAAAATCTATTTGAGCAACAGTGAGAACCACATCAAAATCCATTGAATACCTAGTTTGGAAGACTTTCAGATACATCAAATCTACTTTGTTTCATACTATGTAGAAATTCGAGTTATATTATATTACTTTTTTTTTGTTTTTAGGACTAACTGCACTTGATATATATACACTCACTACTTTTGCATTGCTCTGCTTTTTACCCTTATTAAAATTATATTTCTCCAAACGAACTGGAAGCCACTGTCACACCCCTGTTTGCAGTTTTTATCATCAGCTATGAAGCAGGCCGTTTTACCAGTCATACAAATGCCACCACCTATCATAGTACTATTGTCCCGTTTATCCCGTCTGACAAAATATGAGCTGTGACGTTGACAAATCGGCTTAGAGCAAGAAACGACGAAGCTCGTAAGTCACTTCCGTTGTACAGGTTTCTTATTGTAAGCCAACTAGTTTACTAGTTCAGAGTTGAAATGTATTGACTGTGTGTATTGTTTGTGCGAGTAATGGTTAAAGTGTAAGTATTTGGTTTTTTGTAATACTATTAGTGATATTAAGAAAATGGGATGGCATTATACATATCATTTGGCACTTGAAGAGACTAATCAGCTTACTTAATATTAAATTTTTATCATAACCCACTAATTGGTGCATAATACCATTATGTTTGCCCTTTAGCCTTTAGATTTAGACTTTAGGTAATATTATACCTATCAAAAAATATTATACCTATGAAAAACGGGATACATTCTTATTGAGAAACAAACAATTTACCTGCGACTTCTCGCATTCAGTTTTGTCATCCACTTTCACTCTTAACAAAATATTGTTTCATTTCATGAGATTTTGCGTCTTTGCCTTTAGATTCAGCAAAAAGATACAACGACGTTTATTTTGTTAAGCTTATAAAATACCCTTCCTCTTTGCTCAAATTATATTTATTTGAAAAGTCATTACAAACAAAAGACTAGAACATCAACTCGGCAATGTTCGGGGTTTTATCTATATTTTCCTTTTGTCCAGAAACATCGAAGTTGGAGTGACAGTCCCCTCCGGGTACTTCAGCCTCCTAGAGTGACGTTACAGTTTTTGTAGCCGCTACCGGGTCTATTATTCTTTCGATATTATTTTGCGTAGAAATGGCTTACGAAAACAGATATTTACTTTCAAAATTTATTAGAAATTAGAAATATTTTATGGTAAACGTTTTGTAATGTGGATATTTAGTACGCAAAAGTTATATGCATTCCTCAAAATAAAACTAGCGTTAAATCTTAGCGAAAATCGTTTAGCAATATTGAGTCAGCTAGATAAATCTTATAAAAACAATTTTTTGTTTGGACATACGACTAAAAATAAGGCAGACACTATTTAGAAAATATGGGCCTGTCGGGAATGTTATACTGCTGCTTAATATGATTAAAAGACTTCTTATTAAATTACAATAACACTCTAATCAATATTATTTTAACACCTCTCAATATTTCTTTTCTAATACCCTGAGGGTTTTATTAAATTACAAGTACCTACACTCTAAACAATATTATTTCAACACCTCTCAATATTTCTTTTCAAATATCCTAAAGTTGTAATCCACTCTGTATCCATTTATCTTCGCGTGTTTGTTCAAAGCTTTGGTGATGTCTTTTATCTTCTGAAAAACCTCCGCCAACGTCAAGTTGGTTACTGTCCTCTTTTCCTCTCGCGGCATTGTTCTATAAATGTTCTTCTGATGAAGGGCCCTTTTTATGTAAGAAGGGACATCTGAAAGGTGTCAAAAGGAAATTAATGGTTTGGTTTGATTTGATGTCTTAAGTTGATAATAGGAATTAAGATTGTGCTTGAGTATATCTTTATTGATATTTTTTGTAATGGTGTTGAATTTATACTAATGAATATGACATGATATTGTAAGATGAACAATATGTAAAAACAAAATATTTTTATTTATTGATTTCAATGGTATTTTAAAACTTTTAAATAGGTATTGGAAATTATCATTGAAAAATAAATTTCAGGTAACGACACCACTGCTAACACTCCTGCACTTAATTTAAAGTTAATTCCAACAGCTCCGTTAGTTTTAGTTTAGATGACTCACGATATATGATCAAATAATAAAAATAAACACAATTAAATACCAAAAAACTAAAAAAAAATTCAGCTGCATAGATCAATGAAAATAATTAATATACTTGGCTAAGTTGACAAATAAATTGTGCAAAACATATCAAATAAATTGTGTATTAGTAATAAGTTTATATATTTTATAATTTATTTGTATTACTAACATTAGTTTTATTTTTTATTTTTTAATTTGCATACCTGAAAAGGTGAATATGGATTGATCAAAATGCCCTGTAAAACCAATAACTAACCCATATTCGTGCAAATAAATGATTTTGATTTTGATTTTGAACTATGTCCGTCCGAGCATCTCCCCATACCTAACAGGAAACACTAAATAGCATACTTCAATACGCAGCCAATGCTGTCAATACACTTCCAGCGAACAGAGAAAGGAAACACATAGTACTAAGTAAAGAAAAGTTCCTTCCCGTCCTGTACACTTGTCCCGTAGTTCCTTACAAATACGATAGCTACTTGAGCAGTACCTTGCGGGCCTGAGTACTGGTACTGCGCCGCGCCGAGAGCGATCAGCCCAAGCGCGAGAGTCGCTAACATCGTCTCAGCGCCGAGCACTGTTTACCCCAGACTCCATTGTTTTCCTAACTGCTGGCGTTTAGACACAGTGTAGTGAACCAGCAGAGGGTAAGGTTTCAGACGAGTCAGTTTTCACAAAATTTTTAAAAATTATAAGAAAATTCTGCTAAATTTGTGTCTACTCGAGCTTCTTCAACAGAAGGAACCCGCCACTCTCCACATTAATTTTCATTCCGATTCGCAAGATTATAAACCACTTAAAGAGCTTCTGACGAGGATTGACGAACGCTATGTATCGACTACAAACCCTACTGACAACGTAATGTCTTTCCTAAAGTATACAAGCACCCATGTAGGCCAATCAACGTACGCCCAGGTACTATCAAGACGACGACAGTGGAGTGAACTAACAGAACATTTTAACAGTAAATTAAGATTTAGTAGTAAAGTGCGTGACTACTTCACCCATAAAAAACCGTTTCTCAAAGGCATATGAAGACATTAGACGGGAACGGTGAACTGCGGCCTTCATCCTTCTCATTGTAAGAGGGAACATTAACGAATAATAGACAGCTAAAACTTCGGCGCACTCTGAAAGATTATGGATTCTCTTTGTCATGGGTGTCATAATCATATACAAGACGAGAACATAAATCCACACCATACCTAAATTTTGCAACGCATAAATCTCTGCTATACCGGGAATTGAACCCAGCTACATTCAGTACAGAAACCACAACGCCACGTACACGCACTGTCATAATAAAGATATAACAGAATTGTTTCTAGAGTGTAGCTGATCTATGCTTCTGTGAGCTAGCACGATGCTTGTAGTACAATTCCTCGCCCGAATTTTTATCAAGCCTTCGCTAAGTTCATCCTATTTTATGCCCTAAGTGTTTAGAATACGGTCTATTTTCCCATGCACCATTTCATTAAATAATGACGACCGTTGCTCACCGTACAACCGGAAGGCGTAAACTTCTTCGATGTACATTTTGTTTGCTTTCCCGTTCTTATGTTTTCGAGTTTGTTTTGTGAATTCCAAATTGATATAGAATTTTATGTTGGCAATACTCGTAATTCTAGAAGAAACGGGTCGAGGTTATACGTTTTGTTGTATGTTTGAAATTTTTATCAGGTCGCTTTTAGGCTAAGGTTTTAGGGACATCTATCTTGTATTTTCCGTGTCCAAAACCTACGATCAATTCGAGAACTGTGATGTTTTGTTGACTAAACTGCTAAAATATAGAACTTTTTTTATCATTTCATCCTAGACATTTCGTCGAAGAATGACGGCCAATACTGTAAAGCAGTTTGAGTTGAGCTCGCGTCTTCCGTTTTGGGTCGGAGGTTTGGTTGCCAGACCTACTTTTTTTGATTTCAGGTGAATTTCTAGTCTTCGTAGTTAAATAAGAAGCCCAAGTATAAGACATCGAGCCAAGTCGTCGACAATTATTAACTTGAATTCCCGCTTGTTACGCTCCTGATGACCTGAGGAAGACAGAAAACCTTTGGATTCAAAGAACACAGGATCGGGCGGAATGGCATCGATTAAGGGCGAGTACATGACCATGCAATATCCATGTACAGCAGTGGATGAAAATGGCTTCAAAGTTGTTATGATATTTTTGTAATAACTGAAACCCACTGCAAGGTCGGGTCTCGTCTCACAAAGAAAAGGATGATGGCCGAATGCGAGTTGGTTTTTAAGTATAAACTCGCAAACTCTTAAGAATAGAGTACTAGGTACGACTTTTATAATCTGAAGAATATCAAACTGGCTAAGAGTATTTATGTGCTGTAACCCATTAATGACCCACTACAGGGTCGGGTCGTGATGAGAGGGATGTAGGCCTTAGTCCACCACGCTGGCCTACAGCGGGTTGGTGGACTTCACATGCCTTTGAGAACTTTTTTTTTGTGAACTCTCAGGCATGCAGGTTTCCTCACGATGTTTTCCTTCACCGTAACAGCAGGTGATATTTAATTTTATAAAGCGCACATAACTTTTTCACAAAGTCATTGGTGCGTGCCACTGGGATTCGAACCCGGACCCCTCGATTCGAGGTGAACTGCATGATGACGTAGACCTAAGGGATGTATAGACAAGCTTGAAGGTGGTGCAAAAAAATTAACTAATAATAACTATTAAAAAATATATTTTAAGAAAAAGAATAAGAAACAAATGGATATGAAACACGACAGAGAATAAGTTGATGGATGTAAAAAAAAAACAACAAAATCACAACAGTAAATAATCACAACTAGTTTCAATAGCATTTGATACGTGTTTTGCCTCAAAATGATGCTCTGCGTCATGATTATGAGGTGATGTGGGCTCTACGACGGTTTGTTTTGAACAAATTTTTGTGTTTTACGCAAAATGTTTTGGCTGAGTTGCAGTTAAAAATAATATAATCGTAGGTACTCCTAAATAGGATTTATATTTAAATTACTTTTTATGGTTTCTGTTTACTTACATTTTTAGCCATGTTCTGCGTGAATTTTTATTCACATCCATCAAATTATTAACTAGGTGTCCTTATTAATTATCCTTTTTCAAATCTTGGTACTAAACATTACATACGGTGTCAAAGTTTGAAATTTCGTTACTAACTTCGCGTCCTCCTAACTAATTTACGTAACGCCTTACAAGTTCATGTGTAAATTAATATGCAGTTTAACATATCCACAGTAATTAAGGTTTACACAATATAATATACCCACCGGAATCCAATTATTTCCTTGTTCAGTAGTAAAGTATCTTGTTTATCCTTCCTTACTTTAATCATCGTTTGTCCACTGCTAGACATAATAATTATGGCTCTCCCAAGGCGAGCTCGGTCTTTACCTCCGTAGGTCTTGATTCATCGTCTCATACTAACAGAACTATGAATCAATGCGTAAGTTAAGACGGGATTTGATGTCAGTGAACAGTAATTAATTAGTATTATTAATGATCACTTCAACAAAACCATTAAAATCATCAAACCTAATGGTAGCCTTAAGAATATTAATTAAGGTATAAACTAACTCACCAGACTTCGCTGATTGAAATATAAGAATTAAAAAAATTAAATCCTCAATCAATCCAACTCAATCCCTACTATCCGACATTTTCTACCCATAAGCAAGTGTAGGAAGTATGCTCAAGATACGCAAGTAAATAAAGCAGAAAATTTCACAGCATCATAGAACATGCCGGTAGCGTAACTGAATGATTCATCGTCGCATACTAACAGCACAATGAATCAATAAGTTCAATGAGTATCGACGACGGAGCTTGATGTATGCGAGCGTGAGTGCGGTCAGTGGACATGGACAGTCGATTAATGACGTCATGAATATCAAGCCTAGATGATGACATGTAATAGGATTTGCTTGAAGCTTGATGACTTGCTTCAGTCATGAATCTTTAAGCAATCATTTCATCAGATTTCTTTTCCCAAATGCAATGCCTATATTGTTTAACCTAAATTTTTATTAAATCCCCTAAACAGACATGCTGGAAATAAATTTGATATATTTTTTGTGTAAATTAACATATCTACAGTATATATTGGTCTCTAGTTAAAAACTCTACTTAAAAAAAATACAGACAAAAGCTATAACTCGACGAATGTCCGACTTTATTCAATAATTTTAGTACAAAATATACTCGGTACTTCGTACTCATAGTTCAAAGGGACCCAAAAAAGTCCCGAAGAAATTCAGAGAACACACGGGAAGACTAAACAATAAGCGTTGCCATAAAGAAAATGTTCCCAACAGCTTGCGTGACCTTGAGCCTTATTACAAGCGCCTAAGGTTCATAATGACATGGGCTCGTGTACTTCGTTTTTGACAGAGGGCGTGCAAGTAACAGGACCGTAAACTTGTCACATACAACCCTCGTAAATATTGCATGGGTTTCTATGGGCTAAGGGTGGAACACACTGCTTATGTATTTGGTTAAATTCTTTAGGGTTCTGTAACCTAAAAAGCCGTAACGTGAACCGTTAATCTGCTTTCTTTGTTTTGTAGTGAATAGCGGTGATAGCCCAGTGGCTTAGAATTCGACCTCAAATCGAGGGGTCCCGGTTCGAATCCCAGTGCCAATGACTTTGTAAAAAAGTTATATGCGCTTTATTAAATTAAATATTTAATGCTGATACGGTGAAGGAAAACATCTTGAGGAAACCTGCATGCCTGAGAGTTCACAAAAAAAAAATGTTCTCAAAGGTATGTGAAGTCCACCAACCCACAGTAGGCCAGCGTGGTGGACTAACTTCTGCACAACGCAAGTAGCCACTTAAAATTAATAAAATTATAAGGCTGTTAGTTGTTTATTTTATAATGATGACCTCAATGTGTTCATGCCTTTACAATATTTGTTATGTATTACTCGTATGTACTCAAACGTTCACCGACTTTAGGCTCTAGGCTATTATGTATTTACTTTCGTCTTAGCAAATCTAGGTTACAAATCAAATCAGCGTTTACTTGGAAACAAAACATAAAATAAGATATAACAGATTATTGAGACAAGTAGGTAGGTACTTTGACGTGACTTCGCTCGCAACACAGTCCAAACATTTTCATTTACAGCCAGTTTCAAAGACATTCGTGCGCGCCACCGGGGTTTGAACACGGACCCCTCAATTCGAGGTTAAATTCTAAGCCACTGGGCTATCACCGCGTTTTAGACACTAAGTAGGTAGAAACCTTAAAATCATTGAAGCGACGACTCTTAAGAATTCACTAGACAGAGCCAAGGAGAGCTACTAAAAATTGAAGTAACTTCATAGCAATAAAGTTGGAAGTCAACAGACCTTATAAAGAAACCGTCCGCGGGAGGAACTTTCTCTTTGTTCTATAACTGTAAACAATCTCAGGTATAGCACGGGAAGCGCATGTTAGACCGTCAACTGTGATTTGAAGAGAGATATTAGACAGAATTTGAAGATAGCTATAACAACTACTTAAGACATATTTCGAAGGGAGTCAAACCATTGTGGTCCACTCTTAGAGGAACAGTGCCCTGAGTATGAACACTGTCAGTAACCCATTAATGACCCACTACAGGGTCGGGTCTCCTCTCACAATGAGAAGGATGTAGGCCTTAGTCCACCACGCTGGCCTAGTGCGGGTTAGTTGGTGGAGTATGAACACTATTCACGTGAATATTCACGTGTTCAAAATGCTATTGTTATATGTGGTTTCTGAATAAACACAGAATATAGAGGAACAAGCGGTGATAGCCCAGTGGCTTAGAATTCGACCTCGAATCGAGGGGTCCGGGTTCGAATCCCAGTGGCACGCACCAATGACTTTGTAAGAAAGTTATGTGCGCTTTATAAAATTAAATATCACCTGCTGTTACGGTGAAGGAAAACATCGTGAGGAAACCTACATGCCTGAGAGTTCAAAAAAAAATGTTCTCAAAGGCATGTGAAGTCCACCAACCCGCATTAGGCCAGCGTGGTGGACTAAGGCCTACATCCCTCTCATTGTGAGAGGAGACCCGACCCTATAGTGGATCATTAATGGGTTACTGACAATAGAGGAACAAAAAACGCTTCATCAACAGATTACCACTGAATCCACTCTCAGAACGAAAATTATTTACTTTAAATCTCACTATGCAGTTGAATATCAGTTCAGCTTCGTAACACTGAAGTCATCGTCATCTATACGCTGGATCCATTTAAATAATAAGTTATCAGTTTCTCTCTAGCCTCTAATAGTAAGACCATGGCTATCCACATTTTTCAATTTCTAGTCCCGTATTGTAATCACTTCGGAACTTTTCATAATTAAAAATAGTTTGTTGAAAGAACAATGGACGGACCGTGCATTTTTCTTATAAAACTTGTTGAAGACAGCGGAGGTATTAAAGAGTATTCTGTTCAAAGAGGTAAACTGAAGTTGAATGGAGAAAAACTATAATGTTATCACGTATTACTGGATAAATGGATGCTGCTTCTAATTAATTAGTTTAAGTTATATGATCCATTGAAATATCTTCTCAGATTCATCATAAGTCTTATATTTATCACAACGCTAGTATAGAATCATCAACTCGAAAAAGTAAAGCAACGTCGGGCGCAGTCAGTACCTGGATGGGTGACCACTTGTGGCGAATTAAATTCGCGCTTCCGTTATTCGCAGGGAACGTTCAGTTACCGTTCCCGGTTGTTACCGATAATAGCAGTCGTTAGACCTTATCGGAGGCCCTATGGGCTTGAAAACATCCGACAAGGGTAGGCCACTAGCCCGTTTCTCCACCAATCCGCATTGGCTAACGGTGCTCAGTGTGAGTCCTTGATAAATAGTTACACGCACTCACACATAGTACCGCGTGCCAAGATGATTTTAAGCGTCTATATTTTATTCTTATCAATAGTTTGAGTAAAGCGTCTATATTTTATTCTCATTCAGTTTGTTCTCGAAAAGAGGAATAATATAACGAATTAAAGAGTACGAGAAGTAAAATGTTTACAATATATTTTTGTAATTTTATCATTTAAAAAAAAAACCACAAGAGAAATTTTCCAAATGAGAAAGTATGGTACAAACGAATGGGCACTAAAACTGAAAAATCACGGAAACCTCCTAAATAAATTACGCTTCCATCTCGGTTACGGTCAAGCTGAGGCAATAACTTGGAGCAAAAAGGGTTATAAAATGGAATTTTTGTCCAATCTCAGCGCAGAGCAGCGTGCAGTGTGCACCGACATAAGTCGCGTCGTGAAGCCGTAACTCGAACCACTTCTGTGTTATTGCATCGTGTTAGAATTTCATATCTACCTAGTTGTGGCTAAGAAATCGGCATCTTACTCGAGAGGGCTGGGTTCGAATACCATGAACACGTCATCGAGTTTCTTAAAAGTTCTGTTCGGTTTATAACATTAAATATCACCTGCTGTGATGGTGAAGGGACACGTCGTGAGGAAACCTTCATGTCTGAGACTTCACAAAAAAAGGTCTCAAAGGCATGTGAAGTCTACCCACCCGCACTAGGCCAGCGTGGCTAAGGCCTACATCCCTCTCATTGTGAGAGGAGATCCGACCCTGTAGTGGGTCAGTAATGTGTTAAAGACCTTTGGAGTAATAAGTGTCGTATTTAATTGAATAAGAAAATGCTTTCTTTTCGAAATGCAATTAGATTTGAACAGACTTACATACATACGAGTACCTACAAACAAATTCTTACCCACTTGGCTATCACCGCTTTTATTTCATTACTCCCATTACAAAAATGTAATATTCCATTAAGTTTTCTACAAATTCGCAATTCCAGCGAACGCAAAGCGGGCCCCAGAAGATGGATCATGATGAATGGATTGATTGCCGATCAATAAACGGAAGCTGCGAGCGATACAAATTAAAGAGAAACTGGGAAATGCATTAAGAAACGCCACTGAGATCTCAGACTTGAGCTTAGGGGTTTGAATGGACCAGGATTACGAAACTAGTTAAAAGAAGAAAGTGTTGGGAATAGCGTGAAAATAGAAAAAGCTTTTCCTTGCTATTTATAAAGGAAAAAAGAAAATAACGCTTTAGGTTAGGAATGCAGTGAAGAAGGTTTAAAATTGCAATACGACACAACCGACCGACTAAGCAACGCGTCAAAATTCAAACTTTGACATTCGACAAATGAACGCAATGTCGATGTCGTACGACAAACTTGATGCGAGTGAAGATTTTTCGTGAGCGATTTTTTCGAGGCAATTGGACAAGGGGCAAGCCTATGAGAAACAACAAAATGTTCATTTAATATAACGACATTCTAAGATAAAACGCCTCCATAGCTAGTAATTACGGTGGCTGTCTTGTTTACACTGGCTTGCATAAATCTACTCAGTTATTTATGTCCTTAGCATTCCGTAGCACCTCCCGGGGTTAGTTACTTCAAGGTATTTGAAAAGGATAGCAATTGTAAAGGAAATACCGCAACGATTCCTAGAATAATAGTAACAATGATTAAGGGAATAAAATGCCGAAAAATGTTACAACTAATTGAATACTGAGCAGCTTTTGCTAGCCCAAAGATAAGGTCTAGCTTAAAGATAAGCCAAATTTTGGTTTGTCCAAATCTATTCTCTATTAAGGGTTTTAGGAAAAAGTAAACTACTGTACCTATTTACATTTGAAGGACAAAATTCCTGTGAAAATCGGAAACCCGCAAAGGTCAGCAAACATTCATAGCCGCAAACAATTTTCCTTTCCGGAAATTGGACCGGCGACCCTTAACGAAATAGTTTTGCAAGCTAGATGGAATCGTTTCTATGAAATAACAACACTGGATTATTTTTCACCAATTTGACTTACGACCAGTCTGGTCTGACGTTTGAGAAAAGATAGACATTCAATGCCTCGAGTATGGACACCGTAAAGTATTCGTATAGTTAACGTGTGCCATTAGTATGGAAAGATGTCGGACACACTGACTTATTATGACATAGGTACTCATAACTGACGTTTACCGGACGAATGCTTTGCTCACGGCCCTGTTTATAATATTTTGTTGTAGGTATTATGATATCCACCGTTAAAGCAAATTGCAAAAAAATAACACAGATTAGGATAGATGACCCAAGCTCGACAAATAAGTTAGAACATCTGAGCTTTCGCCTCAACTCGCGTTAACGTGCCCTCCAAATCATTATAATTTGCCACTAGCGGTCACCCATCCAGATACTGACTGACAGCGGGGCTGTGCGCGCTTCAGTGGGGTTATGCGCTTCATAACACTCAAAACACAAATAAATAAAGCTAAATCAGGACATATAAAAGCAAAATAAGAAGGATTTACATACTGTTAAAGCATTTTAGGTTATATATGTAAAACCTAAAACAAAACAAAAGAAAGGTGAGGTAACAAATCTACTGGCTAATCTCCGATTTAAAACCAAGGGCTTCCTTTCACAATTACGGATCTTATGGGCTTGTTTCAACATCTGCGATTATAGATAGGTACGGCACCTGGGCGACCGAGCTTCACTCGGATAAATATACGGTAAACAAAGCAATCTTAAAATAAGGCATGACGCCAAATAATCATATTCGAGAAATTAAAAAAAAATCATCTCTAGCTTTCATTTGCTATACTTTACTGCACAGGTCAATAACCTTGGTGGGGTAGATTTGTTGTGTGAAAATATGGTGAAAATGACAATTTCCAGACATGAAGCCTATCTAGATCAATTTTCCCCCTTAAACCGCTACCGTGCAAGTTTTATCGAAATCTATCAAGTAAATTTGGCTGTTAGAAAACGAGCTTTTTTGTCGCAGGGATACAGGATAATTCTCGTGAATAAAAAAAGGACAAAGACATAACAAAAAGAAAAGGACAAATATATAATATTGGTTAGTTTTAGGTCTTACAAAGCATTTGATCGATCCATATTAATCTTTTCAGGTATGCAAATTCTTACAATGAAATTGTAAAAAAACAATCTTTGATCTGTCAAAATTTATAAAAAAAGAAGAAAAAAAAAAAGAAATGACTATTCATTTTTAAAGAAGAAAATACTTTGCGTATGTGTTGCATTTTTCTTGTACTGTGTTATGTGACGAAATAATTGTATATTTTATCGCTTGATACATAGTAGTGAGACAACTAAGTTCTACTGCCCGAAGGTTAATGAGGGTTGAATGGAGCAGGCATCCCTTGATCAGTATCCACCCGGACGGAGCACCCCTATTAGCTAAGGATTTGGTTAAAACGCCGTTTTGAGATAAAGAAGATAATGTATTCAAATGTAATTATAAAAATTATATCAGGGTTAAATGAGGTCAAATTAAGTGACGATTAAAGTAAGTTACTTTACAGTCTGTTAGAAGCAAGAAATTAACGAATAGGTTGTTGGTTCAAATACAAACACTTTTTACTTTAACAGGTGTTAGAGCCATAGCAGCTCCTCCGGGGAGGTACTTTAATACTACCTCTACAAGAAACATCTACAAATAAAGTTGGTTCTTATCTATATTACGGGTTTACGAAAAATAAACTACTGTACCTATTTAAATTTGAAGGACACAATTCCTATGAAAATTGGAATCGGAATCGGAAATTGAGTTTCCGAAATTTACTTTAAAAAATCTTATGAAACAGTACGATTGGTTTAATAGAGTGCTGGTAGTTTTTTTCCGTCCGCTTTTTTCTCCTAGTCTATGTTTTGACTGAGGGGCGATCAAAGCGGACGTTTGTATAATGTTAAATGTATGACGTTCATTAAGTGTGCACAAATTATACCTAATAATGAATTAAAAGCTTTTGAATTTGAATTTGAAATCAAAGTTTATCGATGTTTTTTGAAGGACCCGGTAAAATTATATATTATTGTGTTTGTAAGAACCTTTGGGTAATCTCACAATTCTCACATAATTACGCTCTACAATGTAGAGCGTAGTAGAGCGTGTAGAGTCTACACTATACTGTTGGTCAAACCAATAAATGTTACGCCTCCGCATCAATTGCTTCCATAAATACATATGAATTAACTACCCATCTCATCCTACACTTCCCAAAGATACAAAGCAGTCAATTTATCGACATACTCGTAAGAGACAATATTTAGTTCGCGAGCAAACGGCAATCTGAGTGGGATGGCAGCTCGCAGCAACGGCCCGCGATCCGTCAGTGTCAGACCTCTTATTTATCACCGAGCAACATTACTGAGATATTCGCAAGCAAATTTTATCGCGAACTATTGCCACGTGCGGCACGGTAGGGTCCAGTTTCGTCTGGGATTTCTTATCCATTTGATAAGGTAGCTCTTTGCGCGTAATATTTTTTATGCATTCATACAGCGAGACGTTTGTTGATTTGTTTGGAAGTCCTGGATTGGATGTTTTGTTGGTTGATTCTATCCTCATTTTTCGATGTCGTATCGAGTCTGACTATTTACGAGTTTGTGTGTGTGTTGTTGCAATCTGAAACTCCTGAAATTTAAACGTATGGGTTTGAATTGATTAGAATTTCACGCTACTCATGGGAGAAAATATACTTACATACTAAATGTAAGTGTGTATAACGCACACACATAGTAAACATAAATTATACAAATAAGGGAGAGTGCAGACGCCTAAAAAACTTAAAATGTGATGTTATGACCCCAGTCACTTTAAGTTAATTGTCTCTCTTGCATAACAAGTAATCCTCCTTCAAAAATTTTTGCCATAAATTTACTACTTAGTTACCTATTGATCTAAATAATTTGTAACAACTCTATACCTATATTTGTGCAAATAAACGTTTTTTCTTTGTCTTTGTCTATTAGTGTACTGTTTTTCTGTGTATCTCATTGTAAGTGAAACTGTTGTTTTTTATGAGAAAAAAAATTATTATAACCCATAATTATAATCAGACGTTTAGTATATTTAACTTAGAAAACTAAAACGGTGGGTACGAATTATCGGAGTTATTGTATGTTTTTACCCGTGATTGTAGGAAATTTAAACGAAAACATAGCTCACCAATGTTTTCGGGATTGGTTATTTCTACGTAATTGTCATTTGAACAGGTCACGACTTGCGTTACAGATAATAATTGATAATGTACAACTTATCAAATACCTTTTTTATTCTTATTTATTACTAGCTTTTTGCATGCGGATACGTTTGCGCGTCTTTCCATTACAACGCCAGAACGCAGGAAACTGCTCGCGTATATAATAAAATTGTGATGCTGTTTTTCAATCTGTTATTACAATACATACACCAATTTTGCACACTGAAGTATCATGTATGTACAGCGGAGATTAGGAATTGCGTGGCGTTACTCCCGCATTTTTAACCCTCTCCACAGTCTAAATTTAACACAGAACTTCCTTCAATGGGTTAGGTTAGGTTATTTTTTTCCCCCGAGTGAAGCGATTCTGCATTCCATTCTTAAGGCAGAGTACTTTTTAAATAATAAATAATAACTTAATGTTTGCTTCAATGTGCTCCACCTGTTACATAATATATTTATTTCTAGCAACCTCGAAAATTATCACATTAATTGTGACAGACAGTACAGTCATACAGGGTAAAAACGGTTTTTCCTGTTTGTAAAACCCCGAATTTGTGTCGCTCCTGCGATAAAAACTATACATATAATTATGATAGGTATATAAGATTAATAAATATAAAACAGTGCTTAAAATTTATTCATTTGGAACGTAGTCTTTTTAGAGACCTGTAACGAGTGAATCTGTGAGTGTTTAATTTTAATTTTTTTTTTAAATATTTGCATTGTATTAGATGAGCAGGCTTTGCTCTGCCAAATAAAGAAGATTCAAATAACTTTTAAAGTCGAACTCAAGCCTTTCAAGTGTTTCCATATAAAAATAATCAACTAATCACTATTTTAAAATCAAAGATTATAATGATATGCATGAGTGTACTATACATGTCATGTCATGTCAGTAACCCATTAATGACCCACTACAGGGTCGAGTCTCCTCTCACAATGAGAAGGATGTAGGCCGCCGTCCACCACGCTGGCCTACTGGGGGTTGGTGGACTTCACATGCCTTTGAGAACTTTTTTTTTCTGAACTCTCAGGCATGCAGGTTTCCTCACGATGTTTTCCTTCACCGTAACAGCAGGTGATATTTAATTTTATAATATATATTATACATATATACCATGATTTAAAAAAAATATTAGTCTCGTAAAATATACTTTATATTTAACTAGACTTTGCCCGTGGCTTCACCCGCGTAGGTTTTAGATCCTGTATGTTAATCGAGGTTATAAACTACGTGCACACCTAATTTCATTCAATCCGCCTTCTGTCGCAGTCGGGTAAAGAAGGGAAAAAGAGTAACAAATATCCATCCATCCTCACAAACTCACATTTATAATAGTAGTAGGATTGTATTGCAGTATTTTCATATATTTTGCGTGCTACCTAAAAAGTAGAGCACAAGGCCAATCCAAAAGCATTTTCCCAGTCAGCTCTGTCTGGGTGATGTCAAAAATTTAGGAAGGCTCATGTAGTAATATTATGTGGACAAAAAAGTAATGCTCTACTAAATTTTTAATTCATTTCAGGAACCATGATCGTCCTCCTGTTGATGCTGCCAGCGTTCGTAGCTGCAAAGATTCAGATAGGCATCACTCCGGGGACCGACACCAGCCAAGCATCGGTGCAGTTCTATGGTTCAGCCACGTGGCCTATCACCGAGACAGACCAGCAAGCCTTCCACATAACAAACGCCGACGTCCAAAGTGCACGCAAAATAATGCTTGTCAAGAAACCGAAGGAAGTATTCATCCGCCAAGACCAACACCATGAAGGCGTCAAAGTGACTATGAAACCGACGAGTGCGGGCGTCGTCGATTTCAGTCTAATACCAGTGGAGATAGCTTCGAAACAGATCCGAAACATAGCGTTGATGCCGACTGCCTTCAAGATGGATTTCAAGGAAGATGTCAATGAAATCATCAGAATAAAGTGGTCGTCTTGTCCAGAGCTGGGCGGATTGGATACGATCGCTGTAGCCGTCGGGAAGTTTTCTCTTACGTCGCACTGGGGAAAGGAGGAGTACCGACCGATGACGAGGACTATATCGGTGGATTCCGACGAGCTAATACATCTATCGCCCGGCCAGAATGTGACCGGAGTCCTTAAGGCTATGAAAATGTCTATAAAAGTTCGGGTCGATTACGAAGCGAGTCTTGCCGGGAATGTCTGTGTACTTTACAAGTGGCTGCTGACCTTGATCCCCGACGAGAGATGTTACGATGTCTCGGAGTACCTGACTGGTGCGATGGTGCCTCGTGCTTTACAGGCCACTGAAACAATTACCGTGGTATATTATTACGGGGCCAAAGTTGAATTAAAAGAAGGTCCTGGTTTCTCACAGCCATATCAAAATACAGAGACAAAGTATATACAGCCATTTCCGGTTTCTCAGAGAGGAACCAAGAACAATTATATAAATCAATTTTCTGAATCTTAGAGAAGAAACTATTTCAACAAAAACTATATTGATTTATTATAATCGTCTAACAATGTTCGGTGTCACGGCATACAATTTTTTTTACTACCAATGTAATATTTCTTTACTAATTATAAATGCGAAAGTTTGTGAGAATAGATGTATTGTTACTATTTCATTCAAAAATTACTGATCACAAGAAAGTCGGATGGATTTATTGTAATTCATTATTTTCATATTTCTGTGTTCTGAGCATTACATTATATTATACGTGTCTAACATTACGCGTGAATTTACTTGATTTATGTGTTTCATCACTAGGCTATTAAAAATATTAATAACAGAGATTGCCTTATTTTAGAAAATTTCCAGTTATATTATTTACCTCTTGAACAAATTCTTAAGTTCACGCAAACAAAGTCACTGGCATAAACTAGTAATCGAATATAGAATAGTCTATTTTAAGGTACTTACCTAAATTTTATTTTCTACTTGAACTTAATAAATAATTACTACTTAGATATTAATTTTGAAAAATATAGATTGATTTATCAACCTATAGTTGCAAATAAGCTAATTCTGGAAAACATGGATTAGTAGTAGTATATAGATATATTAGTAGTTGTCTTGCGTAGGTTATTAAAGATTGTATTGAGTTATATTTTCATCAAGTGCGCTACATGTTTTACTTATACTAACCAACCAAAAGTGTTTGAGAAGCTATAGATTTCATTAAAACAAACGATCTTGCTCATCTTTTCCTGTACCGGTTAGTCGTATGCCCGCCCACTCGCTCGATTTTGGCTCATGAATATTCGTTCCGACGATGTCTCCGCCTAATTTTGCTAATAAAACAAGTCATATTAAATTCAACATGATTAGCGCAATTCTATTTTGTTATGAACAATAATTGACTGCTAGAGGCGTTCAGCGGTGATAGCCCAGTGGCTTAGAATTCGACCTCGAATCGAGGGACCCGGGTTCGAATCCCAGTGGCACGCACCAATGACTTGGTAATAAAAGTTATGTGCGATTTATGAAATTAAATATCACCTGCTGTTACGGTGAAGGAAAACATCGTGAGGAAACCTGCATGCCTGAGAGTTCACAAAAAAAAAATGTTCTCAAAGGCATGCGAAGTCCACTCTCAAGTCTCTTTGATGTGCAGTTGCGTGCTCATAAATATTCGTGGGAATAATTCCTTCGCAGAATATAACCCACGAGCGTACTGATTCATGAATACCAGCATACCATAGCCTATTTAGCCTTCACAAAGGTTTCGTCTAGATCTAAAATTGGAACACTACTTCGAAGAGATAGCAAGTGTATGCTTTCATCTAAGAAGGAAAATCCTAAAGGTGGTTGTGTGTATAACAGGCATAATTTCTGCGTCGTCATTTTTAGTTTAAATTAATTTATAATTAATCATAAATTAATTTAAAACGCAATTGAACTGAATACAACTAACGCCCAAGTACATAATGAAATCCCCAACAAAAAATTTTGGTGTTGGTTATACAATTTATAAACTGGTCTATCAATGACAAGAGAGTGTAGGAGAGGAATGTTTTGAAAGGTATAAGAAATGTGTATTTTACCATGCCAAAGGGCAAGGAATCCTGGGTTCATTTCCCGATATAGAAGAGACTCATCCAGATGAATATAAAATTTAGAGACGACTGGTTCGAGTGTGCATTGTGTGTGTCATATTGTGTGTGTCATAGAAATCATGATACCTACATATAATCCTAATGGTATAAAAGCCAGCTACCGGCTCTCGCAATCAATTTCATCCCAGCCAATAATGTGTAGAATGCTTAAGAGAGATAAAACTAAAGCCGGTTGGTGATCGTCAGCAGTGGCTTCATGGGTTGAGCAACTAGCATCTGTACGAGTAATTGGCCGGAAGGAAATGTTTGATGAAAAATACGCCTGGCTCAGGGACCATAATGTAGGACTATGAATGTGAATAATCATTTAGAAAAACTAGAGATTTTTGTAATACTTAATACATTATCACAGCCCACCGAGCATTTCCATCTCCATGTAGTTTTGTATTGGGTAGCAGACCAGATCCGCCTCTTCGATGTGCAGTTGCGTGCTCATAAATATTCCTGGGGATAATTCCTTCGCAGAATATTGCTCCGCCGAGCGTAGTAACTCTTGTTTGCATGCCCATATGATATTCAAACGTTGGTTCGCTGTTTCATATTTGACAATCTCAGTGGCGCAGTAACTGTTGGTCCTGGGTTCGATTCTCAGCGAAGCAGGGACGACATATTTACGATATGACAAACAAAGAACTTCTACTACTACCACTACTACTACTACTGATACTGCTACTACTACTACTACTGCTGCTGCTGCTGCTACTACTACTATGACTATTACTACTACTACTACTACTAGTAGTAGTAGTAGTAGTAGTAGTAGTAGTAGTAGTAGTAGTAGTCTACTATCGAACCACGGCCGCCCCACAAGCATGATCACCTCGCCCGGCGGGAGATCTCCCTTTAGCAAATCCTTCTCATTTCTTTCTATATCTATGTTTGTTAAAGAATATCTATATGATTGATATTTAAGTTATATCTTGAGAACTTTTCCAATACACGCTCACTAACTCCGCAAAATCGACCAAAGCATTGCCGTTCCAATATTTGATTAATCATAGATCGTTTCATAAATGTTTATGTGACGTCCTCGATTTCATTGCTTTTAGCCTTAATAAATACGGAGAAAGTTACACACTTATCTACCGAATGTCGGAACTAGGTAAACACATAAAAAGCCCATTAAGCCTCCTTTGATGTATGATAAATAATGTAATAAATAACATATTAGCTACTGCGAAAAACATGTCACTTGTATTTGAGTGGCCATATTTTTTCCGATTTACCAATGAAATGTTTGGTTACCTAGTATCGATACATATAGCTTATGTCTACATAAGCTATCTATATGTATAGATCGAGTACTTAATAGTACTAATAAAGTACTATAAGGTAGGTACTATTATTATAAACGCTGAGAACAGAGTTTAGTTTGAGACGAAAATCTGCTTACCTACCATTACCTACTTACTTACCTACTTATCTATCTACCTATATTTGGCTGAACCAAAGATATTATTTTCATTTCCTTCTCTGATCGTTAGAAGAAATGGACATCGTTACACATTGAAGATAGCACACTGCGACATCCATGAGGATATGGTAACCATGAGGTAATGTGGCATTATGTATGCTTACTACTTTTAGTACCTAGTCGTCTAGTAGAAGTTAATAGTACGGTAACATTCACGTTAGTATGGAATACTGTTATGGTGATTCAGTATCATCGACACACTTTTCTTTTCTTTCTAACCGTCTACTTTTTAGATACTGTTTTAATTGAACAACGTTTGTTTTTTATGTTTTCGTGTGATTTTTCACATTTCAGTTTTTTATAATTCTTTCGTTACCTATATTTTTTCATTCTCTTGTTACTTGATTGCTCTTTCTTCCAAAGGTTTAAGTGGTAGAGCCGTTGGACGCCTTAAAATTCAGTTTTTATGCACCTACATATATTATTTTTAAAGTCTAACACTGCGGAAAAACTTGATACACACTGAAAACAAAACGTTCCAAACATCGTATAGCGCAGGCCTTTTCCTCTTTAACGTATTCATCCCTATCTTTATAAGTGCAGACTGGTATCAGTACTTACCGCTACGCGATTTTTTCTCGCAAAATAACAATGAGAATGATCGCAAACATCGCACAATGCAGCAGGAAGGAAGCGAGGCAAACATCCGAGACGGCGATGTAATTTTTCGAGAACATTCCATTCGGTATCAATAGGGAGACATCCGCTGCGGATGTTTCATATAAACCCTGCCTTTGTTACGGTTATTGCTATAAAATAGATTTTAAAGGCAATTTTAAGTTTATTGTTAACATCTCGCATGCTCAAGGATTTGTCTACTAAATCTTGATTAAAATTTTAATTCGGTTTCTAAATATGGCTCTAAATTTTATTCTATTTATAAGTAGATATTAACTATATCGGCTAAATCGACTAGCTATATCAATTCCTGTCACCAGCAGCCCGTAAAGACCGGGCTAGTAATAATATTGATTGATTGCCTCCCTATCAACCTCATATATTACACCGTGTCGTACGTACGTTGCCACAGAGAACGCCTGGATAAATGTGTTTATTGAAACACAAATATTTTATTGCTGTTACGTTATAAGTAGGCGCTTTCCGCTTAACAGCTAAATGGATAAGTATAATTTTAGTAAAAATTTTAAGCGTAACTTTACGGCAATTAAATCCTTACAAACTAAAACCTTCTGAAATAAAACCATTGGCAGTAGCAACAACTACGCTGCAGTTAAAAATCATACTATTTAAATAACCTAAGAGCCAAATAAATACGCTACCTAATATGATAAAATATACTCACTAGTGCGATTGCGAGTGCGATCTTAGCAAATATTCATAAAACGCAGTGCAACTAAATTATGCGCAGAATATTCTTAAGTAATTACATTCGAAATGTACGCATAACTCCTCTGCAGGTGTAGACAAATAGGAATGTTTCTATAAGTTTCTATAATGTTTCTAAAAATATAAGAGGTATAAAGTTGTTTGATCAATCAAGGTTTAAGGTAGGCTAACATAATATAATAATAATAAAAAGCCAAATAAGAAGCCAAACTATATAATATAGAAAAAGGAAGAATACATAACGGCATATAACAGATAAATAAAATAAAAAACACTTTAGCTGCTAGATCGGCATTCACGCCCGATTCTATTACTTTCACTGACATTTGAAATGGGGGTGACAGAATGAGCTCAAACCACATAGCCGTTCTATTTACTTCCTATGTTTATGGTACAGCTATGAAGTATACCGCAGTATGGTTTTCGACCTAGAAATCACAATCACGTGTATAAAGTTAATCCTAAAACTGATTTTCTTCAAGTCCGCTACAAAGCACTTAGTCGGGAAAATTGAAACTCCACTGACCTCAAAAGTCTTTGAGATAAATTAGTCCAAACTTTCATAAGACACATAAATGTTTTACAAAACGTCTTAGACAGAGTCTGGTCCAATGTTACCGAAAATAGCCTCAAGAAAAGACCAGTCTACCGTGAAAATGAAAACAGAAGCATACAAGCAAAGTCTTTTATTTTACGAAAGACTTTTACTAACTTAACCGTATTGTCTGAAATGCGAAGTTTATTTTAGCTCAAATAATTCTAACCAGAATTGGCTCCGACCGCTTTCAATCGACTCCTGTTTTGCTTCAACCTTTGCTGTGTTTTCTTAAAAATTATTTTGTCAAAACAATTACTCAGTAGGTATATCATTTTTACTCATACGAAATATTATAAATTAAATAAGCAAACGCCTGACCGAACTCTCATAGCAACTAAACTAAATAACATACGTTATGGTAAATGCGTCGCGTTAGGAGGAAAATAACATACGTTATGGTAAATGCGTCGCGTTAGGAGGAAAAAAACAGTATATTCGTGAGCTGCTGTGACCTCTCACTTAGATGAATAGAAACGTTAACAAAAGCCTTATTTTGATTTTTCGTAACAGAAAATTTCCTACTATAAATGATGAATGATGAATAATTTAATTCATTAGACGAAATTGAACATCTGATTCTATAACCAAGGTCCATCCTTGAAAATAATTCCATTACATACTTTAGAATATTATAACGCCTGAGAGCAGTGCTTATACCTAACACACTAATGTAATAAAGCTTTTATTTTCAAAGTAAGATAATATTACACTTAGTACTCAGGGCCTGATCCAAGGGGCAATTGCGCAGGGCGGCAAAAAAATTCTTTTAAAATAAAGACCAGTCAGACTGGTGACCGGAATCTGATGAAAAGTGGTCACAGCTGCCTATGAAAACGCGTGTAGAGTCTACACTATACTGTTGGTCAAACCAATAAATGTTACGCCTCCGCATCAATTGCTTCCATAAATACATTTATGAATTAACTCCTCATCTCATCCTATACTTCCCAAAGATACAAAGCAGTCAATTTATCGACATACTCGTAAGAGACAATATTTAGTTCGCGAGCAAACGGCAATCTGAGTGGGATGGCAGCTCGCAGCAACGGCCCGCGATCCGTCAGTGTCAGACCTCTTATTTATCACCGAGCAACATTACTGAGATATTCGCAAGCAAATTTTATCGCGAACTATTGCCACGTGCGGCACGGTAGGGTCCAGTTTCGTCTGGGATTTCTTATCCATTTGATAAGGTAGCTCTTTGCGCGTAATATTTTTTATCCATTCATACAGCGAGACGTTTGTTGATTTGTTTGGAAGTCCTGGATTGGATGTTTTGTTGTTGTTTGTCTCTCTTGCATAACAAGTAATCCTCCTTCAAAAATTTTTGCCATAAATTTACTACTTAGTTACCTATTGATCTAAATAATTTGTAACAACTCTATACCTATATTTGTGCAAATAAACGTTTTTTCTTTGTCTTTGTCTATTAGTGTACTGTTTTTCTGTGTATCTCATTGTAAGTGAAACTGTTGTTTTTTATGAGAAAAAAAATTATTATAACCCATAATTATAATCAGACGTTTAGTATATTTAACTTAGAAAACTAAAACGGTGGGTACGAATTATCGGAGTTATTGTATGTTTTTACCCGTGATTGTAGGAAATTTAAACGAAAACATAGCTCACCAATGTTTTCGGGATTGGTTATTTCTACGTAATTGTCATTTGACCAGGTCACGACTTGCGTTACAGATAATAATTGATAATGTACAACTTATCAAATACCTTTTTTATTCTTATTTATTACTAGCTTTTTGCATGCGGATACGTTTGCGCGTCTTTCCATTACAACGCCAGAACGCAGGAAACTGCTCGCGTATATAATAAAATTGTGATGCTGTTTTTCAATCTGTTATTACAATACATACACCAATTTTGCACACTGAAGTATCATGTATGTACAGCGGAGATTAGGAATTGCGTGGCGTTACTCCCGCATTTTTAACCCTCTCCACAGTCTAAATTTAACACAGAACTTCCTTCAATGGGTTAGGTTAGGTTATTTTTTTCCCCCGAGTGAAGCGATTCTGCATTCCATTCTTAAGGCAGAGTACTTTTTAAATAATAAATAATAACTTAATGTTTGCTTCAATGTGCTCCACCTGTTACATAATATATTTATTTCTAGCAACCTCGAAAATTATCACATTTAATGTGACAGACAGTACAGTCATACAGGGTAAAAACGGTTTTTCCTGTTTGTAAAACCCCGAATTTGTGTCGCTCCTGCGATAAAAACTATACATATAATTATGATAGGTATATAAGATTAATAAATATAAAACAGTGCTTAAAATTTATTCATTTGGAACGTAGTCTTTTTAGAGACCTGTAACGAGTGAATCTGTGAGTGTTTAATTTTAATTTTTTTTTTAAATATTTGCATCGTATTAGATGAGCAGGCTTTGCTCTGCCAAATAAAGAAGATTCAAATAACTTTTAAAGTCGAACTCAAGCCTTTCAAGTGTTTCCATATAAAAATAATCAACTAATCACTATTTTAAAATCAAAGATTATAATGATATGCATGAGTGTACTATACATGTCATGTCATGTCAGTAACCCATTAATGACCCACTACAGGGTCGAGTCTCCTCTCACAATGAGAAGGATGTAGGCCGCCGTCCACCACGCTGGCCTACTGGGGGTTGGTGGACTTCACATGCCTTTGAGAACTTTTTTTTTCTGAACTCTCAGGCATGCAGGTTTCCTCACGATGTTTTCCTTCACCGTAACAGCAGGTGATATTTAATTTTATAATATATATTATACATGTAGGATTGGGTGTATATTGAGTAAAAAAAATGGCTTTGATGCTCCTTAAACCGTTTATTTCCTTTTTTTTTATAGCTTAAATTACACTTTTCCACGCACACCGCGAACTTCCTATTGCTCTTAACGCCATCTTCCCTGTTATTATTTTGTCTCATTCCTTCTTTTCCCTCCCCTTCACATCCGTTCACGTTCGGATACTCATTAAACATTAAATCCTACATACATATATACCATGATTTAAAAAAATATTAGTCTCGTAAAATATACTTTATATTTAACTAGACTTTGCCCGTGGCTTCACCCGCGTAGGTTTTAGATCCTGTATGTTAATCGAGGTTATAAACTACGTGCGCACCTAATTTCATTCAATCCGCCTTCTGTCGCAGTCGGGTAAAAAGTGTAACAAACATCCATCCATCCTCACAAACTCACATTTATAATAGTAGCAGGATTGTATTGCAGTATTTTCATATATTTTGCGCGCTACCTAAAAAGTAGAGCACAAGGCCAATCCAAAAGCATTTTCCAAGTCAGCTCTGTCTGGGTGATGTCACTAAATTTTTAATTCATTTCAGGAACCATGATCGTCCTCCTGTTGATGCTGCCAGCGTTCGTAGCTGCAAAGATTCAGATAGGCATCACTCCGGGGACCGACACCAGCCAACCATCGGTGCAGTTCTACGGTTCAGCCACGTGGCCTATCACCGAGACAGACCAGCAAGCCTTCCACATAACAAACGCCGACGTCCAAAGTGCACGCAAAATAATGCTTGTCAAGAAACCGAAGGAAGTATTCATCCGCCAAGACCAACACCATGAAGGCGTCAAAGTGACTATGAAACCGACGAGTGCGGGCGTCGTCGATTTCAGTCTAATACCAGTGGAGATAGCTTCGAAACAGATCCGAAACAAAGCGTTGATGCCGACTGCCTTCAAGATGGATTTCAAGGAAGATGTCAATGAAATCATCAGAATAACGTGGTCGTCTTGTCCAGAGCTGGGCGGATTGGATACGATCGCTGTAGCCGTCGGGAAGTTTTCTCTTACGTCGCACTGGGGAAAGGAGGAGTACCGACCGATGACGAGGACTATATCGGTGGATTCCGACGAGCTAATACATCTATCGCCCGGCCAGAATGTGACCGGAGTCCTTAAGGCTATGAAAATGTCTATGAAAGTTCGGGTCGATTACGAAGCGAGTCTTTCCGGGAATATCTGTGTACTTTACAAGTGGCTGCTGACCTTGATCCCCGACGAGAGATGTTACGATGTCTCGGAGTACCTGACTGGTGCGATGGTGCCTCGCGCTTTACAGGCCACTGAAACAATTACCGTGGAATATTATTACGGGGCCAAAGTTGAATTAAAAGAAGGTCCTGGTTTCTCACAGCCATATCAAAATACAGAGACAAAGTATATACAGCCATTTCCGGATTCTCAGAGAGGAACCAAGAACAATTATATAAATCAATTTTCTGAATCTTAGAGAAGAAACTATTTCAACAAAAACTATATTGAATTATTATAATCGTCTAACAATGTTCGGTGTCACACGGCATACAATTTTTTTTACTACCAATGTAATATTTCTTTACTAATTATAAATGCGAAAGTTTGTGAGAATAGATGTATTGTTACTATTTCATTCAAAAATTACTGATCACAAGAAAGTCGGATGGATTTATTGTAATTCATTATTTTCATATTTCTGTGTTCTGAGCATTACATTATATTATATGTACGTGTCTAACTTTACGCTTGAATTTACTTGATTTATGTGTTTCGTCACTAGGCTATTAAAAATATTAATAACAGAGATTGCCTTATTTTAGAAAATTTCCAGTTATATTATTTACCTCTTGAACAAATTCTTAAGTTCACGCAAACAGTCACTGGCATAAACTAGTAATCGAATATAGAATAGTCTATTTTAAGGTACCTAAATTTTATTTTCTACTTGAACTTAATAAATAATTACTACTTAGATATTAATTTTGAAAAATATAGATTGATATCAACCTATAGTTGCAAATAAGCTAATTCTGGAAAACATGGATTAGTAGTAGTATATAGATATATTAGTAGTTATCTTGCGTAGGCTAGTAAAGATTGTATTGAGTTATATTTTCATCAAGTACGCTACATGTTTTACTTATACTAACCAACCAAAAGTTTTAGAGCAGCTATAGATTTCATTAAAACAAACGATCTTGCTCATCTTTTCCTGTACCGGTTAGTCGTATGCCCGCCCACTCGCTCGATTTTGGCTCATGAATATTCGTTCCGACGATGTCTCCGCCTAATTTTGCTAATAAAACAAGTCATATTAAATTCAACATGATTAGCGTAATTCTATTTTGTTATGAACAATAATTGACTGCTAGAGGCGTTCAGCGGTGATAGCCCAGTGGCTTAGAATTCGACCTCGAATCGAGGGACCCGGGTTCGAATCCCAGTGGCACGCACCAATGACTTGGTAATAAAAGTTATGTGCGATTTATGAAATTAAATATCACCTGCTGTTACGGTGAAAGAAAACATCGTGAGGAAACCTGCATGCCTGAGAGTTCACAAAAAAAAAATGTTCTCAAAGGCATGCGAAGTCCACCAACCCGCAGTAGGCCAGCGTGGTGGACTAAGGCCTACATCCTTCTCATTGTGAGAGGAGACCCGACCCTGTAGTGGGTCATTAATGGGTACTGACATGACAGAGGCGTTAACCGAAGCATCCACCACTGTGGAATCTAGTTGGTATGGGTTTCAATCTGCATGAAATGCGGTATTGGTTGAATGACTGGAAGCGTCTCTTTGATGTGCAGTTGCGTGCTCATAAATATTCGTGGGAATAATTCCTTCGCAGAATATAACCCACGAGCGTACTGATTCATGAATACCAGCATACCATAGCCTATTAAGCCTTCACAAAGGTTTCGTCTAGATCTAAAATTGGAACACTACGAGTATTTCGAAGAGATAGCAAGTGTATGCTTTCATCTAAGAAGGAAAATCCTAAAGGTGGTTGTGTGTATAACAAGCATAATTTCTGCGTCGTCATTTTTAGCATAAATTAATTTAAAACGCAATTGAACTGAATACAACTAACGCCCAGGTACATAATGAAATCCCCAACAAAAACTTTAGGTGTTGGTTATACAATTTATAAACTGGTCTATCAATGACAAGAGAGTGTAGGAGAGGAATATTTTGAAAGGTATAAGAAATGTGTATTTTACCATGCCAAAGGGCAAGGAATCCTGGGTTCAGTTCCCGATAAAGAAGAGACTCTGATGAATATAAAATTTAGAGACGACTGGTGCGAGTGTGCATTGTGTGTGTCATATTGTGTGTGTCATAGAACTCATGATACCTACATGTAATCCTAATGGTATAAAAGCCAGCTACCGGTTCTCGCAATCAATTTTCTCCCAGCCAATAATGTGTAGAATGCTTAAGAGAGATAAAACTAAAGCCTGGTGATCGTCAGCAGTGGCTTCATGGGTTGAGCAACTAGCATCTGTACGAGTAATTGGCCGGAAGGAAATGTTTGATGAAAAATACGCCTGGCTCAGGGACCATAATGTAGGACTATGAATGTGAATAATCATTTAGAAAAACTAGAGATTTTTGTAATACTTAATACATTATCACAGCCCAATCAGCATTTCTATCTCCATGTAGTTTTGTATTGGGTAGCAGACCAGATCCGCCTCTTCGATGTGCAGTTGCGTGCTCATAAATATTCCTGGGGATAATTCCTTCGCAGAATATTGCTCCGCCGAGCGTAGTAACTCTTGTTTGCATGCCCATATGATATTCAAACGTTGGTTCGCTGTTTCATATTTGACGATCTCAGTTGCGCAGTAACTGTTGGTCCTGGGTTCGATTCTCAGCGAAGCAGGGACGACATATTTACGATATGACAAACAAAGTACTTCTACTACTACCACTACTACTACTACTGATACTGCTGCTACTACTACTACTGCTGCTGCTACAACTACTATGACTATTACTACTACTACTACTACTACTACTACTACTACTACTACTACTACTACTACTAATACTACTACTACTACTACTACTACTACTACTACTACTACTACTACTACTATTGAACCACGGCCGCTCCCCAAGCATGATCACCTCGCCCGGCGGGAGATCTCCCTTTAGCAAATCCTTCTCATTTCTTTCTATATCTATGTTTGTTAAAGAATATCTATATGATTGATATTTAAGTTATATCTTGAGAACTTTTCCAATACACGCTCACTAACTCCGCAAAATCGACCAAAGCATTGCCGTTCCAATATTTGATTAATCATAGATCGTTTCATAAATGTTTATGTGACGTCCTCGATTTCATTGCTTTTAGCCTTAATAAATACGGAGAAAGTTACACACTTATCTACCGAATGTCGGAACTAGGTAAACACATAAAAAGCCCATTAAGCCTCCTTTGATGTATGATAAATAATGTAATAAATAACATATTAGCTACTGCGAAAAACATGTCACTTGTATTTGAGTGGCCATATTTTTTCCGATTTACCAATTAAATGTTTGGTTACCCAGTATCGATACATATAGCTTATGTCTAAATAAGCTATCTATATGTATAGATCGAGTACTTAATAGTAAGTACTATAAGGTACTATTATTATAAACGCTGAGAACAGAGTTTAGTTTGAGACGAAAATCTGCTTACCTACTACCTATTACCTACTTACTTACCTACTTATCTATCTACCTATATTTGGCTGAACCAAAGATATTATTTTCATTTCCTTCTCTGATCGTTAGAAGAAATGGACATCGTTACACATTGAAGATAGCACACTGCGACATCCATGAGGATATGGTAACCATGAGGTAATGTGGCATTATGTATGCTTACTACTTTTAGTACCTAGTCGTCTAGTAGAAGTTAATAGTACGGTAACATTCACGTTAGTATGGAATACTGTTATGGTGATTCAGTATCATCGACACACTTTTCTTTTCTTTCTAACCGTCTACTTTTTAGATACTGTTTTAATTGAACAACGTTTGTTTTTTTATGTTTTCGTCTGATTTTTCACATTTCAGTTTTTTATAATTCTTTCGTTACCTATATTTTTTCATTCTCTTGTTACTTGATTGCTCTTTCTTCCAAAGGTTTAAGTGGTAGAGCCGTTGGACGCCTTAAAATTCAGTTTTTATGCACCTACATTATTTTTAAAGTCTAAGACTGCGGAAAAACTTGATACACACTGAAAACAAAACGTTCCAAACATCGTATAGCGCAGGCCTTTTCCTCTTTAACGTATTCATCCGTATCTTTATAAGTGCAGACTGGTATCAGTACTTACCGCTACGCGATTTTTTCTCGCAAAATAACAATGAGAATGATCGCAAACATCGCACAATGCAGCAGGAAGGAAGCGAGGCAAACATCCGAGACTGCGATGTAATTTTTCGAGAACATTCCATTCGGTATCAATAGGGAGACGTCCGCTGCGGATGTTTCATATAAACCCTGCCTTTGTTACGGTTATTGCTATAAAATAGATTTCGCATGCTCAAGGATTTGTCGACTAAATCTTGATTAAAATTTTAATTCGGTTTCAAAATATGGCTCTAAATTTTATTCTATTTATAAGTAGGTAGATATTAACTATATCGGCTAAATCGACTAGCTATATCAATTCCTGTCACCAGCAGCCCGTAAAGACCGGGCTAGTAATAATATTGATTGATTGCCTCCCTATCAACCTCATATAATTATTACACCGTGTCGTACGTACGTTGCCACAGAGAACGCCTGGATAAATGTGTTTATTGAAACACAAATATTGTATTGCTGTTACGTTATAAGTAGGCGCTGTCCGCTTAACAGCAAAATGGATAAGTATAATTTTAGTAAAAATTTTAAGCGTAACTTTAAGGCAATTAAATCCTTACAAACGAAAACCTTCTGAAATAAAACCATTGGCAGTTGCAACAACTACGCTGCAGTTAAAAATCATACTATTTTAATAACCTAAGAGCCAAATAAATACGCTACCTAATATGATAAAACAAACTCACTAGTGCGATTGCGAGTGCGATCTTGGCAAATATTCATAAAACGCAGTGCAACTAAATTATGCGCAGAATATTCTTAAGTAATTACATTCGAAATGTACGCATAACTCCTCTGCAGGTGTAGACAAATAGGAATGTTTCGGTTCCAAAGACAAAACTTTTATTTGCAAAAATATAAGAGGTATAAAGTTGTTTGATCAATCAAGGTTTCAGGTAGGCTAACATAATATAATAATAATAAAAAACCAAATAAGAAGCCAAACTATATATAGAAAAAGGAAGAATACATAACGGCATATAGCAGATAAATAAAATAAAAAAACACTTTAGCTGCTAGATCGGCATTCGCGCCCGATTCTATTACTTTCACTGACATTTGAAATGGGGGTGACAGAATAAGCTCAAACCACATAGCCGTTCTATCTACTTCCTATGTTTATGGTACAGCTATGAAGTATACCGCAGTATGGTTTTCGACCTAGAAATCACAATCACGTGTATAAAAGTTAATCCTAAATCCGATTTTCTTCAAGTCCGCTACAAAGCACTTAGTCGGGAAAATTGAAACTCCACTGACCTCAAAAGTCTTTGAGCTAAATTAGTCCAAACTTTCATAAGACACATAAATGTTTTACAAAACGTCTTAGACAGAGTCTGGTCCAATGTTACCGAAAATAGCCCCAAGAAAAGACCAGTCTACCGTGAAAATGAAAACAGAAGCATACAAGCAAAGTCTTTTATTTTACGAAAGACTTTTACTAACTTAACCGTATTGTCTGAAATGCGAAGTTTATTTTAGCTCTAATAATTCTAACCAGAATTGGCTCCGACCGCTTTCAATCGACTCCTGTTTTGCTTCAACCTTTGCTGTGTTTTCTTAAAAATTATTTTGTCAAAACAATTACTCAGTAGGTATATCATTTATACTCATACGAAATATTATAAATTAAATAAGCAAACGCCTGACCGAACTCTCATAGCAACTAAACTAAATAACATACGTTATGGTAAATGCGTCGCGTTAGGAGGAAAAAAACAGTATATTCGTGAGCTGCTGTGACCTCTCACTTAGATGAATAGAAACGTTAACAAAAGCCTTATTTTGATTTTTCGTAACAGAAAATTTCCTACTATAAATGATGAATGATGAATAATTTAATTCATTAGACGAAATTGAACATCTGATTCTATAACCAAGGTCCATCCTTGAAAATAATTCCATTACATACTTTGGAATATTATAACGCCTGAGAGCAGTGGTTATACCTAACACACTAATGTAATAAAGCTTTTATTTTCAAAGTAAAATAATTAATAATAATATTACACTTAGTACTCAGGGCCTGATCCAAGGGGCAATTGCGCAGGGCGGCAAAAACATTCTTTTAAAATAAAGACCAGTCAGACTGGTGACCGGAATCTGATGAAAAGTGGTCACCGCTGCCTATGAAAACGAGTGCGTTGCTGGGCTTTAAAGGGCGGCAAAGTTGAAGGCATGACGCGATTTTTTCAATTCCTTGTTTTTCATTTGCGACCACGTCTAGGCAAAAAGAGACCAGGCCGTCCTCCGACCAGGTGTACTGACGATCTATGAAGAAGACAATGGGAAACCTTTGAATTGGAGAGAGCTCAGGACCAGGTGGAGTGGCTTCGATTAGGGGAGGCCCATGCCCAGCAGTGGACTATAAGGAAAGAAAGGAAGAAGTATTAACGAATTTTAATTTTTTTAAGATTGCTCACCACATCAACAAAAATGGCCATCAACGTAGACACATAACTGTCTGTAGTTTTTTCATATTTTCAGCCCTTTTTGTCCACTGCTGACATGATGCACATGAGCCTCCCCTAACGCCTCCTGTTCCGTCTTCTTCGGATCATCAATCCACCTGATCGAAGTGTAGCTTGGAAGACCTTTCTTCCTTTACGTCACTTCTTTTTAATCTGTTATCTGAATGATGTTGCCAACCCATTGCCACTTCAATTTTCTATTGAGAGCTGTGTCCGATACTGGTGAGGCACATTGCGTGAACATTCTCAACTTCAGGCACTGAGGTTAATAGGACGTCAAGGATCTATAGTTTATTGGCGGTAGATTGACTTTTTACCCAGAGCAACGATTGCTGGATACGGCCCTGTGTTCTTTCGGAAGTTTGTAGGTATTGCCCGAAGAAGTTTAGCTGACAGCGTTGCCGGAGTCAGACTGACAGCAGAGGTCGAGGGTAAGTTAGTTAACGTTTTATAGATCTCTTACAGTTTTTTACCGACTTCAAAAAAGGAGGTTATCAATTCGACACGTATGTACGAGTATGTAATATTCTCAGAACTGCAATTGTTACATATTATGTTGGTCTTAAGCGGCTTCAAAACAAGAATACCAAATTTCATGGGTGTATGTATGTACGCATGTATGTATGTATGTATGTATGTATGTATGTATGTATGTATGTATGTATGTATGTAAATTGTAAATATGTTTGTCCTCGCATATCTCTGAAACTAATTGACGGATCGTGTTCGTTTCTTTTTGTGTTTGTTTGCATTTTATTCAACTTAGGGAATGGTGAAAGTTTCATCCCAATCCGTCCAGTAGTTTCTGTGATATGAACATAAAACTAAAATTTCTAAAAAAAAAAACAATTACCAAAAATTAAACCGACATGAAAAACGTATGAAATAAAATTTGTACATACTTAAGGCCTACTATTTTTTGAGGTTGGTTGATCAATTATCAAAAATCGTACTCCGACTTTTCAAGCTAAATCTAAACGCTAAAAAATTTCATCAGTTTTAGAAATTCCGTCGGAGACCCGGTTTTCAGTCGCTTTGATATCTCTAACTGAAACTTATTACACTTGATTCTCGCAATTCAACGCTTGACACTCCTGGTTGCTTTTATGAAAATAAGAATTTTAAAATTGCGACGTAGACTACAAATTGTGAATCCTCACAATTTTTCAGCAAATTGCTTTCAGCTATTCTGTTATGTTTGATTTGTTTGTATAGCGACGCATGAGCGAAAATTTAATTTCTGTTTTGGATTGAACAATACATACAAAAAACAAATATCTAACATACGTTACGATGCGCTGATAATTATAATTTGTAAAATTTTAAATATTTTAAAGAAAAATGTATACCTAATTTGCTATTTATATGTAAATTTTATATCTAAAATACAGCCTTATTTCAGCACAATTGCTGTAAGTACAAAATTATTTTCATTCAAATCCTTTCAACCGTAACAAATACCAGAACTTTCGCAATCAAATATTATACATACTAGTTTGTTCGTAGAGATTGTTCGAAAGACTATTATAGCAATGCGTAAACCTCGAATGTGAATCACCGAACATTTCGCATCAACATTCATATCAATAAAGCCGTATAAATAACACATACAAGTAATCTTCGCCTCACGTACAATAACAAGCTATTCGCTAGAATAACCTCACCGTTTCACAAATCCACAATAACAGAGAAATGCTAACAATATCTTCGCAACCACACTAAGTTTAGCACACAAAAACAGTGGAATACAACTGAACCACCAACAATCAATTCAAAATCGGTTTTAAGCGTATAGCAATAAAGTTCAAAATCAATTGGGGTAGCAAGTTTGCTCAGCCTAAATCCTAAGCAACGATAAATAATGTTTCCAACTTACCATTGAATCACTGGTATTTGCTCGCAAAACTTGGAAAACGCATATAATTTTCAGCAGTATTTGTGAGTCGTTCCAACCGCCCATATTTCAACCGCATATTTTATAAGTGGCCCGCGGTGGGCGTCATAACATTTACCTATCCTGAACGTGAGAGGGTTGTACATTGGCGCTCTATTACGCCATTTTGGTGTAGGATTTTCGAATGCTGTTTATGCAAATACCTAATAGTACATTACAATACGCGTGACCTAAGTAGCCTATTATTTCACGGCGTGAAGTTAGTGCTAAACGCCGTGCAATAATAGACAACTTTGGTCACAAGTATCGTATACTATTTTATAGCAAGTGTGAAATAAACCCGCCCCGGGCTGGAGCGGGCGGAAAGAGAAATAGGCAACTTAGGTCACGAAAAGGCATGAGTAAATTGCGGGTTTAGGTTACACAATTCATTTACGCACGGTGTAGAAATATGCGGCTTAGGTCACGAAAAAGCGTGCGTAAACTACGGGTTTAGATCACACTGTGCTATAAACAATGTTTCATGACCCTGTTTTCTCGGCTACTTTCTTGAAGTTTTAAATTTTATTAAAACCTTATCTTTCTTTTGATCATTAAAATTTGTTGAGGTGGAATTGGAGAAAAGATTTTTCAAAATTACTGTGAAGTATAACATAAGAATATTACACAAAAACAATTTTGTTTCAATTTGGTTGGAAAAATTGATTTTGTCCGCAATGCTCTTCTAATAGAATTATCCACATGAATGTTATAAAACCATTCCCCTATGTAGTCTCAGCTCTACAAAGTGGTTTAAATTATTATAACTTGCATCATTATACTACGCAAGTTTTAAAAAATTAAATTATTTCCACTAATTTATGCCCGCTATGATAATAACGGCTGAAAAAACTAGCCATAGGAGTCATTAAAATTTGACTGAAACCAACTTGATCAAAACCTTATGTTAACTTATCAACTAAATTAATACATTACTTAAGCGGTTTTTACCGCCAATGTAAACTTTCCTTTCACTAGAAATTATAGAGTCCGTCGTAACGAAGGAGGAAATACGAACGTCCACAGACTATATGTATAGCGCCGAACTATCCCTGTCAGATATTAAGCTCGAGCTCTGACGTGTTTCCATTGTCCCACGGCTTTTAACGGACTTGAAAATTCATGATCTATATTCATTGTAAGGATGTAAGAAAGAAAGGAAGATATAATTTCCTTTATTTACATATGCAAGGCAAAATTATTAAATTTTACACCTTAGACTGAAAAGAAAGGGAGAAAATATATTTAAGTCGTTGGCGAAATTTGCCCAGACTATACCTTGGATTACGATAATGCATAGAATAGGCATGATGACTAATTTTCAAAAACTCTTCTATGATATTCAGAAGTTTCTATTATGTCTAAAATATATCATATTTTTGTAGAAAATTAAGGTTTTTGTGTAATAAAAGTACGTTTAAATTTTAAGTTTCAAATTCGGTCCAAAACGCGCGCCCGTGTCATGACGTCTGTCATTGCGCCACGGCTCAGTAAAAAATGACAGATCGCGTATAATATGCTTACGAAAAAAATGACGTTAACTAAGGCGTGACGTAATTTGACGTAATTCGATCTGATGGGTGTTTTAGCTATCATGGCGGATTGTTGTATTTTGTAGATTTATTTTAACAAATAAATTATTAATCTCGACATTAATAAGAGAATAAATACATGTTTCAAAATCTTTGAATCCTATTTCATTCGATCAGATAAATATTTTGGCGATACTTGATTACTGTCATCATGCCTATTACTTAAAATTCGGATTACAAAAAAGATAGGTTAAGTATAACTTTGTTTAACACAAAGTAAAGTTTACATTTCTCTATTAATCTAAACCTTAAGTCTATGCGAATGTATTATTAGACGAAATATATTAAGATACTATAAATTAATCCCATAACCACTTCCTCTTACTTCATTTCCTATTATATTTTAACGGCAAGCCTTACTTAGCCTAGATCCATTTTTAGTATGGTAACCTTAGACTTATTAGCCGGATTGTTTGTATCGATAGTAAAATAGAAAAATTACAAAGAAATCCCTTTCTTATGATTTGAAATCTGAGATATTTATTTATTGATAACCTTTTTAAAACTTACATTCTTTAACCCTCATTTACCCCATTTTTTTACCCTCATGTTTACCCTCCTAAAGTATAGTGTCATAAATATTTCACAAGGCAATGGAAACACGCTCCTGCACCGCCATCGTAAACCAGTAAGGCAGTAACTATTATAGGCGTAGATCAAATTTTGGGGGCAAATTATGACTCCATAAAGGAGCTTATCTACTCGGTAAAGTATCGCGTTGACATTGAGTGGATGGACCACGTCGGCACATTTTGATGGCTTTCGATTAGATCACTAGCTATCACATCAGATAGTTATGAAGCTATTCTTAATTAAAGGGATGTATTGTCAGTAACCCATTAATGACCCGCTACAGGTCGGATCTCCTCTCACAATGAGAGGGATGTAGGCCGCCGACCACCACGCTGGCCTACTGCGGGTTGGTGGACTTCATATACCTTTGAGAACATTTTTTTGTGAACTCTCAAGCATGCAGGTTTCCTCACGATGTTTTCCTTCACCGTAACAGCATGCTTGATATGTGAAGCTCGCCCGCAAAAGGTCAATGTGGTGGACTAAAGCCTATAGCCTAGTTGTTAGGGGAGACCCGATCCATTTCAAAGATTCATCTTTCGACTGCGAAAGAACTTTTATTCGAAAAATGTACAATGGACGCGAGTTTCGATTCACTTTAGAACTGCAGAAAAGTTTTTAGGACTTCGATTCATTTTGAGCGTTGCGGGAAAGCGTAATGAATTTCTATCAATTGTATGAAAGTGAGCTAGTTTCCAGAGTTATAATTGAGTGGGGTTGAAGTTCGAAACCTGACGCGTCTTTAGTGGCCATCGACTGTAAACAAGTGTATAACTCCTATGCTCAAATAGGACATAAAAACTTTCTACATTAGTAAGTGAATATGTTTATGTGTTGCTACCTTAGAACACAGAATATGAAGAAAAAGTTGGTGTCTATGTAACACCTGTTTTAAAAGTGTTTTAAACTTTACCGTACCAAAAGTAATAACTTGTAAAATAATTTGAATCTACATAAAGTAAGAACACAGGGAAAAATAGTAAGTTAAGTTAAATTTAATAAGTTATAATTAATTAATAAGTTATTACAGTTTTATATGTATACAGTTTATGTAGAGTTTTATATTATGATGGTTTTTGTACCTTGCCATAATATCGCGGAATAATTTTGGAGCAATTAATTTTATTGGCAACTGCTCGATAAAACAATGCCATGTTTTTGAGCCAATGAACTATTATATGTATTATGAATAGATATTATCCATATCAAAGATCTGAAATATCCAAATGTCCATCTATGTTTATCAAAATTTGAAGGTGAACAAAAAGTAGGTATTAATTCTAAAAGTAGCACGTCTATTTCGAGCCTAAAATCTGCAGGGAAAACAAATGAAATTCGAAATGACGCAGAAACAGCAAGAAAATTTTATTCATTTCGAAACAGTCAACAGCTCATTATTCATAATGGGCTGTCATTACAACATAATACTGTCAAACATCAATAATATCTATTATGCCAATGTTATGTTGTGTACAATCAGAAATGATGTCGCATGTTCGGATATAGACAAATGGTCGCTATTAGTTTGACCTAGTTCGTGGCGTAGAACATAGGTGTTGCAGATGCGTGCCTATGAGATTTAGTAAACCGTAGAGACATTTTCTCTGAAAATTAACATATTTTTATTATCAAAATTTGGAGCTTTGAGGACGGAGAGGAAAGAGAAAATTTGGATTTTTATTATCAAAATCAAAAAACAGGCAAATATGAAACAGGCAGACGGGCTGTTGGTAAATGGTCACCGTCGTACGTACTTAATCCTACTTATTATACTGTTATAAATGCGAATGTTTGTACTCATAGATGGATGGATGTTTGTTACTCTTTCACGCAAAAACGGCTGAACAGATTTGGATGAAATTTGGTACACAGATAGATCATGACATGGATTAACATAATTATAAGATACTTTTTATCTTTCTCTGCACCAAGTTCTAAAATCCAGGACGAGATTGCGGCCCAAATCTAAAGTCTACTAAGAATATATTTAGAAATTTTAGAATCTCTCCGAATGTTCTTTATTCTATGACTGCCACAGCACGGTGGGCGCAGAAATTGATGGCTTCGATTACTAACGGCCTCGTGTACACTGTATTTACGATACATTGTTTATGCGTTTTGGGATCTGCTGCGGATTTATAAAATACTATAAAACTGTGCCCGCGGCTTCGTCCGCGTCCGCAGAACTTTTTCCAGAGAGGGATAAAAAGTATCCTAAATGTTAATCCAGCTTATGATCTATATGTGCACCAAATTTCATCCAAATCTGTTCAGCCGTTTTTGCGTGAAAGAGTAACAAACATCCATCCGTACTCGCAAACATTCGCATTTTATAATAGTATAATAAGTAGTAGAACTAGATTTTACCCTGGCAAGATCGCGCATAGCCCCGGATTGAAAAAGTTAAGCAACGACGTGCGCGGTCAGTACCTGGATGGGTGACCGCTAGCGGCGAATTACATAATATATGCTTCCGTGCTTCGGAGGGCACGTTAAGCCGTCGTGCATCGATCCGATCGTTGCCGATACGATAGTGGTCGTTAAACCTTGTCGGAGGTTCTGTGGCGGTTTGAAACATGACACGGGGTGTGTTGGAAACATAAAACTCCAACATACAAACCTCCTTTATTATCAAATCCTCCTTCCTTCCTTTCAGCCCTTAGTAGTCCACTGCTGGACATGGGCCTCCCCTAATCGACGCCACTCCGCCCGGTCCTGGGCCCTATGAATCCAACGGTTTCCCGCTGTCTTCTTCAGGTCATCAGTCCACCTGGTCGGAGGGCGGCCTGTACTCCTTTTGCCTAAACGTGGTCGCCATTCGAGGACCTTTTTTCCCCATCGGTTGTCAGTCCTGCGAACGATGTGGCCAGCCCATTGCCACTTTAATTTGCAAATTTTGAGAGCTATGTCGGTCACCTTCGTTCTTCTACGGATTTCATCATTTCTGATTCTATCTCGTAGAGAAATACCAAGCATAGCTCTCTCCATTGCCCTCTGAGCGACTCTGAGCTTGTGCATTAGGCTCACAGTAAAGGACCACGTCTCGGCACCGTAGGTCATCACTGGCAACACACATTGCTCGAAAACTTTCGACTTCAGGCACTGAGGTATATCGGACGTCAAGACGTGTCGTAGATTCCCGAACGCTGCCCAGCCGAGTTGGATTCTTCGAGTGACCTCTCTCTCGAAGTTGGACTTACCCATTCGGATTGTTTGTCCTAGGTAAACGTATTCGTCTACAACTTCGAGAGCAGTGCCGTCAACAACCACCGGTACGGGTGTGACATGGACATTAGACATGATTTTCGTCTTGTCCATGTTCATCTTAAGACCCACCCGTTGTGAGGCACTATTGAGGTCGCTGAGCATAATGTTGAGTTCCTCCAGCGACTCCGCCAGGATCACTATGTCATCGGCAAATCGGAGGTGTGAGAGGTGTTCGCCGTTGATGTTAATACCACGTCCTTTCCACTCCATCAGCTTGAACACATCTTCCAGTGCAGCGGTGAAAAGTTTTGGGGAGATGACATCCCCCTGTCGTACGCCGCGCTGCACGTGGATGGGGTTCGTACTGTTGTCGTGTACTCGGACTTTCATGGTGGCGGCATTGTATACACACTTCAACGCCTCGATGTACCGATAGTCGATCTGGCATCGCTGAAGAGACTCAAGCACCGCCCAGGTCTCGATAGAATCGAAGGCCTTCTCATAGTCCACATACGCTACGCATAGCGGCAGGTTATACTCCTCGGTCTTTTGTATAACCTGCCGAAGCGTATGTATGTGGTCTATGGTACTATAGCCTTTTCGGAAACCGGCTTGTTCGGGAGGCTGGAAGTCGTCGAGTCTGCGCGCTAGACGATTAGTGAGGACCCTCGAAAACAGCTTATAGACGTGGCTCAGAAGCGCGATGGGCCTGTAGTTCTTCAGTTGGGTTTTGTCCCCCTTCTTGAAGAACAGTACCACCACGCTTCTGCTCCACGCCTCCGGGGTACTTCCAGTGCTGATGACGGAATTAAACAATTGCTGGAGCGCGACTAGGACGGGTTTGTAATAATTTTAATAATTTTTAATTGTAATAATTTTTCATTATCATATAATGAAAAATTATTACAATTTAAATTTGAATATGGTTTTGTGCCTTCTTTTGTTTATTCATGTCGTTCGCCATCTTCTTGTCCATCCCTTCTTTTACAATAAATAATATTTCTTATAATAATTTACAATAAAAGTTGTTAAAACAGTGCTTTCCTAGTGCCTTTTCAATTAACCCACACACAGAACCAGAATACAGTCCACTCGGACCACAGCATCGGTCCGAACAGGGTGCCTACTAGCCCGTTTCTCCACCAATCCGCATTGGAACACCGTGATGTAGTGCTCTAAGCCAGTGTAAGCCTTAACCTGTGGTGTGGAGAGACCCGTGCTCAATAGTGGGACATACAAAGAATTGCAGACGGACAGACAGAAAGATAATGTCACGTTTTCTTCTCATCATCTCCCAGCGTTTCTGAAGAAGCAACTTTCTAAAGAAAGTCGATTTAATTTTGAAGACTTGATTTGTTTACAAGACATTCTTGATAACAATGTTTGCCCCTCAATGGCCGCAAACGGACCCGCTTCATTTCCTTCAAAATTTCAGTATCGAGGAATGATGAATGTCCTTTGTTTAACTTTTTGATTGTTTGCTTTGGAATATTTTGAGGTGTTCTCGTTTGCAACTTGTCTGATAAAAGAGTAGCAAGTAGGTATTCAGGAGTGTTACGTGATGTAAGTCCTGACGTTAAGTGGACTTTGGAGCTCGTAGACACCCTCACCCGTCCTGAAATATATTAAAAGTCCTAGTTGAAATCGTGAATACTTATGACAGCTAATATAGTCGCCTGAATATAACCCGCAACTTTATTTTGCCCACTAAAATAAATAACGCTTCACACTCATAGCCCCACACTAGGATTCCCTGTGTCGTGGGTGCCATGGACATTGGACACACACAAGACAAGAACACAACACCCACACCAGAAACAGAAATTCAAATTCATCATTCAAATCTCTGCTCCGCTGGGAATCGACCCCAGGACCCTCCGCGCAGAGCACCGGTGTCTTAACCACTGCGCCACTAAGGTCGTCTAAAATGAGCAGAACAACCACGCTTCTCCAAACAAAACACATAAGAACATGCTGCTTCACTGCGAATTAACATGCACCACCGTTTTAATTTATGTTTGGGTCTGACTCTACCACATTTAATTATTCTTTAGTTGTGCAAGAAATGCCATAACGTTCTTAATGCCATTGAGGGAACCGGCACCAAGTACATTGACCGTTTACTTTGATCAAGGTTTGCAAGTAAACTTGAGGGTTTTGGCCAAGTTCAAGTAATTAATTACTACATTCACTTGTAGCTGTGTGTTGTTGGATACAAATAAATAAAATAAATAAATATTGTGGGACAACTCACACATGGCTTTCTGATCCCAAAGTAAGCTGTGAGCTTGTGTTATGGTAACCAGATAGCTGATAAACATACATATATTTTTAAATACATACTTATACATAGATAATTTACACCCAGACACAGAACAAACACTTGTGCTCATTACACAAATATTTGTCCTGGGTGGGAATCGAACCCACGACCTCCGGCGTAGTAGTTAGGGTCGCTAACCACTAGACCAATAGGCCTGTCAAATGATGCCTAGTTTTATGCAGAATATTCATGTCTTGTGTTTCAGCTGATATAGTGTCAGGGATATATTCAAGGCGATCATAGATGATCTTAGTCCTCATGAGTAGCAAGGCACTCGCATGCAACCTTATCTAAGAATTATTTCTCTGTTATCTAGGTTGGATGTAGTCGTCCTATGGCTGCAGTAACCACTTAACATCAGGTGGCCTTCATGTCCGTTTGATACTCAATTACGAGTACTATACATATTAAAAAATTGACGTTTCACCGTATTGGACCCATTATCACACCACTACTTAAACAATGGCCATAAATAATAAAAATAAATAACGCTTCGCTTAAGCGGTGATAGCCCAGTGGCTTAGAATTCGACCTCGAATCGAGGGGTCCGGGTTCGAATCCCAGTGGCACGCACCAATGACTTTGTAAAAAAAGTTATGTGCGATTTATAAAAAAAAAAAATTAAATATCACCTGCTGTTACGGTGAAGGAAAACATCGTGAGGAAACCTGCATGCCTGTGAGTTCACAAAAAAAAATGTTCTCAAAGGTATGTGAAGTCCACCAACCCGCAGTCGACCAGCGTGGTGGACTAAGGCCTGCATCCCTCTCATTACGAGAAGGAGACCCGACCCTGTAGTGGGTCATTAATGGGTTACTGGCAAATAACGCTTCACACTCATAGCCCCACACTAGGATTCCCTGTGTGGTGGGTGCCATGGACACACACAAGACAAGAACACAACACACAGCAGAAACAGAAATTCAAATTCATCATTCGAACCTCTGCTCTGCTGGGAATCGAACCCAGGACCCTCCGCGTAGCGCACCGGTGTATTAACCACTGCGCCACTCGGGTCGTCATGTATCACATGTGACTGACGGTCCAACAGCTAGTTAATATTTGTGTACACGAAAACATTTAATTTACCTGAGTTATGATTCAACGAACCTCGTTTCTTGTGAATGTATGTAACACTATACGAAATTAAAATTGGCCTGCGTCCAATATGATATCATAGCGGCTTGTATTTATCGCGCGTACAAGGCGCGCGGCGACGTGTGCTGATGTACTGTTGTTTGCAAAGCACAAAATATTAAAGGGGAAAATAATATGATAGAGCGGAGGTAATTTTTATTATTATTATAACTCTTTATTGCACACACACAGAAAGAAACATACAACATAAAACATAAAAGATAGAAACAAACATAAAAGATAATCAGTAAAAACAAAAATAGGACAATGCACAAATGGCGGCCTTATCGCTAAGAGCGATCTCTTCCAGGCAACCAAGTGGTAAGGAGTTGAAGAGTAGAGAGAAAAGTGAGAAAAAGGTAGGGTGTGCAGAATATGATATAGAGCATCGGTACATAAATATAATACAAAAACATTACAACCGTATGATAATACATAATATACATAAACAAATAAAATAAAATAAAATAAAATGTTTTAAAATAGTTTAGTAGTGGATCTCATGCTCTCGTATTTTGGAGTGGGCGCTAAACTGTTTATGAGGTCTATCTCAGGATTTGTGAGTACTCTTCTGGACATACGAGCAGGTAGTCGTGTCGTCATTCTGTTAGTAGATAGGTACTTCCCGCCACCCGGAGCAGATCTTCGTGCCACATTGCTGTTTGCCGCATTACCTAGATGCACTACTAGAGTGGAAACTAATGTAACCGTTTAGTCAAATCATGAAGTGTTTCTTCGTATTTTTTGAAGTAGGTACAAAGTGTTTCTTTTTACAAAATATTTAGTATTTTAATTAACTTTAGTTTTTTTAAACTAGACTGGACTTTAGCTTTTTAAACTAGTCCTGACTAGGAAACTAATCCCGAGCTCACGGCACAGTTCATTCACTTATAACCTTTAGAAGTACGTGACACTATGCGTAATTAAAGTTGGTCCGCGCCCAATATGATTTCATAGTGGGCTGTATTTAACCCGAAGCAGCGTACGCGGCTACACCTGCGGATACAATGCTCTTCGGAAGATATAAAAATCAATACATAAAAATAGCCTTTTCCCATAAATATTGTAGACACCTGCACAATAAAATTATGTACATCATGTAGGTACATCAAATTATTTTCATTACAATCTCCTTCCTATTCCCTCTTAGTGGTGGTCTACTGCTGGACATGAGCCTCCCATAATGGACACCACTCCGTCGGGTCCTTGGCCATTTAAATACAACGGTTTCCTGCTGTCTTCTTCAGGTCCTCAATTCACCTTGCCTGTGCTCCTTTTACCTAAACGAGGCCGTTATTCGAGGACCTTTTTTCTCCATCCGCTGTCAGTTCTACGAACGTCGAGCCCATTGGAGTCCACTTTAATTTGCAAACTTTGAGAGCCATGTCAGTTACCTTCGTAGTGAGTACCTTCTATGGAATAGTTTGTTCACTTATAACCTCGAAATTAAAGTTGGCTCTCTTCCAATATGATTCCATAGTGGGGTGTATTTATCGCGCAACAGCGCACAGGGCGACACCGGCTGATGCACGGCCGGTAGATTCATAATATCGGAACATCGTTTTTGGTTGTGTTGTTTAAGAATACGATGGCGAATTTAAATATTAATAATAATAATAACATTTTTTGTATTATATTCTGTAAATACTTACTTAATGTTTAAGGTTATTTAAGGTTTTTTTATTTTAATAGCGTGAAGATAATAATTCTTGTAAATCTTATTTAAAGTTTGATTTAGGTATATGCGAAAATAAACGAAGTTTTTATATAGGTATTTGTGTTTATATATACCTATAGCTCACATATTTTTCAGAATCGCCTGACTTGTGTTGAATCCAGCGTCCGAACTTGTTAACTCTACAGTTAAACATACATAAATCATTGCTTAGTGATAGTTAGTGGTGATAGCCCAGTGGCTTAGAATTCGACCTCGAATCGAGGGGTCCGGGTTCGAATCCCAGTGGCACGCACAAATGACTTTGTAAAAAAGTTAGGTGCGCTTTATAAAATTAAATATCACCTGCTGTTACGGTGAAGGAAAACATCGTGAGGAAACCTGCATGCCTGAGAGTTCACAAAAAAAATGTTCTCAAAGGTATGTGAAGTCCACCAACCCGCAGTAGGCCAGCGTGGTGGACTAAGGCCTATATCCCTCTCATTACGAGAAGGAGACCCGACCCTGTAGTGGGTCATTAATGGGTTACTGGCAAAATCATCGCTTTGGTCTTGTTAACTCTTGTTTAAGGCAGTTCATAACACTAGTTCCTTTATCGAAGCCAGCAAAAATATGTTCACTTAAAACATTTTATGTTGCATGAAAACTGAATGTATAACGCTACACTGCAATACATTCTGCGTCCGACCGCGCTGAGTATTCCTGTCAACACTTTGAATTTATTTCTTACTACACTTTACAGATTATGAACTGCTATGATCTAAAGTATGAATTAATACATCAGTCAGTAACCCATTAACGACCCACTACAGGGTCGGGTCTCCTCTCACAATGAGAAGGATGTAGGCCGCCGTCCACCACGCATCACTACTGCGGGTTGGTGGACGAACATACCTTTGAGAACTTTTTTTTGTCTGAACTCTCAGGCATGCAGGTTTCCTCACGATGTTTTCCTTCACCGTAACAGCAGGTGATATTTAATTTTTATAAAGCGCACATAACTTTTTTTACAAAGTCTTTGGTGCGTGCCACTGGGATTCGAACCCGGACCCCTCGATTCGAGGTCGAATTCTAAGCCACTGGGCTATCAATTAATACATCATTGGGTAATAATGTATGCAATTTCACTGAGTTCATATTTCTAGGATCTATATTAAGACTATTCTTTAATTATAACTAACTAACCTAGTTAACGGAGTTAGATTTAAGTGTGGATTGTAATAGACGTTAAATAACGACTTTGATTTTGCTTTGCTCACTTCTAAGGATGAAATACTTGGATTTTGCTTATACACATCCCTTCTCCACCACCATACAAGTCGTATTTTGAGAATGGATAATTTAAATTATGGAATTGTTGACTGAAATATAAATTTAACATACGATAATTAGGTAGGCTCACTAACGAATTGGGGATACCTGTAATGTTAGTTTAAGCCTTTGAATAAATAAATAAATAAAAAATATAAAATTTCGACAGCGTGTATTTTCTATTTTTGCTTACTATACAAGCAGTAACCGGCGTCATCTATCGACCAGCAGTAGAAGACAACAAAACACAAAATACTCTTCATTTCTAGGTAAAGACTTTACTGGTTTTAAATAATTTACACCAACAACATATTTGCTGCCCTACTCTTATCTGCCGAAACATTTATGTATGAAACAAAGGATTTATGTAGCAAAAGGGAAGCCCAATTCTCCTCGAGTTTTGACATAAACGCTCCAATAAAAATTATATACGCAACCGTTTAGACACGAGCCTAGCTGGCCGCTCGCCAACCCGGAGCAACCCCACTAAACAATACTCACCGGAAATTACCTTTTGAGAAATACTGTGAGGATTATTTTATAAAATGGTTTCCGTTTGTGAATATGCCACTTTAAGTGAATTCGCAATAAGTTAAAGGTTTGCTTAATTTCTATTTTTTTTTTTATAAAAAATATTAATTTTCTTTTCATTGATATTTTTACAAACCGTTAGGACGTGATACCTATTATTTTTGCTATAGTATATAATGACAGTATTTCGATGTTTTTTCTGATTAAATAATTTTACAGTACGTAGTTAAATTGGAATTAAGCGATTTTCAATGGGATATAATTTTGAAACCATAGGATTTTTTAAATATGTTTAAATAAATTAAAATAAATAACGCTTCACACTCATAGCCCCACACTAGGATTCCCTGTGTCGTAGGTGCCATGGACACACTCATGACAAGAACACAACACAACCAGACCAGAAACAGAAATTCAAATTCATCATTCGAACCTCTGCTCTGCTGGGAATCGAACCCAGGACCCTCCGCGTAGCGCACCGGTGTCTTAACCACTGCGCCACTCGGGTCGTCGGGTTTAGCACCAACCTGCATGTTTTCTGTAGCATAAACAAGAGGTTATCTCCTCGAGTTTTGACAGAAACGTTCCAAAAAAAACAACTGATTAGACACGAGCCTAGCTGGTCGCGCGCCAGCAGGGAGCCTGCCCACTAAACAAACCCACCGGAAATTACCTTTTGAGAAAATATACTAGGTACTCTGATTATTTTATACACCGTTGGTGTTTTTTTCAACCGCGGCTTAAAAATACGTCATTTTTGCAGAAAGTTAAAATTTTTCCTAATCTATAAATTGATACGCATATAAATCATTCAATTTAGAATTTCAAAAATAATCAGGTCTTTTTAAAATTTAATTTGTACAAAAGTGTGCCCTGTGTTTAAATTTTGTCGTGTCGGTCGGTGTCGGATGTCAGGCAATTAGAACAAGGCCTTCGTTACTTTTGCGTCATCAAAAGCGCCATATCACTAAGCGGCATATCACAACGACTGTCCACAATAACAAACAAAAGGTAAGCTGTATCTTATCTGAAGATGTGCCAGTAGATAATAAATCAATCACCAGTGGATACTTGGATAGCCGATAACGTGGACGGAGGTCAGTCTGAGACTGTCCATCGTTGCGATCGGACGTGCCGTGCAGTGCTACAGCACGAGTTGACATTTATCGTAAAAATAATCGTGTGTAATTTCTTGGTTTTTTTGGTAAGATTTTTTTTTATTGACGACAGGGGGAAATTTTGACAGCTGACTGTGGTTTTGGGTGTTTTTATTGTTCACGATTGATCCCTTAAATATCGCTTAAATAAAATCCCTTTAATATCGTCGATATCTAAAGCAACGGGTTCCCCAGTAGTCGCGACTATAATGATCTAAAGAAAGAGAGAGGTAATAAAGTCTGTCATAAAGTCCTTACATATTTTCAATTTTTTAAAGTGTTTATTTCTCAACTAGAGAGGACTTCATAATTAAAATAAATAATGAATTATTAATGTTAATTTCTTTTTCTTTCTTTCTTTCTTTTTCTGTGTCTTTCTTAATCCTAGTGTGCGCATGAGTGTAAGCGTTTACTTTATTTGATCATTTATATTCCGTTCAGTTTTAATAATGATAAAACATTTGAACAGAGTCCAAGAGAGTTCAAATTCCAACATGCATCTCTAATTATACGTTGTGTTATTGTGTTCAAAATGCTAATCTTATTAGAGCTTTATTAACACTTGCGCGCAGAGCTCTGTTCCATAGCCCTTTATTTCTATCGAAAATAGGTGCGGTGCCTCGAACGTGAAAGTTTCGTAAAACTATTCCTATAGTTAACATGTGTCATTAGTATGCGAAGATATCAGACAAACTGACATATGTTCGAGTAGGAAAAAATATTAAAATAAATAAATAATTGGACTGCTAAAATAATATCATAACTTATTTTAACATAATTATAATATAAAATTAAGTATTAGTTATTTAAATAATAATTATTGTATGCCCGCATAGAGTAGACTGTTCTTAACTTATTATAATTTTCGTAACATCTTTCTCGTGTAACAGTCAACAATAAACGCATTCTTTTCTTTTCTTTTCTTTTATGACATACTAGCTGACCCGGCAGGCTTCGCTCTGCCAATTAATTTGACTAATATCAAAAGCTTTTTTGAAACACAGTCAACTTTCCACCACCAAGTCCATCGCGAAAACCAAACAACTTTAACACGTTAGTTACAACGAAAAATATTTGTATAAGGATTTAAGCAAAAGTATGAATAGGTAACAGAAGTATCAGTCAGTACTAAATAAATAAATAAATAAATATAAAGTGCTTCGGAGGGCACGTCAGGGCTCATTTTCATCGGTCGTTAGAGCTCGCATTCGGGGTACGGGAGATTCTGTTCACGCATGCCACAGGGCCGGCATGCGATAACCGTTTTCATTAGTCGATAGGGCCCGCTTGCGGATTGTTCGATATTCTTCACCAGGCGTTTGTTTTGAAAGAGTTTAATAACATTCGTAAACTGAGACCCCACGCCACGTTTGCTTTACACCAACCGATGAATTTCATTGGTTGTTAGGCCGCGTGCGGGAAATACCCGCTTGCCGTATATCGACCAAGACATAGATAGGCTACTTTCATTAGTCGAAAGCGGGGACTCCCCGCCTCCTGTATAACGACTGAATTAACGACCAATGAAAATGAGCACTGCCGTCGGTCCCGGTTGTTATCGATCGTTGGAATCGTTAACCTTTGTCGTAGCCTCTATGGGCAGTTTGAATACTTCTGACATAGTGCCCACCAGTGGAAAATAAAAGTGTTGTGGCTGAGGTAAAAATTAAAATAAAATAAATGAATAATTAGGTTAATCATAATTATAAAAACAATAATTCGCAATTATCAATAACATTTCTTTCAAAACATAATATAATATGTAATAAAGAATCATATTAATATTACTCATATATTTTCTAAACCATTAAAGTAAATAATTATGGTTCAATGGCGTCAAACAATTGTAAATTGTTTTGTTTTTAACAACATAACACAATTATTATGATAATTCCATTTATGTGGTTTGGAAGATTAGGGTATGTTTTGAGGTTTTTACACGAATAGTTACGTACGAATACTTATTTGTGGTCATATGTTTTGCGGTGCTAGTGATGGTGATTGTAATGTCTTCAAATCAAATTCAGCAACCACATTTTTCCAACCGAAACATAACTAATGTAGAACATACTGTCAAGCGGTTAGTTACTTTCTTCAGCATCACACAAATCGACACTAGAAAACAGAAATCTAAACTCATCACCTCCATTAATCATCAAATGTGCTCCCACGGGAATCGAACCCAGGACCCCACCGAACAGAACATCATTCAGGCCCCAATACAGTCCATCAAACAAATGGCCAACGTGAGATAAGAAACAAAAGACCCGAATCTGCAGTGGATTAAATTTTCAAAGGCATCAGGTGGAATGTCAAACATAATAAAAAAAATAATACACGAACGGACTTTCAATCATATTTAACAATGCATGATACGAAGAACCCTATTAATGAAGTAGGATTTTCCGACTTATCAACAAGACAATGACGTGATTTCAAGATGACAGTGTAATTTCACTCTTATGGCTATTAATTTAGAGTTTAATTTACCTGCAAATGATCTATAAATTGACTATAATGACATAACACGTCATAACGCAACGTAACAACAATTCGCATCCATTCATATACAGTTGCTTCTTTCGTAGTATGCAGACTTTAGTAGCAGTTGTAGTCATGTTTGAACGTGAGTTCCATATTTAAATCGACGTGTCGTTCGAAAATTAAATGAGTTATTGTGATCGTAAATTTTAAATTTGAAACATTTTTTCGTGCAATCGTTTATTGTTCGAATTTTAAAGTGAAATTCTAAATTGGAATTAAATTTTTTGACACTTTCACCAGCCGTGCGATTTTTAAGCGCAGTACCCTGGTTTGTATGATGATGATTTTTTATGCTATAAAATCGTTATTTTCAAAATTTTCGCTAATATTAATAATACGACTGTGCTTTAAAATAACGTTAAAATAACCTTAACCGCTAAATTGATAATAACACAAAGTAAAGCAAATTTACTATCTCATATATTTTATATTGCACATATTAATATTATTTGCAATAAACAGTCAATCTTAGTTATTAAAACTGACCTTTTAGTTAGAGTTATCTTCAACAAACAAGGTAATACTAGAGCCATCAATTCTACAGATGAACTTTAATCCGCGGGTTTCTTAGATAGAACATATTGACTTAAAAATGACATGTTCAGTAATAAAGTAACGTTACTGAGTTAACGTAGATGATAGCAAACTCTATTAGAACGGCTCTATTTTACGGCTACAATTTTTCCAATTAAAATTGAATAACAAATTTTAAAAAATGTGAGAACTTTATATTGGGCTTCGCAGTGATTCAAGAATTCTGCCTCTTACTCGAAAATGCCTGAAAATTCTCCATAACTTTCTCATAAGCATGTGAAGTCCATCAAAGCGCATCACGCTAACGTGGTGGACTAAGCCCTTCATACTTCTCTTCTTCTATTTTGAGAGAAAAACCGACGCTGCAATACTGGTGCAATGACTGATGGGTTATACACCGAGTTGCCATACATTGACGCTATGTAGCTCGGTCCCACGCTATTCCGTCTCACTTGTAACCCGCACGATTCCTGTTTCGGGTTAATCTTTACCCTGCATTATGACTTCTCTGTCAGTTATCATTGAGAGACAGCTTGTTATCGCGGAAATCCGCGAATTACCTTATCATAGGTATGCCTTATCATAGCGGTGATAGCCCAGTGGCTTAGAATTCGACCTCGAATCGAGGGGCCCGGGTTCGAATCCCAGTGGCACGCACCAATGACTTTGTAAAAAAGTTATGTGCGATTTATAAAATTAAATATCACCTGCTGTTACGGTGAAGGAAAACATCGTGAGGAAAACTGCATGCCTGAGAGTTCCCAAAAAAAAAATGTTCTCAAAGGCATGTGAAGTCCACCAACCCGCATTAGGCCAGCGTGGTGGACTAAGGCCTACATCCTTCTCATTGTGAGAGGAGACCCGACCCTCTAGTGGGTCATTAATGGGTTACTGACACAGGTATGCCTTAAGGCGTGCCACGCGTCGGGAAGATAAGTCACTCGTGACATATAGCATGATTAAGAGAGACAGTGTTGGATTTCATAGATATTCCTCAAACGGTAACGTAAGTTTACCCTGAGGCCTTTGTAAATTTGTACTATAGAGCCTTTGAAATCCTTCGTCATCACACGGAATCTGACAAAAAAAAAGTTGTTTACGAAATAGGGCATGGAAAAAAATTTACTACGTATACAGAAAAAGCTAAACAATGAGACAATAATATTATCATATTGTATGAAGCGACAATATTTTACGGCTCTTAATATTGCCGATTGAAATTGAATGAAAAATGTAGCAAACGAAATTCTTGCTAAATTAAAAATATAACTTTCCACTAGGCCTCCCGGTGATATAAAAATTCAGGCTCTGCCTGAAAATTCTCCATAATTTTCTCAAAGGCATGTGGAGAACCAACCCTGCAGTGGGTCACTAATGGATTATACACCTAATGTCTCGCACCGAGTTACCATATATACTCGTAGTTACATTGACGAAATTATGTAGCTCGGGCCACGACTTTTCCTGGCACACAACCCGCGAGATTCCTGTTATGGATCTATCTTTACCCTGCATTATGACTTCACTGTCAGTTACCTATCATTGATATCACAGCTAGCATTACAAATCCGTGAGATCCATAGAGCATGATTAAGACAGACAGTGTTGGATTTCATAGATATTCCTCAAACGGTAACGTAAGTTTACCCTGACGCCTTTGTAAATTTGTACTATAGAGCCTTTGAAATCCTCCGTCATCACACGGAATCTGACAAAAAAAAAGTTGTTTACGAAATAGGGCATGGAAAAAAATTACTTTACAAATAGATAATTGGATGATAAAAAAAAATTGGATTACAAAATATAAATTGGATCATAAAAAAATAAATAGAAACGCAAACTACATAATTAATAAATTGCATATTTTTACTTTGACTCATCACGAATACAAGACTGATTTAAGTAGGTATGTATAAAATATGTTAAATATGAACGTCCATGTAGACAAGGTCATAAGGAGTTGCATGAGACATTCACCATATAAAACCGGATAGCCTATGTTTTTAAAAGATAATTAATAGTTAGGTTATCTATTATGTATTTAGTTCATGTAAATTAATTTGGTAGTCCGATTTTACCGAACTTTTGTGTGATTTTAATGCTACGATAAGCTAAGCTGGTAAACTCATAATTTATTGGACCCGGTTAGTTTGCTAGGTAGGTTAGTTGCAGTTGTACTAGGTTAGTTTGCAAGTAAATATCGTAATACTTGTATATGTATAATCATTCATTATACTCGCGTTAAATGAACCTTGCGGGAAAAAAATCTTTATTTTTATCAGATAAAGACTTCTTTATGGCAGGCATAACCACAGATGGGTCTATAAGTATTGCATTTATCTTTCAAAGGAAATAATTAAAACATTAATAAAATGAAAAAGCCTTTATTATTTCTGAGCTTATTACCATAACACTTAGCAGTTACCTGACATAAGACTTATAATAATTATGCATAACTCAATAGGATTTATTTATTTTCAACTTTAATTTTATAAACTTATAAAGGAAATAATAATTGCTATCGAAGGAATTTAAATAGCCATTGTAATTGTGGTATACTTTTCTTCTTATAAATATAAAATTCTCATGTCACAGTTTTAGTTACCATAGGTACTCCTCCAAAACGGCTTGACCGATTTTTATGAAATTTTATATGCATATTCAGTAGGTCTGAGAATCGGCTACTGTCTATTTTTCATACCCCTAAGTGATAAGGGTTGTCCACACTTAACATTTTTATTTTATTTTTTGGACATTTTTTTTTAAATAGTGTGGTATCAAAAATACTAACTAACCTAAATTTTCACCCTTCTATCACCAAACCCTATTTTTTAATAGTCGATTTTTAACGCTCGATAACTTATGTGGCAAAACAACGTTTGACCCCGGTGACCCCGTTAGTAACTTATAATAACAAAAAACTCAACATATTTTAGTAAATTTAAAAACAAAGCTCTATAAAAATAATTGGTTACATATTTTTTGGGTAATGTACGTTTTTTTGTTGTTTCTTTTCAGCTACAAGTAGGTACCACAAAAAATTAAGAGTTTTTGCTCAATCGTGAAATATGTTTGTCAGTCATAGGTTTAATCCCAGAGCCAAGGTCTACCGTTGACGTAAAAATAATGTTGCTTACGGAATAATAATCTTTACTTTAACAATTGAAGAGCATAGGTACCTTGTTTAACTTCCTTTATTATTAAGTAAATAAACAAGACCACAGAATCTTTTCCCCTACCTTTCAGCCGTTGGTAGTCCAATGCTGGACACGGGCTTCACTTCTGTAACGACTAAGGAAAACATCACGAGGAAACCTTCATGCCCGAGAGCTCAAAAGCACGTGAACTCCACCAACCCGCATTAGTCCAATGAATTCCTCTAGTGTCGCTAAAAATATCATATAAATCTCTGGGGTCCAATCAAACTGCACGACTGCATTTCCAGACTCATCGACTCATCGTCTCAATGAGTCTCATCTCAAGGCTATTATCGAAGGCCGCGTGAGCCACGAAAATGACCTTAATTCATTTATTGTGAGTTTAAATAAACGATCTTTAGATATGGATTGAGATAGATACCGTTTAGTTGCTAAGATGTTCTTCGTAACAGAACCTGGCTTTCATTATTCGAAGATTACTGAAAACGGTCATTAACAGTTATTTTATGAAGACTATTATTGATCTCATAATCGTTATTACTTAAAGAAGAATCCATTTAAATCATTTTAGACCATGTAGTTCATCCAGAAAACATTATTTATAAAGAAACAACACAATAACAACAATTGTATCCACAAATAGATTAAAGACACGTCATAAATCTCTTCGGTCCAATCAAAGTGCACGAGTGCATGTCTAAACCGATGAGTCTCAACGAGTCTCATCTCAAGGCGTTTACATAACAAGGCCGCGCGAGCCACGGAGATGACCTTAATTCATTTAACAAACTGGTATTTACTCTACTATGTTCAATCAGATTTAACGGATGTGCAGTTTACTTTAAACTTACGACGATAAGTGTAGTGGTTGTGACGCCGGGCCGCACATGGTTCTGGGTTCGGTTCTCAGCAAAACAGTTAATTGAATCATGTGTCCACCACACGTTACTAGACTAACACGACGATTTTTGGTCTGAAGTCATAACACACGAACAGACATTGAGTTAAGCATTTCTTTGAGTAAAGCGTAATTTTAAAAAACATACAAATTATTTAGCTTTTCCAACGATGTTCTCGGTGAGTGTATTTTACCGTGATAAAAATAATTTCGTACTTAAGAGATTTAGCTGTCCCTTTGGGATGATTCAACAAAACATCAATAAAATATTGCGAGAAGTGGAAGAATTATCCTTTTATTAACTAACTCATACGAGTAGGTATAGATAGATACACGATTATGGTCGCAAGTGGTTGTCTTGGAATAACGATTAAAAGACGTTATTATGCAGATGCAAAGTGTAATTATGCGAGATGTTATTATCGTACTTCCTTCTTTGATATATTTCTTTTTAATTAAAAAAATACAAGGAAAAGGAGGAAGGAAAAATTGGAATGAAGAATATTTGCCCATACCATCGTCTAACAGTGAACCATTCAATATCAGACGCCATCATAAAGGCTGCTTAAAAACCTATCAATTCAATCACAAAAATCATGACATCAAATTGAGGAGACCGTGATTGGTCCATTTATGTAATTGACTCTGATGAAGATGTGAACATTACATAACGCTGCTTAAATAGATCGCAAGCGATTCAAAAACGTAAGCCACGTCGGGCACGGTCAGTGCCTGGATGGGTGACAGCTAGTGGCAAATTAATGAATATGACGACCTGAGTGGCGCAGTGGTTAAGACGCCGGTGCGCTGCGCGGAGGGTCCTGGGTTCGATTCCCAGCGGTGCAGAGATTTGAATGATGAGTTTAAATTTCTGTTTCTGGTCTGGGTGTGTGTGTTCTTGTCTTGTGTGTGTCCATGGCACCCACGACACAGGGAATCCTAGTGTGGGGCTATGAGTGAGAAGCGTTAAAAAAAAAAATGGTCGGCCCTGGTTGTTTAAAAAAAAAACAGTCAATCAATCGGAGTACAAATAAACTCGTACAAATAATTGGGCCAACAAATTGAGGATACCGTGATTGGTCTGTTTAAGTAATGGACTCTAATGAAGATGTGGGCGCATTACATCCATTCAAGTGGTTTGGACAGTGAGATGGATAGTTATTTAGTTTGTCACGGACTCTACTCGAGAAAAGACTGACAGACCTGGATACCAGTAAGAAAATAGTTTCGTAATAACAATTTTGGTCTCGTAAACGTCGCCGCGTCGTGATAATAAAAATCATGAAATGTAATGATGAAAGAGTTCTCAGTAAGAGTTCATGCGTAAGAGTTCTCCAAAATTTTCTTAAAGGCATGTGAAGTCCATCAACCTGCATTAGATCAGCGTGGTGGTCTCATCCTTCTCATCTTCCAATAAGTTTTTTAGTCATAAACATTTAATTACAGGTTCAATATCACATGGTGTCATGCAGGATAACATCATGAAAATTCTTCTTGTCTCAGAGTTGTTGATCATAGGCATGTGATGTCCACCAATCCGCATTAAACCAGTGTCGTGGACTAAGACCTGCCTTCCTCTTATGACAGAAGACACGACCCACTGAGTCACCAATGACTTGCAAACAAAAGACTGAAGATCCTAACTCATACGACATCAAGCCTTTCAAGCCAGTTTAACTGCAATGATACCTCTTCAGCGAAAATTAACCAATTATGAGTGTGAAGCGTCATTCAATCAAATTTCTTCATCTTCAGGTACTCCCAATGAGCACAGACAAGTAGCAACTCTTCACGATGGTAGAAGTCAGCAAGCACCTGTTTGAGGCGGCGTGTCAAGATGCGTCGTGCTACCAACTGCTGCATCCTTGGAACAGGTACTAGTATATTAGGTATTCCAGCGTAAGCGGCGATATCCCTACAATTCCTCTAGAGTAAGCGGTGATACTCGTATCTCAGTGGCTAGTAATTCGACCTATACTCGAGGGGTCCGGGTCCAAATCTTAGGGCCTCCAATGACGTTCTTAAAAGTTGTGTGCGCTTTATAAAATTAAATGCCACCCGCTGTAACGGTGAAAGAAAACCTGCATGCCTAAGAGTTCTCCAAAATGTTCCTAAAGGCAAGTGAAGTTCACCAACTCGCGTTAGACCAGAGCGTGGTGAACTAAGCGATGAATAAAGAGACTAATTGTGTGTAAGAGGGAGAGAGATTCCGGTTTCATTGGCCCTGTTTTACCTATCGTATATCATATTCATTATTTACAGCTCCGCAGTTATCTACAGCATCTGAGTCAATGCACCGTCCGGAATGGCTATCAAACGAGAGGCCAGCATCACATCAAAGAAGTCTGGGCTCTCTCCTTATGCAGGCGATGTACTCGCTGCAGCTGTTCCTGTATCTGTGGAATATTGTCAGTAACCCATTAATGACCCACTACAGGGTCGGGTCTCCTTCTCGTAATGAGAGGGATGTAGGCCTTAGTCCACCACGCTGGCCCACTGCGGGTTGGTGGACTTCACATGCCTTTGAGAACTCTTTTTTTTGTGAACTCTCAGGCATGCAGGTTTCCTCACGATGTTTTCCTTCACCGTAACAGCAGGTAATATTTAATTTTATAAAGCGCTCATAACTTTTTCACAAAGTCATTGGTGCGTGCCACTGGGATTCGAACCCGGACCCCTCGATTCGAGGTCGAATTCTAAGCCACTGGGCTATCACCGCTCTGTGGAATATTAATATCATTTAAGATTAAGTCAACCAGGGCAGCCAGCGTTGTCCTGATCACTTCCTCTTTGCCTTTATATCCATCTATATAATTTAAATTGGCGCGTAAGGTTTATTTTTCGTTGTTTCACACTATCAGGAGCTGTTGGGCCTCGTCTTTCCTCACATATAGAAATTCTCTAGTCGGCAGTGCCAAGTTCTACCTCATAGTGCATTTGGTAAGCTATTTTTTATTTAATGAGAGGGAAAAATTGCTTTAAGTAAATATTGTCTGCGACCTTTTATGGACCACTGCTGGACACAGAGCACGAGTCACAATAGTGGGAAGCCTGTAGCATACTCTACCACGCTGCTCCAATTCGGATTAGTGGAGAAACGGGCTAAAAGTCCCGTGTCGGGTGTTTTCAAATCACCCATAGAGTGACAAGGATTATCAACTGCTATTTATATCGATAATAACCGGGACAATCGGCTTATTGTGCCCTCCGAAGCACGGAAACGTGCATGTAATTCGCCATTAGCGATTACGCCTCCAGGTACTTCAGTAGGTGATCAGTGGATGAGTAACCGCAGCTGACGTTGCTTAACTTGTTCGATCACTTGCGACATAAACAGCGGGGCTATGCGCGCTTCGGACCAATTCAGACAAGTATTTCCCTGAATCAGAGCTCAAAAGAATTCTGAGAAAGGAGACCCGACCCGCCAGTGGGTCATTAATGGGTACTGACAACTATTGTTGTTCTAGGTGCAAAATCTAGCACGCGGCAAAAAGGCATTTAAACGGGAAGAACTGATTAAGGCTGGGGAAAATTATGTCAGATCAACCATCTTTGGAGCTGTTGTGAGCGGCAGTTGTGCCACTCTGGGCTGTTTTATTAGGTAAGGTATGTGCAATGAAAATCATAGATTTAGATATACATCTCTTAACATCAAGCCTTAGTAGCATTTGCTTGGAGTGTCAGGATATCATAAACCGGAGTCCTGAAACTAGGGAATTTTTATTTTTAGGCCTCTTTTATTTCAGCAGAAACTTTAAAAATTTGAGACCACTTTTAATTTTGCTCTGGTATAATATCACTTCTTCTGGTCAGATTAAAATCTTTGCTCTAATTTTAATCAGAACCGGAGTACATTCTGTGGCTTTGAGAGGTGATTCTAAGTCTTCGCGGTGCTTCACTTCAGGTTGTAAGTTATTGGCTTTTGTAAGGATCGGGAATATGTGCCCATTAAAAAAAGGAGTTTAATTAGGATTAGTTTAATGGAGCTACTGCTTAAAGAATTGAATTATTTTAACATCTCAGAATTTTCCACCTGAAATCAGTATATCAAATTCAAGGTAAACTTAACATAGCAAAATATGTTCCGAAAATAATACACGCTTTGTTAACGAATCCTGGTGCCATACAGAGCTATGAACGCGTAGAAATGACTCCACTTGAAAAAATCTACCAAAATTCAATAGGCGCTATTGTGTCACTATGAAATTGATTTTAACTCGACCAAAGTGCAAAGTAGATGATATGCTACCGCATCAAATTGCTATATCCTAGTCTATAACAAAACAGAATTGTAATAATGAGAAATTTGTAACGCAATCCGATAAATCTAGGGAACGAATGTGAAGAAATTTTCTATGATTGCCACCATGTTATTAGCATTGAGACATATTTTAAATTCCTATTACAGAAGTAAAAATATATGTAGTATTTCCCTCCAATGCCATCTGCATTGAAATTCATCGCAAACTAAACAAAACGTGGTACCTTTTTAAAAACTTTAAGTCTCAACAAAATAATCATTTTTCCTTGAAGGTTCAAGATACTCGTACATTGAAATTTTGAGGTCGCTATCTATACATTTCTACATCTGTAGCTGGTCTTACAACACAACAGAACAAATACACGTAACGAGATCTGCTCAAAGATCGAAACTGAATTCTAGCTGAAGAACAAACTCAGAGTATCCACATGTGGGAGTTCCACTGTGACTGTATAAACGATAAGCTATTCAATATATTTATTAACCTCGCTCTAACAATAATTGATAATAAGTATGGGAAGAGTAATAAGCGGTGATAGCCTAGGCTTAAATTTCTTTAAAGGCTTTAATTTGTAATTTAATGCTTAATTTTTAGTCAAACCCTTTCATTTGAACCCAGGTGTTGTCAACTAACACAAAGAGCAAGAAAAAGGCAATTAACATAAAGACAAAATATTTAACATAATATTTACTATATTGACGTGGAGGCCATTTTTGATTTATAATGATTTCTATGGTAATCCGAACTATCAGATCTGCCGACAGAAAGGGAAGAAAAAATTAAATTTTATTAAAATTTGTCTTAACTAAATTCGATGTAACCGTTAAAATTGATGTAAATGATCCAATAGATATGATAAAATCGTTTGAAAAAACACTATAGATAAAACGCTTCAAGCGATTAGTGAAACAACTTCCTAATTCCACGTGTAAGTAGTTGGAAACTGTGCGGGAGGATTCTCTTCGGAAACTGGATATCATTAATTGGGATCGTATTCTCGTACGATAACTAAAAGACGCCATTTACGATATAACGTAAATAATATTAAGGGTTTCCTTCCTTCCTTATTTCAACCGTTCGTAGTCCACTGCTGGACGCAGTCCACCCCTAATATATACCGCTTCGCCCGGTCCTGGGCTCTTTGAATCCAACGGTGTCCCGCCGTCTTCTTTAGGTCATCAGTCCTGGTCGGGGGCGGCCTGTACTCCTTTTGCCTAGACGCGGTCGTTATTCAAGGATCATTCTTGTCAGTTGTCTTTCGAACGATGTCGCCAGCCCATTGCCAGTTTTAGGATTTAAGTACTTGGGTTTTTCAAAAAGGTTAAAAGAGCTCTCGTTCAAAACTAGCGATGCACCGGCGACTCCTCTGATGATGCTTTCCACGAGACATTTTCTCGATCCCCGGATGTTCTCGGTCTATCTCGGGACTATCTTGGTGAAATTGAGTCAATTTAGTCACTTAATATAATATAGTAAATTTAGTTACTTCGCTGCCCCATGAGTCACATGTGACTCATTTTTATTGTTTGACTATTGTGTCTATTTACTGGACAGACAAAGTGTTAAGAATGCTCTGTTCTCTAAAGTGCTGATATTTAGGACAAAAAGCAGCAGCCTTCTGAATAATAAATGTAGGTACAGACTCGCTACCGAAGGTCGTGAAACTATGACCTAATTATTTGTGTTCTTACGTTACCTACTTCGAAACTGTGGAAGATTATCTTCGGAAACTGGATATCATTAATTGGGATCACGTTCACGTACGATAACAAAATACGCCACTTTCGAAAATAATTTAGTTTTATTTCAAACCATCGAAATTATCGTGTGCTACACTAAGACAATGGGCGGTGATAGCCCAGTGGCTTAGAATTCGACCTCGAATCAAGGGGTCCGGATTCGAATCCCAGTGGCACGCACCAATGACTTTGTAAAAAAGTTATGTGCGATTTATAAAATTAAATATCACCTGCTGTTACGGTGAAGGAAAACATCGTGAGGAAACCCGCATGCCTGAGAGTTCACAAAAAAAATGTTCTCAAAGGCATGTGAAGTCCACCAACCCGCAGTAGTGTAGCGTGGTGGACGGCGGCCTACATCCCTCTCATTGTGAGAGGAGACCCGACCCTGTAGTGGGTCATTAATTGGTTAAAAACAACAAACAACAACACTAAGACAATAACGGGGAACCATAGGAGGATTCCAAGGGTCCTGAACTAGGCGGAGAGGTGTCTATTAGGGGAGGCCCATTTCCAGTAGCGGCTGCGAAGTCTTATGATTGATATTAAAATAATTATATGGGACCTAAGAAGGTATTTACGACATTCTCATAAGCTCCTATATCTGGTTAAATCTTGATATTCTTCATTAGACCGTTTGAAGTAATAGTTACAGTATTAATGTGTTCCTGGTTTTATAGGTGGCTTCTAGGAAAGAAGTTTCGGTATCACGCATACGTTTTTGTACCAACCACTATAAATGGCGTTTTCGTTCTCTTGGAACCGCCATCTAGGAGAGGACTTATCATCAACTTGTTCTGTAATCTGGTACGTACATAATTAGTTTTAATTTTAAAGCCTGTGAACTAAACCTACTTCCTTGACATTCGGAGAGGAGATCTGAGGTTCTCGATTCGTGGCAGTCCTCCACGATCCTTCTTCGATTCTTGCCTCAGAAGGGGTGTAATAAGAGGCATGTCGTCTGGTGTTGCTCGCATCAATAGGCGACGGTGACCACTTACCATCAGGTGGCCCGTCTGCCTGTTTGCCTGTTCTTCGTATAAAAAAAACCAACCCAATAATAGGTCATAATTGGGTCGCAGACTAGTAAAGACATGAATAAGACAGTCCTTTTATTGAGCATTACCCCTGATATCAGGTATTAAACGTCAGGATTCCTTATCATTAGCCAACAGAGAGTGCAAATACGAGTTGGTACTTGTGTACTATTATGGTTAATAGACGTACAGCTCATGTACGAGTCAAATGTAACGGATGATTAGGATGCAACGTTCCACTTAAATGTCCTTTTATATGTTTATGAATATACAAAGTTATGAAAATATTCACTTTTGGATTTTTCTTTGCTCGCTTGCTTGCAGTGGCCTGACAGTCGGCTATTTTTAAGTTTTTTTTGAAACTCTATTAATATTTCTTCTTCATTAGGTCATCGAATACTGGATACGTTCATTGGAAAGAGCTGGTTACATAGCGATGACGAAATATAAGCAAACATTGCTTTTCATGTTCGGTAGCGCTATCCTCTTCTACCTCATGCGGCTGGAGGGAGATAAGGAGAAACGCACTCCTCTGTTCTGGTAAGGGTAATAGTTTTTTTATTTCAGTCCAAAAGATCCGTAAGATCAAAAACATTTTCTAGGCTTTGAACGGGTTTTTACCCACAATAGGGGAAGATCTGCATACCTACTCCACCAAGCTGCTGAAATGCGGTTTGGTGGAGAAACGGGCTAGTGGCCAACTCTTGTCAGATGTTTTCTAACCGTCCACAGGGCCTCCGACAAGGTTTAGCGACGGCTATCGTATCGATAACAACCAGGACCGACGACTTAACGTGCCCTCGCTACGATCACCCATCCAAGTTGACCACGTTCGACGTTGCTCAACTTTTTCGATCTACTCAACCAACGGAGCTTTTTCATAGTGTAATTTTCATAGATATATTAAGTAACATTCCCTTTTTTAGGCTTTACACACCAGAGAAGGTGAGAAGAAAAACTGACGATTCCAAAAACGTATGTCCTCACGATGGGCCGTGTAGGAAGTATATCACCAAGGTATGTAATCCACTGTACCCTTAGTAGTCCAGTCATTTTGAACATTCAAAATCGAAAATTTAACAATAATTCCAAAAGTTTTCAAACTTCGGTCAAGTGAATGGTACATTGGGACGACAATAAATCTCATTTTGCAACCTTGTCCGCAGTCCGGAACATTGCTAAAATTGCAATTAAATTAATTTTTGCTATATGGTCGTGAAAAAAATTCCAAAAGTTCTGCAAACTTGGAGTGGTGTTAAATATATTATTTTACATCACGTGTCAAATTTGCAACCAATTTAAGTGTACGGAACATTCTTTTTTATTAAAATTAATGTTTTTCTTTATTAAACTGAAGGAAAACGTTCCAAAAGTTCTGCAAATTTGACAGATATATCGGAAAAATATACCGAACGATTGTATAAATTTGCAACCTTTTACGTTGTCCGGAACATATTTATTTATAATTCTTTTTAATTTGTGGTCATTTTTTCGAGTAAGGTGGTCTCGGAATAATTACAAAAGTTTTGAAACTTGGTTGCAAACTTCGAAAACATCTATTCTGATGCATTTGCAAATTTGCAACCTCATACGCGATCCGGAACTTTATGCAATTTGCAAAAATGTAATTTTTTTATTTTATCACCTTATTACATTTTTGCAAATTGCATAAAGTTCCGGATCGCGTATGAGGTTGCAAATTTGCAAATGCATCAGAATAGATGTTTTCGAAGTTTGCAACCAAGTTTCAAAACTTTTGTAATTATTCCGAGACCACCTTACTCGAAAAAATGACCACGAATTAAAAAGAATTATAAATAAATATGTTCCGGTCAACGTAAAAGGTTGCAAATTTATACAATCGTTCGGTATATTTTTCCGATATATCTGTCAAATTTGCAGAACTTTTGGAACGTTTTCCTTCAGTTTAATAAAGAAAAACATTAATTTTAATAAAAAAGAATGTTCCGTACACTTAAATTGGTTGCAAATTTGACACGTGATGTAAAATAATATATTTAACACCACTCCAAGTTTGCAGAACTTTTGGAATTTTTTTCACGACCATATAGCAAAAATTAATTTAATTGCAATTTTAGCAATGTTCCGGACTGCGGACAAGGTTGCAAAATGAGATTTATTGTCGTCCCAATGTACCATTCACTTGACCGAAGTTTGAAAACTTTTGGAATTATTGTGAATTAAATGTTCAAACTGACTGGACTATAGTCTGAGTTTTAGCAGTTCCGAAACGAAACGCATACACAGCTTACTAGACGAAAATGCACAGTGTAAGAACCAACAGAGGAAAAAGATTTTTAGAAGAGTTAAAAAATTAATAAAGCATTAGATAAATCATCACAAAAATTGCTTTATTTTTAATTAACACTCTTTCAATGTAATAACATTAATGAAACAAAAAACCGTGAATTGGCCGTAATGGGCTGTAAAATTTCGAACTCATACTATCCCGTAGGTATTAAATATTTGTTCGTATTATAATGTCTAACGATAAGTATTCATATCTTTCACTCCATACAAAAATTTGATTTTAAATTTCTTAACTCCACTAAAAATCTTTAACCTCTGTTTGTTATTACACTGTGGACTCCTGTGTAGTAAGCTGTGTATGATTTACGTATCTATCCGAAACGAAACGCACAAACGTTTCGTTTCGGTATCGCTAAAACTCAGACTAAGGGTACAGTACCCTTAGTCTGAGCTGCCATTAGGCCGCGCTCAGTTTAGCCACGATTTCACGTACGAACTATCCCGATCATTGAAATGATGTAGGTACTATGAGGGCGCTCACAGTACAACGTACGTACGCACGAGTAGAATTCGCGCAAAATCGCTTCCATACTGCGCGCTGAGTGAGAGTTAAAATAATACTAACGACTGTTGCTATCTTCACAATAAATCCTCTTAATACGTTCCAGGGTGCCCTAGGCTACTTCGGGGTAGGCCTAGCGTTCACACTGGCCCGAGTGGTCCTGCCCAAACTACGGACACCCTTGAGAGCCATTTCAAGCATACGTGGCCACCACTTCAACATGGCACTGTTCTTCGGCAGTTATATCGGTATCTACAGAGTACGATTTGTTGAATGCTATAATTATAAGTGGAAAATTATTGAATAAGGAAAAATGAAAGGTTTCAGCTAGGCCCCGATTCTGTATGATCATTCACACTCGTTACGCGGCAATGTCTTGTCTTACCCGTGATAAAAAGGCTTAAAAGTCAAATATCGTGACAATCTATTGTGTGCCTTATAGAATATACATTAAGGTTCTTTGTCGTGACGAGTTCCTTGTCGTGGCGAGTTCATGAAATGACGTACTGTTTGATGTCACACGATATCGGCACGAAATCTTTTGGGTCATACAGAATCAGGCCCCTGGTAGAGTAGTTTAATCTTACAGCTACTACCTTTACAAGCAGCATTTTCTTTAATCTTGGTATCGAATTAAAGGGGAAGTGTGGTTGTGGGACATACTTTATTTGAGGCAAGCTTCTTGGTCCTCATGAGCCACGCACCCTAAGTCTTTAGATAAGATTTCTACCCTATTTGAGGTTGCACAGGCCGGGAAACATGGACAATTGGACACTCATGAGTGGTAGAGACTACCTAACATCTCGTGAACTATATGCTCGTTTGCTTCTCATACACAATAATAAAAGGTATATTGAGGTATTTAAAGATGTGCGGAGTCAAATGGACTCGACGCAAGTAATATTTGGAAGGCAACATTGCGGTAAATACTGCGGTATTGGTATTTAATTTCATAATTAATTTGCCAGTTTATTAGGAAAGGAATACTTCAGTATTATTCCTGGAAAATATACTTAACTACTTACTCAAATACGAATATCACTTGCTCCAAAATTAAGTTCCTTTAAATATTAATTTCCGTCCGAAATTGCTTACCGTCTGAAACGTACGTCCCCGTTTCATATGCAATCAAAACACTAAGGTATTCAGATTGCATTAAAATTTAATTTAATTTATAATTTGCGTTCAAAATAATGCAAAGGTATTCAAAATTCGAACATACGGACTCAATTTAATTTTCGTTCCTACCACGTTTATACGTGTATGTGTCGATATAAATTTTTCGATGTCCATTGCAGGCTGTGGTCTGCTACTTGTGCAACGCGAGGGGGCGTGACTCCGCATTGTATGCGTTGCCGGCTGGATACATTGCTGGGTTGTCGTTCATGTTCAAACCGACTCTCGGCTTCGCGATAGCATCGTTGACTGCAGCGTTTAAAGTAAGTGCACTGTTTTCACTTCATTTCGTCATTTCTATTGTAATGGCGGGAAATCATACGAAATGTGAAAATACGGAAAGTAACGCCAAAACTTTAATATTGTATACTCCTCGCTATTTTTTAATTTTACACACATTTTCAATAAGTGGACTAAATCAATGAACGATGCGTATGTATCACATGTGACTCATGGGACGGAGATGTGGGATGTGGTTAATATTCAGTAATACATCACTGCCAGTTTTATTTAGAGCTTTTTTTAATCTAAAATATGATACGGTAAGGGTTTTTCTAATTCGCCAAATGTTATGCCAATGCAACGCACTTGACAAACGGCCTAATAAGGCGTAAAGGTAAATTACTAAAATTACTAAAAAAAAAGATAAGTCTAAAAGCGAAGCCAATTTTCTTACAGCGAAAATAAATTAAAATGCAAAAGGAACCGTGAAATGCGTTAGTGCAAAAAGGAGAACAAGTAACTTAGTAAACTCATTAACTCTTGCGAGACAATTTAAGTTTTAAAACGAGTTACTGGCTCTTAGAGGGTCATTTCTATGGACAGTGTTTTTTTGCTAACGCAAGCGATTCTGCTCTTTGAAGTTCGTTTGAAGCTTTGTATGGATGCAAATCTTATTTGGAAGACTTCTAATACAATGCAATAATTCTTTATTGCACGGCAAACACAAAGTACAAAAGTATTAATAGAAATCAAAGCTGTAACACATTTATACACTAGTACTTATACAATAAACCAAAAGAGCCTAATTCAGGGTTTCTTTAAATTAATGTAAATGTGGGCCCGCACTATAGAAAGAGAAATAAGATAAACTATTATGTGGATATAGGAGCATACAATTTGCCTTATGTACGTGTTTAATTTATATAAAACTAGCTGTCACGGCACACCTCATTCTGCCAAATATAGATTTTTTTACTATTTTCCTCATATTTTTATGCAAATTTTTTCACCGTATAATCCTTCCTTGGACATAAACAAACTAATTAAAACTAAAATGAGCCAAATCGGTTCAGCCGCTCTCGAGTTATAGCGAGACTAACGAACAGCGATACATTTTTACTATATATATACATAGACAAAAGATGTCGATGTGGAGTCGTAAGAATACGATGACAGCGCAAACTAACAATTCCATGATTCCCAAAGTCGACTCATTTACCTTTAAATTATTTAACTAACAATGCCAAAAATTACAGATTTTCTCAACAACCCTGTATGAGAAGAAGGTGATCTCAGAAGACATTCCCATCCCTCTGCTGCTGTACTGCTTCTGCCAGGGTACCCTGTTCCACGCTCGCTTCATGCACCCAGAAGTATGCCCTTCCTACGTCTTCAATCTCATGAGCTCTGTCTCTAACGGATGGTAAGTATTTGAATAGTACTTGAACAAAAATACATTCACCTGTTGGAAACATGGCCCCGTAACAAAACAATTTTGAAATATTTGTAGAAAATATTATGAAGCCAGCCAATTTTTAGGAACATATAAAGTATATAACGGTAGTAAGTTTTTTTATAACTGGAATTTATTATTGTTTCAGTGTCGACAAGTTATACGGAAATATGGTGGAAACAATCAAACGAGGATCATAACAGTAGGATTAAAATTACATTGATTTTAGGGATCGGGGGATTGCAAAAGTATTATGGTAAAACTGTTCGGTTTAGTATAATTGACATTAATTATAAGGGTGTAAAGACTTATAATAATATTTTATTTGAAAGACCAAAAGAATGTTCGGTTTAATCAGTTTTGGGGGTATGGAATGATAACCATTTTGAGGCTGTGCAAATATTAAGACAATACAAAATTTGTATGCCAGATTTGGCTATGACTAGTTTGAAAACATCACGGTGAATAGGCATGATGATAGTAATCAAGTATCACCAAAATATTTATCTGATCTAATAAAATAGGATTCAAAGATTTTGAAACATTCTCTTATTAATGTCGAGATTAATAAAATTTATTTTTGTTAAAATTAATCTACAAAATACAACAATCCGCCATGATAGCTCAAACACACATCAGATCGAATAACGTCAATTTACGTCACGTCTCAGTAAACGTCATTTCGCGATCTCTGCATTTTTACTGTGCCGTGATGTAATGACAGACGCCATGACACCGGCGAGCGTTTTGGTGTGAATTTGAAAATTAAAATTTAAATGTACTTTTATTTCACAAAACTTTAATTTTAGAAGAGATTTTGAAAATTAGTCATCATGCCTATTGGGCAATAAATCCGACAGATTATTTAGTGAAATTGAGCTTCTACTAGAAAAGCCGTCTACTCATATGTTTGTTAGTTAGCTGTTTTACATAATTATTACCACGGGCTCTAAACGGTGAAAGAAACTTTGTGAGGAAAATTTAATTCTTGAGAGTTCTCCTCAATGTTCTCAGAAGCGTGTGAAGTCCACCAATCTATGCCAGCGTGGTGGACTAAGACCTACATCCTTCTCATTGTGAAAGGAGGTCCGACCTTATAGTGAGACTTCACTTCACAAGTTCATATACCTACATACATTATATTAATCCGAATTGAACATGAAAATTAACAAAACAAATTTTATTCCTTTACCAAGCTTTTTAAAATTGTTGGGTGAATTTGCGTATTAACGTCGAGTTGTAATAATGCACAAACTTTATTATTTTTTACTGATCCTTAATAAGACCTTGAACTTTGTAAAAATGATTGAAATTAGTGGCACTAATTTATGCCAAAATGTACCTATGTAATATAATGTATGCCAAAAATACTAAATTACAAACATGTGAGCAATAATTACAATACAAAGTCCATTTTGTTGATGTGTAACTGTGATGTGTTACAAAACAACGATACTAAGAAAGAAACAAGAAAATTTGCATTATTTATGGAGAAACGTACCTATATTGTAATTCAATAGGTATTAATTATGATAATGTATGTTGTTGCTGTTTTTTTTTGATAATTTTAAATAAAATTTTGCTAGAATTATTTGAAGTTTTATTAGTTCAAAAACATGAAATTGTCATTATTACCAGAATTGTAAAATAAATATTTCATATTTTTTCCGCAAAATGGCGTCCTTCGAGCGAAAATATTTTTTATTACAATAAAGATAATAATATCACTAACCGCAAAGAACTAACTGCTGTTAAGAATCTAACAAAATATTTTTCCTATTAGGAACCTACATTTCTTATAACAAGACTAAGAACTAAATCACTAAATTTTATCGACCTAGGGCTATTAGTTTAAAAAATATTAAACATTACATAAAAGTATGAATTTTACTACAACATGATGTTTGAAAGAAACTTTTGTAAAAAATTTGCATTATGGAATTGTGGAACTTTATTTTTAAAATATCTGCAAGTCACACCGATTCTAAAAAGGTAACATTTACTTAGATTTTAAAGTATGTAATAAATGAGTTATTCATGTTTAATCCACTGCAGGGAGCATTTTTTTCACAATATTTACATACAATAGATACACGCGAATTCTAAGCCACTGGGCTATCACCGCTGTATTTACTGACAATATGGAAATGATGTGCTTTGCGTTTTCGTGTCACAATACAATAGATACACGCGGTCGAATTCTAAGCCACTGGGCTATCACCGCTATATTTACTGACAATTATGTGCTTTGCTTTTTCGTTGTTGCATTGTTTTGTTGCGTCGTGGGTTGCTCTCTCTCCCTTCCGTTGGTTGCCCCCTCGGGATTGACGATCAGAACCTTCGTGTGCTTTCCTGCTCTTTTACTGAAGAAGTCCAGCATACCGTTACCGTAAAGACATATCGATTCACACTGAAATTAAAAATGTTATTTGAAAAAACAACGACGACGACCTAAGTGGCGCAGTGGTTGACACCGGTGTGCTGCGCGGAAGGTCCTGGGTCCGATTCCCAGCAGAGCAGAAATTTGAATGATGAATTTAATTTTCTGTTTCTGGTCTGGGTGTGTTGTGTTCTTGTCTTGTGTGTGTCTGTTTTTATTTTTACTATTTTTATTGCAAATTGAATCCTCTACATCTTTAATTGAGTAACTTTTTGTTGTAAAGTATCAAATAATAAAGAAAAACAAACAAAATTTTTGATCATGATGGTAGCAGTATATATTATGATTTTTAAACTTACCAGAACCATGTTTAAATCCTACCTGTTCCCTATTATAGAAGTTGTTCTTATTTCCTCCGCAGCCAGAGTAAATGGTTTCCTTGCACACCTTCCAAACGTGATCGTAGTACCACCGTTTTACTTCTCCGAAGCAAAACCCATAGTCAAACGACAGCATGCACCATTTGGGACGGCTCTCTGATGAAAATTGTTCTCATAAACATGTTTCCAGTGAGGTTTGAGAGGATGAGTTGTAGTTTTACACTATACACTGAATAGAAAATCTCGAGGCTGTAAGTGAAAGTGAAGATCCCGATTCCTAGCTAAAATGCCACCTTGATTTATCTGGGAACTACTCTTTCCACAAGCGAGCCATTGAGCGTATATTAGATGATGTGATAGTTGGATCGTAATTGCATCTTGCTGAGTTACCTACATATAGGCACATATAACGTAATCTATATTCGAAAATGAATGATATGAATCTAAGAGTATATTCGGATCAAATGTGTTTTATTGACGTTCTATTGATTTTCTTTTTCTATGTGTTTAACAGCAAGCAAAAAAATCCCAATGAGCGCTTTCCTAAATCGTAATGAGACGGTGATAGCCCAGTGGCTTAGAATTCGACCTTGAATCGTGGGGTCCGGGTTCGAATCCCAGTGGCACGCACCAATGACTTTGTAAAAAGTTATGTGCTATTTATAAAATTCAATATCACCTGCTGTTACGGTGAAGGAAAACATCGTGAGGAAACCTGCACGCCTGAGAGTTCACAAAAAAAAATGTTCTCAAAGGCATGTGAAGTCCACCAACCCGCAGTAGGCCAGCGTGGTGGACGGCGGCCTACATCCCTCTCATTGTGAGAGGAGACCCGACCCTGTAGTGGGTCATTATTGGGTTACTGACAAAGAGACATACTTACTAGGCTGGTCGGGCTTGCTCCAGCAACTGTTCAAACATTGTTTTCTGGAATCAAACCTGTTGCCATTTCCTTGACAACCACCCCAGGAGAACACAGTACAGTTTCCTTCTTTCGGACTGTAATAGTACATCGGGATCTCCGCACGACACGGCCCAGGGTCGGGCATTAGTAGACACGTCTTGTCTATCACTGGAAGAGATATCTCTCATTAAAACTCTCCCCAGCCATTTGAGTATCTTTACATAAAAAAATTAAATCAACTCGTCGCTTTTTTTCAAAGTAAAAGAAGAACAAACAAACATTTATCACTGAAATGAAAGAGGTGAATTTGACAAAGAAATCTATATAAAGATGTTATCTATACCTCTATACATTTATACATAGTTATAAATAAAATTGGAGAGTATTGAAATTTTCAAACACGGCTGGTTGTTCCAGAGTTGCACGCGTTCAAAAACACCAACTTCTGAATTTTGTCATAGCAATTTATTATATAGCTAGTATTTTTGAAAGAATACCTCTAGGACTAAACGGCGTAGATCTAAACACATTGCTTGGGAAAGTGTTAAACTTCATTCGGGTCGACACCATTTGTAAAGGTATTGAAAGTAACAATAACCCCAGTTGCACCGACTCCATGTTTGTATTGAAACTAAAAATTTAGTTTACGTTTTATTGCCCATAAACCAATATTTTATATGGAATATGTGCACTATAAATCTTATATATAAAATTCTCGTGTCACAATGTTAGTTGCCATACTTTCCGAAACGGCTTGACCGATTTAATGAAATTTTATATGCATATTCTGTAGGTCTGTTTTGCTCCGTGACGAGTAGGTATAGGCGACGGCATATTCTAGATTTTCTGTAGAGGTCTGTAGAAGAACAAGTGTCTAGACAAACGTACAGTACCTACTAATGCGTAACAGACACTGTCCAGAAAACTGTCGCAATGACTTAGCCCGGTAGCGAAATCGCGAAATGTTTCGCGAGTGTTTCGCCCGTATTACAACGGACTATAAAAATTTATATTTATAAAAATTAAATATCACCTACTTTACGGTGAAGGAAAACATCGTGAGGAAACCTGCATGCCTGAGAGTTCACAAAAAAAATGTTCTCAAAGGCATGTGAAGTCCACCAACCCGCACTAGGCCAGCGTGGTGGACTAAGGCCTACATCCTTCTCATTGTGAGAGGAGACCCGACCCTGTAGTGGGTCATTAATGGGTTACTGACAACGGACTACGGTGGCAAAAGTTCAGCGGTATCGCTATTTCGCGGTTTCGCGGCGGAGGTGTGCTAACACGGTTAAGTTGACGTACGAGTACGACTAACAATATAAGCGCGGAATATGAGCGCTCTCACCCGCTTGCTGTATTTTTCGGAACATACGGCTGCGCGCAATTTGGATGTGTTTTTGTGGACGATCCGAGTGGCTCAGTTGGTAAAGACGCCAGTGCGCTACGCGGAGGGTCTTGGGTTCGATTCTCAGCAGAGCAGAGATGTGAATGATGAGTTTAAATTTCTGTTTCTGGTCTGGGTGTGTTGTGTTGTTGTCTTGTGTGTGTCCATGGCGCCCACGACACAGGGAATCCTAGTGTGGGGCTATGAGTGTGAAGAGTGTGAAGAGAAGAGTTTTGTACAACTAAGTCGATGTACGAATAACTCACGCACAGTGTAAGCGCTCCCATAGTATTTCAATGCTCGGGATTGTTCGTATTTCGTTCGTTCGACCGTTCGTTCGTGCGAAATTGCATCTAATCTAAACGATATATCTTGTGCCTCGCAAAACCAAACAAACCAAACTCAACTCGTATATTTTTGAGAACCTAAATTCTCGTGGTTAAACTACCCCGAAGTTCGGAGCCACAATTAACAATGCAAATGTATCGCGGCGAACGCCGTACTGTATTTCATAAATACCATACGTATTCGTACGTACGCTTGTCGAGTTCAGAAACACGAAAAACGTCAGGAGGAATTAAACGTCAACTCGTTAAGATTTCGCCGGAGTTTTGCTCCGTGACGTGCAAGTATAGGCGACGGCACATTGTAGACTATTTTTCCCGTTAATGTTATGCTGTTATTATTATATTACCCGTGCTGTTATTAAGCTATTATTGAACAATCTCCTAGCAGCGATGATAGCCCAGTGGCTTAGAATTCGACCTCGAATCGAGGGATCCGGGTTCGAATCCCAGTGGCACGCACCAATGACTTTGTAATAAAAGTTATGTGCGATTTATGAAATTAAATATCACCTGCTGTTACGGTGAAGGAAAACATCGTGAGGAAACCTGCATGCTTGAGAGTTCACAAAAAAAATGTTCTCAAAGGCATGCGAAGTCCACCAACCCGCAGTAGGCCAGCGTGGTGGACTAAGGCCTACATCCTTCTCATTGTGAGAGGAGACCCGACCCTGTAGTGGGTCATTAATGGGTACTGACATGAACAATCTCCTAAATGTTTGTCGGCATGGGATTCTGGCTTACGCCCCTTCTTTGCCATGCCTGTTGTATATCGCAGGACTGCAACGCGTATTGTATATAAACTGCTCACTGGTTTTGCACTGAATTGAATAAAATAAAACAACAAAACAGCACAGAACAGAATAGAATAAAATAGTGCAGCATACCACATGAGAATAAAAAGGTCTAGTTTTTTTTAAGTGGAACGCTCTAAGTGTCTCGAAGACAAGACATTTTGCCATTCATACTGGCTAATTGCAAAAATATTTTTGCAATTTTTTTTTCAATTCACAAGTGCTACTTACAAAAAAGTAGTAAAGCGGTGATAGCCCAGTGGCTTAGAATTCGACCTCGAATCGAGGGGTCCGGGTTCGAATCCCAGTGGCACGCACCAATGACTTTGTAATAAAAGTTAAGTGCGATTTATAAAATTAAATATCACCTGCTGTTACGGTGAAGGCAAACATCGTGAGGAAACCTACATGCCTGAGAGTTCACAAAAATGTCCTCAAAGGCATGTGAAGTCCACCAACCCGCAGTAGGCCAGCGTGGTGGACTAAGGCCTACATCCCTCTCATTGTGAGAGGAGACCCGACCCTGTAGTGGGTCATTAATGGGTACTAACATGACATGACATGACACAAAAAAATATTGCAGTCAAATCAACAGTGTGCGACAGATCTCAGTGTTCTGGTGTTTTCGCGTACTTTCCGAGGCGTTAATTAATGTGTGTGTGTGTATTGTGGAGCAGGCTCTCGCTCTAAACTTGAGGCTCCAACTTCGACTCACACCCAACGTGTTTCACCGTTTCGTTTGTATTTACTGGTTGCCTCTCATTATTCCGTACGCATCATGAACGACCTTGTCTTATTGTGTAGTGTTTTTAAATCAAGAAGTTACATTATTGTGCTAATGATAATTATTTGAGAGTAGAATTAGCTAAAATTAGGAAGTTAACTTAGTCAACGTTCCTTTTTATACTTACGACAACAGTATAAGAGTTGAATAAGCTTAAATCGCGTTGCATTATGAAACTGTAAGTAATGATTGATGTTTTTTTCTAATTTACACTTTCGCAGTGGAAGACCACCTTTATACTCAAGAACATACTTTGTTTAAATACTTAATATACTATGCAAACACCAAAGTAGATAATGCCAGTAACCCATTAATGACCCACTACAGGGTCGGGTCTCCTACTCGTAATGAGAGGGATGTAGGCCTTAGTCCACCACGCTGGCCTACTGCGGGTTGGTGGACTTCACATACCTTTGAGAACATTTTTTTTGTGAACTCTCAGGCATGCAGGTTTCCTCACGATGTTTTCCTTCACCCTAACAGCAGTTGATGTTTAATTTTTTTTATAAAACGCACATAACTTTTTTTACAAAGTCATTGGTGCGTGGCACTGGGATTCGAACCCGGACCCCTCGATTCGAGGTCGAATTCTAAGCCACTGGGCTATCACCGCTAAAGTAGATAATAATGTCCCGTTACTATAGTACAATCGTCCTGTTAATGATTCAATCTGGGTGCTTTAGTATTAGTGCAGGGATGACTACCAACATCAAGTGATCTACAACATAGCTACAAGATACTATTATTATCACAATAAAAATATTCTCACAGGGCACTCTAATACAAACATTCTTAGCGTATAGTTATTATAACTATAGATAATAATATTTAAAAGTTTACTTCGAGAATAGTAAAGTAAACTGATTATTGTACACAGTACCTATACGTAGAGTAGGAATAACCCAGAATAAAACTCTTAGCTAAGCCGCCGCAATATCCGCGAGCGAACGGAAGCCGCGGCGACCGACTATGCGACGGGAAGCCACAGAGTAGCTGTGCATAGGGGCTGATTTTATTAATGTTAATAAAATCAGAGCACAACACTATACTCAAAATATTCGCACGGTGACGTCATTAGTGTCATATGTCAGTCTGTCTGACATCTTTTCATTCTGGCTGTCTGCAGTAGGATCGATTTTTGGATTTTTATGATTGGTTGCCAAGCATCATCTATGATTCAAAACAGTTTCAAAGAGTATTTTGGCAATCAAACAGTATCTTTCTCAATCCAAATCCGGAGATCGGTTATTGAAACCCATCGTTAGTCTTTCTAGAGAGTTATCGTAGACAGACGTTTTTAAAGTAAACGATCAGTAAACGGACATGCAGGCAACCGGATATTAGACATCACTCCACGCCTAATCTCAAATAGGATAGAGATCTTTTCTAACATTTTATCAGTGCATTGCTACTCATAAGAACAAAAATAGTCGCCTTAAATAAAAAATCTCCGCCAACCACACCTCTTCAACCAAATTCTAATTTACGGAAATCCATTGTAATTTATTCATATTTATATGTGTTTGCAACAATCCGCACATATGGACTGTGTCATAGACCCCCCACCCTCCCTTATCCCCAGGTAGCTTATACCATCACAACTAGTTCTAATAGCACACGACACAGCGCGTAGGTTTCACCCCAAAATATAGCATCATCAGGTGATGTAGTCTCTATAGTCCATTTTTATTCTCTTGTCATATTTAGTAAACAATCTTAGCATGTCTTTTTATTTTCATGCAGACACTAAATTATAAAAAATTCAAAACAATTTGTCATTTAATACGAAAAAACAGATTTCTAGAAACTATATTTGATTTTTTAAAGCAATTTTAAACTTTTTTTCAATAAAAAGCAGTGTCAAGATTGTTCACAAATAAGACAAGAGAATAAAAATGAACTGTACAACGATTGGTAGGTTGTGCAGTGAGTTTTATTGTGTTGCCTCTACATCGGGGTACTCTGTACTGAGAGTCAGGGGCGATGTTCGTTCATTAAGGGGTTTAATTTGATTTTTCTAGCGCGCCCTAATTGCATTGCTTTTATAATTTTCTGCTCATTTACGCAACAGAGAGCCGACTATTAGGTTGTGTTGTTCGCGTGGGAGTATTGTTTGGAATAAGGTTAGCGATTAGGGAATCTTAGTAAGGTAAGCCTAGGTAGCGATAGCCCAGTGGCTTAGAATTCGACCTAGAATCGAGGGGTCCGGGTTTGAATGCCAGTGGCACGCACCTATGACTTTGTAAAAAAAGTTATGTGCGCTTTATAAAATTAATAATCAATATCACCTGCTGTTACGGTGAAGGAAAATATCGTGAGGAAACCTGCACGCCTGAGAGTTCAGAAACAAAAATTGATCTCAAAGGCATGTGACGTCCACCAACCGGCACTAGGCCAGCGTGGTGGACGGCGGCCTACATCCCTTATTAATGGGTTACTGACAGTATGATAAGCCTTACCCCGTATCATAATTGCACGAAAAAAATGCTAGTAAAATATAGTATATCCTAATTTGCAGCGGATTAAAGGACGGCGGAGAAGATTTTTTCCATTTATTCCTTCTTTTATTTACTGTAACATTTAGTACCCATACGTATACCGAATTTCAATGTTTACTTTGCTACTTAAACCTAAGGTTTGTTTATACCTTAAGTCTTGATTGTTATTTAGACTGTAAATAAATATTATTTAAGAACAGTACTGACCTTTACGAAACAAAAAATCCCATTTTATCTTTTACACAATTTGCTAAGGAAAAAATTCCTTAACCGTAATTAATTCGAGGTTAATAACTAAAAATATCTTAAGTGCACATTTGCATAATTACTTACTCGTAAGTCAAAGGGCCTTTAAACCGTACAAGGTTTGGTACTTAACCTACAAGTATGTGTATAACATTAAATTACCATACACATTCAATCCTACTACTTTTATAAATATGAAAGTTTGTGAGTGAATTGAATAGTTAGACAGTAACCCATTAATGACCCACTACAGGGTCGGGTCTCCTCTCACAATGAGAAGGATGTAGGCCTTAGTCCACTACGCTGGCCTAGTGCGGGTTGGTGGACTTCACATGCCTTTGAGAACTTTTTTTCTGAACTCTCAGGCATGCAGTTTCCTCACGATGTTTTCCTTCACAGTAACAGCAGGTGATATTTAATTTTATAAAGCGGTGATAGCCCAGTGATTTAGAATTCGACCTCGAATCGAGGGGTCCGGGTTCGAATCCCAGTGGCACGCACCAATAACTTTGCAAAATAGTTATGTGCGCTTTATAAAATTAAATATTACCTGATACAGCATTAGGACAGTGCCACACAAGTCGTCATAATAAGCCTCTTAAGTGATTACTTCCTCTTAAGTGAGTAAGAAAAAAAAACAACCATAATTAAATCTGATATCTTATATTTGCTGTTGTATTTACATTGTTGTGATAATAATAGAATTGAATTCTTAATAACACTGCTGTATTAAATCTTAGTACTATGCCGCAAGCATGAAAACTATCGCCTAAGTAATCGTATAGTTAACGTATGCCATTAGTATGGGAAAGAGATAGCTACTTACATCTCCCCTTTTAATATACGTTAACTACGAATAATAAGTTGATAACTATTAATGTGTGTCATTAGTATGGGAAAGAGATAGCATCTTACATCTCCCCTACTAATATACGTTAACTACGAATAATAAGTCGTTAACTATCTATTAACGTGTGTCATTAGTATGGGAAAGAAATAGCATCATACATCTTCCCCTATTAACGACACATGCTAACTATGCGAATGCTTTGATGTGTTCATGCTCGGGCATTTACATAACAAAATTTCTTATTACTAACTTAATCTAGCTGTTCTACCCTCGTGAGTGAAAGAGACGAAACGTTTATAAATATCTTAGAAATATATTTGTACAATATAAATTATATACATCTTCAATAAAGATAAGAGATAGATAAAGGTAATTACATTTATAAAGAGGAAAAAAAGATAAAAAGATCAGTGATAAAATGCTTGGAAAGTGCTTTCATTTATATGTTGATAACACTGACTTACGCTACCATAAAATATAATAATATATACTTACATAACTCTAATAATGATAAAAAGCATATCTATAATAATTCTCATTTGGTAGGTAAGCATTATAAAAACACAAAGAATAGAAAGTAAACGAAAAAAGGAATAGAAAGAACACAAGAAAAGAAACTCATTTACGTCAGTAGGACACAAAGTAGCGGGTTTTTAGAGAAAATAAGGTATTTTTAAGAAACCCTATGAATATCCATAACAATATGATTAGGCCTCGATTATCTTACGATTTTAGTGATTTTACAGACAAATATTTAAAGTAAAGTTACACTACTCGACCAGAGATGGCGCCACTTACTTATATCCAGTAGGTTTCTTAACAAAAATTAAATGTTTTACATTATTTACAAAGTAAAAACCAGACAGAGTAATGCTATACTGGAGAAAAATCAAAATTGCACTCAATTTTTTAAAAAGCGTTTTATAAACAACGTGGTAAGTAAAATAACGTGGGAAAAATAATTATGTTGATAGGGGTAGTATTAGGTAGGCAGTTTGATTTGGCTTGGATATAAATGTTCTCAAAGGCATGTGAAGTTCACCAACGCCCATCAGGCCAGCGTGGTGGACTAAGGCCTACATCCTTCTCATTGAGAGAGGAGATCCCATCCTGCAATGGGTATTTGATGTGTAACAGACAAGGGTCTTTTATTTTCACTATAGTTTATTATTAGACTTAGAACTAAGTAAATAAAGGAAAATATAATCACAGAGATAGTTGGAAAACTAAAAATTAACTCGGTTTATAGGTTAGTCTTTGGCTTTTTGTATTAATTTAACCACATGTCTGAATAGTAAATTTTTTCACTTGTCCTATTTGGTAAACAATCGTAGCGTGCCTTTTTATTTTAATTTGCTGATTATGAAGATAAGAAAAATGTATTTTAATGCTGAAATCAATTTTTCCTAACTCTAATTAATTTTTTTAATTAATTTTAAAGCAATTTTAATCCTTTTTTTATTAATAGTTTTATTAATATCAAGATTGTTTACCAAAAGATAAGAGTAAAAAACTGACAGTAGCTAAGAATAGAGTAATAAATTAAAATATTTATCCTTACTCTGTATTTATACAGAACTTGTTCTGTATTTATACAGTATAAGGTCTCTAAATATTTATACATCTTAATTCATTATGATTCAGTGATGTAATGCTTATTAAACCAAACTAAAACAGAATTTCATTGAATTTGGTAAACTCATAAATATCACCATTCACTTTAAAAAATTCAGTAAATTACTCGCAAAATGGCTCTTCAGCCACCCACAAGTGATAGGAAACTCTTATCATTATCATCGTCGTAGTAAGCCGGGTGGTCTACGAAGAAGTTGTCATTGAACATCCCGTAGTCTTGGCCCTGGATGACGAGCGGGAGCAGGAGGAGCAGAAACAACAGGATCCAGCTCTGATAGCTCCTGGTGGTGCCGCCGTTGAGAGTAACTGAAAATACAAAAAGGATGGATTGAGAAGACTGAACATATCATCACCTTGAACACTTAGGCGGGTTTTTTCTGTCACGCTGACTGCACGCTGACGGTCGGCGTGACAGGAAAACCCGCCTTAGGCTGCGTTCAAACGACACGCGCACGCCTAGCGCACGCCACGCGCTTCAATAGGTCCTCAAATGGCGACTACGTCTAGACAAAAGGAGCACAGCTCACCCTCCGACTCCTACCTATACTTGGTCTCCATTCCAAGATCCGTCATCCCCGGCGGTTATTTCGGCAGACACGCCCAGCTCACTGCCACTTTAGCTAACTAATTTTTAACGCTTCATCAGATATCTATCAGATACCATCTGGATACTACCTAAGAAAAGACACATACAGAAACTTTTAAGCTTATTAAATGACGAATCTTGAATACTTACTCCTCTCTGGCCTGGGGTCGGTTTCAGGCGTGAGAAAGTCCAACTTGGCTGACCGATTGTACACGTCGTAAATGGTCGCCATACAGGTGACCCGAAGTCTGCCTCCAGGGAACAGTTCTGGTGTGACCTTCAGCTCGACGTTTCCACTTGCTGATAGGAGACCAGTCTCAGATGGATGCAAGCCTGTCTCTGAGGACCGGAGCTGGAATGGAGAAAAGTTTTGTGGTAATGGGATTCCCAGCGAACAGATATTTGAATGGTGAGTTTTAATTCTTGCGCGTGTTGGCTAAAGTGAGTCCATGGCACAGGGAATCCTTGTGTGAATCCTTGGGCATGAGTGTGAAGCGATTTTTTAGTTCTATTTATTCCAAATTGTGTATACGGACTGTTACGGCACCAAAAGTGTAGTTTATTTTACGTCGTAAGTCGAAATCTTCGTATCATATTACACTATAGAAACACACAACTAATGATTGCTTTATTTTTATTTCGTATGCTTCCTTTCAGCCCTTCGAAGTCCACTGTTGGACATAGGCCTTTCTTGACCTCCGCCCAGCCTTGGGCTCTCGGAGTGCACCGGTATCATTCTTCCATTCCTTCCCATTTTCATCTTCAATCATCAGTCGGAAGACATTTTGCCAAGACATGGTCGGCTATAGAGGACCTTCCTTCCCCATTGGTTATTTGTCGAAAGATGTGGCCAGCCCCGTGCCACTTTAACTTGCAAACTTTGAGAGTTACATAATTTTTAGAGCCATTAAAGATGAATTCATAAGTAGAAGAATATTTTTAATTCCACTAAACCTTTTTATCAAACCATACTGGTGGCAAAAAAGAAATGATTTAATTACTCAAGCATTAATGTTAAACGACCTGTTTTATTCTTTTCTGATGTCAAGTAAAGAGTCTGGTTGAAAGCGAAAAGTTTTCATTTCTCGACGCATAATTTATTAGGCCATGGCCAGGTTACTGCAGACTTTAACTAACAAACTGATTTATCTAACTTTTCTCCCAATTCAAACATTACACTGCTAAATTGGATTCCAAGAAGCGACTTATCAGTGTGTATACTCTACGGCCGCGCTTTGGACGAAATTTCGTACGAATTCAATACGTTCGTAATACTGTGTGTAGTGCGTTCACGCATGAATAATCCCTATCTTTAATATATTATTAGAGCGCTCACAGTGCGCGCGACTAACTTGACATTTGACTTACTATTTTGCGCATGTCACTGGGATTCGAATCTAGAGCTATCAAAGCAGAGACCGAATTCTCAGCCACTGCTATTACCGCTTTAAATAGATAGTAGATGTACTGTTCCATCTTCTACGTTGCTAAAAAATTATAAATGTGGTTTATTATGTAGAAAAATTATAAATTATAAAGTTTGTGAGAATGTGTGGATGTTTATTACTCTTTTCCGCAAAAACGTCTGAACAGATTTGGACGAAATTTGGTATGCACGTAGTTTATTACCTGGAATAACATATAGGATACTTTTATCCTTCTCAGGACCAAGTTCTAAAATCCACGCGGACGAAACCGCGGGCGTTGTCTAGCTGAGATTTGTATAAGTGGTGTAACTCACGGTCGGGGAGGGAGATCCGAAAACTTCAAACAATTGTGGTATTGAAACTTTAAATTGGTGCAATTTCTGCAACCTGAACGTTTGTATTGAGCTTTAGACTTGTTGGAAGTAGAATGTATTGATATTTCGTTATTAGTTTAGTATTATTTATTGTTTAATAAATATTGAATGGGAAATGAGATAACAGCAGCATTTGGTGTAAGATTTTCATTTAAAGTAATAATAGCTGGATGTATTCAGTATAAGCTATTGATATATCAGTATTTATTGTTTGAGAAATTTTGAATGTGAATAAGTTCAAGCGTCAATTTCAGATTTTCACTTAAGGTTTAAGTACGTAGGTATGTTTTAAAATATTAAAAAACCAATATAAAAAGAAATTTCTCAGAAAAATCAAAAGGCGTTACAGGCTTTTTTCACTACGAACAGTGATTCTTCTTCTTAGTTACTTTTCATTACGATCTTGTAGCGATGAGAGAGCACACAGCCCAATTTAGTTGTGTAGACGTTTCTACACGCTTTATATTATTTACATTATAACATTCGCCAGTCGCCAGTGCGTTGCCGGTTTTGAAGGAGGGCTCTTTTTACACCCCATCTGAAGAGCCTTCTGTCATAGTCCATTGAATTTAAAACCGTCTCTTACCGGTTCCTCGTTGATGTAAATAGTGAGGTTGGCGGGAGGCTTCGCGGGTGATGAGGTACAGTTGGCCCGGAGTATCTCCCCTGGCTGGTAGCGGTCCTTGTCCGCTGTCAGCACCGGGTCGAACAGGGGAAGGACTGGAATTGATAAAAGAAACTGTTTAATAACGAGTTAACTGAATTTTTTTAACTCTGCCTCTCGTCAACAGATGGCGCGACGGGTATTCTGAATTCTACCGTTTAGGCGCTCAGACAAGGCACTGACAAGGTTTAACGACTGCTATCGTATCGATAACGTATCGATAATAACCGGGACCAATGCCTTAACTTAAGGTACCCTTCGAAACACGGAAGCGCGCATTTAAATCGCCGCTAAACAACACCCATCCAGTACCCTTAGTTTGAGTTTTAGAATTCCGCTAATATACACACACATAGATACGTAAATCATATACGGCTTACTACACAGGAGTCGCACAGTGTAACCCAAATAGAGGTAAAAGATTTTTAGTACTTTTTCAATCACTTGCGATCTACTCAAGCAGCGGGGCTGTACGCGTTTGGCGTTTAATAAGCACATACCCCGGGATAAAATCCCGAAAACCATAGATGTATGTAAGAAAAAACTTTCACAAACTCCCAATATACAGTTCCATATTTCATTTTAACGACCCCCTTATAAAACTTGCGAAAAATTATTTTCTTCCAGCCAATTACCATCAGCCCGAAGTAAAATAGATAACTGGAGGTTGTTTCAAAAGAACACATAACAACGCGACGTTACTACAAATAAAAACAAACGCATGAGACATTGTTTGCGTAAAAGAAAGAAATGCTTTACCATCATTCATTCTATCTATCTTTAGGTAACTGTCGTATATGTGGATATTAACTGGTACCTTTTTGTTACCGACTTCAAAAAGGAGGTTATCAAATCGACACGTATATGTAAGAATAATATTCTCAGAACTCTGGTCTATTACGGCTTACAAATAAGAATACCAAATTTCATGGGTGTGTGTATATAATTGTATGTAGATATGTTTGTCCTCGCATATACATAATTATGTTTGTCCTCGCATATCTGCGAAAGTAATTGACGGATCGTGTTTGTTCTTAAGTTTCATCAAAATCGGTTCAGTAGTTTCCGTGATATGGACTTAAAACTAAAAATTTACGAAATTAAACCGACATCAAAAAAGTGTTAAACAAATTTGTTACATACTTTAGGATTTGTTACATACTTTAGGCCTACTATTTTTTGAGGTTGGTGTCTTTAGTACAAGTATTTTGTTTCTATTGTTAAATTTAGGCATCGAATGCTAAATGTATGATTATACATTTCTACATGGAATGCTAGGTATATAGCTACGAGTTAACAGCTATAAATTGGACCGCGCCCTTACTTTGTTTATCCGAGCGTATTCCGCTCCTAGCAACATGCTCCCTATTAGAAAGTCTTTTATCTTTTATTTTTTCAGCCATCAAGTGAGCTTCCAACGGAACCATTGTTGGTATCCAGTGTGAGTACAATATAACTGAAAATTGTATTGTCATTACTTTTAAAATTGCATTGAATTATTTTTATACTTTTTTTTCTTTTCGCTACAAGGATCTGATATTGTATACCAACACGAATAATGATGTAAACAAATTATAGGGTGTGCCAGAAATAGCGTAGACGACTTTGTACCGAAGCGAAATAGCCCGTGGCTAGAAGGATCTTATTACAAACAGGTATTATGTTAAGCTTAATAAAAATACACTCCATCGTAACAAGTCAGTACCCTTAGTCTGAGTTTTAGCAGTTCCGAAACGAAACGCACACATACACAGCTTACCAGACGAAAATACACAGTGTAATTACCAACAGAGGAAAAAGATTTCTAGAAGAGTTAAAAAATTAATAAAGCATTAGTTAAATCATCATAAAAAATTCTTTATTTTTAATTAAGACTCTTTCAATGTTTAATAATATTAATGAAACATAATAACCGTGAATTGGCCGTAATGCAATGTAAAATTTCGAACTAATAATTATTATCCCGTAGGTATTAAATATTTGCTAGTAAGTATTATAATATCTAACGATAAGTATCCATATCTTTCACTCCATACAAAAATTTGATTTTAATTTTTTTAACTCCTCTAAAATTCTTTGACCTCTATTTGTTATTACAATGTGGACTCCTGTGTAGTAAGCTGTATATGAATTACGTATCTATTACGGACTAAGGGTACAGGCATTTTTTAATAATGGGAAAATGTCATAATTATTAATACGTGAAGCGAAAATTTTGGGTACAATTTTAGCTTACTACGTGAAATTTGTCACTGATAAAGTTAAAATGGCGAAGCATGCACGAATTAGAATATTAAAAAAATAGAAAATATTACATTGAAATAGAAAATATGTGATAACAGAAATACATGAAATTCATCAATTAACACACACACGCCACACACATTACCAGAAGTTTAAATACTTTGACATGCACACATTGTCCGTCGAATTTTGACATTTGAATTTCGTATTAAACATTTTTATGGGTCCACATGATAATTTCGATTTCTCTGGACCTAAATGTTCCGCAGAAAGAAAGGTGTTGTTTGATAGTTAAGACGGTAAACATCAGTCATTACTATCAACTACGTCATAAGTCAGTCTGCCTAACATCTTCTCATACTAATAGCATACGTTAAGTATACAATAGTGCTTTGACGATAGTATTGTAGCGCTACATACATTTGCTCTATTTCAAAACTCGGTTTCAAAATTCATTGCTTACTTTACTTTTCAGCATCGAAAACATATCTCGGAAAACATCTTCGCAGCATTGTTTGCTTACTTCAAATCGATTGGATTTGGAGATTCGCGAGTTGCGTTCCGAATACAAATCAAGATCCGCTACGGAGCTCTGGAGATGAATTTGTTTTGTATCGTCGGTACTTGTGTTACGTTGCGTAGTAGTGTGATAGCCCAGTGGCTGAGAATTTCGTATCTTTTGTTTCGGCGGAGGAGATATAGTTGCCTACCTACTTATTATTATACCTACTTTATTTGCGGCGAACATCTTAGTCTCATCTGCATACAATCTCATATAAGTTTGTTTTCTCTATTTGAGGTTGGATATCGATATCCATGAGCTGCAATGACTATTTAACATTAAGTGCCATGACATTTTGTTACTCAGTTACTATAGAAAACGTGGCCATTTACATGTAGGTTTGCATTATCGGTTGTATCGTTAAACTACATCGAAAACTCTCTGAAACGTTTTGTGATCAGTTAATAAATTATACTAATCACTCACACAACACCGCGCGCCGAGTCAAAGCATCCATAAGTACCCATTACTTTTTGCAGTAATAAATGAATAAAGTTTCTCTTCTGAGTATTTTTTAGACATTTTCTCATGAAGTGGCAGGATGAAGGCATATTTTAAGATAAGTTATACATTAATCATACAATTATCCATTAATCCAACATCATTGATATTATTATGCTTGTAAAGGGAATGAGGTCGTTACTGAATGTATGAATCTGATGAATTTCCATTTTAGGCATCTTTCAATCATCATAAAACTGAAACATTTCATTTAAGTAGAGACTAAGGAGTCAGTCATTACAATAATATCCCTAACATTTATGTAGATTTTTACCTTTTTTTGGAATCTATGCAATTTCGTGCGTTTTTACCAGGTTTGTTATCATAATTATTTTGAAACTGAACAAGATCTCATTTCTCACAATTTCAACGTGAGATCGTTCAAAAACCTAAAATCTCCAAATGTCGAAATTGGTATATTCTCAGCAATGTCTTTGTCAGCATCTATCGTTATACCATCAATAAGCTAAGTTAGATAATAAATCCAGGCAGTAGAACACAATAGAGAAACAATAACGCCGCGGCAGAAACGACAGCGGATATTTATGGGTCAATACAGCGTCTAGTTATGGCGGTAAATCATAGTGGCGAGATATGGCGACGATCCAGCCGAATATTCAGCCGACGACGATAGATAGTTAGTATTGAATACTACCAGGAAAGCACGTAACTTTTGCCAGATACTACAAGCTAAAGAAACTTTCGAAGTGATAACTTCTTACGGGAGGGTAAACTGCTTCGTTTCCTAACGCGTTACGGTTTCACTCTGTATGACGTCTGACAGACGCTCCTAGGCTCACATAAGCATTAAGAAAGTCAAAAACGTCAAAATTCATGAAAAGAAAAAAGATCTACTCATTACAAATTCTTCATAATCGCTGAAGGTACTAGGCTCGCATCCACACATAGAAGGTCACCCATATTATTACAGCAGCTGGCTTAGCGACCAGTCTATCTAGACCCCAGTTTTTAAAGTTACTAGGGACAATACAATAGTAAAAAAACTATTAGGCCAGCGTGGTAGACTAAGGTCTTCATCCTTCTCACTGTAGGCGGAGCCTCAGGGAGACAAACAAAAAGACAGACAGAAAATAAATCAAGCAAATCAAATTAAACGAACAAAAATCTAATAAAAACCTTATAATTTTATTGTACTTCTCTCTGATTCTTAATGTATTTTTATAAGACGATCGCTCTCGGATGCAGCGCAAATCTCTCGAAGTGATATCCAATTATTTCCGACAGATTTTTCAATAATTCCCACTCCATCGGAATGAAGCTGTTATTTCAGAGCAGTTGCTGAGTCACGTTCGGATAGTTTCTTGCGAGAAGATGGAGTATTTTCTTTCTGTTATCGACTAACGCAATAAACAAATTGGAAAATAAGAAATATTTTTCTCAATAACTCTTAAGCGTTTTTTGCCGCTTTAATGGATGAGACGATTTCTTTGAACGGATTTACTTACCACATATATAACATCAAAAGCTTGTTTTTGAGGTTAAAGTAAGAGTAAAGATGGAAATGGTACAAGCAAGTTATTATTACCACAGCCTACCTATTGCTAAATAAGTAATTCCTTCCAGACAACATTACGAATAAAAAAATCATTCATATAATTTGAGAAGGACTCAGTGACCCACTGCAGGGTCTCATTCTCTCACAATAAGAAGGATGTAGGCCTTAGTCTACAATCCTGACCTAATACCGGTTGGTGGACTTCACATACCTTTAAGAACATTTTGCGAACTCTCAGGCATGCAAGTTTCCTCACGATGTTTTCCTTCACCGTTTTGGCAGGTGATATTTATTTTTATACAGAGCAAATAACTTTTCTTAAGAAAGCCATTGGTGCATGCTACTTGGATTCGAACCCAGACACCTCGAGTAAGACTCTTAATTCTAAGCCGCTGGGCTAACACCGCTTTGATATCGTGTGTGTGTGTATAGGCACCACACCCAAACCATACCCATAGGTACTATCACGTACTATACATTAATGTTTATTGCATTATTTGAACGACATAATCACATAGATCTAAGACAAAGCCTTCTACCGTCTTAGAAATCTACTGAGATTTTGATGTTTTATTTCACTTAGCAGAAGTGTTTGTCGTGTCTGGAAGGGAACGGACAGTAAGGTAAACAATAGGAAACGTTGGAAGATCTTAGAACTAAGTGGAACATAATTGAAGGTTATATTCGGAAGGAATGGAGAAGGTTTTTCATAAAGGAGAAGTGAAAAACGAAAATGTTGCCTGCTGGTGTTGAGTGGCCGTTGAAGACCAGTCTCATCATAGCATTGCAACAGGTTCGGTACAGGTTAGGTTCGTATAAATATATACAAATATCGTCAAAGAGGATGTAAAAAAACTGAATATCGTTTAAAACAGATGCTTCGGTCAGAGTTATAAAGCTATATTGTATAATAAAAAGGAATGTTCGTTCATTAGTCTCGCTAACTCAAGAACGGCTGGGCCGATTGGCTAATTTAGGTTTTGAAATATTTGTGTGAGTCCAGGGAGCGGTGAGAATATCCAAAAAAAAATGCCAGGAACAAAGCAAAACAACAATTTCAATTTCCCATATTCGGCAGAACGAAGTGTGCCGGGACAGCTAGTAAGTAGCTAGTAAGTACTAGACAATAAAAACGTTTTGATTACTTGCAACAATTAATTGCAAATTGCCTAAGTATGCAACTTGAAGTTTCCAGCGAATTATTTATTATCGAAACAGTGTACCAAATATTCACAAAATAGTGATAACATGTTTTATTACTCCACTGTCCAATAATGAAGATAAGAAATAACCATCCCATTCATTCTATTTGAAGTAACACGAGGCTTCAATGTTGACGGAAGTTAATTGCTTTAGTTTATTATTCACAATTTCTATTCATAAGCATTAACTAGATTATCTGTGCTTCGGGAAATAGATTAATAATTTTCTAAAGTTTGCATTTCCTATAGCATGGATTTGTTTAGCTATTTAATTATAAATATGCTGATTTTGTTTTATATTGGATTAAAATCAGTTGCATAGTTTAAAAGATTAGAATTAAGGCGCGCATAGCCCCGCTGCTTGAGTAGATCAGAAGCAATCGACAGTTAAGCAACATCGGACGCGGTTAGTACCGGTATACTATAAAATAATTATGTAATAATGATTAAAGAAATTATTATTAATTACCATTAAAACGTTCTATTTCACAATTAATTTAATATCTATTGATTGTGCAATTTCGTTTCAACGTTTATATTAATTCGTTTCGAATGCCAAAATTTAATATCACAAATATCGTTTAAATAAGATTTATGCGTTCAATCGGTGATTAATTCAGCTCTATCGGATTTGCTGCTTTTCATAGGAATGTGTTTTATTCTAGGCAAGTAACGATTAAATATCAATGATCTGTAAAAACAGAACCAACTATTAATCGGACTTTTCGAGATTTAGGAGTCACGAAACGAATTTTATAATTTTGAAAAAAAAAATTTTGCGGAAACAGTCTTTCAAAGCACAAAAAATAAGACTATTTTTATTTTATTAATATTTTTCTTCTGTACACTGCTTTTTTCGGCTGCACAATGCACAATCAGATCAGATCATTCATTTTTAATTATACGTCTAAATTTTTCTGAAAGTTTTACATACAAAACTAAACTATTATCATATTTCTTAATCATCACATTCATGTCTTAATTATAATTTCAAGCAGGAAACATCTCGAAGCAAATCTGTGAGCGATACGCCACTGTACCGTACATACATACCGTACACATACCGTACACATACCGTACATTAATGTACGGATAAGATCAGAACGCATTGGTTTCAAGGTTCAATTCCCTAATCCCTTTGAGGTAGTAAGCTAAGGGCACACGCTTCACAAAGTATTTCGACGTAAATCTGAGAATCCTTTTAAGATGAATCATAGATGTGTGTAACGTATCTTGAACTGTTGTAAGTGGTGAGAAGGTATTAACCGCTCTTTTCATAATCTTTAGTAACAAGAAATTTATTATCAGCTTGTTAGGCGTTTTGATGAAAACTTTTAACCCTCAAAAGGTACTCAAGAATTAATAGGACTACGCTCACGGCTCGATGGGTACCCCTTTTTTATAGATTAATGTAATTTATGTAAGATTTTAATTTAATTACAAAATCACCAACTAAATTAAAACATTTTCATTCTTCTATAGACAAATAATTGAAAAATATAATAATAATAGACATTTTAATTTTAATCGACTTGTATTTTTATTTTTTAATCCACTTATTAAAGTCGTCAGAACGGAGGGCTAAGTCCTCCGTTCTGACGACTTTAACTATCTACAATCAATATCGGAGATGGTAAATCGAAGATTGATCAAGACAAACCACAGGATTATAACTTCAAGAAAATCCATAATTATTATCTTCTTCACCAGCAATACGTCAGTGACACCTCTAGTGTTGCATAATTATGTCTGTGGACACTTACTAATAGCAGGCCCGTCTGCTTGTTTACCCGTCATTAATAAAAGAAAACAACGTATTTAAATTCTATCTCAGTTCGTACGTGGTCGCTGTTTATCGTTTCTAGCTTTCCGCTGTCACTCAAGCCGTGGATAATAAGTTCATAAAATGTTTAATTATACTGCACAATATGTATAATTATACATTCACAATGCAAATAATCCCCACGTGACTTCTGTTTGTGTTTCAATCAAACATGCTGCATTGCAGTTAGTGTCGTCCCAATTGTGGAAGTGTGGTTAGATTTATAAATATTAGCTTTTATCACGGTTGAGTTCGAAAGTGAAGAAAAATATCAGAATATCAAATTCGGTAATAGAGAAATAAAAATTAGCCTATATCTTAATTCTCGCTATAAGCTATGGGTGTACTAAGTTTCATCAAAAAGGGTTCAGCGATTTTTGCGAGAAATGGTAACAAGCATTCTTCCGTCGGAAACTAAAAAATTAATAATTTTAGCAGTAGATGTCACTTGTTCCTTTCGTTGATCTATTCTTTAAAAAAATCAGTCAGCTTAAAAAAAAGTAAGCCTAAACAATGTAACATTTTTTTTTCAAACTTTTTTGAAGTCAGCCCAATTTTTTTTTCGTAATTTTAAGTTTAAGTCCGCCTCACGGATGTAGCCTTCTTTTTTGTAAACGGTTGAAAATAGTCTCTTACCGACAATGTCGATGAACTTCGTCGCTATCTGCGTGGCGAAGGATGGAGAATCAGCCGTGACCTCGCAGCTGAAGTTCCCCGCGAGCCCCAGGTCCAGCTTCTTCAGCAGAACCTGCGTGCCGTTCGAATTGTTCATCTGGAATTGTTAAATAGCCAAATTATGTATGTCAGTAACCCGTTAATGACCCACTTCAGGGTCGGGTCTCCTGTCACAATGAGAAGGATGTAGGCCTTAGTCCACCACGCTGGCCTAGTGCGGGTTGGTGGACTTCACATGCCTTTGAGAACATTTTTTTTTGTGAACTCTCAGGCATGCAGGTTTCCTCACGATGTTTTCCTTCACCGTAACAGCAGATGATATTTATTTTTTTATAAAGCGCACATAACTTTTTTACAAAGTCATTGGTGCCACTGGGATACGAACCCGTACCCCTCGATTCGAGGTCGAATTCTAAGCCACTGGACTATCACCGCTATGTACACACATAACCATAACCATAACCTCTACACATAACCACGTGGATTTCAGTGGCATGACCTAAACCAGCCCAAACAAAAAAAAATCCAAAATTATAAGAATTATCTCTCAGCTGCCAAAATTTCAAATTTGATAAAATTTAGACTTTTTAAAAAACAGACCTTAATCAACCATTCTTTATAAAACTTATCTTTATTATTTTTCCAATTTTCGTTGCAAGTTGCAAAAATAACAAACAAATCGAAAAGTTTCTGTAGGTATATCAGTTATTAGATTAAACGGAACAAACCTGCGAAGAATGTTCCAGTAATTCCCTTAAATTGAAGCAACTTTGTACCCGGTCCAGGCACGTCTAGCCAATTAATTTTGTGATCGCAACCAAAATATCGAACGAACGGTTTTCATTACGTACAATTATTAAGAGTATTAGTAGCCCTTGTTTACGAAATTATTGTACAGTGAAATATCATTTTTATTAATTGGTGCAATCGTTCGTCGCACGCAATAGTTGCTCGTAAGACAACGTCACACATTTTGCCGCACGTAGGTACGCACTTCTACACATTGACGGCGTATTGCAATTATGGCAGTTCCTTACCCTACATAGAGCCCTGTGTTTAAATTATGGTCAGTCGGTTGTCGGTAACCCATTAATGACCCACTGCAGGGTCGGGTCTTCTCTCACAATGGGAGGGATGTAGGCCGCCGTCCACCACGCTGGCCTACTGCAGGTTGGTAGACTTCACATGCATTTTTTTTGTGGACTCTCAGGCATGCAGGTTTCCTCACGATGTTTTCCTTCACCGTATCAGCAGGTGATACCTATTTAATTTTATAAAGCGCACATAACTTTTTTACAAATGTAAATCCTCTATTAAAAATGCAAATGCCCTCAATTTTGGCTGATAATTCTGGCTGAAAAATAGCAAATGCACTAGAATCGTGACCACAATTTACAAGCCAAATTCTTCCAAAAATCTAGGTTAAGTCCGTATAATTGCGAGTCAAATCAGATATCTGATTCAGCATGCTGGCGGGTTGCGATTTTAGAGATTTTGTATCCGACGAAATTCATTCGGCTGAACACTTTTCATGACTCACTTTGAGCCGTTTCGCTGCTACGGAGTCTAGAGCCATAGAGATATTAAAATAGAGTAGGGAAGACATACGGCTGCCTGTAAGTGGAAATATCCGACACTTAGAAAAAGATATAAGATTATGGTACCCTATCTGTCTCTCTAATAACGCGTGCGCATTAAAGAACTTAGTGCATTCGCGCGCTTCACGCATTCGCATTAAACACTTTCAATACCTAAACTTGTTTCTCGCTAATTGCACATGCGCGAGAAGAGAAGATACGGCAATCTTCTCTCTCTTTTTAACCGAAGGACAGTTGGAAACCTGGCTTCCCTGCTCTACTATAATATCTCTATATTTTATATCCGACGAAATTTATTCCGCTGAACACTTTTTATGACTCACTCTTAGCCGTTTCTCTGCCACAGGGCATGAAGCATGCGCCACCATGCTGCTCCAATGCGGTTGTTGGCGATGATCGAAAGCCCAACCCGTGTTGGATTATTTTTAACTCCTCATGAGTTTAATGACTGCCTTTTTACTCGACTACGGCGAAGCAAAAAGGAGGGTTATGATTTTGACTAGTATGTTTGGTACCATAAATCAACAGCTAAACGGTCCATCCAACCTACCTATGGCATATTTTCCTATTCTACTGGTCACACCTTCCATTACAAACGACGCCTACCTACATTTGGATTTCAAGGGCATGTTAGTTTTCTGACTTAAAATGTACCATATAATTATCGTTATTATTCTATTTGTTCGATCGACATGACATGCAACAAAATGTATACAATGACACTGTCGTACGCACAACTTTTGCGAGCGATATAGCAATTCCAATATACGGGATAACGTATAGCTACTTTGTCAATATACGAGTAGTTTCCACTTAGAAATAATGTCACGTACGTTTTCAAAAACAAGTCCTACGTCGATTTGATTCAAAGGAGACGCAACAGAAGTATAATTATTGTCTACAAAAGGACTGCGCCCTAGGAATTTCAATCGGTTTTTGGAGAATTGCAACACTATATTTTGAACGCCCGTATTTAATTTTAGACCGAAAAAGTACAGGCTTCAAATCGCGAGCCATTTTTGTTTATCTATAAATGTTTCATAACATTTATCCATGACGAGTATACCTACTCGTAGGTACTGATCGCTGCATTGATTAAATATAAAGCTATTTTAAACACTTAGCTGTCCCGTGAGTCACATGTGATACATACCCATTGTTTAACTATTGTGTCTATTAATTGGACAGGCAAAGTGTTAAAGCGTAAAGCAAACTCTGGTTTCTTCCTCCCCCCAAAAACTTTACTTAGTCATTTTAGTAGCAGTTCTGAAATTACAACTTACTAAGTGAGTTTAAAGTTTGTCGAAAAGGATGATAAGATGCCCTTGGATAAAATACGTTGTTGTTTTAACCCGTTAATGACCCACTACAGGGTCGGGTCTCCTCTCTCAATGAGAGGAATGTAGGCCGCCGTCCACCACGCTGGCCTACTGCGGGTTGGTGGACTTCACATGCCTTTGAGAACATATTTTTTTTGTGAACTCTCAGACATGCAGGTTTCCTCACGATGTTTTCCTTCACCGTAACAGCAGGTGATATTTAATTTTATAAATCGCACATAACTTTTTTACAAATTCATTGGTGCGTGCCACTGGGATTCGAACCCGGACCCCTCGATTCGAGGTCGAATTCTAAACCACTGGGCTATCACCGCTGTATGGATAAAATACGTAAAAACGTAAAATACAACACTATCAAAATCCCCAGAGATGAAACAACAAGTCGGTCTCAAATCGTCTCGCCGCTCAATAAAACTTTCCGCAACAGAACTATTGAGCTACGAGCTAGTTGAGTGCTGGTCTAATTGACTGACCCCAATCACTCACACTGCCAATCTCGAGTGTTTCGCCTTTAATACCCAAGTTTACTACCAATCGATACAGATGATGTTTTGAAGACTTGACCGCTTCTTAGGCCGAATTCAGTACCCTTAGTCTGAGTTTTAGCAGTTCCGAAACGAAACGCACACATACACAGCTTACCAGACGAAAATGCACAGTGTAATAACCAACAGAGGTAAAAGATTTTTAGACGAGTTAAAAAATTAATAAAGCATTGGATAAATCATCACAAACATGCTTTATTTTTAATTAACACTCTTTCAATGTTTAATAATATTAATGAAAAATAATAACCGTGATGAATTGGCCGTAATGCACTGTAAATTTTCGAAATAATATTATCCCGTAGGTATTAAATATTTGTTAGTATTATAATGTCTAACGATAAGTATTCATATCTTTCACTCCATACAAAAATTTGATTTTAAATTTTTTAACTCCTCTAAAAATCTTTTACCTCTATTTGTTATTACACTGTGGACTCCCGTGTAGTAAGCTGTGTATGAATTACGTACCTATCCGAAACGAATCGCACAAACGTTTCGTTTCTGTATCGCTAAAATTCAGACTAAGGGTACAGTTTGGACGTGATTTCTACGAATTCAACTCGTGCGTATACGTCAGTTTATGTACGAACTACTGTAGACTCACACTGCGCGCGATTAATTTGATGTACGACTAACACGCACGCAGTGTGAGCGCCCCATAATATTTTAAGGTCGGGATTGTTTGCGCGTGAACGTGTACGTATATCTCAGGTCCGTATATCTCACGTTTATCTCAGGTAGGGCAGAGGCTACATTTACAATCCTGTAAAGCTGCCGACTTCTAGTGCTTCCTTGTGTTTATATCAGGGTATAATCAGAGAATGCACTATCACGCTAAAGCTAAAGCTAAAATTAAAATTAAATTATAATCAACAAAGGTATTAAAACTAGTTTTAGACGAAATAGAAAGTTCGCAATATTATATATAATAATATCATGTTTATAAACAGCTTTAAAAAGAAATGTAGTAACGCGCGCAAAAATAAATAAATTAATAAATTAAAACTGTGTCGAGAGTTTTTTCCTCCGGCTTTTTCTCTCTTTACCCAGAAATGGGTGGCACATTGCATAGCCGATGAGTTCGATTAGGAAAAATAGTTAAATAAATAAATAATTGGACTGCAAAACGATCATAACTTATTTTAACATAATTATAATTATAAAATTAAGTATTAATTTATTAAGATATAATTATTGTATGCCCGCATAGGGTAGACTGTTCTTAACTTATTATAATTTTTGTAACACCTTACTCGTGTAACAGTCAACAATAAACGCATTCTTTTCTTTTCTTTTCTTTCTTTTCTTTTCTATAGGCATACATACATCCATTTTCGTATGTTTGTAGTCTCTTAATGTTTTTAAGGTATCTTTCGATCCGAGGTCACAAAGGTCTCGCAGCTATACAATGCAAAAAACTATAAAGATTAATTTTCTTTAAAGTTTTAGGGAAGCATCAGGGCACCATAGGACATAAGAACACCTTGTTACAGTAAAAGCGCTTGCTAGCTGCAACCCTTCATGTTCCACTGTCAGGCACGGGTCTCTCTCCATAACAGTGGGAGGTCTGAATCTACCACGCTGCTCCAATGCGGATTGGTGGAGAAACGTGCAAGGAGCCAGCCAGTGTCTGTTTCCAATGTGTTTTTGAAACGCCCATCGAGCCTCCGATAAGGTTTAACGATTGCTATCGTATCAAAAATAACCAGGACCGCCAGATAAACCACTAGCGGTCACTCACCCAGGTACCTGCCGACACCGCCCGACGTTGCTTAACTTTTGCGATTGCGATCTACTCAAGCAGCGAGGCTATGCGCGCTTCAAGTAGGTGTTTGTTCTCTAGGTGTTTCTATTGTTTTTAAAACTTAGCTCAACCATTACGTGAAAGAGAAACTCACGTCAACAAAGATCCCGTGCAGTGGAAACACCCTCGTATCTGGGATCTCCATCGGCGTGTATCTGAAGAACTCGTGGTTGCCACGGTACCACTTCACGGAGTACAAGGGCGCGCCCTGCATGTCCCTCGAGCAGATCAGCGCGACTGTACCCCCTCGGATCACCACCGCCGGCCTCACCAACAAGCGCACGTCGCGAAGACTGGAGACTCCTGGAAAGAGATTAATGTCGTCAAACACTGAATTTTCAGCGACAGCTAATACAGGACTCGTACTGACCGTTCGCTGGATTGACAACCGATGGGGGATTAGCCGTGTGGTTGCCGGCTTAGAATAGCGCCACTAGAAACCGTTGGATCAGAGGGCCCAGGACCGGGCGGAGTGGCGGCGATTAGGGGAGGCCCGTGTCCAGCAGTGGACTACTAAGGGCTGAAAGGAAGGAAGGAGGAAGGGGGAAAAGGTTCTCGAATGGCGACCACGTGTAGGTAAAAGGAGCACAACCGCCCTCCGACCAGGTGGACTGACGAACTACAAGACAGCGGGAAACCGTTGGATTCAGAGGGCCCAGTACTGGGTGGAGTGGCGTCGATTAGGGAAGGCCCATCTCCAGCAGTGGACTACCAAGGGCTGAAAGGAAGTAAGGAAGGAAGGACCGCTAATACGCCACGAGTTAGATCTCCACCCACTAGGTGGTAAAGAGTCGCTCGCTAGCTCGCCCGAGAACGTACCTTACCACCAGCCGTCGTTAAGCAGTATGTTCTTCATGACTGTTGTCGGCTGGGGAGGTAGGTGTCGAGATATTTTATTTGAGGGGAACAACTTAGTGATGAGAAGCAAAGCACCTGCATGCAACCTCATATAGGATTTCTTTTCTATTTGAGGTTGGATGTTGATGTCCATGGGCTGCAATGACCACTTATTATTATGTTACCTATTATTGTTTTATTATATTAGGTGTCCTTCATGCTCCTGCAGAAATACAAGACTTGAAGAACATTCTTTTTACGAAGGGCTGGCGGTAAGGACGAGCTACTATGGTTTTACCACCTTAAATTATTTGCAGTTATTGTAGCTGACAGTATAGTTATTTTCCACCAGGTAGGTTTCATGTGTTATCGGGAAGTTTGGGTTACTTTCGACATTTTCTAACTAAACGTCGGAAATAGTAGACACTGGGACCAGGAGCCATCTCCTGTTATCGTGTAGTTTAAATTAAACCAACATTTAACTTCACCCTTTTCAAGCCCTTATCACCAAAACTAATTTCAGCTTGGACGTTCTTTACTTAATGAGGGCAAACGTAATATCCGGATTCCACGATAAATATCGCAATTTAGATATTATTATGTAGGTAGAGTATACGTACTCGTATGGTTCTCTCCTCTCGTAGCTCCAGACGTCAGGTGGAGAATACTCCACCACGCTTCTCCAATGCAAATTGGTTGAGAAACGTACACTTCCCCTAAATATTTTGGTTCTAAAATGTGTATTTTAAATTACGAAAATGAATTTGGAGCATCCGTTAAGTAAGTTTTTTAAGTTACCGTAAATAACACTAGGTATTATTTTTTTAGAAAATTGCATGTTCATTTAGTGCATGTTTTTCGTTTTCAGTTTCTGCAAAAGTATAATATAAGTTTTATAAACTAAAGGTGTGTTCAATGCAAATGAAATTGATAACGAAAGAAATAAAATATAGCTATAAAATACAGCTTTACACGTAAATATTGAAGTTTGCTTGCAATCATAAAAGGAAGCCTTGTTTATGTTTCTGTTCATTTACGTCCTCCTGGCATACAAATGAACGAGCACTATGATTTATGGTGTATGTATATATTTTTGAATTGAAAAATTATTTAGCTGCGTTGTGCACTTGTTTTGGGATGGGTAAAAATGTTAAACTCGCGCCAGGACACATGATCGAAAATCGACGGAGGGAGAGTATTTAAAATATGGAAATTGCACAAAGTGCATCTATTAAGGAAAGAAGTGACAACCACATAAATGATACTACTGTTATATAGCAGTATACAGCAATTCGTACGAAATTATTCCCTAAATATTCCAAAATATTCAAAAATGCACAGCGTTAATGTTCAAGTTTTCACTTCTGCCGGCACTCCCGGAGTGCCGGAGTGCAACCGTTGTTTTTTTTCAGTTATGGCATACTTCTGGCATACAAATGTTGGAGTATATTTATCCACGATATCAACTACTAACGATAAATAAAATAAAAACAACGTGCATTCCTGAGAATTTCCACAAAGCATGTGAAGTCAGTTCTGAATGGATTCGATTTGAATATAATATTCAATCGAGTTGATTCGAAGAGCTTGACTTTTCATGTACATTCATGATAATATGCTCGTTCAATTAAAATGGGTCTGGCTTTATTTATTAGCTTTGCTGATACAAGTATATGCTACGATTTGTATAGTTCCACTTGGGAGGCAATAGGGAATTTCACACCATGCAAGGAAAAATCCAAAATTATGTAATATTGATAGAGTTTGTTAAAAGCAAGTGAAAAATGGTGATTTCTGTTCTGAAAAATGTAGTATACATTTATTATTTCAATTTTAAAATTCAGGTTTGTTAATCTGTTTTTCAAATGTCAAAAACGCTATACGCCATGAAAGCTATCGACGTGACGTCATTAGCAGTGTAAATAAACAATGGAGTCTTTGTTGACCTGTATTTTTTATTGATAATTTGCGATTTCTCAGTTTTCTTGAACACCGCCACGAGACACCAACGACAAGGACTGTAACTCATTTTGTTTTTGCAAAAATAACTTTCTTCCTTTACTGAGATGGCGGCAGCGCCGAGACGGCCGAGACCGTATTTTCGCGGGGATTTTTGAAATTTAAATTGAAAAGTCTTTTTTTTACATAATATTTTTTTCCAATTTTTTATGGGTTTTTATGTCTTACGAATTCATATAAAAAGCTTTTTGACATAGGCCGTAATACCCTATTGACCTCTTCCCTTATGTACTCGTTGCAAAGATGTTCTTTTGTTTTGTTTGAGATCTGTGCCCGGAGCAATGCACGCTATAGTCAAAGTATTCATGTAGTTAACGTGTGTCAACAGTATAGGAAAATGTCAGACAGACTGTCATGACACACTGATGAGTCTAACGTCGGATGTTTACCGTAGTATTAGTCACGGCACTGTGTTGTATTGTATTTTATTGATTCAGGCCAGGGTCATGTTCAGTTAGAACACCGCAATACAGAGCTTTGTGTTTAAAGTTTGTCGTGTGTTGCTCGGTCGGTTATATCAGCCAATAAGCCTTGTCCGTCATTGTGAGAGGAGATCCGACCCTGTAGTGGGTCATTAATGGGTTACTGACAATCTTGTCCTAAATCCTAGTCTTAGTCGCCAAAATTCAAATGAAGCTGGCTTAACTGCCAAATACTGCCAATACGCAGTGGCATGCGACGAAATATACGCAAAGACATTGTCATACGACCAAATTTTTGCATGCGATTTATTTTGCCATCGTTATTAAAGCAAGGGGTTGGTTACACATAATCATGTGCCTGTATGCAAAACCAAAATACAAAAGAAAAACAATCGCCGTAACCAGAAATACACCTTTAGATCCAAGCATACGAGTAGCATAACAAAAATTCGGTCGCAGAATAAAAAAACACATGTCCCAAAGGAAATAAATACGTTCTGAATATAAATTACACGCTTAGACATTTTCATACGTATCTCGATTGAATTCAAATGCCTTCCACACTGGCCGTCGGATTATGTTCAGGATGCGTGCTCTCCCGAAGGGACTGTCGACATGAAGATAGTGTTTAAATGATAAAGTAATTGGGAATAGGTTATCTGGACTCAAAGTATTCGTACGGTAAACGTCAGTCATTAGTACGTCATATGTCAGGCTGAATATTAAAAAACTCCAAAACAATCGCCACACTAAAATTTTGACCGTATGTTACTGACGGTCAGATAAATTAAAATTAAAAAAGAAGTGATATATGTGACGTGTAATGATTATCTTGAAGGAATAGGTAATTAATTATTATTTTATATCATTATTGTATACGTGTTGATCTTTTTTATGTGATCGTCAGTAACAAGAGTCATACGCAAATTTTTCATAAAAAGCGTTGATTTAATTAAAGCACAACGCTTTCTGGCCTCATTAACCTGTCTATTGACGCGGAATAAATTATTAATTAATTTTTACGCCATCGAGCATAATTATGGTACGTTCAAGTAAACAAAACGTTGGGGAATGAAGTAATTAGACGCGGAGACGTTTTGCACTCGAACCAAACCTTGTTTGGGAAACATTTAATTGTTTGCATGGCGACTTGAAAGCTTAACCTCATTTACGTATTATTGATAGCGGTGCGGTGATAGCCCTGTGGCTAAGAACTTGGTCTGACACGCGGGGGTCCGGGTTCGAATCCCACTTTAAAAAGTTATGTACGCTTTATAAAATTAAATATCACTTGCACTTTAAGACTTAGGTGTTAAAGTAATTGTATCGAGCTGCCATTAGTATGGGGAGACGTCGACACAGACTGACATTATGACATACTAATAATTGACGTTTACTGTAAGAATACTCTGAGGATAGTATTCATGCTTTCAGCACCGAATGATTTGTCTAGTGTGATGATAAAAGAAGGTATACAAATGTTTTTATTATGTTTTCTTGGCTATATAAGTAGGTTATTTTCAAGGGACCTTCATAATAAGATAATAGCATTGATAAGCAGTGGCTTACAACCACCGTTTATATTCAAACACCCCGGGACTTCAGCGTCGTTCAATCGATTCCCAGAAACGTTTCCATTCCAGAAATTCACTTGAGACTATCAATATCAGATTCAGAATTAAGTAGAACGGCTCTGAGACAACGACCCACAGTGACACAGGCGACGTCTTTGTTATCTAACAATTCGCTTGTCTGTCCAAAAATAAACAAAATTTTATCAAGGGGATTCTCTATTTTTCGCGTCCTTAACTTTGCCTATACGTAGGTATGAAACAGTATCTTCGTTTGAAAGGTTTTTGCATTTAAAATCATCAGAGATAGGCGTTGTCTTAATTAGCTGTATAGTCCGACACAACCGTCCGACCAAGCAATGCGACAAAATTCAAACACAGCTGTTTGGAGCTGCCCTAATTTGTCAGTAACCCTTTAACGACCCATTATAGGGTCGGGTCTCCTCTCACAATAAGAGGGATGTAGGCCTTAGTCCACCGCGCTGGCCTACTGCGGGTTGGTGGCCCTAATTTACATGGCAATTAACATAAGGGGCCAGCTGCTCTCTTTGCTTAGATCTCTTTTTACTCCCTTTTTAAAGAACTCTATGTCATAGTCCTGCGAAAATACATCACCTGAAAGACTGATCCAAAGCTTTCTCGAACGAGGCAAAGTTGGCTAAAGTGCGTGATAAACGCAAAGACGTATATAATATACATATTTTAAATAAACACAGATTACTACCAGTAGTGAACCAAAACCTCGAGATTGAAGGGTAATGTACCAGAAAATGGAATTCCCTGAGTTCCTGCGATAATATCAGGACACAGATTGGCTTTCCTTTGCTGTATTCAATAACGCGAGAGTTTGGTCACTTAGGACCCGTTTGTGGTTTAACACGTTCAGTGCCTTGCCAATTTTAGTTTTAGTACTATCGAATGTACTATTATGTATTCTGTGGTACTAGTGACATTGCGGTAATACCCCAAAGGCTAAGAAATCGGCCTCTTACTCGAAGAGACCAGAGTGCGTGACACTGACGCATTATTAACTTTCTTAAAAGTTATAGGCGCGTTATAAAATTAAATATCACGTGCTTTAACGGTAAAAGACAACATCATGAAGAATCCTGCGTGCCTGAGAGTTAACAAAAAGTTCTCAAAAGCATAATAAGAATTTGTTCTGTAAATTGCAATATCGGTTCTTCTTCACGGCAGTTTACGAGGGCGACGGTATCTGACTTGCAGGCGATGTATCGAACGAATAAGTCTTGAAAATTACCTTTTTTTTCTATTTATATCGACAGTAACAATAACCGCGAGAGAAGGGGTAATGTACTAGAAAATGAAACTCCAGCGCCCGCGATAATATCAGAACACAGATTGGCATTCCTTTGTTGTATTCAATAACGCGAGAGCGTGGACATTTAGGACCTAATTGTGTTTGAAACGGATCCTTTTCATTTATCACATATGCTTTTCAGACCTTTTAAATAACATCCAATGTTCTGTTCACATTAATTCCTTTTTTAATTCGTAGCAACAAAACCAACTTTTTTTAGATTACATAACCAGGACCTCCACAACGGATTATGGCCAAAGCTTTTCACCTTGTGGAGGTAATAATAATATTATCTGATCGTTTAGTAGGTACTGTGATAATTGTTAATAATAGTATTTTTTGTGTACTAATCATGAATGAATTACCTCTTATTTCCAATAATAAACAAATAACAAATAAAGAGTATAACCACCGTGAGATGAAAGAGGTAATAAGCCAGAAAATTGAATTCACTTGTGTGTTCGCGATAATATCGGGACGAAAGTAGTATGTTGATAGGCGTTCCTTTGTTGTATTCAATAATGCTAAAGCGGGGTTATTAAGGATCTGTTTGTGTTTTAAACGGTCCATTTTATATCACATCCATCACTCTTATTGTCTGAAGTTTTGTCTAAAGATACAAGTAGATGTTTTGTACTTTCTGAAGATAAAGTCGTTTTTAGTAAAAAAAGCTATCGTCCATTGCCGTTTCGAAAAAACATCAAAAATCAGGCTGGTCAGGACCTACTCCCACTTTATTTATAGTAATCGAGTAACAACGCGTTACATTTTACAAAATTAAAAATATCACCTGCTGTTACGGTGAAGGACAACATCGTGAGGAAACCTGCATGCGTGAGAGTTCAAAAAAATCTCAAAGGCATGTGAAGTCCACCAACCCGCATTACGCCAGCGTGGTGGACGGCCTACATCCCTCTTATCGCGAGAGGAGACCCGACCCTGTAGTGGGTCATTAAGGGGTTACTGACAAGTGAGTAACAAACGGGTATGCAGACCAACTGATGTTAAGTAGTTACTGCAGCCTATGGTCACTCAAATCCAACCTCAAATAAAGCCCATCTGTGTGGTATGCTGTACCTTATTAAGCGGTGTGTATATAAGGTATTGAGTATTGCAAAATAAAAGATCAATTTACGACACGATCATTTTTTGGCTGCTGTGTACAATACTGAATTCTTACAACGATGTCTCTAACTCATATTATGTCGGCACAGTACATTCCCCTTTCATACTCATGAGGACTAAGATGTTCGCCTCAAACTAAGCATCTCCGGCACTACAACCCCAGTCAATACAACAAGACATGAAGAACATGTTTCGTTAAGGGGCTGGCGGACCCATTTGCTATGGCTCTACCACCAAAAATCTCGTCTACTGCAGTTCGTTTCAACATTACCATTGCATTAATCATTGTTGTTTACTTCCTTGAATTAAAAACAATGACTGGAGACAAGGTGATTGGCGTATTTAATGATGCGGCAACTGCTTCACGCTACATTGGTATAGCCAATTCAGTTTCCTGCACTAATGTCTATAGCCGCTCTATTTCTAACTTTAACGTTCCATCTGGAACTTCTATATCATTGTCTTGACTGTAATTTTATTTCAATTTATCATTGTCAACAGAGTTTGTTGGAACGGGGATTTTATTTGTTTTTTCTAAGTTAAGAGAGAGTTTTTTTTCAAATATATTCTGCAGAGTCCTTGTCTGTAACCTTTTGATGACCCACTGCAGGGTCGAGTCTCCTCTCACAATGAGGTCTTAGTCCACCATGCTGGTGCCTTAGAGAAAATTATGAAGAAATTTTAGGCTTGCAAGTTTCCACGTTATAATTTCGTTCACTATTACTCGTATGACAACAGGAATAATTTTTATGCGGAAACTCCTTAACACTAGCAAATTTTATATTGGTTACAGCTGTAGTACGTTTATAAAAAAACGTATTTTTTTAATGTCTCTTGTATATATATATACATATCTGTCTTACTGCCGTACTCAGAGACATTCATTAACGTTAATGGTTCATTATGTAAATAACGATGACACTTATGTCAATACGATTTTATTTATTTGTTAATGAACATTAAGTTAAATGACGTCTCTGAGTGCGACCATTAATCATATGGTAATTATCTTATTTTCACTTTTAACTAAAAATGACACCTAATACAAATACGTAAGCCAAACTTATTCTACTAAGTAAACATTGCAAGCTATCTTCAGACTGTAATTAAATAACGATAAATGTCGAAGCACCTCAATTCCAAGTAAGTGTTTCACACGAGCTCTGCAGCGGAACTTGGCAATTTAAGTTTTGAAAATTGTCCCGAAGTTGCAGTTAAAGGTTAGTTAACAAGGAAGTTTCATTATAGGGGTATATTGCCAAGTTATGAGAAATCTACGATTCCAGGAGAAATAACACCAATTAGAAACTGATTGGTTCAATAGACGAAATAACTTTAACAAGGCGCCTGTAGATCTAGAAGTCTTTATTATACAAAAATATTAACGAAGTAGCATCTCAAAGCAGTAATTAACCAGTGGACAAGAAAAGTTATGTGCACTTTATAAAATTAAACATCAGCTCTTGTAACGGTGACTGAAAATATCGTAACCCGCATGTATGAGAGATGTCCATAATATTCTCAAAAATTTGGGCCACCAACCCGCACTAAGCCAGCGTGGTGGACTTAAGCCTACATCCTTCTCATTGTAAGAGGAAACCCGACCCCATAGTAGGTCCTTAATAGGTAACAGAACAGCTGAAAGCTTTTCCCTAGTGCGGTCACACAACAACAGTACAATTTCTATAATATCCAATTCCAAACCTCTATACACTATTAAAATTTGATCGCCAACCGCTCATCCCATATACGCTTTATTAGATGCCTCATGAACGCTTTAAACTCTAATTTCAGCAATTTTGGTTGAATCTAGTCAATTCCGTTCAGATACTTGCAAGCGATTTTAATCTTTATTGATAGATGCAATTAATTCGAAAATTGCCTCAAAGTCGCATAACACTCCGGATGTTCAATTAATACCGTTATTATTGAACAAGTAATTGCCATTAAAACTATTGCTGCACAGAGATCAGAGTATAATATTCGGTGTTATAGTATCAATGATAGTTTCCACTTGGAATTTGAACCGGAGTTCTGTGAAATTAAGATTAATCGAAATACAATGTGGTAGACACACTTTTTAATAGGATAAATAGATAGAAACGCGAGTAATACAGTTAAGGATCTCCACCAAATAAAAATTGAAAAAAAAAGATTCTCAAATCCCCATTATTGATCCACTGCAGGGTCGGGTTTTCTCTCAAAATGGCCAGCGGGTGGCCATTTTCTATGGAAAAAGATTACTAAATATTTTTCAAAACCTCGCCATTTTCCCCAGAATAGTTCCGTAAATCTATTAACTTTGACTTCGGTTGCCCACTATCACTGCAATATGCAATGCCATTACTTTGAAAGCCTCAAAAATTAATGATCATTACACGCACGGACAACAGGACGCGCTGCGGTAAGTCTTTACCATTAATTAATTACTCTTTCATTAAAGCTCGATATAATTAATGATTTTAGGTAGGCAAATTATAAGTTAAAATTAAAAATAATAACAAACGAGCATGCAGTTTATATAATGTGAAATGGTTACTACATTCCATCTACGTTCAAGCTCAAATAAGATAGAAAGTGTGACGTTGTTTGTGAGTGTACTCATGACAACTAAGATGTCTCAAACAAAATATATCAGAATCTATCGTAGCAATCGCAAATCCCCAACGAAACACATGACACGAAGAATAACCTCCACGACTATTCTAGGTATTAGTATAATATACCACTAGCCAGCTACTATGGCTCTAGCACCTAAATATCATAAATCTTATCAAAATCGATTTTTGAATTTGTCGATTTTTGAAAATTGTTGAGGTACATTATGGCTCTACCTATATTTTTAAACCATGCCTTAATCAATATTTGAAAAAAGAAAAATTGACGTAAGATAAAAAAAATTAAAAAGTCACGCTAACGATCGCGGGTAGAGTGTAGTTAAACTGATATCGCCTCAATTAATTACCTCACACTAATCTCTCGACGCCTCAAAGGTGCTTCTCATTAAGGTTCTGTGTAATTTTAGAAGCCTGTAATTAAGGCTGAATGAAAGGTTGTCATCGTTATGAGAAGCTTTTGAACGGATCGATTGGAAATTAATATCAGCTTAAAAATCCTTTAGCAAATTTCAAATTTCTCAATTTGAAAATTGAAAATTTGAAAACTGAAATAGAATGGGATTACGAAAAATGTTCCAACAGAAAGTTATACCATAAACCCTAGCATCGTAGGAAAATGAGCGATGTCTTATTTGTGTAATATCAAACAGAATGTGAAAATAAACAAGTTTCTGGTTAAGAGCAATTGGAATGTTTAAAATTTAAAAAAAAATCCAATCTAGTAAGTGTTAACTTACTAGGCTAAACACCAAGGGGCGTTTAGCGTTTGCTTACTCAAATCTGAAGCAAGTTCTATGTGCGTTTCATTTGGCGAGGCGTTTGTGAGACGTATTGCTGAACAAATACGTGAATACGTCTCGTTTTCAATACGTGTAATCGTAGATCTATTTTAATCCTAGAAATACTATCTTAAAACATAATATAAGGGTGCGTTGATACGTAAACGGACAAAGATGGTAGCCTCAAAAATAGAAAGGTAAGTAACAACAATACAACTAAAATACGAGACATGAAAAACATGGTGCTTTACGGCGGATTATGAAAATAGTGGTAAGATACTTCGTCGATTTCATATGGCTCCACCACGTACCTAAATCGCCTCCGATAAGGGTGAACCGTGCCCTACAAGAAACTCATTTGGCGAATGTGGCATTTCAGCACCTTATTCTGCTGATCAAATACAAGAAATCCTGCTTTTATCCCCTTTTACCTAAAATAGCTGAATTACGAATTCAAATTGATCGACAAATCCGACGAAAAACAATTTCGGTATAGCCTTGTTATTAAAAACGTTGAGCAAAAAACTTATTTTTGTTCCTCCAACACCGGATTTAGAGGAAAAAGGAAATTCCAATCAAAATATTAAAATATCGTACAGATTACCACATCATCACACAAAATGTCTCCCAATATTACCCGATTAAGGCTTTAAAACTCCTAAAGTTGGAAAAAAGTTCATCTGTGAAAAATGTCGATTAAAGGCTACTTTACGGAATTGGAATTCGGAAAATTGCTAAATTTGGGAAGTAGAATAATTGCTAAATTAGAGAAGCAAAACTGCTAAATTTGAGAAGCAAAATTGCTTCATTACGAACGAGAAAATGCCAAATTTGGAAGTGGCTCATTGAATGCGCCTAAAAATTTTCATTGTAAGCCACTTTACGGAATTGGAATTCAAAGAGAATTATTCGAAATAAAGACAGCAAGAGTTCATTAAAAGTTTTGACATGACCTAGTCCATTTCCCGGCGCAGCTTACATTACAGAGCGATCTACAAGTGCGTGTCTTGTCGCTGCTAATGAGCAGACGCTATGAGACGCTGGTGTTGGGAAAGTATGTAAGAGTTTGTAATAGTAGTTTTTTATTAGGAAATCAAACGAGCTTACAGAATTTTTATAGTAAACGAAACAAATGAACTTACAGATCACCTGATTTTATTTTATCAGCGTAGCTAAGGTTTATCCTATACCAGAGAACAATCTCTGAAATGCAAAAAAAAATATTCGTTTTTTTGGAAGATCTTTCCGATGTAGTCTCGATGCTATGTGAGGTGGTTCTTAACAATCTAATGAAAACCTTCCAACAGAAACAAAGCCGTAAATAAGTCGAAATAGATTCTTAATTCCAGAAAAAAAATGTTTACCTACATAAAAAAACTTTTTGATGATAAATCTCCAATCAATCCTCGAGCTCATATTAGATTCACAAATAATTATTAATTATTTTTTTTCTTTCTATTTCCAAACTAGCGAGCAAGCATGAAGCAAATAGTGACGGAAAATCATAACAGCGGCATTCTCTAATTAGGTTGTAAATTGAATACAAAGGAGCAGGAATATTCATGGAAAACGCCGTTTTTATTCATCACGTATTCAACAGTCATGAAGCACTGGCTAGAGGTGGAGGACATGAATGTCTCTGACTGTACGTGTTACTGCACTAATGTCTGCGGTTGTTTGAAATATACAGGTATCAAAAGGTTTATTGCATAACTAGACTACCCACATTTATGTATACGAATCATAATACCATTTTTATTATGGACACACATAAGACGTTTTTATAACGAAAAAACACAGTAGACAAACACACAGAGAAAAAGTAAAAGATTTATAGTATTTTAGGGACTCAGTAGAAGATTCCGATAAGAAGGACGGGGAGACAGTCGGAAAAAAAATCAGAGAACTTATGATTTCATAAAGATGTTTTGTCATTATTATCTGCATTATTATCAAGGATGATGACCTATTTGTAGTTTGAATTATTTGTAAGCTTACAATTATTATTAAAACCTGCGAGAAATTATATTGTGTCGAGTTGAATTCCCATTGAAGCAGATGAGTTTAAATTCAGTTTCTGTATCAAATTCAAATTCATTTGCATCTAAGTTCTAATAACTTCAGTTACACTAATGAGAGGTGGAAGGGCTCCACGAGTTGAAATGCTCATTACCTTATACATGTCCTTTTGAGGATTACGTCTTTAAAGGATAGTAACACACTTCTCACTGTTTCTGGTTTAATTAGAACTTAGTTTGTGTTTTTATGTATTTACTCGATAAGCTCTACATTTCTAATTATTGAGGAAGGAAATAAAGTATTTAAGTAATCATTGATTTACTGAGAATTCAGACAGAGATAAGACAATTTCGTAGAAATGTCGGAAACGGATTGTTTAATTTGATTGAGGTAAAATTTGACTTGATAATAATTCAATTTAATAAATATTGATTCGGTTACAATTCTAGTGGCACGTCCATGATTCTCTTAAGAGTTATGCAGTGGATTAAAGCCTACATCCTTCTCATTATGAGAGGAGACCCGACTTGCAGTGGCAGCGTTGTGATGTTAAAAGCAAATTACGATTAATACGATTATTAGTTTGTGTTGTTCGGTAATCAATTTATCTAATGTCCATTTTACTATTCAAAACTTTACGCCCAGTGTAAAACAGCCCATATTGTTAGTTTCACGGTCGACTGATTCCAATGTAAATCTATGCCGTATTGGGATAGATTTTTCGTTATTTGATTGTCTCTCGGTACCTATCAGTAAAAGCGCAAACCAATTGAGTTATAAATGGTTATTGACCGGTTTAGTTTTTCAGCCATTGCACAAAACAACATTCTGTGACAAAATTTTAACGATAACTGCGCATCTACACAATTAATAATCTTTTTCTTATAATAATATATAAAATTATCATGTCACAGTTTTAGTTACCAATTTACCAATTATACTCCTCCAAAACGGCTTGACCGATTTTTATGAAATTTTATATGCATATTCAGTAGGTCTGAGAATCGGCTACTGTCTATTTTTCATACTCCTAAGTGATAAGGGTTGCCACACCTTTTTTTAAAAAATAAATACAACCTTAAATTTTCAATCTTCTATCATCAACCCTATTTTTTAATAGTCATTTTCGTAATTAAAATTTTCATTAGGAATTTAGGCTGGCAAGACCTAAATGCAGATTTAAAAAAAATAATCAGTCGTACATAATGAATCCAGAAACGATAGTCCAAACAGCGGTTAAGCTCAATGAATTCGATTCAGATCCGAATTGCTCCGAACAAACGAATGGACAGTTCAATTTACGTCGTAATTGTCTATTTCCTGTAACCCAGTTTATAGGAGAGTTGGATTTTAGAGGAGCTCCTTATCTGAGGTGAATCTATCTTTTGGACATTATTGATTTAAGTTTACTGGTGGTTACTTGGCTCTCAAAATTCGAAGGATCTCTGTGAATTTATAGATTACAAGAGTTTTTGCGCACCTGGCAATGTTGTAGAAAATTTTACTCTTTTTTCCTGGCTGGCCTTGGCATAGACAGCGGGACAAAAATAAAGGTAGCATTCGTGCGAACATGGTAGTGCATAGTAAATTAGATATTTAGTTAGGACTTATTTAAATGATTTATAAATATTTTCATTTGAGTTTTAGCGCATGAAAACACACGAAAAACTGTTGACTTGTCTTTATAAACAAGATTGCGAAATTCTAGCTACCATCATAATGTCACTATAACGATCCTTTTGAACCGCTTCGAAAGCTTTAAATTCATAGCTTCATACTAGATTTTCCTGTGTTGTGGGCGCCATGGGCACATAAAACATACAAACAATCACACCAGATATAAATTTAGTATTTTGCTTTACTGGGTACCGAACCCAGGCCCCACGCAACGTACCGATGTATTTACTTTTACCAATTTGTAAGTAACCAACTAACAATATGATATGGCAGTTTATTAATAAAATAACTTTCATTTGAAAGTACCATACTGCCGCTATCTAAACTCAATTAGCCAAAGTCGGCAACAATAATGTCTTATTAAGAAATACGTAACGTTATCCGAAACGTGTCACCGAAAGCTTATTAAACTTAGTATTAAACGACGAAATTAGGATTATCCGAGAACATTGTAAAGTTAATTACAATTATTTACAAACAACGGTCAAGCAAAAGTTTACACATAATTTATTGACCTACGGCTACGGTGTTCCAAAATTACCTCTAATACTATTTAACCCTACGCAACTCATTCGGTATGCGTAAAGGGCATTTCATTCGTATGATTGCGATTTGTAAAACGATAACGGAACACGTATTAAAACTTAGCAAGTTGTGGTCTCAATAGGCTATTTAATTTTGGAATAATACCCTTGATTTCCACCAACTATGATCTGCCCACCGACGCGCATAGGCCAGCGTGGTGGACTAAGGCCTAAGTCCCTCTCATTGTCATGAGATCCCACCCTGCGGTGGGTAATTAATGGGTTACTTATGTATATAATATGTACTTATTTGTATTGTGTTACATTTATTTGGTAGATATCAAAATGATATCATAAAAGAACGCAGAAGTACTACCTATGCGTCTTTCATGTATTTGTTGTTTTTCTTCTTGAAGAAGAACAACATGTCTGTTTATCTTTCTGTTTTGTCAAATGATGTTATTCCACTATTACCGTTGTTTTTTTTATAAATGCCTTCTTTTAATCGATATTTTTCTATCAATCTAATCCGATCATCGATAAAGTTATTCGATGGTTTTACCTTAAAGCAAATTAGTAATACCTAAAAGTGACGAAAGAAATGCGTCATTCTGTTTAGTATTCTAGTGAAGCTTGTATTGTTATGTTAAAAGTGAAGTGAAACTGCTTAAAAACCGATGTAAACGAAAACACGTATCCACATGTATGATACAATAAAGTCAAAGATATATGACATTTGCAGTCCTTCGAATTTAAAAAACATGGGGCAAGTTCGGTCACAAATTTCGTACTTAACCTTCTCCTCCTCATTACCTATTTAAAAAGGACACGCTCCCGTACAATGCTTAAAAATAAGCTAGCTAACAAAGGTTTTTCTTTCCAATTCTATGAAGACTGCACGATTCATCTGCGGTTCTTAATTAAAAAGTCTGGAACAATGGGTTGCCAGGGTAAAATATGGAGAGTGCATTTACATGAATACTGTGCAATGGCTGTAAGGCCTGTGGTGCTCTCCTGTTTTCTTTAGACTGGGTTCCTTTTAATCTCTGATGGTAATTAATAACAATCTTGCTTGGGCCTAGCTTCGAATTAAAAACGCCTTTGTAACGCAGGACAATCCAGCCAGTTCTTGCGGTTTTAAAATCGGTAAAAGCGCCATCTATTATGCGCACATCGAACTACGATAACTATTTAAACTATTTAAACTAATCAGAAATGGGTCTATTTGAATTATTTTTTCTTTCTATATTTATTTTCGTGCTACACACTTTTAAAATAACGTGACGATTGTCAAGAATGCCTTTGAACTTCCTGAATTTATTGTTGGTGATACGTTTTATAGGTATAGCTTTCAGACTGTTGATGTATGAGGTATTATTTTCAGTCTTTTCAGTGTTTATAGATGGTGTCAGTAAAGAAATTAGATAATGAACTGAACTATAGTCCAACTGGAGTTATTACAGTATACTTCGCCATCTTGCCGATTAAAAAATAGTTAATTTATTTTACTGGCAACTTATAGACGACAGATATCGTTGTAGCAACAGGATATCGTTGTGGCAAAGTAAATGTGGCACCGCCTTTGGCTTGTAAAACGACCAATCCGCCCTAGGCCAGCGTGGTGGACTAAGCTCTACATCGTTCTCATTGCAAGTGAGAGTGATGGGAGTAATTGATTATTATAGACACCATTATGCTCACCATCCTTTTTAAGCTGTGAATGTAATTCTTAAGCCTTTTTTTCGTTCTTAATGTGATTGAAAACACTGTCAATCACTTCATTAGTTAGGGAGTTAATATCTTGCTGTAATTTATTTTTTAACTTATTAAAATAATATTTAGAAACAATAAAGACACTTTCCAAAGTTATCAAATGATTCTATCAAAGTTGAAGCTCAAATATTTCTATGAATTCCAAAAGTAGTACGTACTCACACGAAACGCTCTCTTTGAATACGTGCTTGCCACTTAAGAGCCTGACAACACCCGATGATTTTAGGAATCGGGCATCTTCGGCTCGCGGCTCCCGCCTACCCCATGCCCCTCATGCGCCACTGTTAGTGGAGCGGACTCTATGAGAACTAAATAAAATGATAAAATCGGCACTGTTTCAAGTGTTAAAGAAATGTGGACAACATCGTCAATAGATGGCACTGTTTCTAGTTTTAAAGAAATATGGACGACTCTAGTAATGATGTGATTTTAAAACGCGGAGCTTTTTTATTGAACACCTAAAACTTCTTATTATTATTCTCCATCAAAGGTCCATATAATACCTATGTTTTCTATTCATCTCACCAAAAAATAAATAAAACACGGTCTTCTCTTTCAGAGGATGTACCCAGAATGCCATTGTTTCGCTATTAAATCACTATTAAATTAAAAATTCAATAATTCAGCAGTACCTAAACATGTCAACCAACAATTCAATTTCTTCTTACAATATTAAAGAGGCTTGGAACAAGCTTCATAATGTTATTGCATATTATTACCCTCAAATTTTTCGATGGCCTCAAATAATACCTAACCACATAAAAGCAAGTAGATTTGTCACGAGATCGAGTAAAAGACAGATAGACGATTTAACTGGTTTTTGTATAACCAGTTAATTCGTCTATCATGTAAAAACATGTATTCTGAGACATACAGGTTTCATCACGTGGTTTTAGGAAAGGCGAGAGCTGGAATCGAACCTAGACTCCCGGCATGGGAGTAGGAACGATTTTTTAAATTGTTGAAAACCCTCTAGTTACACAGCCGACACAGGCCATAAATCAGTCGGCGCGCCGGCGGCGCAGTACTATGCCTACCGTTTGAAAAAAGCCGCTTTTGGCTTCCTTTCGTTTCAGGTCAATGGCCTTTCACCTTGAGCCTGTTACTTTTTGTGTCTTTTATTTGTGTAATTATTTTGTTTGAAATTTGCATTTTTTTTTATTTTCGGTCCTGAACCTTTTCGTATGCTTTAACACATTTAAGTACACGATCTTTGTGGTTTAAATTAATGAGGTAACGTCATCTCCACCTTGTACAATATAAAAATGAATATGTTGCTAAGCGCAAATCTCGGGAGGAGCTGAACCGATTTCGCTAATTTTTTTTGGATATTCCTTTAAGTACGAGGATGGTTCTTACGGAGAGAAAATTTGAAAACAATGTAAAGAAAATAATAAAAACAACAATTTCATTTTCCTATATAAACTGTTCTACCCATGTACTACCTGTCAAACATCATTTCAGATTGAATACTTCATAAGTTCATATGGCAATGTCATGCATTTAGAAACGTCAAGATTTTTCTTTATGGATGCCACTTCTATTATGCAAACTGCAATGATATAATATACATATTTTATAATGGCAAAACGAAGTGTGCCGGGTCAGCTAGTAGGTAATAAAAATAAATACTTGCATAGGTGTTATAGATTATATTATTAGATGTATGTATTATGTTTGAAAACATTCAGTTTATTTCCATTGGGCCTTCAACTCAAATCTTCAACTTAAATGCATGCGTTTTTTTTCTCGTTATTAATAACAACAAAAATATATAGACTCATGAAATATTCACAAAATATTTAATAATAAAGCATTTCGTACGTCTCAGTAAAGGCGCAAATATTTCTCGGTCGCAAATTTATCAAACCGACTTGTTATTCAAACGTAAACACGGTTTTTTAATTAAATCTACCAATCAAAAAACAACACGCATTTTTATTGAACACTTCCTTTATACCTAATAGGTATTATTACCTATCAATCCACGAAGACGCACAGCCCTAGCCGGCGGCCCCACTATTCCTCCTAACCGTTTATAAAAATTACCGTGATAGTGATAGGTACAATTCTAGACGGCAACGCCGCGCGTAGCGGTGTCTTCTTTACTGTCGGTTTGGCAACGTCGCGTCGCGCGAATTTCGGCGGCGTACAATTTGAAAACGGGAGGGAATCCTACATTATATGACCCGGGTTCGAACCCGAAGCAAAATATAAGAAGACATTCTGGATTGAAATGTTTTTTGTATTACTATTTTTTTATTTCATATTATGCTATCTAATGGTTATTTATATTTCCGAATTCCGAAAAAAAATAACGAATTTTAGATAAATTTATAATTTCAAAAATAATTGTATAGCTTATAACAAAAAAAAGTTATTAAATTGACGTTGAAACTTTTATTTATTTGTAACTTAATAAAATCTGTCTTCTTATTTATTCAACAATTTCCAAAATCAATAATCGATGTAAAAATTTGTATTATATAAAAAATATAATTTTATAAAAGTGAAAATAAAGTCACGCACACGCGGATTTGAACCCACGCCCCAGCGTATACAGCCTGGCGTCCTACTTAATACGCCACACAAGCCTCAGACAAAGCTATGAAATTGTGCTATATACGACAACTGTGTATTATTTTGGAATGACGGAGCGACGCACGTCCACCTAGCATCGCGCCTCTGCGCTCTCTGTCAATTGCCATAATAGTCCGGGAGCCAGGTGCATTTTCGGTCAATCATTTCCTCTCGAGAGAAACTTCGTAAAATACATAAGGGGCTTATACTATGAATACTAGTGGCCGTCAGCTGCCACTCCGTTGGTGGGTTGGGCCGTGGCACCCTCCCAAACATGCAGAAAAAAAATTTTTTTTCAGTCATTTCCTCTCATTTGAAAATACATTCAGATTATAGTTTATCTAGTACTTTAAAAGAAAAACATCGTCAGCTGACCATAACGCGGTGGATTATACGTCAGCTGGCTCCTTGAACATGAGAAAAAAAAAATTTTTTTCAGTGATTTCCTCTCAACTAAAAATTTACCTGGTGATAGTTTATATGCTACTATGAATGAAAATTAACGTCAGCTGGCTGTATCTCGGTGGAAAGTTCGTCAGCTGGTACCTTGAAAGGGGTAACGCAACAGCATCTATGACCTACTGAATCTTATCAGCTGACGACTTTTCCCTTGACTTACAGGTAGCTGATGTTTTTTATTATTTACTAGAGTATTTTAACAATTCTCATAACAATTTTCATCCGGGAGGAAATAACGTTTTTTAAGTTATTACCGTCTTCAAAAAAGGAGGTTATCAATTCGACACGTTTGTATGTAATATTCTCAGAACCGCACAATTTTTACATATTATGTTGGTCTATTACGGCTTCCAAACAAGAATACCAAATTTCATAGGTGTATGTATGTATGTATGTATGTAGATATGTTTGTCCTCGCATATCTACGAAACTAATTGACGGATCGTGTTCTTTCTTTGTTTTTTGTTTGTTTGTATTTTGTTCAACTTAGGGAATGGTAAAAGTTTCATCAAAATCGGTCCAGTAGTTATCGTGATATGGACTTTAAACTTTATCTTCGCTAAATAATTTTAACTGACCATTAGTTTTTTTACAAAAGACACAAAAAGGTAATACGTTCGACATGTTTATCTTAATATACTGAACTGTTACTATAGTAACACGCTCATAGAGTAATTAAACACTACAGTTAATTTTTATTCTCTTGTCTTATTTGGTAAACAATCTTGGCACTACTCATCACACAAATATTTGTCCTGGATGGGAATCGAACCCACGACCTCTGGCGTAGTGGTTAGGGTCGCTAACCACTATCACTAGACCAACAGGTCAGTCAAATAGCAGTGTTAACTAATCTTCGTCCCAATCAGAGTCGCTGTCGCTATAATTCAATAAATAGTTATCATTCGCGCGCGCTAAGTACTATTTATTGAGGTTGGTGTCTTTAGTATCAAGTATTTTGTTTCTATTGTTATATTTAGGCACCAACCTCAAAAATAGTAGGCCTAAACTATGTAACAAATTTTATTTTATACTTTTTTGATGTCGGTTTATTTTTTTTAATTATTTTATTTCGTATTTTTTAGTTTGAAGTCCATATCACGATAACTACTGGACCGATTTTGATGAAACTTTTACCATTCCCTAAGTTGAACAAAATACAAACAAACAAAAAACAAAGAAAGAACACGATCCGTCAATTAGTTTCGGAGATATGCGAGGACAAACATATCTACATACATACATACATACATACACCTATGAAATTTGGTATTCTTGTTTGGAAGCCGTAATAGACCAACATAATATGTAAAAATTGTGCGGTTCTGAGAATATTACATACAAACGTGTTGAATTGATAACCTCCTTTTTTGAAGACGGTAATAACTTAAAAACCGTTATTTCCTCCCGGATGAAAATTGTTATGAGAATTGTTAAAATACTCTAGTAAATAATAAAAAACATCAGCTACCTGTAAGTCAAGGGAAAAGTCGTCAGCTGATAAGATTCAGTAGGTCATAGATGCTGTTGCGTTACCCCTTTCAAGGTACCAGCTGACGAACTTTCCACCGAGATACAGCCAGCTGACGTTAATTTTCATTCATAGTAGCATATAAACTATCACCAGGTAAATTTTTAGTTGAGAGGAAATCACTGAAAAAAAATTTTTTTTTCTCATGTTCAAGGAGCCAGCTGACGTATAATCCACCGCGTTATGGTCAGCTGACGATGTTTTTCTTTTAAAGTACTGGATAAACTATAATCTGAATGTATTTTCAAATGAGAGGAAATGACTGAAAAAAAATTTTTTTTCTGCATGTTTGGGAGGGTGCCACTGCCCAACCCACCAACGGAGTGGCAGCTGACGGCCACTAGTATTCATAGTATAAGCCCCTTATGCATCTCAGGAATTTTCGATCGGGAGGAACTTGGTCATGTAAATCTGTTACTGGCTCCCGGAATATAATAGTAAGCGAGAAATACAAAATACGAAAATATTGCGCGGAGCACGCGAAAGAAAAGTTTTAAATTTTACTGATTTACTGAATATTTATAAGCTTATTGAAAAAAATTAACACAATGATGTGATAATAACGAAGGTCTGCTAATATACTGGTTAAATTATTTGAACAAATATTAACAAACAACGTTGTAGTTTAGTATAAGAATTCAGAAAAGGGGTAACTTTGCAATTTTTTTTTATCGAGGCAACTTTGTCAAAATGTGTTTCGACGACTATGTTGTCGTTCGGAATACGGTCTAGAATAACATATATTTTTCCCATTGTAAAATACTTTGTAATTTTTGCTGGAAATGAAAAATAAGAATAGCAAATTTGCTGAATTACATGTTATCAGCGCCTTAAGCGAACACGGTGAAGGAGTCTTCAACTAAGCAACCTGTTTGAAATCTGCTAAAATGTTTGCACAAAATGCACAACATGTGCCAAATTTACTGCGAATTTTCGAACGACATTCACGATTCTTAGCGATTTGGATCGATGTTTTGCGTTTCGAAGTCAATAATACGAAGTTATGTGGAGAGAAGAAATTTGTTGTTAACTGTTGGAAATATGGACAAACAGGGTTGAATATTCCAGTTTTTTATGTGTAGTGTGTAGATAAAGATACAGTGGGTTTAAAAAAAAATCGTTTGGATTTTACACTTATTTTTTGTACAGGTATTTATGGAACTAAATCTATAAATGTTTTAGTTTTGCACATTACTTAGAAAAATAATTTGTAAGCTTCTAATTTAATCAACCTAGTGTTTGCGCTCGGGGTAGGTTTGTATAAATTTTGGGGTTATTACAACAAAGTCACATCACATGTGCTTGTAATAAAAGGTAGGTATATAAACAGTCATTAGCACACGACAGGATGACCACAGTATTGTATTTATCTCATAATATATGATTACCACGTATGGCGGATGTAATAAAGCGTCATATTTGCGTCATGGACTGCCCATCTATTTATGTTATGGCTATTTCGTTTCATATTAATATAAGGCCTCAGGCAACCAGTGTTTGATTGATTCGGATACGAAATGAATGAATCAGGTTACCTTTGAAGTTGTAAATACATGTGCTGCAATGACCAAATTATATTAGTTGCACGTTTCTTTAATATAAACATGTCAAAAGTAACCTGTAATTGTTACTACGTTATGATGCGCGCATCGCTCCGATGCTTGAGTAGATCGCAAGCGATCGAAAAAGTTAACAAACGTCAGGCGAATTAAATACGCGCTTCCGTGGTTCGAAGGGCACGTTTAGCCGTCGGTCGGTTATAATCGATGCGATAGCAGCCGTTAAACCTTGTCGAAGGTCCTATTGGCGGTTTGAAAACATCGTTTGGTCACTAGCTCTTAGTAACCAACGCCAATACGCTTTGGAGCAGCGTGGTGGTTTATGCTCCAGGTTTCGCTTAGTTGTAGGATCCATTCGATAGCAGCCGTTAAACCTTGTCGAAGGTCTTATTGGCGGTTTGAAAACATCGTTTGGCCACTAGCTCTTAGTGACCAACGCCAATACGCTTTGGAGCAGCGTGGTGGTTTATGCTCCAGGTTTCGCTTAGTTGTAGGATCCATTCGATAGCAGCCGTTAAACCTTGTCGAAGGTCCTATTGGCGGTTTGAAAACATCGTTTGGTTACTAGCTCTTAGTAACCAACGCCAATACGCTTTGGAGCGTGGTGGTTTATGCTCCAGGTTTCGCTTAGTTGTAGGATCCATTCGATAGCAGCCGTTAAACCTTGTCGAAGGTCCTATTGGCGGTTTGAAAACATCGTTTGGTCACTAGCTCTTAGTAACCAACGCCAATACGCTTTGGAGCAGCGTGGTGGTTTATGCTCCAGGTTTCGCTTAGTTGTAAGATCCATTGCAACCAAGTCAACCCCTAATCATTACTATGGATGGTACTTAATCTTCATAGTCGGACACTCTTAGCGGAGTAGTTATATCATATTTAACAGATTGTCGGAAGTTCCCATGAAAGTCCGTCTTTTAAAGAGACAAGCGCATTTAAATCATCTAAAAACATCATCTCCGTACGCGTCATATATTAACGCCTATTCAGGCTCGGAGACAATGCAAGACTATAATTCCTTAGCAGCTCGCGTGCACAATATCTCACACGACCACGCCTTCCGCAGATACGAGCTGCGAGTGACTGGTGATCTTTAAAATTATTCATGACGACCCATACTGCTGTACAGAGCGACGCTATTTAATTTCATTTTCATATAATATTAAATTAAAAATTAAAAAAAACCACCGACACAATAATATATTTGCGGATATTGGGTATTTTTCCCACTATCACCCTCCAGAAATTTTAACCGACTCAACTGATTTTCATCAAACATATCTAAGAACACTCGGCCGTAACTCACCTTTCATACAAAGAAACTAAATTGAAATCGCTTCATCCGTTGGCGAGCTGCGGTGCCACGACCGACAGACAGACAAACAGACTAACAGACACGACAAACTTATAACACCCCTTTGCGTCGGGGGTTAACAAACCGGCAAACGAACCACAGGGCAAGTGATCACCGCTGCTTCTAGACTGACTGACACAGAGTTTGAAATGAGAACGTTTCGGCGGCCAGCAGGGGACTAGCTGATTGGTCAGTTTCGTTCCCCTCCCGCACCCCGCATACCATGGGAGCCGCGCTTACTGCGGTAGACCTTTAGTTAAGAGAAACACCAGAGCATGAACTTATGCAGTTTTGTTTAGTAATTGTATCGAGCTGCCATTAGTATGGGAAGACTGACATAAATATGACATACCATACCAGCCTTAAATATTCATACTCTTTAAATATTTCTGTAAATTGATTTCTATATAAAAACGAACCATGTACAGTTTCTGAAGGCAACTCAGCAATCTGAAACGGAACATCTGTGCCCATAGACAGGCATATAGATCAATAAATTCTTCGAAACATTCGCGGAATACCCCACTTTATGGGGTAATAATGTTCCCCGGTGTAGAATAATATGCGCGCGCGAAAACATTAGGCGCAAAGCACCCATTACGTTATGTGCGTTTATGACGAAAGCGCCTTATTTTTAAGTCGTAATATTCTAAATGCGTGCGTGCGTTAACTTTCATAGGTAGGTACGGCTGGACCGATTTGGCTTACTTAAGTTTTAATATGTGCGTATAATATGTCCAAGAAAGGTTTGTATGGTGAGAAAATTTCTAATTATTTGGCAGAATTACGTTTGCCGGCACAGCTGGTTATCCAACATTCTGTACCTAATACGCTTTTGGAACAGAATCAGAACAGAGAAGAATCAACGAGTTTCATATAACTTTTAGTTTTAAACACAGGAATGTATCGACAGCAAAAGTAGTTCAAACTCCGAAAGAAGTTACATGTTAGTAGTTTCATAGTTATTGAGTGTCGTAGAAGTTAAACACTGTTTTTATTATTCTTGTTTTGTATCAACAAATCAATATTTTATAAACAGAAAACTTAGTTATTTATGCAGGTTGGTGGACTTCACATCTTTGACAGCATAATGGAGATTGGAGAACTCTGTCCTGCAAGTTTCCTTACGATGTATTCCTTCAATGTCACAGCAAGATTTTCACTTTTACAGTAAGTAACAGCAGATTAAGCGCACCACTGGGATTCGAACCCGGACCCTTCGAGTAAGACGCCGAACCACTGGGCTGATAGCAACGATAAAGATCTCATTATCGCCACCTAATTAGATATAAAGCTTAGGTCAAATTAATTAAACGATCCAATCAAAGTTCATACTGACACTCTCGTAATTAATTAGTAGGTGTTGGATTTATCAAAGTAAAACGATGCTGCAGGAATTGAGTTCTCGCAATGTAATTATTAATTAACTATATTATTTGCTAAGCATGTCAGTAACCCATTAATGATCTACTACAGGGTCGGGTCTCCTCTCACAATGAGAGGGATGTAGGCCGCCGTCCACCACGCACCACGGCTAATTCGTCAACTCGGACGCTAGAAACTCGCCCGCGCGGCCGAGTTGGGAAAATAAAATATTAATTATTCTTTTATTATGCGACTCGGCCGCGCCACGCGGTCGAGTTGCCGAAGTAATTTTTTCGTATATTGTATTCGTCAACTCGGCCGTCAATGAAAATAAAAAGCATTATTGTACAGTCAAGTACAAAAGTGGTTCGATTTTAAATATATTTTTCTATAGGTAAAATAAAACAAGCTTAAAAATATAAAAACATGTATATATTTAAAAAATCAACATAGATGTATAAAAAAATAAGCTTAGTCTAATAGGATTCAACAATCGGTATGGACAATTATTAAAGTACATGTTTGACAGACACACTAATGTTTTTATTATCACATAAATCATTTAACTTACACACTAATATTTATACTATCATATAAATCACTTAAAAAATCACAGATCATTTTAAACATCACAGATTAATTAAAAACTTACTTTTTTGAAAAATCACTACAATCAACTGACTAGTATTATTTGTCATAATTATGCAATAGATAAATAACAAAATTATAAAACAAGTCGTTCGATACAGAGATCTATATTTATTTTCCCTTGTTTATATTCATTAATGGTAGTATATATATTTTCATCAATTTCTTGTGTTTCTTTAAGTTTTTTGGTTATGTTAGACCCTTTTTGGTATAATACATTAAAATAATCATCTTCTTTTTGTAATATTGTTAAAAATTGTGCTATACTTTTGGGTTTGGCTGGTATTTTTTTGTTAATAGTAGAATGCCAACTTTCAATCATATTGGTTGTACGATGTTGTGTATTGTAGCAGTTCCATTTATTAAAAAAAAATGATTCTTCACTTAACCACGTTTCTACAAAATAATCATTGAATGAGACTATATTTGGAGTTCTTGGACATTGTGACATTATATACAACCAACCACTTTCTACATCTTCTTTAGGTAGATGCGCCAAAACAGAGCAACGTTTTATATGTTTTCTGGCTAATTTAAATTTGGTTAGGCCTAAATTGTCAGCTCTTTGCCACAAACTTTTCGAAAAATGAAAATGACAACCACTTATTTGTGTTTCAGGGAATGTTTCTGTAATTGCGGACAATGCTGCTTGCTCAAAGTCTAGTACAAATAATTTTGGATTAAATTGAGGGATTTGGCTTTTGATAAGGTTAAACAAAGTGTTATAGATATTTTTTGTTTTACTTGGCAGCAAGGCATATACCACTGGCATAATATTGTTATACATCTCATTGCTTCCTAAATCAACATGCACGGTGTACAATTGTTGAAAAGGCCTTAAACAACATTTGAAGGTTCCATCACATAAAATAGTCAAATTTGAGCGAGATAATATTGTTCTACAATTTTCATTAGCAAAAACTAGAATTCTGTTTGATTTATAATTATAATCAGCTAATACAAAATTTTTAAATTTTTCAGAAACAATAATTTCACTTGGGGATTTAAAACAGACTTTTGGGACGTCCAATGATTTATTTCTCTTTTTATAAAGCTTATTTTTAACATTCACAAAGTCAGGTATTTTTTTAATCAAATTAATTCCACTGTCTTTAAGTTTTGATACAGTTTCTCTATAAGCACTCGGCACTGGAATAGTATAGTCCGATGTAATTTTATCAATACACTTTCCAAGTTGTATTTCTAATTCGTTGGATGCGAAATCAGGCTCACAATTGTGTATATCCTCTCTTTTAATTGAGTTGTCAGTAGAAGTAACTAGTGCCGCCTTGCACGTGGTCCTTTTTATACAGTACCAAGTGGTAGTACCATCTTTATTATTTCTTTTTTCGTTGTATTTATGCCCCGCGCGAAGAAGCAATCGCTTACCCCTTTGTGATGTCAATATTTGTAATTGGGGTTGATTTTGTAAGCCAGATGGCCCTGGTTGTGATTCATCGCCTGTAATACAAAAGTAATTAATTATAGAAATTTCTTAAGCAAAATAGCATTATTTTCAATTACAATGAAAAGTAATTACATTACATGAGATTTTAGCATGATATTTAATTTTTGCCACAGATTATTATACGCAAACTATTAATGCATGAACAAAATAAAGCACATTCTTTTATATTTTAATCATAAGCAAGCATTTAAGGGACCGTCATGGTTTGAACCGCTCAAATTTCGAGTTAATATGAAAATATATATATATATATCTAGGTACTAAAGTCATACGTGATTGCTTAAAATACATTTTTCTTTTCCTCACACAAAAAAGCACAAACTTGTTGCTAATATGAGATTTTTTAGGACGGAGCCTTAAATAGCAAACAAAAAGTGTTAGAGACAAATGCAACGTGGATGGTTAATAAACCCTAGCGTTAACCTCGCTAAACTTAATTTTTTATTGTTCTCACCTGCATTCATTGTGTTTATAATATTTGCTACTTAATAAAAATCAGAAGACTGGTTGCATTAGCTGTAAAAAAAATTGGATACACTATACATTTTGTTTTAGATAAGTTGTATAGAAATCAAGAGAGTATTTTAGTTTAAATTAAAACAGACGCCGTTACAACAAAGCAGTCAAAATGGCGGCCATCTGCTATTCAAAATTACTGTTTATTAGTTAGGATTACCAAAAAATACGATCGTGGTTAACAGGAGTATGAAAAAAAATAGATACTTAGCTATAATGGAATATTGCTATAAAATTAATATTATAAAATAGTATGATTTGGCTTACTTACCTTTATAAAACTTCACAATTTTCACTTAACACAACACAAGCTCTGTGGCAGCCTTTAAGATGGCGGCCTGATGAGTAAAAGTGACATGGATCATTGACGCGGGCGCAATATATAAAATATACCACATGCGAATATGTACTGAATCTTAAGGCACAAAGGTTTAATTTCCGTTATTCACTTTGATGTTGGGTGTGGTGATTAAGTTGCCAGCTAGGAAAATTAAATACTTGCCTATTTAAAATAATTATATATGAGGGAATAAATTAATATCTTTCAAGACAAATGGGGATAAAAGTAATAAATTTCGACAAATATTAGGCGTAGATCGGTTTTATGGTAGTAGATTATTGGTTTTAAAAAAGAAAAGCTAACCAAGTGTACAAGTATATTGAAAGAATGAAAATTTGATGTCTCGTTCAAGAAAAATTAAAGGCGAATGACGAAGACCTCAGTTTTGTCAATTTTAGAAATTACAATGTAGTAATTTCATATGATATGAAAACAGTTTCTGCAGGTAGGAGTTTCTCTCAATATTTTTTGTAAATAATTAATTAAACTGAATTTTTAATTTAAGCCTTACAACATTGCACACCAAACCTCTCGTCTTCCTTATCACAATAATAATACTGATTATTAACGCCCTTATAGAAACCGGTTACTTTGGCGCAGCGTCGGCATACATACATTTTGTGACGCGTGATCTTGATAGGTTAATTACAGTAACCCTGTCTGTTTGACATTGGTTTGACGTTTTTCATCGATACGCTGTATTACACACTCAGAGCAAGCTCCCTTAACTTGGCGGCGAAAAATATTCATTTTTAATTATTTTTTTACTAAATCGTTTGTTCGTCGTTTGTTCTTGATTGTTCGATCAAATTTGATGTTTGTTCGATATTCATTTTTTTATAAATTATTATCAAAATTTTGTCCTTAGGTTAATCCAGCTCTTAGGGTGCCTTTCCACCAGAGATGTGCTATGCTACGTTCCATCAATCATATTCATTGGCCAGTGCTATGCTATGTGCAGCAATGAATATGATTGGTGGATATCAGACGCATCTATAGCAACGTAGCATAGCGTTCAACTTATTCTGGCTAAAAAAATAATTGTTTGTTTTAAATATTTTATAACGTGAATGTACTTCTTGTATTCGGCCGAGATGACGAATAAACAAATTCACAAAAATGAATTGTATTGACTCGCCCGCATAGTAATTAAGCCTACGGCCGAGATGTATAATAAAATAATAGGTATAATTAAATCTTCCCAACTCGGCCGCGCGGGCGAGTTTCTCAAGTCCGAGTTGACGAAAGGATCCGCACCACTACTGCGGGTTGGTGGACGAACATACCTTTGAGAACCTTTTTTTGAACTCTCAGGCATGCAGGTTTCCTCACGGTGTTTTCCTTCACCGTATCAGCAGGTGATATTTATTTTTTATAAAGCGCATGATATGGTTCGTATTCCATAATAGCTCGCCTGGAGATGTACCTTAACCCATCTTTGACGACCCGAGTGGCGCAGTGGTTAAGACACCTGTGCGCTGCGCGGAGGATCGTGGGTTCGATTCCCAGCAGAGCAGAGATTTGAATGATGAATTTGAATTTCTGTTTCTAGTCTGGGTGTGTTGTGTTCTTGTCTTGTGTGTGTCCATGGCGCCCACGACACAGGGAATCCTAGTGTGGCTATGAGTGTGAAGCGTTATTTATTTATAATTTATCTTAAATTAAATTAAAAGTCGAACTTTCTTCATGTCTTGTGCTTCGGCTTGGGAGTAAGTGCTGCTGGGAATAAGTGTTCGCCTCGCAAATAAAAGAGGACGTTATTTATTTTCCCTATTTTATTTTTCCTCCAACCGAAAATATGCTTCGAGGAAATATCTGAAATTGATAAAATTTAACATATTCATTACTGTTTACGCATAAATCCAACGAAACCGCCGATATGGATTTCAATTCTGTTTAAGTACAGTTTCAAAAACGAAAAGCAATGTATGGAAAATGTATGGAAACGTTATTTACTCGACGATATACAACATTTGGCCCAAAACCTTTGACAAGGGACCTTTGTGCAGCATCGACGCAAAAATGTTTTTTACACCGCTGGACAACAAAAGGATAACTCGATCTCGTATGCAATATTGCACTACACTTCCGAGCGCATAAAGTGTCGATGTCATTGTTGCGTCAGGATGAAAAAATGTTCCACTGTATGGAACGTAGCTTCGTTATTGAATCGTTTTGTAAGTGGACATTTCAGCTAATTTTCAATTTCAAATGGAACATTGTGAGAAGGTGCTTCTTATATTATAATTATTTAGGTACGTAAAATTTACTACTTGGGATGAAATCCGCAGAAGAACGCGGACAACTGACACAGCACTCAAAGTTGGCAAATTAATGTGGCAATAGGCTGGCCACATCGTTCGCAGAACTGACAACGAGATGAAGAATGAATGAAGAATGAATGAATGAAGAACTGAATGAGATGAAGGAGAAAGGTCCTGAAATGATGAACACGTCTAGGTAAAACGAACACAGACCGCCATTCAACTAGGTGAACTGACGACCTGAAGAAGACAGCAAGAAACCGTTGGATTCAACGGGCCCATTAACGGGTTTAATGGCGTCGATTAGGGGAGGCCTATATCCAGCATGCGGTGATAGTCCAGTGGCTTAGAATTCGACCTCTTAATTGAGGGGTCCGGGTTCGAATCTCAGTGGCACGCACAAATGACTTTGTAAAAAAGTTATGTGCGCTTTATTAAAAAAAATATCACCTGCTGTTACGGTGAAGGAAAACATCCTGAGGAAACCTGAATGCCTGAGAGCTCACAAAAAAAATCTCAAAGGCATGTAAAGTCCACCAACCCGCATTAGGCCAGCGTGGTGGACTATGGCCTACATCCCTCTAATAGAGAGAACTGACCCGACTTGTAGTGGGTCATTAATGGGTTACTGACAAAGAACCTTTATCTTATACGCAACATGACTGCGTGTATAGTTGGCGCTACAAAAGTATAAGTACCAGTATACTGTACCCTTAGTCTGAGTTTTAGCGATACAGAAACGAAACGTTTGTGCGTTTCGTTTCGGATAGATACGTAATTCATACACAGCTTACCACACAGGAGTCCACAGTGTAATAACAAATAGAGGTAAAAGATTTTTAGAGGGGTTAAAAAATTTAAAATCAAATTTTTGTATGGAGTGAAAGATATGAAAACTTATCGTTAGACATTATAATACTAACAATTAGTTAATACCTACGGGATAATATTAGTTTGAAATTTTACAGTGCATTACGGCCAATTCACGGTTATTATGTTTCATTAATATTATTAAACATTGAAAGAGTGTTGATTAAAAATAAAGCAATTTTTGTGATGATTTATCTAATGCTTTATTAATTTTTTAACTCTTCTAATAATCTTTTTCCTCTGTCGGTTATTACACTGTGCATTTTCGTCTGGTAAGCTGTGTATGTGTGCGTTTCGTTTCGGAACTGCTAAAACTCAGACTAAGGGTACTGTTACCAGTATTCAAAAGCCACAATAACGTTTAGCGCACCGCCGCCTGTGTTTCAATTGTTCTGTTGAACAGTGTCGAGTTACACGTCCGTGCACTGCGAGGTGTAATGCTCGGTAATCAGAGCAAGTAATGGCGTGCGGGTAAATTGACCTCGTATTTTGCAACATTTTATATAAACATTTTACAAATTGTGAAGCCATTTCATGTTGATGTTATCATATCATCCTATTGCAAGATGATCTGTATTGGCTGACATTTTTAATGTCCCACTATTGGGTGCGAGTCAGTCCCCACAACAGTGGGAGGCCTGGAGTATACTCCACCACGTTGCTCCAATGCGAATTGGTGGAGAAATGGGCTATTTATTTGCTAACCCACGTAAGGTGTCTTCAAATGGGCCTCCGAAAAGGTACTATCGTTTTTCGATCCGAAAAAGCATACTATTCGATTGCAGAATTCATTAATGAAAAAATTAAATCTGTATTGTAATGTAAATTCTATTAAATATGGAAAGCGCGTCTAAACAAATAAAGTATGTGTACCAAAACCTGTGTCGAGAGTTTTTCCTCCGGCTTTTTCTCTCTTTGTAGTATGCTAAACTGACAAATGAATTATTATACAAACTTGTCAATTAAATTAGGTATTAGTTATAAGTTTTCAATTGTACTACATTATTGTACTAACATTAGTTTTATTTTATTTTTAAATTATTAAACTGTAATATAACTTCATAATTTGTATACCTGAGAAGGTGAATATGGATTGATCAAAATGCCCTGTAAAACCAGTAACTAACCCATATTCGTGCAAATAAATGATTTTCATTTCATTTCATTTCATTTCATTTCATTTCATTTCATTTCATTTCATTTCATTTCATTTCATTTCATTTCATTTCATTTCATTTCATTTCATTTCATTTCATTTCAAAATGATCTATGTGTGTATATATATATATTAAATTGCGGTATTTCGATTAGCAAGGCGGTACCAAAGAATAGGCAGTCAAATACATAACCCTACTTTTTGCTTCGCCATAGGCAGGACACAAATGTGCCTTATCAAACATTTTGAACTAGAGGACTTGTATGATTTAATACACTTGAGAATAGCAACTACACGGCAAATCTCTAGGGCACTAACATTTCCTATCGAAACATTCCCCTGAAACTGCCACAACCACAGTTTAATAGAATTGCTTTACTACGATAGATGCCGTCTTTGTTAAGCGATAAGCTTCAGGCGATACATCCCGTTAACCACAGTACAACACAACAATCAAGCCATTCATTGTATGCTCTGTGTGTTCTACGTTCAGATTACTAGTGTATGAGGCATGGAAACATTCAATAGTTGGTACCTCAAAGGTTTAACAACAGACTGACTATACCGTAAGTCGGTGAACACTGAAAATAATAACGATCAAAAATCGAAGGGACGAAACATACCGGGAATTCGTTTCTTAAAGTAAAACAATAATTTCTTAACTCCATTTCACGAATACAATTCCCAAGGAACAAGTTCTGTATGTTCTACACACCGAAAACTAGTATCTCAAACGTTAGGCCGTTTTCTATCGTCTAGTATTTTTTATTTCCCCAGTATTAAAGCTCGTATTTTGATATCATACTCAATAAAATAACAATGTTGAGTTTGAAAGCAAAATAAATTAATACAAATTTAAGTGAAATCTTTCTTGGCATTCAACAGAAACATGATAAAAATTAGATGAGATTTTACAAACTAGTAATGATGATGAAGAAAAGGAAGGAAATAAATCACGAAGACGTGATTATATTACCTAAAGCTAAACCTATTGCATTACAAGCAATTACAAGGAACTCTTAGGTAAATATATCAAATTCAGGCAAAAGTCTAATTACCCTATTAATTAAGACTTACAAAAAAAGAAATGCAAAGCACATAGAAACTATTCACTGCCTCGCGAGTTCATTAATTATGTACGTACCTCAGATGTTGTGCCTCCGAAGATATACAGGCAATTAAGATCTAAGGTAATTTACTTCAGAGAGAATAATTTTATTTTCAAGGAAGGTAACGTATAAATTTAAGGCTCTTGAAATTGCCTTAAAAGCTTGAGAAATGGAGCAAATACGCAAGTAACATTGGTACTGTGGCTCACTATTGATATATTGTTTCGTTTTAATAGGCGAAAACTTATCATTGAGCGTTTGGGTGCTATAAACGGATTAGATTTTAAAGGTGAACAAATAAATCAGTTTCTTAACTAGAATAAGGTAGCCAAAAAAAAGGTGATAAACATGAAAAGGTTATGATATAGATAAAAGAATAAATTCACTTCAAACATAAAGCATAAAACAAGAAGTAAAAAATTGAGGTAGTTAACGTGGACGTGTATGTTGGTAATAAGAATGAAAAATTTTAAACGAATAAAAGTCATGACACATTCAAAGAATACTAAGAAATTAAACTCATAGCTGAATAAACAGAATGTAACAGAATAATTATAACAGTTTAGAAAATTTAGATGATAACATTGACAGACGCGCAGAACCCAAGAAAGGAGAAGATTTAAACAATATTTTACGTGAAAATCATAATAAACCCCAACTTAAACTAATCATTGACAATTAAAGCGCCGTACGGGTAGCCCATTATCGCCCGCAAGCAAAACATGTTACCGAAAGTTCAACCAAGCAGGGACTGAGATATGTTACCTAAAAGGTTTCGTCCACAAACGAGCCATAACATGAAATGTAGACAACTATTAGCCCTCCTGTCTTCTGTGTCTATTAATAATGTACAAGCGACAAATTTCAAAGCCGCTTACAAGACAAAATAAATCTTATTACCTAACGATAGAGTGGAATTTACGATGCTGGTGGAACGAATATTTAATGCTGAATATTGAGAGGTCGAAATAGCTTTGAAGGGTGAAATGCAATAAGACCTACTTTGCTCTTCCGTGACATTCAAGCATGAAGCACATAATAACGTTACACCGATTCTTAAAGATACTTGTACATATATTTTCCTCATCAAATTAAATTCGCGACCGATTTGACATTTGATTTTGAATTTTTGGAGGTCATATAATATCCTATTACAGTTTCAACATCACTGCCGTGAGCATGAACAAACACTATCGTCAAAGTATTCGTACGGTAAACGTCAGTCATCGGTAGGTACGCCATAAGTCAGTCGGTCAGTTGGTCTGACATCTTCCCATACTAATATCACACGTTATCTATACGAATACTTTGGACGACAGTGTTCATGCTCGGGGCTTGGTTTCCTGGCAGGTTTGCAATGTCTTTTAGGGGCCTTTAATTTTTTTTTTTTTTTTATAAATGGAGCAAGCAAACAGACAGACGGGCCACCTGATGGTAAGTGGTCACCGTCGCCTACTGACACGTGCAACACCAGGGGGGTCGCCAGTGCGTTGCCGGCTATGAAATTAATTGTTACGTTATATTTTTTCAATTTATTTATCTGATCATGATAACTTTTATAAAGATCTAGGAGCTAGTTATAAAATAAATCGATATACAAATCATTAAGCTGTAGCTATTACAGTGTGAACACAGGTGCGTCATTATCTAAAGGGCTTAGATATTGCTGCTACAAATTGTCGCTGTTCTAAGATAGCACTACTCAACTGAACACCCTTCTTGAGCCTGAGAGGGGTCGGTTATTTAAATTGGAAATGTCAAATTCAATTATAGATCCCAATGCACAACGGTCTACAACTATTTGATTAGGGTATAGAGTTTTAGTGATTCCAATGAATTACGGTATTATTTTGATATTTGATGTAAAGCGTAAAATAGGTTGGTTCTTTATTTATCTATCGGTTGTGATTATTTTCTATGTTGTTGTATCGGAGAAGAAATTGTAGACAGAAAAGAAAACGTTTACAAATAATAAAATAAACAAAAACACACACACACAGCCTTCAAGTTTTAGCTTAGATGGCTGAACTTTTTTTTGATGAACTCTGTTATTCGTTCATATGTACGTATAGCAGTTATTACCGCTTCCCTTTCTACCACCGTATGAGCGACTTCAAACACGAAAATACTCGATTCTATTTTGCGACTATTTTCCAATTTAGTTGCGTGCGTTTCCAAAACGGATAACGCAATAGTGTCATTCGGAGACACGGTATTGCAACTGCAGATCATAAAATATGCCGAAATATGTGACAGGCGTGTCCTGAACCGAATGGGTCTGTACAACGCAACACATTGATGGAACGGAAATAGATTTTTGTATGTTATACAAGCCTATATCTAATCTAAAAGCATACTACAGCACTCTTTATTGTACACCATAAAAAAATCAGAAAATCATGACGATGCCATTATCATTATGATTATCCATTGATCACTAAAACTGTCAAATATGAAAATTATGAAGCCATAATGAAATCATTATGACACCATTATGACACAATTATGGCTCAGTTGTAACAGTAAACCCGGCTCCAGGTCGAACGATAGCTGACAACTTACACAAGTCGATCTTAACAAGCAATCAACGAACTTCCAATCAAACTATCGCATATTGGATTGACGGGAGTTTTGGCTTGCAACTGCAACGGACTGCTAACGAACTTGACTAGATATTCCTTATAAAAACGAAACTAAAGTAATTCTAACAAATTAAAAAACTTAACCATTAAATTAAAACTTATAAAACAAAAAAAAATAATAAAATCATAATAAAAATAATTCATTCATTATTCTTTATTAATTTCGACAAGCTTTCAATTCAGGATTTTTTAACCTTGTAATACAATACAATAACTACAACACAATACAATACAGTCGGTAGAAGCCATAGTAACTCGTAATGCAGCATGTTCTTCGTGTCTTGTGCTTCGGCTGGGAAGGTATGGTTGCAGAATACTCGTACATTATTTTAAGCGAATATCTTAGTCGTGACTAGCATACAACATTAAATAGGATTTATTTTCTCTATTTGTCTCTAATCCATAATAGGCATGATGACAGTAATCAAGTATCGCCAAAATATTATTCTGATCTAATGAAATAGGATTCAAAGATTTCGAAACATGTATTTATTCTCTTATTAATGTCGAGATTAATAATTTATTTGTTAAAATAAATCTACAAAATACAACAATCCGCCATGATAGCTAAAACACCCATCAGATCGAATTACGTCAAATTACGTCACGTCTTAGTTAACGTCATTTTTTTCGTAAGCATATTATACGCGATCTGGCATTTTTTACTGAGCCGTGGCGCAATGACAGACGCCATGACACGGGCGAGCGTTTTGGAATGAATTTGAAACTTAAAATTTAAATGTACTTTTATTACACAAAAACCTTAATTTTCTACAAAAATATGATATATTTTGGACATAATAGAAATTTCTGAATATCATAGAAGAGTTTTTGAAAATTAGTCATCATGCCTATTATAAGAGGAGCCCCGAACAAACAGTGGGTCACTAATGGGATACAGACTTTGATTAACTACTACTACGAATTAAAAATAACACAATCTTTTATTAATTATCAGGTGCAAATTCATTATGATCAATTAATTATCGGGTGAAAATTAAAAAAAATACCACCTTACTTACTCGTTACTTTTTGTGCCATACCAAGTCAACAAAATCCTTAAATATCCAATTATCTAACGTCATAGCCCAACCGCATCTTTTAATATCAAGATATTAATATGCAAACATAATTACGCTCGTCAAGTAAACAGCTCGGGACGATCGTTGATTAACAATTAATTAGACAGGGCTATTGATTTTAGGCCAAAAGCTAGTAGTAATAACTGGGGTAGTAGACCTGGTAATTAGTTCACTTGAAGCTGAAATGCTGTTGCATTATTAACATTTAAAGTGAATGTGTAAACAAATGACTTTAAGATGGTGAGAATCTTCAAAAAGGGCGTGAAATGAAATATAGTAGTGAATTGATGGATAGTCTTTCAAAGCGGTGATAGTCCAGTGGCTAAGAATTCGACCCCTTAATCGAGGGGTCCGGGAACCAATGACTTTGTAAATAAAAGTTATGTGCGCTTTATAAAATTAAATATCACCTGCCGTTACATTGAAGAAATTTTACATAAAAAAGAAACCAGTCTTAAATAGGAAATCTTTACCAAAGAAAAACGAAAATCAAAATAATGGAATTTGCATATAATAATTATGTTACAGCCATTGTTGAATGTTTGTTAAGATTAAAGTAAATTAATGATAACCTTAATTCAAAGATTTTCACCTCAAAATAAGTGGAGATTTTGAGGTGAAAATCAACTAATTAGAGGCCAATTTAAAAAACAAGATATACCCAACAAGCATACTGGTTCACGGTGAATTAAGAGCATGATCGTAAATTACACATCCGGTCTATTTTAAAGCAAGCCCTCCATCTACCAATGTTTAAACTATAGCATAGGGAATGTTCGTTCAATTCATCCGAGGTGTCAAAAGAGGTCTAAAGATATCATCAAAACGCGTATCTTCAACGCATGAGATCTTGAAAAGCTTTCAACTTTGAGATATGGACGCATTTGAATAAGCTGAGAAATCTAGGCTGAAATGTTACCGTTGAACCGCCTAACTAGAACAGCTATGATACCTACTAATACATCAAAGGTGAAGCTTTCCAGAATTCGCCTTCTTAGTGTCAGTATCGAATGGTATAATAAATGTATATTAGTACGATATCGTATATTCAAACAAAATGCTCGAGAGTCCTGGCTACATTAAGAATACACGTACATTTGAATAGCTAAATAGAAACAAGTTTCTTAACACAGCTATTCAGTTAACTTTGAATAGTCTACTGTTTTAAAGAGGTTGAGTGTCAAATGCGCTGCTGCTTCGTCATTTCATTAGTATGAAAAGAAGAAAAAGTACTGCAGAAATTCTAGTGTAAATGGGACCGAGGAACGCAACAGGGTTCTGTTCTGAAAATGAATCGACAAAACCCTATTGCTGAGGATTTCGCTCGTATTAGTACGTCAGTCTGTAAGCTTTATTTCATTTTTATTTTTAGGTTCCTGGACCATAGTAGCAACCTCTTAATCCACCGTAAACAACCCTATTCCCCGCTTTACCATTGAAGCTCATTTTCATTGGTCGTTAATTCAGTCGTTATACAGCGGGCGGGGAGTCCCCAAATACGGGTTATCGACTAATGAAAGTAGCCTATCTATATCTTGGTCGATATACGAGTACAGCGTGCGGGTATTCCCTGCACGCGGCCTAACAACCAATGAAATTCATCGGTTGGTGTAAAGCAATCGCGGCGCGGGGACTCAGTTTTCGAATGTTATTAAACTCTTTCAAAACAAATGCGCGGTGAAGAATATCCAACAATCCGCAAGCGGGCCCTATCGACTATTGAAAACGGTTATCGCATGCTGGCCCCATGACATGCTTAAAAAGAAATCTCCCGTACCCCATATGCGGGCAATGAAAATACAGCATGCGGTTCCTATGGCATGCGTGAACAGAAATCTCCCGTACCCCGAACTCTCGAACTGCGAGCTCTAACGACCAATGATGAGCCGTTAGTCGAGACATTTTCCTAGTTAGGATAGGTAGTACCTATAGCTGTTAGTCGGACATGTTCCTGTAGTTTATTGACCCGCAGTAAATTAGCGTTTCTCCGTGTAACTTTCTTGAAAGATCACAAAGTTATGATCGAGTCGTAAAGTTTGATTGTAGATAACATAACTTTATACTTTTATTTTTTTCAAGAGCCGGTAAGTCGGTAATGACTAGTGACAATGGTTGATAATAGTGTTTCACGTTCTATATTTTGAAAGTGGAATATAAAATTTAACTTATGCAATAAGTAACCCAACGCAGGATCGAATCTTCTCTCATGTTGGGAGGAATATAGACCTTAGTCCACTATGCTGGTCAGATGCGGATTTATTATGGATTTACTATACACCAGCCAAAGTTATTTCCCTTAAACCAAACACAACGAAATTTATAGCATTCTTTTTTTCATCAGTCTATACGATACAAGTAAATTGTTCCCATTGATTCGAGACTTTTTTGATTTTGATTTTCGAGAATACCTTATAAGTAGGCTTACAATGAGGACATACATTTTTATAGAAGTTCCATACAAATATGAAATAAAACAGATCACTACCAGACCTCAGATGTGATTTAGATCCCGACCGGAAATCGAATCCCAAACCTTATTCAAAATATATCGTCGGTAACAATTGCTGATATTCAATTTTATCTGCGATATAACCTCCTATCGTTTATCTATGAACCCCTCAACAAAACAACAACAGCGTGCGTTTATTGAAGAAAAATAAACGAATATTACACACAGTAATGAAACGCTTCTTTTAATCGTTTGTTAGATGGTAAAATCGTTGGCGGTGATAGTCCAGTAGCTAATTTGGGACTAAGACTTTTGTATTTAATTTGTATTTATATTTCTTTGCAACAATTGGCAAACATGGAACTTGTTTTGGTATGGACACACCACCCTCCCTTATCCGTGATGGTATATATATAGTATATAGTATATATATAGTATATAGTATAGTATATAGTATATATATACCATCATAACTTATTCCAATAGCACACGACACGCGTTTCGAGCCAAAACAGAGCATCAGGTGATGTGGACTCTACAACGGTTGGTTCGACTCGAAAATTTATTTTCGCAAAGTAAGGTCTGATACTATAAATTATACAAGACTTCTCTAAGCTATGGGACCGCGTAAAGGCCAAAAGTGAACAAGCCGCTTTCCCGATGACCTGAAGAAGACAGCGAGATACCGTCAGAAATGAAGAGCCCAGGACTGGATGGAATGACGTTGATTAGGGGAGGCCCTTGTGACTGCGAATGGCTGGAAGGAAGAAAGGAAGGAAGCTATGAGCGTTTTACACAGTACACAACGGCCGCTGACCTCAGCTACATCGAGTGGAAACCAGAAAGTTCTTATGTTTAGTTATTATCTAAAGCATATAAAATTCCATAAACCCGCATTAGGCCAGCGTGGTGGACTAAGGCCTACATCTTTCTGATTGTGAGAGAAGACCCGACTTTTCAGAGGGGCCGTAATAAGTTGCAGATATTATCAGAGTGGTACGTACCTACTGTCGTATAATACCGTCGTACTAAAAAGCAAAACAGATTATGACAACAAAATAAAAATACAACTAAAACTTACATCAGAAATTTACAGCGAACATTTAAATTGTAACTGAAAAACATTGCCGTAGAAGTACCTAGCACAGAAAAAAATATTCCTAAAGAGTAATAGTTCGAAACATAACTATGTTTTCTGCAGTTTTAAATTTTCGCGTCAGTGCTCGGCGGAACGAGTAGTTCTTTGATCTGCGGGAAGGTAGTTAACTTTTTTGCATTTTTAGTTTGAAAGTAGCATTAGCTTCTAGCGTTCCCGCATCGCCTAGATTTAAATTTAGAAAAATACGAATTCGAAATTTAGAAACGTATTCCACGTTAATCAATTCAGAAATACTGGAATTTTTGTACTCAAATGCCGAAGCCAACGTAGGATTATTAATAAATAAATATCTTGAGAAGATACAATTTTCATTACTGTGAAACACGGCTGACGTGGGCATCTGATCTATCTCTCTCTCTCACACCTCTGAATAATACTCAACTCTGTAACAAAAAGTCACTGTGATGAAAATTCATAATAAGTTCCGAACTTTAGTATCCATAATATCATAATAACCTTCCAGTCTTAGTATCCATTATGACTGTGATCTCCTAACTCTGAGACAGTTAGAGGGCAGTGGCCCTGAAAATGACACACACACCACGTTGTAACATTTAGTTATTGATATTCTTATTGTCAGTAACCCATTAAGTCAATGGCCCACTACACGGTCGGGTCTCCTCTCACAATGAGAAGGATGTAGGCCTTAGTCCACCACGCTGGCCTAGTGCGGGTTGGTGGATATTCTTACTACTTTGATAAAAATCTGAACTCGTGAATTATAATTATATTATCTTCTTATTGATGCTTAGTTTCAATATTATATCCTATAGAATGGCTACGCTGAACCATCAATCACTCGGCAATAAGAAAAGAGCAATAAACGAACGACATTCTGGCTTACGTAAAATCTCATCTTGAGATCATTCGTTTCCAATTTTGAAATATGAAGCGAAAGATTTCGAAAGAAAATTGAAATGGCCCAAACATCCGTTCTAAAGGTGAGAAAATGTAACTAGATTTCCGCGAAAGAAGCAACAGCTTCCTGCTGCGGTTCCGAACAGAGACGTGGAAATTAAATGAAATCCGCTGAAAACAACATTTCGCGAGCTTTCGTAAATTGCTCGACTGGAAGTTGATATTCTGTTAGACATAACGTTTTTTATTGAGTTATTGAGTTTTTGTTTGCTGACTCGCCATGTCCCCTCTCCCGTTTTGAATGTCTTCAAATGTTCTTCAATCTTTAAAAGAGGAGATCCCTCCAGGGCTCTGATTCTCTATGACCATTCACACTCGTATCGCCGCGATGTCGTATCTTACCCGTGATAAAAAGTCAAAAAAGCCTTAAAAGTCAAATATCGTGACAATCTATTGCGTGCCTTATAATAGACATTAAGGTTCCTACTTCCTTGTCGTGCCGAGTTCATGAAATGACGTTCGGTTTGATGTCACACGATATCGGCATGAAATCTTTTGGTTCATACAGAATCAGGCCCCAGGCGATGTCACGAGACTGCGGTCCGAATCATAACTTCGGACCAATTGTATACGAGTATAACATGCTCACATTCTATGAATCTTTGATAGCGTGTTCGTGGATACGTCTTCTGATTGGTCGGTCTCGGTACAAATGTGTATTGTTTCCAATTAACTGCTTGCATCGTCATGCATCGTCAGCATTTCATGTGAGACTCGCGCTTATATTCCTGTGTGTAGGTATGTGGGTAAGCTTGGTACCTTCTTTCGCCTATAGCCATCTTTATTTTTCCAGAAAGAATTAATCTTTACATTGGGTATTAGCATAAGCATTGACTTATGCTAATTACAGAGCGCTCTTATCATGCTTTACGTAGAATGTTTCCCCTCATTTAACTTTAGCCTTCGAAATATAAACATGGGAGGGTCTGAAATAATTTCGCTGATCTTAACGCCTACATTAGCAGTAGAACAAAAACATTTAATTCGCGGTTGGGCGCACTCCTACATGTAATGTTGTTTGGTAACATTTTGTTCTATACAGTACCTATTTGTGTTTCTATTCACCCCTATCTTTATTTTTAACGTTCATCTTTATTTTTTATACAAAAATATAATTATGTTATAATTATCAGAGATCGCGAAGAAGTCGAATTTGGACTACAATTTACCGAAATTCGAATTCGACACGCAACGCTCATATTTGTCTAATTATGTCAAAGTACTCAAACTAACCTATGGCAAAATGCGTAGTGTATTTTTTGTGTTTCAATGCATTTCATTGAAAAATATTATAATTCGTGCATTCTTCTCCACATATGTAGACTCCATAATTATGAGTGCTATGTTTGCGCTGCTTTGCGAACTGTAAATTGTACCCAAAATTTTCGCTTCACATATCAATATACTTATAACATTATCAGTATTTCAATATAGTACCCTAGGCCCTAAATCATGAGCCCCGTCGCTGTACAGCAGCTGCTTAAGTACTCTTAAAATTATGCGCAACAAAACCTTAAAAAGCTTTGAGAAAATTTCTTCTAAAATCAACAAAAGATACGTGTGGATGCTTAACCAACGTACTTATACTGAGATGATACAATGTAAATGAGCTTTATGTACGCTTCAATGCGTTCGTATAAAACGCCTAATGTATAACCATAACATACCTGCTCACGTGTATATTATGATATGCTATGCGACAAGATTAGACATACGAAGTTTGAATGTCAGTTACCCATTAATGACCCACTACAGGGTCGGGTGTCATATCGCATTGATTGTTCATCAATGATCATGTCTTAAGTGTCATGTCATGTCAGTACCCATTAATGACCCACTACAGGGTCGGATCTCCTCTCACAATGAGAAGGATGTAGGCCTTAGTCCACCACGCTGGCCTACTGCGGGTTGGTGGACTTCGCATGCCTTTGAGAACATTTTTTTTGTGAACTCTCAGGCATGCAGGTTTCCTCACGATGTTTCCTTCACCGTAACAGCAGGTGATATTTAATTTCATAAATCGCACATAACTTTTATTACAAAGCCAGTGCCACTGGGATTCGAACCCGGATTCCTCGATTCGAGGTCGAATTCTAAGCCACTGGGCTATCACCGCTGCCTTAAGTATGAGCCGGTATCCGATAGCGCATTTCGTATATTATTATATCATATGCCAGCGACGTAGAAAACTTCGATAGTTTGATTGAAGTACTAGCAGCGCCATCTTGGAAGTCGGGTGTGAGTCACCATTGGTAGAATAAGAGTAGGAACCTGGCCAATACTGACTTTTTACCGCCATAATTTGATGATTACGGTAATAAAAAGGAGATAATCATAAACAGAAGTATATTAACATCGTTATATTCGTAAGAAAACAAGAGATAAATTATTCGGCTGACACAATTATATTGCTGCCACATCTCTGTGCTCCGAGCTGTCACGTACACCGCCACGTGACAACACGCCGCTGGCTGTAGCTCACTTACAGGACGTCACGGTAAATGAAGTTTCACTCGTTCTAACGACGACCCGAGTGGCTCAGTTGGTAAAGACGCCAGTACGCTACGCGGAGGGTCCTGGGTTCGATTCCCAGCAGAGCAGAGATTTGAATGATGAGTTTAAATTTCTGTTTCTGGTCTGGGTGCGTTGTGTTGTTGTCTTGTGTGTGTCCATGGTACCCACGACACAGGGAATCCTAGTGTGGGGCTATGAGTGTGAAGCGTTATTTATTTATTATTATTTATTAACAAGTGCCAAATAATGAATGTTTCCATAGTTCCAGCTAGAAAAACTCATTGTAACTTGACTTATCTCATTAGCACAATATAATAAATATGAATAAATTATGATACTGAAACAAATTATTCGATGAACTACGGTTGTAGTTAGCAATTTATTTTTCAACACATTTATTTTTCTTTAATCACAAAAAAGTTTGTTAGTTTCTTTGCTATAGGATTTGCAAGTAGAAAATTTTTCATAAGCATCAAATAAGCTTTTTATTTAGACAACAATTATCACTGATACGTGAAAAAAGCATTCCCTTACTACAGAGAAATTTTTTTTTCGCTTACTTGTCCTTGTGTACAACAGATAAATAAATTATTCGGCTAAGACAATTACATTGCTGTCACATCTTAGCGAAGTGCTCCGAGCTGTCACGTACACCGCCACGTGACAACACGCCGCTGGCTGTAGCTCACTTACGGGATGTCAGGGTAATGAACGTTTCACTCGTTCTAATAACCAACTTGATAGTGAGTCTAATTGCAATTTTTGCAAATTTGCACAATACTTTTTGGTGACAAAAATAAGGCATTTCATTTGTTTGGTTTTGTACATACTAAATGGATAGCTTAGACCTTATTTAACAAATATAATATGTGAAAACTGAGAGCTATACACTACACACCATCTATTATTCCCATTTTGGGTTCCCATGCTGTAGACCACTTATGAGTTACTGACTTCAAGACAGACAGACTTTGAAAGTGATCGTAGGTAGAATATCACCCTGTATATCCATAAGTACATAATGTCCCGAAGAAGACGAGATATAGTTGGTATATCTCCCTGTACCTAAGTACATAATGACTTGATGAAGACGGCATGATACGGTTGGATTCCAAGGGCCCAGGACCAGTGGCGTCGATTAGGAGAGCCGATGTCCAGCAGTGGCCTACAAAGGGCTTAAAGGAATAACACAAGACATCCAAAACTCTTTTCGCTTACTCTGCAGCAAATACTTGATTTTCTGACGAATTAACGAATTTTTAATATCTATAGAGTTTGATATTAATCTTTCACGTGCAATTCATCTAAATGAAACGGCAGTTTCAGTGGTTTTCAATGGAAAATTAAGCGAGTCTGTAAACAAAATGTTTGCTGAACAAATAAACAGAACCATTTATCATATTGTACAGGGATTTTCGTGAAGTACATTATAGAAGCTTCGCCTTCGATGAGTAATGATGGACGTTTGGAGGAAAATAATGAAGACGTAGAATGGACTACGAAATTCGAAGTCTATTTTTAAAAGTTTGATGCAAAATTTAAAATAGATAGAAGAACGAAATTGACTACAATATTCATGTTATCGATTTCGACTTCAAAAATTAATTTTAGACGTAATTTAGATTTTAGATGTAGATTTATAGTCATAGTAGACACATTGTAGTTAAACAATAAGAATAAACGAGTGACATGTGATTCACGCAACACAAAATTGGTAAAAAACAGAACAAGAATAGTTGTTTAACTTTTAAATTTCGTAGCATCGCTGACACGGATGGATTAAAAAAATATGGAATGCGTTTAAAAACGAGGCCCGTTGCAATAATTAACAGTGATTGTTTCAAAATAATGAAAAACTTCAAATGGACTAAAGAATCGGGTCGAAAACACCTACAGCCCAGCACGTAATCCGTCTCGAAAACAAGTTCTAGGGTAGGTAAGTTTTGTTATTTATTCAACGAGAAATATTGTAGTCAAACCTCATCCAACGCTAAACCACCCTAAGGCTTCGCGTCAATTAGTAAATTGACGACTGATCCAACAACTCACTGGGTTTAGTAAACAAAATGTTTACTCCCTGTAACAAAATGTTTATTTATAAACTGCTCACTAGTTGCCCCAGGGCGCGGTTGGCATAAAAATAGTCAATGTTAAGTAATTTATTATGTAAAGTAATAGAGTAGGTTTTACTTTATGAAGATTTTGTTTTTTTCGATTTGATGTTTGAACGTCTATGACATAGAAGACATTTTAATTTCTATTTTAATTTCTATTTTAATTTTTAATTGATTAAAAGTATCTCAATTGACTCGTCGACACAACCCTGTATGTCTTTTAACCATCAACAGTAAATGTAAAAGAGACAATTAAATCAACTAAATCAAAGAGCGACTGGACTACTACAAGTGTTATGACGTCACTTGGCAGAGCGCCTCCATTACGGGAGTTATAACAATAAAATGGCCGCGCATTTTATTGTTTGTCCGGCAAATGGAAGTTGGCATTCCGATATGGTGCAGCGACGAAAGCGGATTTTTACAATGGCGATTTCGTTTCAATGCATATTAAAGTCTGTTTTATAAAGGCCGTTAATGAAGTATTTTTTTAAAGTATTTTTTAGTAGATTCAGTGGTGCCGTGAGTAAGGGTAGCTTCTCATTAATGTCGCGATGACTGCTGCAGCTGCGGCCCGAGCGATTGCTATGGAGTGGGGCACAAAATGGATTTTAGTCAGTTATCTTTTCTCCTTATTACCCAAAATTATTGAAATAATATAGGTCTCAGTTTAAGACACTGGCCAGCGCAAGTGGACTTCACATACCTTCGAGAACACCACAACAGCGGGTGATTTTTAATTTTACAAAGCGTACATTTCAGAAAGTCATTGAAAGGTGATTTAAAGCTAACGACGACGACGTCGATTGATGGAAAATTTACAAAAGGTATGTTAGTTTACATTTTAAATGTAATTCACTTTATAAAGAATTCTATTCCACATACACTTTAAAAAAAGAGTACTATTGTCCAAAGCTACTTCGATACTTCAACCGTATCGGGTGTGACGGTAGTGACGGTAGCAATATGGAATCGTCTGCCAACTTCCATTTGTCCAACACAATAGCGCGGGCATTTTATTGTTATAACTCCCTTAATGGAAGCGCTCTCGTGTTTTAATAGGTTTTCCATGAACGTTTCTGTCTATAAAGCTCAAATAACAAAACACAATTTCCAAAAATAAATGTTGAGGGTTAGAATTATTTATAACTAAATTAATTGATTAAAAATCGCTAGAGATACAGCTTTGCTCATTGTTAATTATTTATCAAAATATCTCGTTATCAAAATTGCAGCGTCTGATACATTACACCTAAAAGAAATAAAAAGGAACGCAACAGAAACATGAGGTTTGAAGCTTACTCCACCACGCTGCTTCAATTCAGGTTGGCCGCATTGTTTTTTATTGGAATTGGGTAGGAGAGAAACCTGCATGCAAGCCAATTGGTGTTAAGGTCACTGCAGCCCCTTAGCACTCTTTTCCAACCTCAAATAGGGCAGAAATCCTATCTAAGGAAAAGATGTTCGCCTAAATAGAGTTTCTCCGGCAATCACCGAGACATAATAAAATAATTTTGTAAAACCTTTTTAAAGTATATAATAATATATGCATTGCAATATTACCGGTGCACTAGCCCTATGCAGTAGGTATATGCAGCTTAATCCAGCAAATCTAGGCATCACGTTGTAAGCAGATTAAGCACGCATTTCGCTCGCAAACAAACCGACAGGGTGTATGTCTTAGTATGACATACTAGTTTATACCGATTATACTGAGGTACACAGACGTGATGTTTTAAACTTTCTATTTTAATAGCTAAGCCATTAGTTTGTAGTTGAGTGAATGTAGGTAAGCCAAAGAAAAATTCAAGCAACTTCAGACTCGGTCAGTACTCGTATAGGACAGAGTGACGAATAATATGTGTGGTTTTGCGCTTTAGAGGGTATGTTATGCAATCTGTCCGGTTGGTATCGGTGGATAGTATTCGTTAAACTTCGTCGGAGGCTTAACAAGTGCTTAAAAAACATCCAATACGGGCTTTACACAAGCCAATAGCATCATTAAAATAAGGATAAATATTAGAGTTTCCTCCAAATTTCCCTTTAGCAGAGCGGCAGTAATAGTGAGAGGTAGAAAGGGTTACAGCCAGAACTAAAAGAATCCAAAGGTATGAATGTACAAGAAATGAAAGTGACGTTTAAAGTGTTCCTATTACACTACCGTAGCTGTTCCTCTTAAGCAGAGCAAAGTCTTCTTCTAGATTTCTAGTAAGACGTGAAAGGGGGTTACAGCTAGAAATGAGAGAATCCTAAAAGATGGGTGTAAAAAAGACGGATGTTTAGAACACTCTCCATTATACTGCCATCAAAAACCATGAATATATTTTAGTAATACAGACTTCTATAGAATTGAACGACACAAAACCTTTGCACGGAGCTACGGTCGACAAAATTTTGGGGAGTCGCCAAACCGTTCAATTTCCTGCCCCATTAGAATTATTCGCGGAAGCGACACAATTAGTTTCGTTTTAATAAAGTAAACTTAATCACGATGACCGTAAAACAGATTGCGGATTATTGCAATCCGCGTTACAAGTTCAGAAATAGCAATAATTAGGATTTGTGTTGAATTAATAATATATTAAGTGTGATAAAATATGCTAATGTAACGAATGCGAAAAATGTTGTTATCTCTGTTAGTTTGTTTTCCACTTTCAGAGCTAAGCGGATATTTAAATATTAAAAAGTGTTAATAAAATTTTATATTAGAAGACATTAAAGCTTGAAGAAAAGACAAAGGCTATGTCGAAAACAAAAACCTTGAATTTAGTAGATAATGAAAAAAATTTAAGGCAACAAAAAGTCAAAAGCTTATATAAAAAAATATAAAGGTTAGGTCAATCGGGTTTTACTAGAAAAGGAGGGAAGGAAGGAAGAATGACATCGTTTCGTACAACTTGCAACTAAACAACCATAATAACCACGACCACTATACTAACAGTCAACGCCTAAGTAGAAAGTTCAGCTAAGGTGCTCAAAGACTTGATTAACTTGATCACTTCCTAAATACAATTGTCACTAAATACAGATGGCACTCTACAAAGCAATCCGGCAATGTAATGAGAACAACATCAGCCTAATGCGTTTAATGGAGGCTCAGCGGAGATAAGTGACGGCTCAATATATTATGCGCGGTAATCTCCTCCGAACACGCCAGCACTGCTGAGCTTACTTACATTGGATAATTTGGGATTTTTGTGAGGCGCCCACGCTGTCTTGAGAGAAACATCATTTGAATGTTAAAAAAGGTAAGGTAAAAAAACGTTTATCAAAACCCAAATTCTTTAGTCCTAAAAGAAGGTATAAGAGACACTCTTCAAACAGTTGACCAAAAAAAGAAAGTAGAAAAGATAAAAACTGCCCACCATATGCTTCCTCTTAAATCTATTGAGAAAATAATTCAAAGGAGCATAAAACTGTGAAATATAATTCAAAAGTAGATTCAAAAGACTTAGGACCAGTCTTGACAAAGTGGTCTCAATTGACGAGAAACATAATCCACATCATAGAGGTAAAACTGCTACCGCAGTCAATACAAGATTTGGATGGCACTCTACAATCTACAAAGCAATCCAGCAACGTAATGAGTACAACATCAGCCTAATGGGTTTAATGGAGGCTCAGCAGAGATAAGTGACGGCTCAATATATTATGCGCGGTAATCCCCTCCGAACACGCCAGCACTGCTGAGCTTAGTGAGCTGAGTTGAGTTCTTTTATAGGATATTTTGATAGCAAAAAATACTGGAAAAACCCAAATCCATTACAATGAAGTAAGCAAAGAAACGGGCTAAGAAACGAAGACAAAATATTTGTTATATTGTAACGATAAAATGGAATAATAAAAAGAACTGTTTATTTCGTTAACAAGAAATTATAAGCGCAAGTCGCAAGAGATCCCTTTTAAGCATTAAATAACCTAACCAAAGCAAACCAAACTATAAAAAAATACGTTAATTTCACCATCATTTTTTTTTTGGAGATGATATTTAGCTATTTATCTCGTTCCACTTTCATATAGATATCAATCTATACAATATAGATAGCAAAACTGTCTCTACTGTCATGTTAGCTATAGTTATTTGAAACCTACATTAAGATGTCACTTAGAATTCAGTGAACTTGACAATTCCAATAAATTGGTTCCGGTGGGCTATTGCAGTTGTTGTAACGTAAAAGTTTCCCAGAATTGGAAACTGCTGAGTAAGTCCTCAAATGATCATACAAGGAGAAGTTGTCTTAACCTTGCTAGTAACCTAAATATCTTCTACCAATGCTCCAACAATCGGTGGGCACGTTCAGTCAGGAAGCAAAATTTCCCGTCGACCCGATTATTGGACGGTGCAGTTTTGGGGACGCGCCAAACCACTTAATTTCCTGCTCTTTTGCGATTTTTGACTAAACTACCGCAGTTGGTTCAGTGCTAATGAAACTACTGATATACCTAACAAAGGAACTTTTGTGGCATATTAAAAAATATATCCAAAACCCGAAATCACCTGTTTTAGGGACATGTTCCCCAAACCAACCGTTCTCCCAAAATACCCCATTTTGAAGTAGCAAATAAGCATACTTTTCACTTGCGTAATCTTTGTCTTTCCCTGTCTTTTAATAAAGGAAAGGTAAATGGTTAAGGATAAGCAGGCCTCAGGAGGAAACTGAATGTGTTGATTGTTTTGGGATATGTTTATCTAAACATACTCACACATTCTCAGCCAAAATAAAACCTTTTACTTACTTCTTAGAGACGTTTCAAGGCAGTAGAGGTACCGAAAATAATTTGGTTACAAAATCTATCGTACAAATGGAAGCTGTCTTCTGTATCAGTTTTATTTAAAAAAATCAATATCCATCTTGTTTGTAAATCAAGGAATTATAAGATTGTCTGTAACCCAATCGTACCTAATATGACTTATGAAACTAGGATCAAAGTTCTGAATTTAAGATGTAGATCCGAATGACTACTATGATTTCAGATTAATAACTACAATGTTTTCAACTTTGAATTTTCTAGTTTTAAATCCAGTGTTGCAGGAAATGAATCGGTTTGGCCAGTCCCCAAATTCACCCGCATCGCTTATAGCTCTCTGCTGCAACGTGTCGGTTAAACGGATGGCTGTTTCACTAGATCCAAACACGTTTTATATAGATTCGAATCTGAGATCTAATGTCCATTCTAAGGATCGAGCTCCCAAAGAAAATGATCTATGTACGCTCATTGGTGAATACGTGTGACCTTCGTTAGCCACTTCGTCACTCATTAGCCGTTTAATGTTTCACTATTCACTAGAAATATGTGAAGTTGACCATGAGCTGCAAGTAATTCGTTCCTTGGGAGTTTAGTGAAACGGAGTTTAGTTACAATCTTTATCGTCTCTGAATCTATGACAAAAAGGCCTCATTTATGTAAGCCAGTGAGAAAATTGAATAATTTTTTTCCTTGGTTTTTGTAGATTAGTTTTAATAACACAATTAAGAGAATTATGAGATTATCTGACAATCTGATATGACTATCACATTTTCTTGGGAGTTTTTTTAATGAAGGAACATATCCTTTAATTTAATGGGTCGTTCTATTGTTCCACCGTTAAAATACTCTGGTTTGAATAAAAATTGCATCGCGCTGAAAACGAATCGGTTTGGCCAGTCCCCAAATTGACCCGCATCGATTAATGCCCCCAGCTATGTCCATTGCAGCTGTACCCACAGGTCAACCACTGTTTCACCTAAATGAGCTGCATATTTCTCTTTATAACCCACTCTCTCTCCTCTCACAATGTGAAACATGTGGCCTTAGACCACTGGCCTTAAACATGTGGCCACACTGACCAAATGCGGGTTGGTGGACTTCACCTTAAGAATATCAAAGATTCAGTCTTTTATTCATTGTCAGGAACAAGTTGTGTACACTTAATGAACGTTATACATAATACACCATACGTCTACTTTCGATGCAACGCAGGCTATGGTAGACCGGGAGAAAAATCGGGGGGAAAAATCTCCCAGCACTCTTTTGAAATCAATTATTGAGGTAGGCGTCATTCTCAGGCATCTCAGGTTACCTCACGACCACAATACGCCTTTATTGTATTTTATGTGTATAAGTTGACTTAAACAGCTTGGATTATTTAAGCAATTGTAGTGTGTGCTCGTAGCCAAGTTAAAGTTCGCAATTTAATCATATTGTCTTAATTAGGGATAGGATTTTATCCATAGTATTTGGCTTCCCCCGGGCGTATTTCATAATAATATATACTTATATAAACACTGCGTTTGTGGATTAGTGCAGTAGTCCACAGTGAAGTAGCCTTCTTGTAGTTTCTTCCTCTCACAGGACTCTTAGTTATACCCAGATATTTATAATAGCAGTGATAGCCCAGTGGCTTAGAATTTAACCTCGAATCGATGGGCCCGGGTTCGAATCCCATAGTGGCACGCTCCAATTACTTTGTAAAAAATTTATGTGCGCTTTATAAAAATTAAATATCACCTGCTGTTACGGTGAAGGAAAACATCGTGAGGAAACCTGCATGCCTGAGAGTTCAGAAAATAATGTACCAAATTTCAGCCGTTATTGCGTAAAGGAGTAACAAATATACATTCATCCATCTATACTCGCACACTTTCGCATTTATAATAGTAAAGTATTTTGTTATAAACAATGTTCGCTTGTATACTCCTGTTAATCCTTATCTTCAGCTGGCATTTTATATCTTTTGACAATGCAGTCGCAATTATCAGATCAAGCATCCATTTCGATATAGAGTTGTATACGCTGACACGCTACACTGGATGCGCGCTCACTGGGAATATTATCCGAGGGAATCCCACTCGGAATATTCCTGCTGAAGCTTCGAGCTTTGTGCGATTGTCGTTTATTGGAAATTCTTTTATTGACGACGGTAGGTTATAAATACACGTATAAGTATTGAATTATTAATAAAATTAGCTATTGTTTAGTGCTTGCTTGTTGTTTCTTAAAAACTCATAGTGTTTCATAAAAACAGCCAGTGGTTATTTCTTTTATAAAAGACTTTTTGACGGATGAATTTGATGACTCACTGCTGGGTAGGGTTTCCTCTCACAATGGGAATGGTCTGATGCGGGTTGGTGGACTATACATTCCTTTGAGAAAGTCATGAAGAACTCTCAGGTTTTCTCACGACGTTTTCCTTCACCGTACAGCAAGTGATTATTAATTTCATAAAGTGCCTGCATAACTTTTAAGAATTATGGTAATGATGGTCCTTTGGGATATTTGGGACTCAAACCCGGAGCCCTCGAGCAAGAAGCGGAACTGTTAGCCACTACCACAGACAAAGGTGCCATGGTTCATCCTATCCCGAGCTTCAGAAATTAAAACCTGTACCTGTATTTCCGTATGTATTCACGTATTAATTAATACATGGTTATTTTGTATTTATTTTAGTACCTAACTAGGAAGAGCTACTACTATATATTCATATATATACTATATATTCATATGTATATTCATTTCCGACACAGTAAAGTTAGCCTTTCCATCCCGATTCTACGCTCGAATACCGCTAGCTAGAAATATTATCCGAGAGAATCTCCATCGGAATATCTTTCCGATGCATGCCGGAGCGTTGTAGAGTACGTTTGTTGTTTATTAAGGTTCTAGCGCATTTCTACTCGGATACTTTTACAATTGGTTTTAAATATTACGTACGAGAAAAATTCATTTATTTGAACTTCGTGGAACATCGAAATAATTATAAAGTAATTTGAATAATCGAGAATATAGACACATATAGACAAAAAATCTAATTATAAAAAAATATCCAGAAATCGATTCTCTCGTTAAGGAAATCCGAGTAATCTTAAGAGATCAAATTGCTCAATTTGTTTTTGTAAATTTTTTATCAGCTAAATTTTCTGAATGCTTCGATTCGACAAATCATTTGATCAAATTGTTGATTCGACATTCAAAAATCGGATCAAAATAAAACCCCCATATTTGGGGTGGGTAGTTTAAAAATACGAGTGAGTCACATATTGTGTGTGTACATTTTATTTCTAAGCATATTGAGTACATTACCCGATTGATAAAATATAAATAAATTCATTCGATGAAGCACAAATGCAAAAGCTTCCTGTCTACAATTCCGTATCCGACTCTTCTCCGAGATCTGTTTGAAATTGCCAGGATTTAGTTAGAAATACTCGATCGAGTATTCAGACTTCTACCGGATACGAGCTTTCTACCGGACAGCAACAGAATAAATAGTACTCGGCAGATATCTCCTCAAATTTGCAACTTTATCTAAAAACTAGCTGATCTCGCAAACGTTTTTGCCATATAAGTTATCGAGCGGGATGAAAAATTATTAAATTACTAAAATGACTATTAAAAAATAGGGGTTGGTGATAGAAGGGTGAAAATTTAGGGTTGTAGGTATTTTTGAAGCCACATTATTGAAATATAAAAATAAAAAAAAGTGTCCAAAAATATAATAAAAAAGTTATGTGTGGACAACCCTTATCACTTAGGGGTATGAAAAATAGACAGTAGCCGATTCTCAGACCTACTGAATATGCATATAAAATTTCATAAAAATCGGTCAAGCCGTTTCGGAGGAGTATGGTAACTAAAACTGTGACATGAGAATTTTATATTATATATAAGATTGTTTTATTGAGTGATACGTGGGTATCGTTAAACACTTACCCGAATGGGCTCACCTCACGTATTTTGTATGGGATGGCCCGACTAGTTTCGTTGGAACTTCTTCGAGGACCATAATCATGTTTGCTTGATTAAATCGCAAGCGATCGACAAATTAAACTACACCAGGCCCGGTCAGTATCTGGATAGCTGGATAGCTAGATATCTGGTAGACCGCCAGTGGCAAATTATATGCGCGCTTTTCGGAGGGCTCGTTAAACCTTGTCGGAGGCCCTATGGGCGGTTTGAAAACATCCGACATGCGTTGGTCATTGGAGCAATGAGGTAGAGTACTAGTATCCTCCAGAGAGACCCGTGAATACTCACAAAGGCATTTGAAATCATAATCAAAAATCATTTATTTGCACGAATATGGGTTAGTTATTGGTTGAAGACCGCGCAAGGCTAAGTAACATCTACAATCTTCTCATTGTGAGAGACCCGTTAAATTTAATAAAACACCCAAAAATAATTTGTTGCAATAAACAGTCATGATGAAAATTTAAAAGCTCCGTGCAAGTTGACCAAATTTCTCATTTGGCGGACATCTGTCCAAACACGATTATCGAATTATAATAATTATTCAGCTTCACGTTCGTCCGTCCGTTGCGAATACCAACTTTATTTTGGTCGTTACAGACACAGATATAGATCTAAAGATATAACGCAAGTTCTTCCATCCTTATAATAACCAATCGTGTTGTTTTTTCGTTACTGGAACAAAACAAAAACCGTTTTAATGATGACAATCCAAATCAACGCAGTGGTGAATCAAAAGCAATAGAACGAATAATTTGAATTATGTGATTCAGTGTTAATTCTCCTTCGAATCGATTCGAACTCGTCAAAATAATGATAAGTGTGAAACAAAAAATTCGGCTATTGGATTGGAGAAATGACAAATACCTGAAGTTACCGACCTCGACTACGGTCTGACCGGCCTGACCGGCGTACTACGTAAATGAAACAGTGTTTATATTTAACAATCTTTTCCAACCGAAATACATGCGCGGTATGGGAAATGTTACATTTGCGTGATCTATTCAGACCTATATATATGGTTACCGTCGTTGCAGCTCTTGATGTCGGATGATTTGAGCGAATTTCATCCTTATGTCAATTACCATAGGGATTAGGTCAAAATGTTTCGGACGTTGAAGCTGGTCTTCATTTGAATAGATAATTTTCCTGAAAGCTTGCGTTTGACATCACTGTGCGCTGATGAAGTATACAGCTAAACGGTTTTCAATATACGGCCTTCGACGCTAACATTTGAATGTCATTAATTACTTCGGCCTTTGAATGGCATTAATTACCATTTACATGGCATCGTTACTTCAATATACGAGCAACAAAATGACTCGAAAATTGCTATAATTTTGTATTTATGTAAATGAACCAATAATATATAACCAATAATAACCCAGTCGAATTAGATCCACACGGGTTCGACAAGCAATAATTTACTAGTAGCAATTTGCTCCGGAAAACTTTAATCTTGATCATTTTTCGTGTAAGATTAAAAATTTATTCAAAATAAACGACTTACACCATTTCCAATCGTTCATTTAACTTTTGACAGATCACGCACATAAAGTTTTGTAATTATTTTTGATACAATGTACTTCATGGACGGGCTCCGCCCACTTAGAGATGTGTAATTCGTAATTAATGACCACAGACTAAAACGGTATTAAAATAAATCGATTATCGATTATATTAATAAAACATACAATAAAATAATTTTGATTATATTTAATTTAATATCAAATCACGTAAAAACCGTTATTGTTTGGCCTTAAAATGCCCTAATTGACTCTGTTTTAATGTATAAATAATTTGCGTAATGAAAACAGCTCCATCGTACACGTGCCTAGTAATGGGATCGAGTGTATTCGCTGCAAATTAATGAATAGAAAATAATCGTTTAGACTTACTGAAGTTGGTTCAAATAAAAAGCATGTGAATGAACTGTGGTACCTACTTGTAATGAACAGGTACAAAATGTTGAAATTCATAGTACTTACTTTAGGGATTAATAAATGAAACAATCAAAAGAGGTACTGTAATACTATTTTTAATTATAAAGAATCGTCTTCTGCGTATGACCAGGAATCATCATCACTTGAGTTCTCAGTAATATTGATTATTATTAATTCTTGGACAGATAAATTGTCGAATGCAACATTTGTGTTAAATCGATTAAATCGATTAAAACTTCTTCATGAATAAAATCGATCGATAAAAGAAATGAATGATGAATTCCGAAGACAATTGCTACTCATAATTGTTTGGATGTGAAATCCTAACAAACGAACGAACTTACGTTTGCCAGACAAGGACCTCCAATGGGTCAATGGGTCCAATGGGTCATATCAAATGTCAAAAATCGAATAGTATCTAATCGTATCGAACTGAATCGAATCAAATCAAATCATTCATTTGCAAGAACACAGAATGGAGCAAAGATGTTAATAAATAATTTAAGAGAATTTGTTGTGTCCTACCAAGGCATGCTAAATATACAAGAATATTAAAATTATAGTATGTATGGTAGAAACACACATGCATAGATGACTATACATACACGAGTAGGTTCATAGAAGAAATAGATGAACGGTTTGCAGATAATTTCAAAGGTAGCATAGATCAGATCTAGATGCAAAACGCCTCATATATTACATCGAGGTCAATATTCCCAAGTCATATAAAGTTGGAAAGCAATGCAAGTTGCATTTGTATTGTATTTACATACAATGCAGAATTCAACTACAAGGAAACTATTTTAAGCGTCGACTCGCACAATAGACTCCAGTCCACTTCCAACTTAAGGCTCCGATATCATTCTTATAAATTTATGAAAGCTTTCTACTAGACGTTGTGACGAATAATATAACAGTGAACATAATAATATTATTATGATGACGGCTGTTTGTTCTTGCGTACATACATGTTGTTGTTTTAACCCATTAATGACCCACTACAGGGTCGGGTCTCCTCTCACAATGAGAGGGATGTAGGCCTTAGTCCACCACGCTGGTCTACTCCGAGTTGCCGGATTTCACATGCCTTTGAGAACATTTTTTTGTACTCTCAGGCATGCAGGTTTCCTCACGATGTTTTCCTTCACCGTAACAGCAGGTGATATTTAATTTTATAAATCGCACGTAACTTTTTTACAAAGTCATTGGTGCGTGCCACTGGGATTCGAACCCGGACCCCTCGATTCGAGGTCGAATTCTAAGCCACTGGGCTATCACCGCTGTACATACATTTATTTAGGATCAATATTGCTAGTTCAATACAGATTTATTTATTGAGCACGTGAGGTAATGACGTATCGGTATATTACATTTCTTGTTTGTCTTCTTGCACCGTAAAAAGTTGTGAGATCCATGTATGTATCCATAGATTGACTTGGCAATCGCAGTAAACAATCTAATTTAATATAATATTTATGTATTACGTGTGGGATACATTATGCTTTCATGCATGGATCCCACAACTTTTTACGGTGAAAGAACTGAGTTGCGAGACTTGAGTTTTTAACAAGTTATGTTTTTGATGACATTTTACATATTTACTCCATTCCTTCATTTGAAACTAAAGAACGAACTGACATTTCTGCTTAGCCCAGCCCAAAGGTAGACTGGCAGAGAATGCTAAAAGTAGCATGAAGTCCACCTTTTGTACCTTTATTTTTATATAGGTATAATAAAGAATTAATAAATAAATAAAAAAAACGAAGAATATATAAATAATACAGATATTTTTAAGTAAGTGTGCCATTACACAGTATTACACTATCAAATTTAAACTATCACTACTACTTCTGAAATCAGATCAAATCAGAAATTAATACGTCTTCATAATATTTTTGTGAACGCTGCACCAACTTTGAACTCTTCCGAAGTCCGGTCGTGATTTCAGCTGAACAAGTTAATTAAAATGGAGCTTTTCTTCGCTGTACGACTGACCTATCTGCGGATTCCATTCCAATTTCAATTTTAATTTAACCCCTATCTTAGTTTTACGAAACAATGGAAAATTTCAAAAAAATAATAAATAAGAGTCTAACCTACTAACATTATACTCGTAAATGCGAAAGTTGGTGATTGTGTGATGGATGTATAATATGTGTACGTGTGTGGGTGTGCGTGCCTGTGTGAATTTTTGTTACTCTTTCACGCAAAAACTACTGAAGGAATTTAAATGAAAAAAGTTCGTAAAGGTTTACAAACTTCAGATCCAGATGTAGGTAGTATAAATAGATTATGGTAGTAATTTTCAAAGTGCACTGATCTTACCTCGTTTTCTTCCTCTGAAATTCTCTAAACAATACAATCAAAAAGAGTGAAGAACTTATAAAGGCCTCGTTTAATTAACTCGTTGTAGTAAAGTCACGTAACGAAGTCTTCTCGCCGACAAAGTCTAGTCTTGAGCTTTGATGCTGCGTCGACGAAAACCCCGTTTCATTAAGAAGATCATTTCAAAACTACATTCAGAGAATCGCTTCCGAATTAATGATAGCAAAATCGCCGTAACAAGTAAGAAAATATCTGACTTAGCATTATTTCTTTAATATTGAGATTTAAAATAAACATAATATTGTCAGATAATAAACTGCCAATATAATACCTTATACTATTCAAAGTATGTTTATGAAAATCGATGAATATCGATGATCACGAGGAAATGTTTGCAACTTCTGATACACTATTAGAACAAGTTGCAAAACTAATGATAAAACTGGTGCATCGGGAAAAGGGTCGGATAAATATTTCAACAAGTTCACATATTATCTTTAGCAGTTCCATAATTCCCTATAAGTGCCTATTGAGCAACCGTCGATAAAATAAAATACACCTACATATTTCTATTTCTTATTTATTATGATTTGCAAAGTCTTTTGCAAAGATTTTTGAGTAATTTTAAAGGGATTTTTGGAATTCTAGGTATTTCTGGGATAAAATGTCACCTGTAAGTTTCCTTACGAACTCAAGGACTCAACTAAACTCAACGACTCAACGGAAGATAGGGATCTTCCACAGAAAATCACATTTGAATTCGTTTAGCCATTCCAAAAAATTACCTTAGAAAAACAGATACACAAAAAATTAAGAATAGGTCTTGTTATCGTGTATGTACTCGTAAAAGAAATCACTTGGGAACATGAACTGCTTGGGAACATCACTTGACTTTGTCTGGAATGGCGGACTGACAAATTTGTCTGATTGACAGATTGACAGTTTGACTGTCAGGCACTCAAAAGAAGCGGGGGTCGGAATCTAATAATTCTAACTTTATTCTAGCTTTATTCAACTGGCAGTGAAATTTCCCGGGATAGGATAATATTTCCGCGAGCTCCGTTGAACCGTGTGAGTACAATAATATCGGAAACCTCCGATTGTTTATTGAAAATCTATCCAACATAGTGTTCAAACATTTCTATTTAAAAGTTATCATTAGTACGTACTAATCACAAGTTTGAAATGGTAATATTCTAGTTTGCCCACAAAACTAGCTATTATATTTATTGAAGCTTGTTTATACTTAGTAACTAGTACAAAGCTCTACTATTATGAATACGAAAGTTTGTGAATATGGATGGATGAATATACAGGATAACCCGTAAAACATGAGCAACCTCGCAGCACTAGGTAGCTAACACCATAAGCAACAACTTGTGTACTACGAGTTTTGGTAATTTGTCAATCTTTAATTTCATACAAAAATATTTATTAATTTAATTTCCCGTTTGAATGTTTCTGACTACGCGCATCGCAAAGATTACGTAAACAAACCGCGTAAAAACTTCGGGGGGGGGGGGGGTGCAGCGCTACCGCCTTTGATTGAACTTGGCCTATTCGCCCGACCGTCGGTCATGCGAGCATTCATGAATTCAATGAAACATACTTTCGTAGACTTACAAATGGCACAACAGTGCAACAAAAACTTGTTTAACCATTTATTTTTTATGTATTCAGTTATGTTCGAACTCATAGAACAAAAGTTGTTGATCATTTGAAAATCTGAAACGAATACGCTCCAAACAGTAGAATTTTCAGTATAGTTGTCGACTTCATTAGCCGAACTACTTTGTACAAGCTGATAGAGAAACTCCGAGATACGATAATATTCCCGCGAGCTCCGTTGAACCGTGCGAGCACAATAATATCAGGGAATGCAAGTGTTTATTCAAACCCGTATAGATAAATATTACCGTGCCCGTGTATTGAGTTTGCAAAACTAATATTTAGATCGTGTACATGTAAACAAAACATTTACATATCTACGCTTAAACATTTCTATTTAAAATGTGTGATTAGTGAAAAAAATAGATTGTCAGAGTTTTTGAATTATTTCACCAATAAACATATTCTCATACTGAGAGGAGACCTGATCCTGTAGTGGGTCAATAATGGGTAAAAACGAATGTTTAGTGTCCCATGGCCATAAGAAAGTTGTACTTAATTGAAAAGCAGTTAGTCACAACGAGGTTAAAAAACGATGCAAAAAATATCTCTCTGAGCGAATTACAATGATTTTACCGTCTAAATGTATCGCATTAAAAATCCAATTTTATATAATATCTCCTCATCTCTATTTATACATTATACACTTCTTTCAGCGAATGTAAATATCCTGTACAAAATCCAGCGCATTCGATGTAAAGTGTCTGTATAACTTGTATAATCGTGCGTACGGAATATTACACGGCTTTTACAGTACTCTATAGAATGTTTTGAATCTGGATGTGAAGTATCCGGATTTCAATTTCGGATTTGGAACGGTTTTGACACGGGCTCGAATCCTTTTTTCATTCCATATTCAAAAGAGGATAGATAGAACATTTTGACTTCGATTTGATTTTAGAATGCGGGTGGATTGGATGTAAAATGGATGTAGGATTAGAACAATGCAGGTACAGATCTGTGATTTATTGCTCTCTACTAGAAAGCGGTGACGGTTTACGCGGTGATAGCCCAGTGGCTAATAGTTCGGCCTTTTTGTATAGGGGTTCGTATTCAAATTCACGTGTCACGCACCGATGATTTTTTTAAAGCAATTTGTGATAAGTAAAATTTAATATTACCTGAAGTAACAGTGAAGGAAAACATCGGAAGGAAACCTGCATGCCCTAAGTAAGTGAGTTAGGTGAGTAAGTTCTCCATGTGATTTCTATATCCTTCTCATTGTGAGAGGAAGCCCAATGTTGCAGTGGGTCACTAATGGGTCACACTTTTAGATTCATATGAGGGTGATCTATTCTTGTTTGATTATCATATTACACATTTTAGTGCATCATAAGGGAAATTCGACCTTTACCTGTATCTATAATAAAACGATTACTTACAACTGTTTGAGCAGTCAGAACCACAGCAGGTACTTTAATCTAAACGTCTTCTGAGACGTACGAGGCGGGTAATATTCATAAAAACCACAGATAAATATTTGAATAGATCACCACCCAAATGCCACCCAATTCTTCTCGTGACAAAATAACTGGAAATTTTGTGCAACGCACGACCATCGTCGCTGTTTCATTTAATTCGCACTCCGCCGTTGTTCACACGAGACATCATTTAGAGACGTCGAGGCGAGATTCATCATTCCTCCAATCCAATAAAACGAATAGAATCGATTTTTTTTACATTATTATGCTGAGTTCCAATCAATTCGAATGATGATGATGAATGATATTAATCGAATGATTCATATTTTTTGTGCTGGCGCTTTTAATTTGGTTTTGAATTGATAAAGGATACTAATATATGGATCTATATTCATATAATATTATTATCTAGACTAAAACTAGAGCGTTTTGGTGATGGGAATAGAGGGTGTAATAAAGCGGCACGCATGGTCTTATTATACTGACAGGCTGACTCACTTTATCTATTAAAGTCTATATCTGTGACAAAACCCGACGAACGATAGAATCACAAGGCGAATGTGAACTTCACACGTCTCTGCTCCATTTGTATGAGCCTTAATAGCGAAAGTTCTCGGAAGATTTCTTTTGAGATCCTTTTCGCTCAAACATTCCCCTTTTATTGAAATTATTCTTGCGTATTCCTTCATGTCTATTTACTTGAAGCAACAATCGAATGTCGAAGTTTCGAAAGTTTTGCGACTTGTCTGACGATTTAACAACAATTTGGAAAGGATTCCTACGAAAATCATTGGTTGTTCTTTGCTATTGTAGCTCGTGTTGCATCTTTGGATGAAAAGGGGAGATCTCCCGCCAGGTGATGTTCTATAACTGCCTAGGAACTACTGAATGCTAACTTCAGAGTTAGAGGATACATACATATCAAATAGCTTCGGAGTTAGAGATAGATGATTAGGTACAAGTTCTGACTGGTTAGTGTTAGAACGACGCGTGTGACGTACTCTATTGTTTACTTTTTCGCTGCTTGCATCGTCCTGCGAGGTCAGCATTTTATAGACCTCCCCTAATCAACCCCACTCCGGTCCTGTGCCCTTTAAATTTAACATTTTTTTTAAGGTTTTAACAAAAAAAAATTATTTCTCCATTGACATCCTTCAACGTGACACTGCATTTTATTATCAGGTTATGGGACCAAATAAGTGTTGTTCACACCAATTTGAGGATGTCGACCCACTTTCTTGAGAGGAAGTCGTTGAACCCAAAAAAATGTGGATCAACTCATAGAAACACAGGTAAAGAATTTAAAAGCAAATCATGTGTTGGGTCAGAACCTCTGGGATTCCTTTGATAAGCAGTACGAACCTAAGATGTTTTAAAAAGTTATAGATACGTCTTACACGCTCTAGAATGACTAGACGAAAGGCAGGTAATTGCCCGAAGCGCATTCAGTCGGGCACGCTATCTCTTTACGGCTTTACGTCAAGACAGCGCCTAAAATTATTTCGCATTTCCTGGCAAAAATGCCTTCCTGTGTGTTTAGGAGTTGTACCAATTACACTGCAACTGTTAGAGGCAAGAAAAACGTGTCATTTCATTCGTAAGTACAGTATTTTCATTTAAAATTATTAAAACATAATAAATGTTTTAGTTTTGACATAATTTGGCAATGGCTAATGGGCGAGCCACATTGTTTAAAACAAGGCCTCCACATCGGTCTCCACCGGCGGTTTGCAACAGTGTAAACGCTTGTTTGCAACAAAAATTCGTTTGACCTTCAACAACCTCTGTGGACGGTCGCGGCCCACCAACCGCTTGTGGATGCCGCCGTTGTAAACACGATTTCCACAGTGTAAACGCTTGTTGTAAACCGCGCTAGGGCAGTTCGAAGCGGCAACCGTTGCGTGCGCACGTGTCGTTCTATGTATGAAAAATGACGTCTCGTGAAAAAGAAATTATATTATTATTAAATTATAATTATTGCGGTGATAGCCCAGTGGCTTAGAATTTGACCTCGAATCGAGGGGTCCGGGTTCGAATCCCAGTGGCATGCACCAATGACTGTAAAAAAGTTATGTGCGCTTTATATAATTAAATATCATCTGCTGTTATGGTGAAGGAAAACATCGTGAGGAAACCTGCATGCCTGAGAGTTCACAAAAAAAATCTCAAAGGTATGTGAAGTCCACCAACCCGCAGTAGGCCAGCGTGGTGGACTAAGGCCTGCATCCCTCTCATTGCGAGAAGGAGACCCGACCCTGTAGTGGGTCATTAACGGGTTACTGGCAAAATCATAATTATTAAATTATTATGATTATTAATTAATTATTATTTCATCCATATTTTTTTTCTTTTTTTTTTTCACCGGCGGTAATGATTGTTAATGCCACACAAACTTTTTGGAAGTTTAGATGGCTAAAGCCATATTGCATTAGCGTGCTTCCAACCAGAGAGTCGACAACACACTGAGGTGGGGGCTTTGTTGTAAACAAGTGTGGCCGCAAACACCAACCGTGGGCTCCACAAGCCTTCCACCAAGGTGACCTCTGTTGGACGCTTGTTTAAAACAGTGTGGCGCAGGTGTAACACGGGTAGACTAAAGAGCGAGATGTAATATGTTTTATGCGTGAGAGTAAAAGAGACAATGTTAGCGCGGTCACGTGGCGGCCGGTTTCAGCGGAAGTTGGGGAAAATTAAACTATGAACCCAGATTTCTTAATGTTGTTTTATGTCAAGTATGTTAAATCTTATTTTGCTCAGATTATATGATAATACAATACAATCTAGAAAACAATGAAGCGAATAGATATTACTTATCATGTATTGTTTATATTTTTAGATTACCTTACTGACGACGAAAGAATGGACGTCGTGAAATCGGTGGATTGACTACTAAACAGTCCTAAAAAGTAATAAGTAATACGCAGCGCACGCCCGTCCATCGCACCATCTTTAGTAATTACTTTTTAAGTAGTGCTCAACTACGAACGAATAATCAAAATCATCAAATCAGTCGATAAAGTTAGTACTTAGTAAGTAATACCGTAGCGTAGTACCTAGTCGCCGCGATTCGGTTGTTAACATCAATCGAATAACATCGATTGTTATCGACTTTTAACTACTAAACTGAACAATCGACATACTCGATTGTTTTTAGTAATAATCGCCCGTCGCTAGTGTGTATTTAAAAAATAAACGTTTTGTTCATAATTGTTTTTATTATTTTATACTAGTAAAATCGAGCCTCCACTTTGCCCAATCTCCTCCGTAGTCATGATATCACGCGCTCGCGCCAATGAGCGCTCAGAGGCCTTCAATACGTAACGAACTACGTATGTTTATCTCTTTCTAATAACAGGCATGCCCCATCATTTTTCTCTATTAGCGCTAAGTGTCATAAATACATACAGTTTGCGGCTGTGTGTATGTATAGACTACTCCTTGCGCCACTTTAAAATACTTTAATGTTGGGGTATAACGTGTCTATCTGTTTAAACGTCATTGGTACGAACGAAGAAAATGTTCTCTTTAAAAGGAATAGGTATATATCAAAGAAACGAGTACCCGGAATTGGTTGTATCAACTTGTAATGTAGTAATACAATGTGTGCAAGTATTTTTAAAACTGTTTTAAAGTAATTTTAAAACAGTATTTTCAATATATTATTTGGATTTAAAGAGTTGAGAGAGTTGAGTAGAGATTGTATTTGGGCGCATCTTCTAAGGAATAGAATAGAATAGTTTTTTATTACGTAATTTATAACGTTTTGTTTATTTGTCACTTTTTGTTGTGGTTACTAGAACAACATACCCGTGGCCCGAGCATGAATGTTGAAATAAACGTACATTTATTTCGACATTCATGCTCGGAGCTCATTTCTGGCGTTATCATCTTAACTCTACTTCCACTTTGTAAGTAACAAAGTAAAGTCATTCAAATATTGTGAAGAAAGAAAAAGAATGATGTAAAAGACCAGAAGTACACGTACACCAAAGTCCTTAAAAATATATTTCAAATCGAATCGGCGATGTTAGTTACTTTATTCTTTACAGCCCGAGTTTAAGGAATCCTTTTCCACATCGCCGATTCGATTTGAAATATCTTTTTAAGGATTCCTTAAACACGGGACGTAAAGAATAACTAACAATCCAATTTGGAGGGTTCGTGTCGGGGTCAGCTCAATTTCGAGTAAAAAATGGCGTTACCCGGCCAATATGAAGCGTATTCGATCGAATCTACATATGGATCCAAGCGAATTACCTTTTCACAGCCACTTCTTTATGTTACCCGCGTGAGGATTACTTCATATTATTTGAATTTGAACAAGAATTTTAGATTTTTACCGCTGTGTGTGTGTGCCGGGAGCATGTACACTAAATAACACTCGTGCTGCTGCTCGTGAGCTGTACCCTTAGTCTGAGTTTTACCGATACAGAAACGAAACGTTTGTGCGTTTCGTTTCGGATAGATACGTAATTCATACACAGCTTACCACACAGGAGTCCACAGTGTAATAACAAATAGAGGTAAAAGATTTTGAGAGGAGTTAAAAAATTTAAAATCAAATTTTTGTAAGGAGTAAAAGATATGAATACTTAACGTTAGACATTATAATACTAACAAATATTTAATACCTACGGGATAATATTAGTTTGAAATTTTACAGTGCATTACGACCAATTCACGGTTATTATGTTTCATTAATATTATTAAACATTGAAAGAGTGTTGATTAAAAATAAAGCAATTTTTGTGATAATTTATCTAATGCTTTATTATTTTTTAACTCTTCTAAAAAACCTTTTCCTCTGTTGGTTATTACACTGTACATTTTCGTCTGGTAAGCTGTGTATGTGTGCGTTTCGTTTCGGAACTGCTAAAACTCAGACTAAGGGTACTGAAGAGCGAAGAGAAAAGAACGAACTAGTTTGTTTAGGAGCAGCGACCTTAAGCGATCTCAGTTCTAATCAACTAACTAAACTAAACAACTGTAACAAATAACCCTCCTTCTGTCGCAATCGGGTAAAAAGAGAATACGATCAACCTTCAAAGTAAAGCTATAAATAAAAATGTTCTAAAGCCAGGTATAGATTGTTACTTGATTAAAGGAGGCGTATTAGTTTTCCCTGAACTTATACCCTTTTAGTGCTGCTGGTATGGCACTAATTTTGTAGAAGGAGTGGAGATTGAAAACGGCAAAAAATGTTATTTACACTTTGTATATTTACACAGTAATTATGTACACAAAAGTATTTACAATAGGAATCACTATAAATTCATAGAATTAAAGAATATATACAAGATTATTAAAATATCGAATTGAATGAGAAAAATTTTGAATAATGACTCGCTTGTTATTCCGTCTCTAGGCAACGCGCTGCCCGCGGTTGTGCACTAGAGACGGACGGATGGCTGTGGTATCGATGCGATGCGATGCAATATTTACAATGATCGATGAATGATCGATAATGTAGCTGAATGATGGAATATGAAGTATGGCTACATCACCCCCCTCCAGAGACCGTCAAGGGCGATAAAAATTCGGAAAATGAACATGGCGTCCCGATCGCGTTGTCTTGGTCGTTGAAGTGGAGGGAGATGTGTCGGGTGTAGGTGTGGGTGCTTGTGTGTGCTGTTGTGTAGGGGCGACCGAGTCTGACAGTATGTAGGCCGGTTTGAGTCGATCTACCGATACTGTCAGATCTTTGCCCTTAACCCTGATCTTAAATGTTTTCCCAGCTCTCTTGACCACCTCGTGGGGTCCGGTGTAAGCTGGTTGAAACGTGCCTCGTACAGCGTCCTCTCGCAAAAAGACATGCGAGCATGTGGCGAGGTCTTTAAATATGAACGTCTTGAAGTTGGACGTGTGGTGAGAGGTAGGTACTGGCTTAAGGTTGTTGGCAAATGATCTGACTCGGGCTGAAAAGTCCGTGAGGTCAGTCGTGCACCTGCCATCAGTATGGCCGAAAAACTCACCAGGGAGCCGAAGTGGTTCTCCATAAACGAGCTCAGCTGAGGAGGTCTGAAGGTCCTCCTTGAAAGCCGTGCGAATACCGAGAAGGATGAACGGCAACGTCTCGGTCCAGCGACCATCAGCGTGACATGTGATAGCCGCTTTCAACTGTCGATGAAACCTCTCAACCAGTCCGTTGCACTGAGGATGATACGCAGTCGTCTTCCGATGTTTGAAGCCGATTGTGTTCGACAGCTGCTGAAACAGGCTCGATTCGAACTGTCTACCGCGATCAGTGACTATATCGGTAGGACATCCGAATCGTGCCACCCAGCCAGATAAGAAGGCTTTGGCCACGGTTTCCGCTGTGATGTCGGTAATAGGGACAACCTCAGCCCATCGCGTGAAGCGATCGACCGCTGTGAGGCAGTACCGATACTCCTTGGAAGGGGGAAGTGGTCCGATGAGGTCCAAGTGAACGTACCTGAACCGCGCTGAAGGTAAATCCAGTGTGCCAAGAGGTGTTACAGTATGCCTGGTTACCTTCGAGCGTTGGCAGGCTAGGCATGTTCGAGACCACTCGCGACAATCCTTCCTCACCTGAGGCCAAACATAGCGTTGTGCCACTAATTTGGCACTAGCGTTAGCACCAGGATGGCTGAGTGAGTGCAGACTGTCGAACACAGATCTGCGTAAGTGCGATGGTATAAACGGTCTGGGAGTCGGTGTGCTGACATCGCAGTACAGTTGAATGCGACTACCAGGGATGTTCATTTTCCTAAGGCGGAGCGAAGATTCAGCGCCCAGATATTGAGCGAGCTCAGGGTCGGCGTCCTGGGCACCAGCTATCACCTCTAGGTCTACGGGTCGATGTAACTCCTCGACTCGGGAGAGGGTATCCGCGACAACGTTGTCTTGACCGGAAATATGACGAATGTCGGTCGAGAATTGTGCCACGTAGTCCAGGTATCTATACTGACGCGGTGAACAATTTCGTTTGCGCTCGCTGAAGGCGAAACACAAGGGTTTGTGGTCAGTATAGATGGTGAAGCTGGTGGCCTCTAGCCAGTGGCGGAAATACTTAACGCTCTCGTAGATGGCAAGGAGCTCGCGGTCGTACGGAGAATACTTCCGTTGCGGTGTGCTCAACTTGCGAGAGAAAAAGGCTAGAGGTTGCCAGTCGCCTTCCTTTAACTGTTGTAGTACCCCACCTATTGCGGTGTCCGAGGCGTCAGTGACTAAACTTAACTTCGAGTTGGAGTCCGGATGTGCAAGCATTGCAGCATTGCACAGGCTCTCTATGCAGGCCGTAAAGGCCTTCAACGAGTCTCCGCTGATGTCGACGGGCTGCGAAGCTCGGATGGAACCGGTCAACAAGTCGTTCAAGGGAGCTTGGATTTGGGCAGCGTGGGGAATAAACCTCCTGTAAAAATTTATCATGCCCAGGAATCTCCGAAGCTGCCTTGCGGTTTTAGGGACCGGGAACTCCTTGATGGCCTGAACCTTGCCTTCCAAAGGTTTGGTACCATGCTCGGATATATGGTAACCGAGAAACGTAACCTCTGGAACTCCAAACACGCACTTGGCGGTGTTGATAAGTAAACCATACTCTTCCATCCTCTTGAAGAGTTGCCGCAGATGATCGAGGTGCTCTATCTCAGTCCTTGAAAATACCAAGAAGTCATCCAGATATGGGTAACAGAAATCTAGGCCACGAGTCAATTCGTCCACAAACCTTTGGAAAGTTTGACCAGCATTTCGCAGACCGAACGTCATGAACGGAAACTCAAAAAGACCAAACGGTGTGGTTATCGCTGTCTTCGGGATGTCATCCTCAAAGACAGGGATCTGGTTGTACGCTTTCACCAAATCTATCGTGGAAAAGATCTTACAACCAGATAGACTGTGAGCGAAATCCTGTATGTGCCTGATGGGATACTTATCTGGGATGGTCCTCGCGTTTAGTAGCCGATAGTCACCGCACGGACGCCAGCCATTATCCTTCTTGGGGGCTAGGTGCAGGGGCGATGACCACGGACTCTCAGATGGGCGAGCCGTACCATTCGCCAACATTGCCTCAAATTCGGCACGAGCAATTTTCAGCCTCTCCGGTGCCAGCCGACGAGGCGGACAAGAGACTGGAGGGCCTGGTGTGGTACGTATGTGGTGAGTAGTGTTGTGCTTAGGTGTGCGTGGAGTGCCAGACGGTCGCGTGATATCCTGAAACTCGGAAAGCAAACTGTGAAATTTAGTCGGACCAGTCACAACCTTCACGCTAGATATGAGACTGTCGCTGCTGTCTACACTGGCAACGGTTGACAGTTTTGTGAGGTTATCTACCAACCGCTTGCCTCGCACATCAACCATTAAATTGTAATGTGACAAAAAATCAACGCCTATGATGGCTTTCGTCACATCGGCTACAACAAATCGCCACACAAAGTCTCGGCGAAGACCAAAATTTAATTTTAGGTTAATATAACCGTATGTGGCTATAGCACTACCGTTTGCAGCGTACAGAACGTAATCCGTTTTTGTGCGCTGTTGCCGTACCGCGGTCCGTGGGTAGACGCATAGGTCACTACCCGTATCTACCAAAAACTGGACGCTTGAAGTGCGGTCGGTAATAAAGAGGCGACTATTAGAGTCAGAATGGGTATCACTGCCCATTACTTCCGGTCGCTCGTCGGGTTTCGGGCTGGGGGCGGGTCGTTCCCGCTTCGTCGGCGGTCGATGTCTGGAGGAGCTGCGTGACTGCTGCTTCGAAGTTTGTCGCCGAGTGTGCTGATCCACTTCCCGAGATAGTTGCCGCACCATATCGCTGAGCTTGTCAATGTCACCAGCAGTTGTCGCGACAGGTGATGATGCAGGAACAGCGGGGGTCGTGACCGGGCAGGACGTTGCAATCTCCTGCAGTCGGTCAGCGAGGTCCGCTAGCTGTTCGAGGGAATCGTGGGACAGCGTGGCCAACACTGGCTTGATGTTCTCCGGAAGACGGTCGATCCATATTTGCCGGATGACGTGCTGGGAAATGGATGGACCCGCCAGGTCTTGCAAATGTTGCAGGAAGCGTGACGGAGTCCGGTCACCAAGCACTTCGTTATTAAGGCGCGCTTGAAGTGTCTGCGCGAGCCGGCTGATGAGCGTGGTCTTGAGGCGCTCATAACGGTCTGTGACCGGAGGGCTGAGTATGAAATCCCTCACGGTCCGCGCATGCACCATGTCCAGGTAAGATAATGCATGGACATACCTGAGTTCGTCATCTATAATGGAATGACTTAAAAACTGGCCTTCGAGTAGGGCAAACCATAGCTCCGGATCGTTGGGGCAAAATGGTGGAATCCTCAGTGAAGGCGCGCTGGTGATGGTGCCGCAGGAGCTGGAGCTGGATGTGAAGCCACATGCCGTCCGCATGCGCCGGGAGTATGCGCGTGTGCGGGCTAGGTGCGCGCCGCCAGCGCGGTCCGCTGTGTCATGACCGCTCGAATCCGTCGATGTGTCCCGCGACGAAGAATTGCGATATTTTGCCGTATCAATACTCATAATTCACTTTTGTTCAAAGTTCGGGGTCACCACTTTAGTGCTGCTGGTATGGCACTAATTTTGTAGAAGGAGTGGAGATTGAAAACGGCAAAAAATGTTATTTACACTTTGTATATTTACACAGTAATTATGTACACAAAAGTATTTACAATAGGAATCACTATAAATTCATAGAATTAAAGAATATATACAAGATTATTAAAATATCGAATTGAATGAGAAAAATTTTGAATAATGACTCGCTTGTTATTCCGTCTCTAGGCAACGCGCTGCCCGCGGTTGTGCACTAGAGACGGACGGATGGCTGTGGTATCGATGCGATGCGATGCAATATTTACAATGATCGATGAATGATCGATAATGTAGCTGAATGATGGAATATGAAGTATGGCTACACCCTATTATGTACACATACATACCTACACGTATCGTAGGTGCGTATAGGTGCAATATAAAATAGTTACCTAAATTTACAACTAAAACATTACGTATACTCAATTCTTATCACTACAATTTAAGATAAAAAATTACGCAACAGTACCTATATAATATTGTTCTGCCACTATCATATTTTGTGCTATTTATAAAGCTAACCTAAACGTATGCGGTATAACAAACAGAATTTTGCATACGAGATAACGCTATTGACGTAAAGCAGACCAAAAGATTTTATTTCACTTCGTCGCATCAAAGCTTCATCGGAAGACTTTATAAAATTCAAAGTTTAGCAAATTAGTTTTAATTCCCAGTCGCCGCCTAGGGCTTTAATGCAATGAGTACCACTTTGCTTAGCAGCTTGTATGTAGTAATTTAGCCATGTTTGTATACAGTTTGAAAGTTTTAAAGCAATCTGCGGCAAGCGCCGACTGCTGCTTGCGGTTGCTTCCGTCGCTTTGGTCTTCAAGCGATGTAAGCGTTTGTTGTCAAACTTGGAAATAATATAAATTGGCTGTAACTAACTAAAAATCTAGCTATCACCATGTACATACAACACGTAGGAGACATGACGTCCTTTGCAAGATTTAAAATTGAGCGAAACCTTCTAATTTGAAGAGCTTTGAATTGTGAAGAAACATCACCGCATACAAAGTTCACCATGGCATACCTAATTAAAAAATAAATTAGTGATGATGTCTGGGAGTGGCCGTGCTCCGATTAAGTTAGCTGGGAGTTTCGTCCATAATATGCCAGTGATATAGAAAAACTTCGATAGCGTGATTCAGGATACCCGTGGCGCCATCTCTTGGTGAGTGGCGGAAGCGAAAGTTGTCATAGCACTATCCTGTTTGTGGTCTAACAACAAATACAATGGTTTTGTACACTTACAATATACAATGGTTTTGTACACATAAAACCATTGTATACAATGGTTTTGTACACATAAAACCATTGTATATTCTATGCTGAACATAAAGCTCCTTAGTACAAAAAGTTTTCAGCTGATAAACTCAGCTCGGTTAAAACTTAGTGTCGGGAAAAGTTTTCGTTTAAACCTTATAAGACCGAAGACCACGCGACAGATAAAATTGTGTTCTTCCTTTTTTGTTTCCTTTCAGCTATAGTCCACTGCTGGAAATGAGCCATCCTTAAAACGGAAAATATCTCCCAGCACTCAGTGATGATACTATGTGTTGACACGAGCAACACCAGGGGAAACGCTAGTGCATTGTGGTTTCAATTGTTGAATAAAAAAGTGCTCATAACTTTAAAACAGTTTTTCGGGTCCTTTACTAGTTACCTTTACTAGTTACCTTTACTAGTTTTTTTCTCATTTTTACCTGGTTTTTCCAAGTAAACCCAACTGGGAGTTGGGTTTACTTGTGCTATAACCCGAATAGCGTACAAACTAAGTTAAGAAGTACTTTTGCAAATAACTATATCCAACGGATAGTAACAAGGTAAAAGGTAGTTACGTACTTAATGTAAGCCGGCGTTATGCTTACTAACTTTTGGCTTTCGGTAACGTTGTTCACAGCTAAAAGGTAAGTATAGTTAGTGCTGTGTTAAGTGAATGTTTATATTTATGTGTTAAGTAAATGTTTATAAAATTTTCATCTGAGGTAAAACTTATAAAGTTTTTAGTGTTTTAATAAAATTAAAAGGAGCTTTTATTGCAAAATAACCGATAACCCTCAGACGTTCTTCATGTTTGGGTTGGGGAGGCGTGGTTGCCGGAGATATTGTATTTGAGACGAACATTTCAGTCTTGTTGAAAATGGTTCCCTTATGACAGGTTTACTTTTTTTTATTTAGGAATTTAGTAGCAAGCTTGTCGCTGCAGCCTATGGGCACCTATGTCAGTAATACATTAATGACCCACTACAGGGTCGGGTTTCCTCTCACAATGAGAAGGATGCTGGTCTTGGTCCACCACGCTGGCCTACTGCGGGTTGATGGACTTCACATGATTTTTAGAACAATTTTTTTTCTGAACTCTCAGGCATGTAGGTTTCCTCACGATGTTTTCACAGCAGGTGATATTTAATTTTTATAAAATGACATTGCATTGGTACCTATAACTTAAACACGAACTTATAAAATCTTGTAAACCGCTAACAATAGGTATCTACATTTCGTATATAAGAAAGAAAACATCCGTACTATATGAACCAGGCAAAGAAGGCTGAAACAATTCGTTATGTCAAGAACCCTAACTAGGCAGGCTACTCGTATTAAGCAATCTAATAAAACAATTTGTAGGGAGAACAGAATAACAAACAAATACATTTCGTATATTCCGCCTTGGGGCAGGCCGGTACAAGACAAAATTAGGATAGACTAATCAAGTGGAATAGCAGCGGTGATAGCCCAGTGGCTTAGAATTCGACCTCGAATCGAGGGGTCCGGGTTCGAATCCCAGTGGCACGCACCAATGACTTTGTAAAAAAGTTATGTGCGCTTTATAAAATTAAATATCACCTGCTGTTACGGTGAAGGAAAACATCGTGAGGAAACCTGCATGCCTGAGAGTTCACAAAAAAAATGTTCTCAAAGGCATGCGAAGTCCACCAACCCGCAGTAGGCCAGCGTGGTGGACTAAGGCCTACATCCTTCTCATTGTGAGAGGAGACCCGACCCTGTAGTGGGTCATTAATGGGTACTGACATGACAATCAAGTGGAAAATTATTGCCGTCTATAGGTTGAACTAGTGGAGTTTTCTTGGGTATAATCTATAATCCGCCGCTCCTATAATCCGTCATTGCGTAAAATCTTTCGTTGTGTTTTTATGAGGTGTTTTCCCGCAGTCCCAATTTGAGGTGTTTTAAGTAGCAATGCAGTTACTGTGAGGCTAATCCATTAGCTGAGAGTCGCTTAGCGGGCAATGGATAGAGATATCGAGTTCTCGAAGGGCTGTTCTGAAGATGAATAGTAAAATATTATGCGTGTTTAAGGACTTTTCTCTGTCAAATTTTAGAAGCTTAAAAAAGCCAATATTATAACAAACAACACTGAATTTTCAAATTTTCCGGCAACCAAAACTAGTTTCATTAAAATATCAGTCCAAAAAATGTAATGGTAGCCTTTTCCAAACAGGCGTACATACAATAAATATAACATTATAAAATTATAGATTCAATATTTCCAGCAAACTCGGGTAACTTTTCGGGCCCAAGCCTATTTATTACTGACACGTGATCAGAATTGTTACCGAGAAGTGGAATGCTAGGTAATAATTTTACCAAATTTTTAGCATAATACTTTTATTTAAAATAAATAAAGTAAATAAAAAGGCAGTTAGAATAACTTACCTTCGAGTAAAAACAACAGCAGAGGCAAGAATAGCATTTCCTTCCAAAACATCTTGAGATCACAGACACTGGCACATAACACGTTAAAACTTTTTACTGTCTATTAAAAACTATTCCATTTTGACAGTTCTAAAATAATTGTCAACAGAACGCGAGTTCGAATTTCGAACGCATTGTTACGCACGCTCCGTGTTGAAACGACGCACGTCCAACTCCCACGAACGCTCAGATGGCACTAGCTGAAATTATCTGAACTTCAGATTCTGAAGGAAGTCTCTACAGAAACAACTACGGTATCAGTTTTCCATAGTAGGTAACATGGAATATTTGATGAGAATATAATGAATACTAATAAAGTTAGAACGCTTTTCAAATTTTTCGTTCCCCCAAACTCGCGACCCTAGTTTTCTTAGTATTTTCACAGATGTTTATTCTTTATTTAAATTGAGTTTTGCTGAATGACCTACTGCAGTGAGAGGCATACTTGGTAGTGTCAAAGCTATTACTTCACATTAAAGTATTTAAGGACTTCCATCTTCAAATCACGCAGTGTTATAATTATATAATGCAATATGTAATTGACTTTCATTAAGAGTGTATCTACAAATTTAATTGATGCATATTCTTTGTGTCTGTTTATAGAAAATTATATATTTACTTTAAATTATTTGTGGAATGAAGTCAATTGGACCTGTGTTTCGGCTAAGGCAAGGTTGGTGGAAAATGCATAGCAACTAACGTAGTCAAAATTAAATCATTAAAATTATTCCTCTGTTGGGAATCGAATCCAGGAGCATGGATAAAACACTGGCATAATAACCACTGGGCTATAAAGACATATACAGATCAAATTACACACCAGCTGTGCCAAATGTTACAAGAAATATGATGAAAAGTATTTTCTTCCAGCTGAGAACTCATATTCAGAATTGAAAGAAAATAAAACGAACAGTAAAATTTTATCCCTTCATAAGAACTTAAATCAAATCGCTTGGAGAGTTCCAGGGGATAGACCCACGAAATGTTGATTAACTTCATAAAAAACTAACGTTAATTGAAAGAAGGGAATCTCTGAGAAATTATAAGCTCAATATGACCGATGGACGTGTTTAACCAAGAGTGGGTAAACGATTTTTGAGTTCTTTTGAGTGAAATTTTTGAGCGCTCGTAAATCGCAAAGAATCATATAGTGAATGGAATTTTTTTTCACGGTTCCTTTCAGTTACACATTGTAATTCTTCCGCAACTCCAATATTGAGGTCCAATCAGGGGATTGCATTGGTCCATTTGGTCCTCAACAGAACCCATTTCCATTGACGGGATGGAGCTGGAATTATTCCATCAATTTCATTTAAAATGAGACTTCTATGTTAAGCAAACGGGAACAACGAGCGCTCGCATATCAGTCACGGCAATCTATGTATGTATACGTCCAAACTTAGGTGGGATAGAAGCCCTATGTAACGTCATACTTACTCGCAGGTGCCTACTCTGAGTACTTTAAGGCTTCTATCTTCGGTGAATCGCAGATTCATTAGCGATTACCTCTCGATGAAGGCCAAATTCTTAACCCCCATCAGATTGTTGTTATCGTTATGAAAATCCGATCATTTGTCAATTCAGCCTTCCGTTCTCCTCCTTGTCCTAGGCCTCTTGAAACTAGTGGCCTCCAGATCAGTTGGTCCAACTCACCCTGACTTGTACTCCTTGCCAAGACATGATTCTGCTTAGTTCTACTATTGTTCACAGAAAATACCTACCTAGTACATATCTCGCGGTGAATTCATTAGTAGGACAGCACCCCAAACATCAATTTTATAGGTAAAGAAAACTTTACTTCCAAACTGATTTCATCGGACCTTATGTAAAAATAAAAGCGATTCTTTTTATTATATTGAAAATGCTATTGAATTTAGAAACGATTTAATAGAAGTGTAATTTAATTTCATTAATTAATCCAATCAAATTGGCGAGAGTAATTCGATTATTTATTGATTCTGCCCGAACGCTTTGTGATTGGTTTTTTGGAAGGACTATGCCATGACTGCTCATATACTATTCATGGCCCACTGTTGGGCATGGGTCTATCCCCACAATAGAGGGAGGCCTGGTGCTTACTCCACCACGCTGCTCCAATGCGGATTGGTGGAGAAACAGGGTAGTGGGCTAGTTGCCCACCCGCGTCGCATGCTTTCAAACCTCCTTGTCAGATGTTGGCTTGTCCAGCCCACCTTTGGTCAAAACATTATAAACCTTTGGCTTTATTCTCTATCGGTTATGCTCTTTCGAACTTCAACCCATTGCCCTGCAAATTTTGAGAACTACGAGTGTATTGAATCGTTTACGAATATCATCGTTTCAGACTCAAGTAGAAAAATGCCAAGAATATCTTCATTGCGCTTTGAACGCATTTTATTCAGACCCACAGTAAAATACAAACACACAGTTTAAAATATACAGACAATGGGCATGATGACAGTAATCAAGTATCGCCAAAATATTTATGTGATCTAATGAAATAGGATTCAAAGATTTTGAAACATGTATTTATGCTCTTATTAGTGTCGAGATTAATAATTTATTTGTTAAAATAAATCTACAAAATACAACAATCCGCCATGATAGCTTAAACACCCATTAGATCGAATTACGTCAATTTACGTCACGTCTTAGTAAAAGTCATTTGGTTTCGTTTAAGCGTAGATGCGATCTCTGCATTTTTTACTGAGCCGTAACGCAATGACAGACGCCATGACACCGGCGAGCGTTTTGGAATGAATTTGAAACTTAAAATTTAAATGTACTTTTATTGCACAAAAACCTTAATTTTCTTCAGAAATATGATATATTTTAGACATAATAGAAACTTCTGAATATCATAGAAGAGATTTTGAAAATTAGTCATCATGTCTATTGTGTTACAGTCGCAAGTATTCCCATAATGTGTCACATGTTATTAGAATTCTTTCAACCCAGACGAGTTATAGGAGTACGTATCAATTATATCAAAGGACGACACATTTTGTAATTTCTCAAAGCTCGTTTTCGTTCAGCTGAGTTGGATTCTTTGATTGACCTTTCTCTCGAAATTGAAATTGGCTTTAATATAACCATTTTGGTCGGATTAGGGTCTCATCCGATCCTAGAGCGGTGATAACCCAGTGGCTTAGAATTGGGCCTCAAATCGAGGGGTCCGGGTTCGAATCCCAGTGGCACGCACCAATGACTTTGTAAAAAAAGTTATGTGCGCTTTATAAAATTAAATATCACCTGCTGTTACGGTGAAGGAAAACATCGTGAGGAAACCTGCATGCCTGAGAGTTCACAAAAATTTTCTCAATGGTATGTGAAGTCCACCAACCCGCATAAGCCAGCATGGTGGACTAAAGCCTACATCCTGATGGACCTCCAGATGGACCAGACAGTCAAACCGAACGTAAAAGTTATACACGCACTTGAATTACAATGGCATGTACCAAAATATCGTTTATCCACTCAAATTCATCAAAAAAGTACCAACCAATTACTTTACAATTACGTTACTTTGCCATAAAAAAGGTCAGATCGTCCTTTGGATCTAAATTGCCTCATATAACATAAGTGCTCAAAATTACAGTAGCTATTATCCAAACAAAAACCGGGCCCAAATGTTTATGCTCTCATAGTTATAAATAACCTTTGAGATTGAACATTTAAAGCATTATCTACGAGTAAAAGGGCTATGGGAAGATTAACCACTTCTATCTAAAAGGGCTTGTATGCCCTATGGGAAGATTAACCACTTCGCTGTCCCGTGAGTCACATGTGATGCATACCCATTATTTAACTGTTGTGTCTATTTGTTAGACAGGCAAAGTGTTAAAGTACGATTTTGTTGAACCGTTAAAACCCAACGAAGGAAATTATTTTCTTGCTGAGTTAGTAGTAACTATTGGTATTTGATGGTTGGTATTTCTCTTCGCGACAGATTTATTAACAATGAAACCCATAGACGAACAGAAGTCACCGACAAAGTTCAGCTCTCAAAAATAGGAGTCGTAATAGGTAACGTAACCTGAAGTCGTAATAGGATAACCAGTACATCCCTTGGAAAGGGCCCTGAATAGCGAATGCGTCTTGGTGAAAGGAGCACAGGCGGCCCTCCGACCAAGTGGACTGATGACCTGAAGAAGACAGCTGGAAATTGTTGGATTCAGGCCAAGAACCAGGCGTTGTGGCGACGACTAGGGGAGGCTCATATCTAACAGTGGGCTACGAAGGCCGGAAAATAAAAAAGAATAATTGTTTTCAATATTTTATATGAAAGTTCAAGAGCAGGAAATTTAAGAAGCTTATTTCATATTAATATTTCATATTAATATTTTAACTTCATCGAACTCATTGACTATGTGTCACCCATTGCAGGGTAAAGCTGGAAATAACTCTCAACACCGCTTTAATTTGTTTATTGTAAGTGCGTTAATACATTCTTTTTATAATTGTTTATACTTAAAGATGTATTGTTTGTTTGAACATCCCAATCCTAGAACAACCAGCCGTTCATGGTTCTTAGGCGCGGACCAGAAAGAAGAGACGTAAGACGCAGACGGGGCGCGAACATTTGTCTCTACCGCGTCCCATTCATACAAAATGTATAGAAGCGTCGCGACGCAAAACATACAGAAGAGACGGGGCCGTCTGTCCGCGACGCGTCTCGTCTAACGTTTCTTCTGTCTGTCCGCGCCTTTAGGTACTATTTTTATTAGTGTGACAAACTTTCACTATAACAAACTAGTGCCTAAAACACAAGACTATCCTTTCTCGTTCCACTTCCCCTACTACCAGCCTAACAATCCTCTTATTTCCACAGTTAGAGCTATTGTGATATAAAAACAGGAAACGGGGCATAATAGGCCAGACTGTTAGTAGTTAGTTAACTTAGCACAATGCTGGAATTATATCGGATTACAGAGAACAATAGACGGCCAGGTGAACGAACTGTGGCCTGGCTGACTTGTGGACGGTGTTTGTTAGGCCGAGAATTGAAAAAAGTGACTAAGTATGTCACTGTCCAGAAATAAAAACTATTCTTATTTTTGTTCAAGTAGTGAGTATTTGGTACACATAGTAGGTACACAGCACATATAGTAGTAACACGGAGCCTGTGTTATTCCTGCAGGGCACAAGCTATTTATACTCGTATAAATAAATATAATTTAGCAATAATTGCCATGAAATATAAAATTAAGTTTTAGTTATATACTAGCTGACCCGGCAGGCTTCGCTCTGCCAATTAATTTGACTAATATCAAAAGCTTTTTGAAACACAATTAACTTTCCACCACCAAGTCCATTGCGAAAACCAAACAACTTTAACACGTTAGTTACAACGCATGCCTGAGATTTCACAAAAACAAATGTTCTTAAAGGTATGTGAAGTCCACCAACCCGCAGTAGGTCAGCGTAGTGGACTAAGACTACATCCTTCTCATTGTACATTGATCCGACCCTGTAGTGGGTCATTAATGGGTTACTGACATGAATAACATGGTCTAATTTTGGTCGGTATTTCTATTAACTTTTAAACTGTAAAAAGTAGTTATTGTGACATAATGATAATAATAGTTGGATATAATTATGGTATCGCGAAGTTATTTGTGAGTATTGATATAATTATGTTCTTTAATTGTACCACATACTTTTGTTCTATCATCAATAGTTTACGCAGCGCTTGCGACGAAAGACGTTTTAGGGCACTTTTTTTACACCTTGGGTTACGTTACTTAAGTTTTAGTAAGGGTCCCTAATCTTTTCTAGCAATAAATATAGCCTATGTTACTCAGGGTGAATGTAGCTTTCCATGGTGAAAGAATTTTTGAAATCGGCACAGTAGCTTTTGAGATTATTCATTACAAACATACACACACACGAAAATACAACAATTATAAAGTGGCGCCACCGTAGTTCGACGGACACTTTTTCATGTATACAGATGATCCTCCTTAGCTCTATCCTCCATGCTGCGTAGGGAGCCGACCGCGCGAATGAGCTAACTACCTATTTCATAGATGTGCCCGCCCCTCTCCTAATATCTTTTGAATGGAATATACGATTAATGAAAAATGCAAAAAGTAGTCTACGGGTATCGAAACAATTTTGAATACAAAATTATTTATTTGGATAAGGATTAATAAAGGTATGAATAACATGCACATTTCTATTTCTATGACTTATTCGTTCCTACTTCTCATTCTATTGACTTTATTTTTTAATTTTCTCAGAATGAGCTCTATTCTACTAATCAAGCCCTTTCATTTGATACCCATATTGAGGCAGTTGTGGAAAATATGTAATCCGCCACTTTGTTGCGGCGGCTATCTTGGATTTTCATTTTTTTCATAGTGAGCTCTATTCTACCAATCAAGCCCTTTCATTTCATATTGAGGAAGGCGCGGAAAAAATTTGTAGCCCGCCATTTTGTGGCGGCGGTCATCTAGGTTCTAGCAAAAAGTGATATACTAATGAGTCCTGTTTTTATCCGCATCAATTTCATAGTCGTACATAGATAAAAGATGTAGATAAAATATTTAAAATATACCATTATTTTTTCGTATATGAGTACGTCAAGTTCACAAAAGTCTCAATAGATGGCGTTGGTTCAGTATAACAACATTATTCCTGTACTTAACAACATACAATAATGATATTTACAAAGTCACCTAATAGATGTCGCGACATTCATGTGTTAAAATAATATGAATATGGAAATGGAAAAATTGTTTTTTCTCTTGAATATCTGGATAAAATCATATCTTAAGTGTCATAAAAATTACTGATTGTAAATAACATCAAACCAAATCATATTTTTTGTGTTTAATTCGTGCAATAACAAAGTAGATATTGATGAATGTTTGTTACTTTTTTATTTTTTTTCTGTAATCGATATCCAAATAAAAACTACCCTATATGTTGGTCCAGGCTATAAGCTATGTCCATACCCAATTTCATCAAAATCCGTTCAGTAGATTTGTCGTGATCAGGTAACAAATTAACAGAAAGACCGACAGACATTAATTCTGAAAACGCGATTTTTGGGTTTTGTTATCGTCCTTTATGCCAAATCAATTGGTCTTTTTAAAATATTTTGCATGTACAGATTTTACTTTTCTACGATTTTATTATATGTATAGAAGACATAATCATTGTATGCCCGCATAGGGTAGACTGTTCTAAACTTATTATAATTTGTGTAACATCTTTCTCGTGTAACAGTCAACAATAAACGTATTCTTTTCTTTTCGTACAACAGGTGATCTGTGGTAGTCATTCACGGTCCGTTTTCGCGTACATTTATGTCTAGTACGAACAAGCTTTGGAACGGTCTTCCAGCTGGTGTAGTTTCACAGGACTATGATGTGGGGTTCTGCTAAAATTACTCTCTCCCCTCTCTCCAAGCTCTTCTTCAAAGCTGGCAACACACTGCTTGCTCGTATCTGTAGGCGACGGTCACCACTTCACGTTAACTGGGCCGTCGGCTTGTCTGTTTTCTTATTTTAAAAAGTTGAACGAACCCCGACGAAGGTTAACGACTGCTAAATTCACTTCCAGAATGTTAAGTTCGTGATAAAACCTGGTGTAAATAAAAGTGCTTCATAGCCTAACTTGCGCTGCATACAAATATTTACGAGTACAAAGGTTATGCAATTTAAAAACGGTCTGCCTCCTGAAGGCTTTAGTGATGACACAGTATATTTATCGATACTTTTTGCAAGTATGAATTTATCGATAATTATCTTTAATTTAACGTAACTTAACGGTCCTCTTGGTAACATCCCCTGGTAAAATTTTCTGGTAGCAAACTGACATAGTGAAATGAAACTAAATGCAAGATAATACCAACAATAAAATTAAATACACTTTATTTCACGCCACACTTGAAATAAATGATAGAACAAATAACAAAAATATAGGTGGCAAAAAGGCGGTCTGATGACTCAGGTAGCAATTTCTTCCAGAATTTCCAGACAACCGTTGGGAAAACTAATTAAAATTACAGTCACCTGTTTTAATTAATTATTCTATATTTAACATTTTTAACAGAACATAATTATGAAAATGTATCCCCTATATGAATAAAGTAGTTATCTGAAGGTAACTACCATTCCTTTTTACCGACTTCAAAAAAGGAGGTATTTTATCAACTGTTGTTTGGTATTTAAAGCCTGTACAATTTTTGTAGCAGACATAATAGCGAGGGCAAGATTACAAAAATGTGTACGTCGTTATCGATACTGTGTTCCACTGCACTCACTAATGACTGAACCTGTCTAGCAGAATCTCTGCGACACATCATTGTCATAGCACCCAAACGAATGGCTCTCCTGAAACGTTACTCCATTTCACACCTTATGCGATTAAAATACGGTTCAATTTTGAATGTCAAGTAAAGCTATTAAGTTACTTAAATCTTTCGCTATGAAATCTAAACTCTCTTTGTGTGGACATCGGAAGTCTTTGTCGAGTGTGAAACGAGATGCTTTCTGTGATTCCATCATAAGTTGGAATTTTTGAACAAAAGATTTAAATTAATTAAAAAGTGCTATTATTACTACCGACTTCAAAAAAGGAGGTTATCAATTGAACACGTATGTATGTAATATTAACGGAACTGCACAATATTTACATTATTTTGGTCTATTACGGCTTCCAAACAAGTATATCTACTAAATCTCACGGGTGTATATATCTATGTATGAATTTATGTATGTATGTAGATATGTTAGTCATCGCATATCTCCGAAACTACCTAATTGACGGATCGTGTTTGTTTTTTTTTGCATTTTATTCAACTTAGGTAATATAAAAAGTTTCATCAAAATCGGTTAAGTAATGTCCGTAATATGGACTCAATACTAAAAATTTCGAAAAAAAATTAAAAAAATTAAACCGACCTCAAAAAGGCATGAAATAAAATTTGTTACATACTTTAGGCTTACTATTTGTTGAAGTTGGTGCCAAAATGATACAAAGACACCAACTTCAAAAATATTTTTTTTTGTATCAAGTATTTTGTTTGAATTTAAGATAAATTTTGTCCCCAATCCTAAAAAATAATAAACCTAAAGTATAATGTAACAAATGTTCATACTTTTTTGATTTGGGATTTTTTTTTAAATCTATTATTAAGTACCAATGGTACCATTAAAAACGGACCGATCAAGACTTAAGTCAACAGCGGTGCATAATCTCATAACAACCCATCATCCGCCATACGGATCGCAGTATGGACTGTATAAACAATGTTTATAAAGATAACAGACAATAACAAAAGTGTTTATAAATAACAAAATGTTTATACAGATTACAAAATTAACAAAAGCACGCTCGCCCGCGCCCATTTAATTCCGTAATGCGACGATTTGCCTCCGTATTATTCACGTTAGTGTAAAAGGGTAGGATAGGTTCCGTGTTATTAAAAAACAATAGTTAAAAAACACGCTTTTATAATATAATATTTATTTTATAAATCCAAACTAAAAAATAAGAATAGTGTAGGTAAATAAGAAAAAATGTATCCACCCCACGCTTTTATAATTTGATATATTAAAAAGCACCCTTCACGTCACTTGAGAAAAATGCAAAGAAACAATAAAGGAATGACTTTTAGCCTCCCATAAGAAATTATCACTTCAAAAATCCTAGCCGACTCAACCTCATACAGGGTGTAGTCACCCATAAATATATTGCATTTCTTAGATAACGTATCGATTTTATTTAAGGACAATATACCTATCTGATACAAGACTCCACTTCGAAGCTGTGTTCAGTTATTCTCTGCGCCATACCTTTAATCTAATAGGGGATAGCTATCAATAGTTGTAGAGTACTACCAATAACATTACCCTATTATCCCCACAGCAACCACAAAGCCTCAATTACGAACTTTCAAAGGATACGATCATTACCATGATAAAGGATTTAGTTTCATGACATTGGGACTGGAATAACTTTTTTAGTCGTATATTATGTTTATTTTTTATACTTTTTTTTGGTCCCGAGATAATGACGCAACGTTAAGACCTTATTCTAATTGGCTGACATAACAGAACGACAAACTAACACGACAAAATTTATGTACATAGTTAGTATGGAGCTGTTACTAATTGAAATACACTGTGTATTTCATGCGACAAAAAATAATTTAAAAAAATTGCTGAGGAATTTTTTAGGTTGCTCTTTAGTATCAACTATTTTGTTTCTATTGTTAAATTTTTGCACTAACCTCAAAAATAGTAAGCCTAAAGTATGTCATTGTAACAAGCTTTATTTCATTTTTTTAAGCCGGTTTAATTTTTTTAAATTATTATTTTTTCCTTTCGTGTCATTTAATTTTATAACGCATAAATCATTGGTTTCGCCACTAAAATTCGAACTCGAGCCTCTCAAGAATTCCTTTCCACTGGCCTATCACTGCTCTAGCAAAATGTATTGAGTTTGAGACTACCTTTTATTTAGTCGTCTTATTTAAGCCCTCTTATCCTACTTATACCGTGCTATAACGTCTAATAATATTGTTGCAAGGGAACCCTACGAATCGTAACACGCAATCCGTATCATGGTCAGTTAAAACTATTTTTTATTTCCCGTATGGGCGCAATTTAGATTAATTAAGAATGAAAGGAAGTGATAAAAGTTGACACGGATTTTTCATTTAGGAACTAGTGCGGTAGATACAGTTAATCAGTTTTGTTTCATAGCAAGGTTTCATGTGAAAAATTAATTGGCCTAATAGGCATCATGACTGATTTTCAAAAACTCTTCTATGATATTCAGAAGTTTCTATTATATCTAAAATATATCATATTTTTGTAGAAGTACATTTAAATTTTAAATTTCAAATTCATTCCAAAACGCTCGCCCGTGTCATGGCGTCTGTCATTACGTCACAACTCAGTAAAAAATGCAGAGATCGCGTACTATACGCTTAAACGAAAAAAATGACGTTTACTGAGACGTGACGGAAATTGACGTAATTCGATTTGATGGGTGTTTAAGCTATCATGGCGGATTGTTGTATTTTGTAGATTTATTTTAACAAATAAATTATTAATCTCGACATTAGTAAGAGAATAAATATATGTTTCGAAATCTTTGAATCCTATTTCATTAGATGAGATGAATATTTTGGCGATACTTGATTACTGTCATCATGCCTATTGGATGATATAACCGACCGAGCAAAACACGACCAAATTTAAACACAGGGCCTCTGTTTTGAGCTTTCCTTATTGAACACGACACTGGCACACAACAAAATGTATGCAAGGACATTGTCATACGGGCAACTGTTGCGTGCGACATAACAATTAGAACATTTTCAAACACAGCTTTTTGTATGGAGATGTCCTAACTGATATTACACATGGACATGCGACAAATGACGTCATACGACAAACTTGCAAGAAAAGAAAAGAAAGAAGAAAAGAAAAGAAAAGAAACCGATTTTGTCGTAGCAAATAGGACAGATTTAATTTTTATGCAAATATAGTCTGTTGCAAAGCAAAAACTGTCAACGCCATACAGGTTTGATGTATGTGCGAAATAAGATTAAAACTGAAAGAAACTCCTTTACCGTCTATTTATGATTGTAATACACTAAATTGCGAGAATATTGGTAGCCTGCATAGAGTAGATTGAGGCTCGGTCAACCAGCTAACGACATAACTGATCAAGCACACCAAAACCAACTAACTTATCCAAAAATCAGGGTATCAAAACCTTTATGCAGTAGTTACAAGATTTACCTTTGCGTTCGAAAATTTGGTTTCTAAAGGAAGGAAATTGTTTATTACGTATTATCGGATTTATGCAAGAAAAAATATTATTTTTACCGGAACTAGGTATTTTGGGATTCTAAAAGCTTTTACGACTATTTTTACGTCCTCTCTGTATACACGTTTTGTATGTATGTAAACTGCTTACTCGTTTGGTAATTCAATATCCTCAGGAGAAATCTAGACAGAGTCTGGAATTTATGAGATTCAGAAACAAAGTTAAGTTATCGGTTTCAAGTTCAGTACCTAATTTAGAAAATTAAGTAAGACCAACTAAAAGTAAAAGTAACTTACCATCAAATGTATTGCAGTAGCGATCTAAGGAGATTTAGATTACAGAATTTGATTTTTGAACGTTCATAGTTTCATCCTTATTAAATTTCAGTCATTTACATAAACCTCTCATACGCAAAAATACCTCTTACCTCGCTTCGTCAAATGCTATTTTCCGTGAAAATCCGTCAAGTATATATGCACAACAGGAAACTGTTGCCAACCCCTGGTATTGAAATTGGATGGCTACAATGATATCGATTCAGAGCACAATCGCTGACACAGGTGACTGCATTAACACTACCATCATAGAACACGATACGGTCAAACGATGGGAATAGCATATTACAGGAGTAAATTGAACAGCAGAATATTATATTAATAAACAATAACGCTTCACATTAAGCGGTGATAGCCCAGTGGCTTAGAATTCGACCCCGAATCGAGGGGTCCGGGTTCGAATCCCACTAAGTCCAACGTCTTCTCACAATCAGTCTGTTTGCGATGTTTTGTTCTGTCCTGAATGTTAATGGCGCCAATTAAGAGCTACAGACGGATTTTATCTTTTCCTTAATCACTGTTCACTTTGCAACTGAACGGGAGGAAGGTTGTTCACGCAATTACCGCTGTGCTTGTTTCTAAGGGTGTTGTGAAAGTCGACAAAGAAATAAGGCAAAATAGTCATCTTTCAATACTACTACAAACCCATAGTCAGGTGCTATTTCAGTCCGAAAATATAGAAAAAGAAATAGCAAAGATTTGGTATCTCAAGATGGAGTGTCTGTCTGATATGTCGGTAGGAACATGGCTGTTATCAAATTTGTTTAAAGCTCATCTTACAGTGGTCAGATCACTAGTTCGAATCAAGTGGGATATCGCGAATGACGAATCACGATGCTTTATTTTTCTTTTTCCCCTCCCTCGAGTCTCAATGCTTTGACTGAATAATTGTTTCTTTATTTTAGAAAATAATTAACATAAGTTTTGTGTGCTTAAATTTTAGTTATATTGTATTCCAAGTAACATTGAAATATTTATAAAAACTTAAAGGCATCTCAAGGTAGTTTTGTTCAGTATATTAAGACAGAAAATATATTAAAATAAGGTTCTATTTTAGTTTTGTTTAGCAAGATGGAAGGTTATTGAAATAAGGGCTTTCCTCGAATTGTGTTTATCTACAGCAAAATAATATTCATAATATTCTTAGTACCAGGTACCGCACACTACCATGAGTTTAAGTACCTACTATGACTTGCGCGAACATTCAAATTTTAATTAATTTTAAGTCGAATTTTGAATATCTAGTTGACTTCAATAATATAATTACTAGAATATAAAACAAGAGTATAACTTACCCATTACGCGTCCACCACTCAACGAAGCCGTCGAAATTGTCATTATAAAGTACTGTTGAATAATTTTAATATAAGACTATTAATTAATTTGAGGGCGTGGACGATCGAATGTGGGCCGTGTAGGGTCACCATGAGTTGTACTAGTAAGAAAAGTCCGAGGGCCCCTTTCAATTTTAAATTTTTTGGGTGTAAATTATCTATAGTATCGTGTATGTGTTATAAAAGCGGCGATGGCTAGATAGAAGGGTCTAGGTTCGAATCCCAGTGGCAGGCACCCATGATTATGTAAAAAGTTATGTGCTATATTAAATGTCACCTGCTGTTACGGTGAAGAAAAACATCATGAGGAAACCTGCATGCCTGAGAGTTCACAAAACCAAAAAAATATCCTCAAAAGCATGTGAAGTGGACTAAGGCTTACATCCCTCTCATTTTGAGAGGAGACACGATCCTGTAGTGGGTCATTAATGGGTTATAGACAAGTATGTATTTAAACAAAAATTTAAGAACGTTATGAACTTGATGAATGAATTCTTTACTGTTACAGCAGGTGAAATCTATTTTGAAAAGTTATTATTGCATGCCACTGGGATGCGAACCCGGACCTCTCGAGTAAAGGACCAAATTTTTACCCACTGAGCTATCGGCACCGTTTTAAGCTTTAATACTTATACCAACATAAAATATACTACTTACTGAGAGTTAACATTATATGCTAAAATACATTTTTCCTACACCAAACAGATTTCTGTTTTCCTTTATAGCTCGAGTTTATTGTTTATTGTTTATGAAGCGAAGTTTGTAGGAGTTTAGCTAAAAGACAATATTTTTGTAACAAAATTGTATCGTATTATTTCTTTTGTGATGTTTCAAACTTTCGTATCTTGCCGGAGCGATGCTTGGTTTGAATTTAGAATAGTTCTATTTTAGCGATTCGTAGAAGGCCTTGTCCTAAGATGCTAACATTACTGACCAACCAACCGACACGGCAACATTTAAACACAGGGCTCTGTATGGAGCTGTCCTTATTGATAACACATGCGACAAAATGACAGTGACGTTGTCCAACAAGCAACTACAAAGGTAAGAGTGAGCTATTAATTGTTCAACGATGGGAAACAAATTCTAAGAAAGACCAGAATCTTTATCAAAATTTAATTTTCACGCTCAAATGTTGAAAAAACATGACTTTTCTAACGTTTTCGTGACTTTTTAGAAAAATAAAAATAAATAAATTATACTGATTTCAAGCAAAAAAATTTTCAACAAATTAAAGCTGTAGTCCATAAAAAGGTTGACATTTTATGACTTATACTTTTTTCTTGTAGAGTTTTGTTTCCTGGGATAATTTAGCATTTGTCCTTAAAAATCCCTTTTGCGTACGATTTCGGCTAATTTGTACGACGTTCTCTGACGAAAAGGGTCGTGAGTCGTGACCTTGTCCTATCACCCGGTATATACCTAATGTAGGTATGTCAGTTGCGAAGAAAAGTGTTTTTCCTTGTATCATTTTATCTTTGTATGGAAAATAGGATAATAACGTTCAGAATGATGTAAGGATAATTTTGCTATAAGGTATATTTAATATTTTTGCTGTTTGTTGTATTTAACATTTACGCCGTTACTTTAAGTAGCAATAGATAAGGTGCACAAGGATGTTTTGAGGCATCAAAAAACTATATTGAATAGATTTATTTATTAATTTAATTAAATATTCGAATAAAAAACTAAAAAAAGTGATTGAGACGTTTTGGAAATTTTGTTTGAAAACTCGCCAAAATGGTCTGTGGTTTTGAAATTCGTGCCTAAAACGTATTTTTTAGATTTTTTGAAAAATAGCCTAGAAAAGGTTACAAACCCGACTGGCATAAGATCCTGTCCTACTTGGCTGACAACCAACACGACAAAATTACAACAAATGCATGCAATGACGTTTTCATACGACCAACTTTTGCGAGCAACATGGCGATTAAAACACGAGGTATAACCACATATTCTTGTTTGCTATTTTAACTGAAGTCTTATAAAAAAAACAGATTGAGTTTTTTAGAGATCTCGTTATTAAGAATAGGTACTTCCAAGTTTTATATTTTGTTGACGTAAAGCTCAGACGTCTGACGGCTATTTGTAAAACAGTAATTTAAACGTAAGACTTCATTCATTTTTTATACGTCTAAGGAACACCGCCGTCCATATTAAAAAGGAAATTTCCGTCTTGTTGTGTTTTGGCGAGCTTAATTATGAATGAGACGAGATTTTCGACGAAGTAGGCTTTCTGGATCTTCAACAAAAAATGCGGTTAAACATCCGAACCTAAATATCTGTCTTGCGTTTCTAGAATTAGAAAACATTTTCGATAACAATAATGTAATTGAAATTTTATCTGGATTACAGAACAACTTAAATCCTAAGCTAGAAAGTGAAGTAACAATTGTTTCACTTGTTAACACTTCTTTTCAGCCAGGATCAGAAATAAGCATAATTATCAAGATACAGTGAAGTAAAAAGGTTGAACCCACGTCGGATGTTTTCAAACCGTCCAAAGGGCCTCCGACAAGGTTTAACGACTGGTACCTTTTCGACAACAACCGATGGGTTAATATGATCTCGGATACACGGAAGTGCATGTAATCCGCCACTAATAAATCATGATTTGGTTAGTTCAAAAACGCGATATTCCATTTGTTTGGGACTAGTATTAGGCGAGTAGTAACCAATGTAAGTTGAGCTCTAAACAAATTTGATTACAGTCATGTTCCTACTGACATACTCGTATTTGAATTAGTTCCAATCGTAAGAGATGTGGACGGGTCAAGGAAGTAGTCGGTACTAGCATAGATTTCACGCTTTTTGTCCTGGAGACTTACAAGTTACTGTGTTGTCTGAAAGCGATCGCCTAGCATGATGCGCCTATTTGGCTATGTCGTTGTGCGCTTCCGTCTTCTACGAGTATACTTAGTTATTTTCAAAAATAAATATTAGTATGAAATTTCCGTGTATTCCGCAATATTCCGGCATTAAGGCGCGCCGGCGAAGTAGTGGTGCGCCCTTGAGTTTAATGACAATATTTAATGCGAATTCTCCACACCCCGCTCGTGTCTGCCGCACGCCCCCAAGAGACGGGCTGAAGAGTTTTGAGATGGTTCAATAAGAATTTAACATTGATAGTTGCGATAAATCATTCAATAATCTTTCAACGTCTTTTGGCGATTCTTATATAGACTTTGCAATGACATTAGGTTTTAGAACGCGCTCAGAATTCAACTCGTGCGTATTCGAGAGTTCACGTACGAATAATCTCGACCTTTGAAATACCTCATTACCCGACGTCACGTGAATGAAGTTTATCGCTTACAATATACACCAACCTCGGGATTACATGTACGAGTACTTACTCTTACGATATTCGTTCTTCGTTAAACACAAGCTAGGGAAAAGAAACATAAGTATTAAAATTTATACTTCATATGAAATACCTACATAAACGTTTATATTTAATTTTATCCAATGGAGAGCCAGTTGAGGTTTAAACGTTGGTGTTTTGCTGTTCCTACAAACAAAGATTTTTGTGTGTAATTGTGGATAAACGATCGATGTTTGTTACTCTTTGGCGCAAAAACGTCTGAACGGATTTCGATAAAATTTGTTACAAGCATAGTTTTCATTTGTAGCTTCTCTTAAAACGATACGGACTAGAAAGATTTTGAATTGAAATTCGATAATTTAGTTACTTTTTTAATTTTAGATTTAAATTAATTTCATATTCATTTTGTTTAAAATTAAAAAAGAAAATTAATGTTTCTTTTAATATTTTTGATTAATTTAAATTCACCTTGGACCACACCATAGGCATTTATATGTCATTAAAGATCCTCGTTAGGGCGACCACAAAAAATTAATGCCACAAAATAAATAACGTTTTCACACGAAACCCTTTTTGATGAATAATATCACTTCATACTACATTCTATTAAATTAGGTTTCGTCATGTTATAATATATATATATATATATTTTACAAAGTTTATATAAAAGGTTTATTTTAAGGCAATATTGGTTTACTAGACTGTGCGCGCGGCTTCGCCCGCGTGGATTTTAGAACTTGCAGTTATTGTGACCAAATTATGATAGTTAGATGTGTGCTCTCGCGGACTTTTTTGTAGATCTTAATAAGACCTACAAACCCGTAGTACATCATTTTGTTCTCTTTTCAATAGTTTTTGCAGCGCACGCATAAATAGGTTTTCTATTCAATTTTCTTACGGATCCCTGAATTTTTTGAAAATAAAATATAACCTTCCTCTATAAATGGACTATCCAACACTGAAAGAATTTTTGAAATCGATCCAGGAGTTCCTGAGATTAGCGCGTTCAAACAAACAAAGCTTTATAATACTTATTAGTATAGCTGAACGCTCATTCGAACATCTCCCACAGTCAAATAACCCGCAAAGCCTCTTAAGAGAGCGTTGACTTCTTTTGACACTCGCTGTACGTCACGGTTAATTTTCACCGCTAAAATCGATATAAATATTAACTATTTTTGAGAACTTTGTCACACATCTTTAATTTTAAAGCGCCTTGACTCCGTCTGAGTGGTCACTTCAGGTTCCTCGTTCGCGCTACGATTAAAGTCACGCAAGACTGGTCAAAGGCTAAAGACGCTCGTGAACTAGCAAGTTGTCTGTCTTTGGTGGATTCTTCTGAAACTTTGCTTGTATGTATCGTACCTTCTGGGTAACGGCTTAACGTGCACTCCGAAACACGGAAGCGCGCATTTAATTTGCCACTGGTGATCACCCAGGTACTGACCGCGCCTGCCTAATGTTGCTTATCTTTTTAAACGCTTTTATCGATATCGATGTATTTTAATCGACTTCTGAAAAGGAGGGTAATTATACATTTATGTAAGTAAATAATATTCTTCTCGTTTCCAGGCTACGTGACACCCGCAATAAATACAAATTAAAATGAGGCGTCCCATTTTGCAAAATTTTAATGAATGCTTTACTATTTTATTGTCATTTATTATTTCTCTTAGTGTTTAATCAATTTTATTTATCAACCTGTATATTGAAACAGGAAGCAAAATCCAGGAAGTAATTATACATTGAATTTGAGTGAAGCGGTGATAGCCAAGTGGCTTAGCATTTGACCTCTTAATCGAGGGGTCCGGGTTCGAATACCAACGGCACACACTAACTTTGTATTTACTTATAAGCTATGTGCGCTATATGTTTAATTTTATTTCTATTAAATATCACCTGCAGTTACGGTTAAGGAAAACATCGTGAGGAAACCTGCATGCCTGAGAGTTCGCAAAAAATGTTCTCAAAGGCATGTGAAGTCCACCAACCCGCATTAGACCTCTAGTGGACTAGCTTAGCTACCTTAGTGGACTAGCCTCATTGTGAGAAGAGACCAGACTCTGTAGTGGGTCATCAATGGGTTACAATTTCTCTATACATTGGGAAGTTAGCTCTCAATAACTATATCTAATGGAGCGTGTTGCTATAACTACGAACTTAGTATGAAAAGCGGTCAAATCTAGTCGGCTTAATAGAGCGGAAGGGAGGTCGTGAGCGATTGCAAAGTTCATGTTTAATCAATGCGGCTATCTTTGGCTTTTTATACAATATAAACAGACTTTTTTCGAAAAACTAAAATTTACGAAAAAAAAATATTAAAAAAAATTAAACCAACGTCAAAAAAATATGACACAAAATTTGTTACAGGCCTACTATTTTTTGAGGTTGGTGTCTTTAGGAACAAGTATTTTGTTTCAATTCAATTCAATTTATTTTAAATCCGACATAGTCCATAATGTGTTAGTACCTAAACATCTTATATCCTATGTTAGTAACCGAATACAGTTCTATTGTTTCAATTTTTAATTTTAAAAAAACATCTTAATCAGTATCTCTATCCATTTGGGCTCTAAAAGAACACAGTTAGATACTGAAAACAGACAGACACACAATACAAACGCATGAAAAATGCAACAATCCTATTTTTGGTCGTGGGTTAAAAACGTGAATGAATATTATGATCTTGCATCTGTAAGGAAAAACTTACTTCAAAACAGTAGTAACGATTCGTCCCGATTTATCAGTTCTGAATCGGATTCCTATAACAACAGGGCGACGAGTTTTACGATTCGAATACATTTCAGGAAATGGTCACTTGTTTCAGTATTGGCGAGAAGAGAAGAGAAAAACGGGTGTAGTAGTATCTACTTGAAAGCTGACGCAACAAAAAAATAAAAAAATTAAATAGAGTTTCAACAAAACGTCTACCAAGAATAGAAAAATAAATTAAGAAATAATAAAAATCTCCTGAGGTCAACATCGAGCCTCCTATTAAAATAATACCAAGAAATCAAACCTTAGGTATCGAGCTAAAAAGACTGAGAAATCGCTGAACAACTGAACTTAATTAAGTTAAAAAGTAAAAAAAATAAACATCGCCGGAAAATATGGCACCTCATTTTTTCAAGTAGGTTAAAAAACACAAAAATTCCAAATCATATTAAAACATGGAACCTCGTTTTGGAGTCGGTTAAAACACACAAAAATTTCATATCGCTTATCGCTGACCGCTTCCAAGGCAAAGTCCCAGTTTTATGACTCTTATGGATGTATGAATAATTACTTCCTTCGGGAGAGAATTGTTGTTTGTCGAACTATATTTATGAGACCAACTTTTGATTCATAGAGCTTTTTGTATGGAATTGTTTTGATTATGTCATCATGTATTAGTGGTCATGTTATGTTTGGATAATGTTTGCTGTTTCGGTGTTTTCAGTTCTCGTAAATATTATTTCCCATTGCCATATTATGAGCTAAACTTTGAAATTTTAATGTTGCTAATGTCCCTCAATTTAAAAATAATGTTTTCGGTTTAATTGCCGAAAGTATGTGTATTTATTATTTAGCTGCCACATTATGTGGAAGCCCGAACTGTCAATATGTGCATAGTGGTGCATTCGTCAAATATTATGCAAATATTTTAATACAAATACGCAAACACAACATAACCAAGTGAATCCACCTTGATATTTATACAATAAATTATCCAGAAATTTTTAATCTATAATCTAACATTGTTAGATCTGGATAAAGAATTTTATGAAATTCGCAAATAAAGCTTTCACTTATTTTGTCTAACAAGCCAAAACCGTACGTGTGAGTACACAAAACACAATCGGTATGTAACCGATTTCCAATCTAACTTCAGAGCACTGAAGACGAATGGAAGCTCGACGCTTTCCTTTGAGACGATGATACACGGGTACATAAATCAATCTGAGGAGACGCCGGATATTGAACTTGGAACAGATCCTTCACCTAGAATGTAATGTTACAGTTTGAAACAATAATCCTGAATCGAGAAACGAGGGTTAACGACATATAGCTATCAAAATCGGTAGAAGTGGCAATGGGTAACAAGAACTGAAGAACTGACAACAGCAAGGAAAGGAAGGTAAAAAAGGGGACAAAATGCAATGTACCCAAAGACCAGGGAGACATCGGACCTACGGTAAATAGCGAAAATCCGTAAATAAAGAAGATTGCATTCTAATTTATGTCTTTAGGTGATGAGGCCAATCTGATTGTTTGGCTGTGGTAACTGCCAGCTCTTTGATCTTTAATAAAAAATACCTTATAGAAAAGCCTCAGCGGAAGTGGCGTCTTCGTTCGAAAAATTGAAGAATGAACGAACAGCTATGAAGAAGTGTTCAAAAATATACCTATTCTAATGATGAGTCCCCAAAATATTGTTAACATTACCTAATAGTTCAATCATCAAGCTGATTCCTTAGCCGAGGTCAGCGCTCTTGGGTCCTTAATAAAAAGACTGTAAAAAGAAAGAGAAAGAATATTAGTAAATTAAACTAAACCAACAACAAGATGGCCTCCAACTACTTAATTTGGAATATAAAACTCGCTAGATGTTCCGCACAAAGTTTGTTCAAGGAGACGATGTCGCTAACTAGAGTTCAGCAATGTTTACACGTCGCTCAAAGCTGACGACTCGTTAAGTATAACTAGTTGTTTAAACACAAATATCCGTTGGGCACGGCTTTCTTAACCCTTTATTAAGTTTTATTTAACGTCGTCTTTAAATATAGAATGATCAACGATTAAACTGTGACATTTGCGGGACGAGGTTAATAACCAGAAAATGATTTTTTAAACCAGATTTTACTTAAGATTTTTTTTGTATATCCGATGGTAAGCTTTTCCATGGATTTTCTGTGTTTTGGAATACCTTTGCTTACAGAGGATTTTTTTGTTCAAATTTTATATTTTATTGATGGTACTGGTTCGTTCAGATGTGAAAGTATTCCGTTTGCTCTGAAATCAATATAATTTTTGGGACGAAGCATCTTTTTGGGGCTTACAGTACCGCAAATGAACTGGTCGACATTTTTAACAGTTCATTCAAAAATTATCACATTAGGAAAAAGGTTTACAACCCCTCCAGACGATCCTTCCCATCTCTCTACCTTTCGATTCTTTTCTGAGTTTTATAGAGCATTCTTTATTAGAGCTATTAATTTGTGTATATAAATACACCTAAGCAAGTAAGTAAGTATAAGCATGGATAAATGCATCGTCTATAACACACTCGCAAGGCTTCGGTGTTTGCTCATTGATCCTATTACAAGATACTCGCATGATTTACGTTTGAACACTGAACGTTATTCATGAGTAACCTGACCGTATATCCCATTTTGAACAGGACAGTCCCGTTTTGTCCTACTCTGTCCCGGTGTCCCAAAAAACATTCTGGGGATACAAAAATGTCCCGCTTTAGACAAAAAAGTAAAATTAGCAGTTAATCACTTAAAATCTGGCTATGATAGTTGCGCCTCGCGCAAACGAACGTGACCAGATTTTATCAAAAATTGCCTACCAGTTGTTGTTTTAACCCATTAATGACCCACTACAGGGTCGGGTCTCCTCTCACAATGAGAGGGATGTAGGCCTTAGTCCACCACGCTGGCCTACTGCGGGTTGGTGGACTTCACATGCCTTTGAGAACTTTTTTTTTTGTGAACTCTCAGGCATGCAGGTTTCCTCACGATGTTTTCCTTCACCGTAACAGCAGCTGATATTTAATTTTATAAATCGCACATAACTTTTTTACAAAGTCATTGGTGCGTGCCACTGGGATTCGAACCCGGACCCCTCGATTCGAGGTCGAATTCGAAGCCACTGGGCTATCACCGCTATGGTGATACCAGTACGGTACATAAAGACCTAATAGACAAATTTGATCTTAAAAGTGTAAGCGAAGTCTTAAGTGCTAGGAGACTCCTCTTTCATTATACCAAAGCCTAATGGCGAAATCTGATCACCAATAACCTGATAATTAATTATTTTAGGATTTTGGACGTTTGAATGTGTCCCGTTTTATGGTTTGAAAACAATGGTCAGTTTATTCATGAGCTAACTCAGCGCATTATCCCCGACAGTGTATTGTGATGGCTCCAATGCGTTCCACAATGTTTCTCTTTGCTCTTTCCTCTCTATTTTCTTTTTCTGCTTTTTTAAAAAGCTTTGTTAACTCTTTTGTGAACTTCATTATCAATAATAATTGGAAGGTTTTAAAGCTTATTAAAGAACTAGTCAACCCAGCGCCTTGCCATTACGTAGTAAGTAATAATTGTTTTGAGTGGGGTTTTCGTAGGGCTCCTTATTTTTTAATAAAATATAGCTTATGTTAAATTTTTAATCTATAAAAAAATGAATATTGCATTCAAATTGATACAGTCGTTCCAGAAATTAACGTGCACAAACGTATTGCGTAATTGGAAAGTATTAGAACGTTAAATTAGAACATTTCTTCTTCATTCACTTTGATTGTGCCAAATTTCAACTTGTTCCATTAGCATAAATTAATAATAGTACCCAAACTTTTCGCTTCACATATAAATATAGGTACATAATATATTTAAGATAAAAAGGGAACAAAACATTAAAAGTAGTAAAAAGTTGCGGACAATAGGACCGCAACCCCAAAGCCCCAAGTTAGGAAGAGAGCGTTTAGAAACGAAACACGTGTCGAATATTTGTCTACAAGTGGAGCGGGTGTGGAATTCATTTTTATTGTTCCACCACCCATTGCACGGGACCATAGTAAAAGGAGAGAAGTAGGTTCACTTCATACAAACGCATCGCGCGCGGTTTGTATGTGCGCGCTTGTACGTATGCGTCGTCACACGCACACACTAACAAAATATCCCGGTGCTCACGGTGCGCCAGTCGTGGCTAGCTTAGCTGCGAATCTACGATACAAACCGCCCGCGTCTACGCACACTGACGCGCCGCTGCGGTGGCGATTGATAGTTTTTATACCTACCTACCTCCTGTAGCTAGAGAAGATGGCTACAAATTCATTGAAATATAGAAAAAGAAAATAATATTGTGGTGTCTACTTTTTTTCAAATCACTAATCATAACCGATAACCTGAATAGGTAATGAAAAAGTTGAAGTCAGCTCCTGGTCTATGTTCAAAAAAGAATAGGTACTTAAAAATATTTTAAATATAAATACCTTACAGAGGAAAATTGTTTTATATAAAGATATAAACTATGCATTTTTGACGATTGAGTATAAGCGACGTTTAGGCTATTATCGCTCGCTCGGGCCTCGAGTCCGCCTACTTCTCTCCTTTTACTATGACGGAACTGACGGGAGTCCGGAAACGATCCAACGGGAGTGATGTTGAGGACGTTATGAGAAGAAAGATACAACGTAGTCTATTATAACGTAAGTTTAGTCCTTGTGTACTTGGGTACTATCAGACCCCTCTTACCCAATGGGCACTTTAGGCAAGTGCCCAGGGCCCCCCTTAGATCAAATACAAAGGCCCTAGTTCCTGTCAGATCACCAAACAATAACCAATATTTATTACCAAAGAACGTATAAGTATTATCCGAAGAAATCGAACCTTAATTATGACTACAATAGGGGCCCCATTATCCTAATATGCCCAGTATTGCCCAGGGCCTCCAATAGGTTAAATACTATGGTCATGTTCAAAAACGTCTAACTCTAGAGAAAACCTATACCTACTCTAGAGATAATTGCAACTTAGAGCAATAATTATGACCTAGTTTTGTAGACAACGTTCTTGTGTAGAAATATTCTTGTTTTTCAGTTACGAGTATATAAACAAAAACATTAAACTTCTTGAAATCAGTAAACATACAATTTTACGAAATTTTATATTTAAAAAATTCAATTTTTTGTCACTTTTATAACAACTAGCCGTTCTGCCAAAATGTTTACTATTTTCTTCGTATTCTTTCCTAATTTTCTCCCCGTTTAAACCTTCCTTGGACTTACTCGAACATTTCAAAACCAAACCGACCCAAATCGGTCCAGCCGTTCTGGATTTTAGCGAGACTAACGAACATCGATAGATTTTTACATTTATAGATAAATATCAAAAGTGTTTTGTGAATTCAAGGGAAATTTAACAATTTTAATTAACTATACTAATTGCTTGCTGCTCTTAGATTCGATAGTATCGATTTTAGGTACCGCACAATAACCCTTTATGCGACAAGTTGTATCGACGGCAAAGTTGGTGCGCTTTGAGGCGGCTTGTTTGGAGCAAACATTTTGAGTCAGTGAGAAGTTTTAACCGCTATTTTCAACCCCTAAAATGTCTGGAGGTCTTACATTTTTTGGTGCAAAATTTACTTTAAAATTAGGTAGCGAATTTTTATTATTTTGATGCGTGGATCAAATCAATTTGAATGATCATGGAAAAATTTTACTAATTTTGATACTTTACATTTATTTTTTTAATTAAATTGATTGAAAAGGAAATTGGTAGACACAATGGCTAATAAAAGCTGCGAAGCTTTCCAAATATAGCGCGTATTTATTAAATTTTATTATCTAAAACCTTGTTTTGTAATTCAATGCCGTAGACTGTACCGCGCAATTAGTGCAATCTTTTGAAACCCTAAAAATGTACAGCTGTATTTTTCCTTTAAATTTATTAATTATTTTATAAAATTTTAATTTTAAGCAATATACAAACTACTTAGTTCAATATTTAAGTATGGTTAATACACCGTTCTCTACCTATAGGTACATATAATAAAATTGCGTAATTTTCACTGTTGTATAGAGGCAGAGTTTTGGCCAGCATATAGGCTACATTTTATTTTAAACAAATAGGGATCCTGATAAAAACCTCTGTTAAAATAAGAAAAAGTTTATACAATACTAGCTTCCGCTTGCAACTTCATTCACGTATAAGAATCTGACACAAAGAGGGATAAAAAGTATTATAATGTCAATCTAGGTTATAATCTACCTGTCCACCAAGTATGTTAAGTATGTTAAGCCGTTTTTCGCGAAAGAATAATAAGCATCTAACCATTACCACAATCTTTCACATTTTTAAAAGTATATACACTAAAGAAGGATTATCTTGCCAACATTGCTATCTATCGACTGCACCGCATATAGCGCACCAACTTGTATCGACGACAAAGTTAGTCCGCCTTGAGGTGGCCTGTTTGCAATAAACATTTTGATTCCGCGAGCAACAGTCCGGACTAACTATCGAAAAACCGAAAGTTTAAATATATTTCATTTAAATATTTAACAATTCGGTAAAATCCATTATATTTTAACTAAGCCAATAAAATATAATTTTACAGAACAAAGCAAAAATTCAGCCTTAAAATGGCAAGTAATGCCATGCAATAAACACTGACCCAAAAATAATAATAAATAACGCTTCACACTAGGATTCCCTGTGTCGTGGGTGCCATGGACACACACAAGACAAGAACACACACACCCAGACCAGAAACAGAAATTCAAATTCAAATCTCTGCTCTGCTGTTAATAATGCTGATAAAATTACAAAACGTAATAAATATCTCAATGAATATCGCACCTTGTGTATTTGATATTTCATTTCAGCAGCGGACTGATTGTGAAACAAGACAGCTGACTCACTTTGTAAGCGATTCTACATTCTCTTTGGTACCGAAACCCAATTTTGTATGGGCCTTTTGCATCGGATTTAACATTTCTGTTCCTCTGAAAGCCGTGAAACTCATCGTTTCAGAAAACGGGATGAAAAGTTAAAAGCAATAACGTTGGACGCTGACACACAGATTAAATATAGCGGTAACTTCGCACTGTCATTCACCATGTTAACTCTAAAGTGCAGGATAAAAAGTATTGAAGAGTATAAGTCAGTCAGAGTATAACAGCGGTGATAGCCCAGTGGCTGAGAATTCAACCTCTTAATCGAGGGGTCCGGGTTCGAATCCCAGTGGCACGCACCAATGACTTTGTGAAAAAGTTATGTGCGCTTTATAAAATTAAATATCACCTGCGGTTACGGTGAAGGAAAAACATCGTGAGGAAACCTGCATGCCTGAGAGTACAAAAAATGTTCTCAAAGGCATGTGAAGTCCACCAACCCGCATCTGGCCAGCGTGGTGGACTAAGGCCTACATCCCACACATTGTGAGAGGAAACCCGACCCTGTAGTGGGTCATTAATGGGTTACTGACTAATGGTATAAAACCTTCACATAAATTAAATTATTTATTAGGTCAGTCCCATGATACGTAAACTTCTTGAATTATGTAAATTAATTTTCCAATATTCTTACAGTAAACACAATCTATTACACCTGTAGTAATAGTATTAATAGTTAAAAATGGAGGTTTAGTTCTTAAGAAGTAAAAAATAATTATTGAAATAAATTACTTAAGTTAAACAAGAAATCTAAGTTAAGTGTGGTCTTGCCTAAAATGTTATATTTTTATAATGTTTTATAATGCTTCTCCACAATTCTTCTGAGTAACATCTATTCATCAGTCGATTATAATCTAGATCTTTTCCAGCGTTACCGTTTTTAAATAATAATTTGTCTCTTAGTGTCACGTGTCTTGTGTCGTCAATTCTATGGGGCCTTAAATTTTAGAAAATTTATCTATCACTATTTTTTGCGAAATCTTTCTTTAAAAATGAGCAGACTGACTTCGTTTATGCTTTCATATATATATATAATAAGGGTAAATTGTCCTTCGATGTCAAGATCCCTGGCCACCGTAGTGAAGATATGTTGAGAAGTGGCGTGACATCAGTCGACTGTCAGAATGTAGCGACTTGAAAATTGTGGCGGTCGTCGTCATGGACTGGAATGTATTGCCTTGAGTTTTCCCCTCCATTTATCATTTACTGGTTTAGTGTCTCGTGTTCCTGTGCAACAATTTAACTGCCGTTTTCGTGTGTTGTCAGTTTTGTGGCGACTTGAATATTTGAAATAATATAAAGTCTGTTTCTGGCTGCCATATTTTAATGGTCCACTTTGTAAAGGTTTAGGGTAGGGGGAGAAAGAAAGTTAATACGTCTTTTGATAATGGTTGTATAGTTATATATATATTTGTTTCCAAACTACACTGCACACACTCTGTTAATGGTCTATGGTATAGGTACAACTAATGGTACAAAATATGCGAAGGTGATAGGAAAATGGTTAATGGTCGATATACGCGGCGCCTCGGACGGCTGCTGGTCACGTACTCACTTATTCCTAAATTACAATTACTTAGGTAAAGCGGTTGCGCATCAACGCAGCGTGTCAAACAGCAATATGCGCAAACGCTGAGCTGTTCGAAACCATGTTCTCGAACACACTTAAACAGGTCACTCTCCACAACGGTGGGCCTGAAGCATCCTCCACCACTCTGCTCCAATGTGGATTGCTGGAGGAATGGACTAGTGGCCAATCCGTGTCGGATGTTTTCAAACCCCCCATAGGACGACCTTGTCAACCTTGTCTTTAAACCTTTAAAGACTGTTAACTTCTATACAACAACAAGGACCGATGGCTTAACGTGTCCTCAGAAACACATCTCGCATTTAATTCGCCACTAGCGGTCACCCATCCTGACTGTAGTACTAACACGTACGTCGTTGCGTCACTTTTTCGATCGCATACGATACACTACAAGCCCTGGTCTGTTTGACTCCATGGAATCCTAGCTGGATAAGCGTAACGAACGTAAACCTACAAGCGTGTCTGTGGGCTTAGGTTCGTTAGGTTTCATGCAAATAGAAGTAGGCGCCTAGGACAACGGAGATTAGTCGACTCGGCAGTTCGGTATCCAATGTTAGCACTTTATACAGGACGCCATTTCGAATCCGGTAACTTGCTAAGTACATAGCCTTATATAATTGTGAAAATGGTTCAGAGCCGATTCGGAACTATAGTGATATAAATTTAATTAAAGTTTTCTTTTAAATTTAACTGAACGACCTATAATTATGTCTGAACCTACTAGTGATGACGCTGCGCGGAAGGTCCTGGGTTCTATTTCCAGCAGAGCAGAGATTTGAATGATGAATTTGAATTTCTGTTTCTAGTCTGGGTGTGTTGCGTTCTTGTCTTATGTGTGTCCATGGCGCCCACGACACAGGGATTCCTATGAGTGTGAAGCGTTATTTATTTATTTACTAGTCCGATTAGAAATTATTTTGTCTGTTTTAACTACATTCGTGAGGAAGACATATTCTTTTTGAATATTGAGTTGTTTCAAAGATTTTTATAAATCAAGATGAAGGATCAGAATATCAAAAGTCGCTTTATTTTACAGCAGTACTCGTGCTGTCATGTTACTCTTTAGTCATACGTTATCTCTTCTTACATACGTCTTTTCCCAAGTTATTTTCTTTTTCGAATGAATAATAATTTTGACTTCCATTCATAAACTTCAAACATGAAGTTCCCACGCTGAGTGTTATTTGGTTTTCAAGCATAACAAATAGAAGATCGTAATAAGCTAATAACATTCCCAACAATCTCAGGAAACTTGAAATAGGAATAGTTTTCACAAAACGTTCGACAGTGGTACTTAAAAGTTGTCTTGCGAAAGTTCCATATGGTACTAGTACTATTACTTACCAATACTTCACGATGTAATATCATGTAAATTGTGAGCTACTTAGTCTTTAATATCTTCTTGTGTTTTCTCCCATTATTAAAACAGTCTCTCAGACGGTAGTTAATAAAAATTTAGCCTTAAGGTACTTAAAATATTTTCTTTTGTATCTACGAATATTTTATTGTGATTGATTGTCCCTAACCCATTAATGACTCACTCACTCATTGTGGGAGACCCATCCCTGTAGTGGGTCATTAATGAGTTACTCCTTAGGCAAATTATTCCTCTCAAGATTTCTAACATTTTGACTTAATTATAATTATTATATCCTTTATTTATTCTAATGACGTATTTTAATCAGCAACATAGTGTCATTAAAAGAGAATTACACATTGGATATATTTCAGGAAACCTCAACATTTTATTTACAAATCTATCTATTTTCTATTCTCTAGTCTATTTTCCATCATTGGAACTCTTTTCAAACGGTTTTTTCCTCATTGGAATAACCCACAAACAATTCGCATCAACGTGTTAGTGTATAATCGAGAGGTCTAATAACAGCAAGCAATATCACTCTTACAATCTAATTCCAATATTCATGGATTCCGGGAACTCCGCAAATATTGGCAACAAGGATACGACATGGAACTGTTTCCTCAGTACCTACTGTGGCCTGTGGCACAAATCAAATAACAGTTACAGCGTACTGATGACTTAAATTGATTTGTGTAGTCGAGTGTTTGTGGGATTTAGACATACGAGTATCTGTTGAATTTGTATCTGGCAATATATTGATATGAGTTTGAGAGTAAGCTTGGTGTAATAAGAGTTGTATTCAAAGAATTCCGACGGTTAGTGCTGGCTAGATTTGACACTCGGTTTGGTCGTTTTATATATTTAATTTTTAATCAGAAAACGTTTTTCCTTCTAACAATCAACTGCATCAACAGCCCCACGATGTTTCCATTATTCACAATTAATTTCAGAATGTATTTCTGCTAAAAAACACTTTCCAATATGTCTAAAAAATTAATTTAGCTCAGCGCAAATACAATAAAAAATAGTCAATTGATTCGATAAACTATGACGTCATCCCATGCGTTCGCCATGCAAAATGTATGGAGGAGTAATGTAAGACAGTTCATTAAAAGTATCTCAATTGATTAAGCGGTGATAGCCCAGTGGTTTCGAATTCCACCTCGAATGGAAGGGTCCGGGTTCGAATCCCAATGACTTTGTAAAAAGTTATGTGCGCTTTATAAAATTAAATATCACTTGCTGATACGGTGAAGGAAAATATCGTGAGGAAATCTGCATGCCTGACAGTTCAGAAAAAAATGTTCTCAAAGGTATGTGATGTCCACCAACCCGCAGTAGGCCAGCGTGGTGGAGCTATCGCTCGTCAAGTATCAGACCTTGGGTTCCCTTACCACCGCCCGCCCAGCATCACACCCTGGCCTCACAGCATTAGATGGTGAGCGACGGCTTTGTTCCTTCTTTTTTCCAACCCAAATAAGGCTCAGAAAATTTAATTAAAAACATCATATTTTACTCATTATTTAATCATATTTTATACACCTATAAATAATTGCTTATTCACTGACGCCAGCAGTCACGTTTCCCGTCACGCGACTCGCAACGTACCCGTTGCATCACCGTTACGTCAACAATGCGTAACGTGTGTACCTATTAACGCGCCTGTCAAATTACGCCCTTCAATCTTAATTTGCGTCAAGCGCGAGCGCAACACAATTAAACCGTAAATGTAATTATGAAAGGATTTTTCCAACATGAACACGAAAATGGAAAATATGCTTCGATTATTATGTTATGTTAATGGAGCGTCCATTCATGTTTCTAATAAGTATTGGAGGAGTTCGGACTTGTTATCTTTTGATCATGAAACGATTTTTCCTCCATTATTGCGACTAGCGACTGCGACCACGGCTGAGGCGTACATCGTCTGACTATATGGGCGCCCTTGCTTCCGTCCTTCTTTCCGCTGGCTACGGCCCGCCTTGTAATAGGCTCTGGATCTCTTGTTTGCCACCCGCCCAGCATCAGCAACATAAACACTGCAAAACAACTCACAGATGAGTTATTGTGCTAACATACCTTACTTACCTGCCAGATAATTTCAGAACATACACTGGCGAAACAGTAATAAACAGGTTTTATTTTTTTCTCAGTCTGGTACCAAAGGAGGACAGAAGAAATATCTATACATTTCTAATAGTTGATGAATGATACTTGTTTTTTTGGTTTGTATCCATATTTTAGAAGCACAGAACTATTAATTAACTCTCATCGTATATTTCTATTAGTACAAGAGAACTTCAATTAATTAAGCTGATTTTCTGAGCATACATTTTCACTTCAAAGCGAATGTCTGAAACAAAAGTGTATAAATGGGTATCTCCTAAATCCAATATACCAGTACAAGCTGTTGTGTAAAGAATGACGCGATGACGTAAGTCAGAAGATTAAATATCACCCCTGATATAAAGTTCCAAATATAATCGGATAACTCTGTCTATCAAGCTATTGAAATCGAATTTATTATACGATGACCTTATTCAAAATGTGCCCGGCTTTCTTATTGTTGCATAAGAAAGGTCACGACAGTAGATTAAATAAGTTTTGGAGATAATACCACAGTACGAGTACATAAAAATGGGTTTTCTTACTTTCAAAATAGACATAATTATAGACACTTGGGCTTTGCTCTTTTGGTACAAAATATTTTAAGTAGTTAATCGAAATCGCAAATCGAAATCTCAAGTCGCAATCAATAATATAAGGGTTTTCATTTGTGACACATTTAAATTTTAGCAGCGAGATGTCTAGTGTTAGAAAAAGTTTAAATAAAAACTTGTGGGGTCGTGAACCTTGTCCAATGGCCGCCATCTTGAAAATAATGCAAATGGTTTTTACAATTTATCAGGTAAACAGAAAATGAGTAAAAATATTTTCTTAGCCTGTTTCACTGCAAAGTATGAGGAAAGAAGTCTAAAGAAGATGCATATTTGGGTACAATGGTTTGGCGGCAATGATCATACATTTTAGAACGGTATTTACTCGTAAATAGCCCAATAATCGGCAGAAACTGGCCCAACGAATGAAAACTGATATTTCGCTTTGGACAGACATTCAGGGTACCTTTTTATATGTGAATATCTTGTGACACGATGAAAAAATACTTATAGAGCCATTTAGAAATGTCTGAGTTCCGGGTTATCGAGGATTTACTTTGTGTAGGCTCGGTATATCACTTCTCGTAGTAGCTTTAAGGCTTGGAGGTATTAAACTTACCGTAACGTTATAGCAGGCGAGATAAATTTATTAGTTTTCGCTCCAAGACAGCTCCGTGGATTTATTTATGCCCCAAAGGTATTGACGATCACAGTAGTTCAGATGTTACCGGGCAAATGAAATGTGTGTTTCTGGTAGACATTTCTGTTTCTAAAAAGCTATGCTTGATTCTGCGAAAGCTATGCTTGTTCATCGTTGCTGGAAAATCTATTCTAGTTTCTGGGAAAACTATTCTTCTTTCTGTCAAAGACTCTTTTGTCTTTGAATTCTGGGTGTGATTCTCAGTGGAGATGATATTTGAATGACGAGTTTTTGTTTTTGGTGTGATTGAATTGTGGAGCCATTGTCGTCCGACTGGTGCTAGTGTCTGCAACTCATCAGCGACGTACTGCAGAGTCGGATCTCCTGTCACAGTGAGAAGGATATATACCTTAATCCACCACTCTGACCAATTACGGGTTGGTATAATTTTCATGCCCTTGAGAACTTTATTGCGGCCTGACAAGCATGCAGGGCCCAAATTCTGTAAGTCCCAAAAGATTTCGTGCCGATATCGTGTGTCATCAATCCGTCAATTTCATGAACTCTCGACGACAAGGAACCTTAATGTCTATTCTATCAGGCAAACTATAGATTAGTCACGATATTTGATTTTTAAGCCTTTTTTGACTTTTTATCACGGGTATGACACGACATTGCCGTGATACGAGTGTCATACAGAATCAGGCCCCTGGTTGGCTCGCGTCGTTTTTCTTATAACGTCACATAAGTAACATTTATTTCCTCGCGTTTTTTCATTCATCGATGTATCAGGTAACGATTAATTTTGTAAAAAGCATTTAAACCTACCGATCTCAGCCATTTGGCCATCACTTTATTTAAAGCAGTGCCATAGGTTTTTGTTACGATGTATATGAACATTCCTGACAGTGAAACAGGAAAGAGTAGACATATTCTAAACATGAAGGAAAATCTTTCAGAAATACAAAGGAAAACATCATATAAATGAGACAACGTAATGGATAGAAGGAAGCACTTCTGACAGTATCTCTCGTCCTGTGAGTGAGGAGACCCAAAAAAATTGAGACCGCGTCAAGGAAATATCACGGAAATCCCTAAAACTTATATCTTATGGGGTTGGAGGACATAACGGGGTTGAAACACTTACGATATCTCGGCCGTCCATAACGCAGAATCCATATAAATCGTAACACGGCTACGAAGAGGAAAATATTGCGTCAAATTATAAAAAGCGAAGTGAAGTCTTCTCTTATGTTAATACGTGAAGCGAAAATTTTTGGTACAATCAGGGCCGATTTTAACCTAATACTGGGCATATTAGGATGATGGGGCCCCTAGTGTAGTCAGTAATTAAGGTTCGATTTCTTCGAATTATATGAGATTTTTGGTAATAAATATTGGTTATCGTTTGGTGATCTGACAGAAACCAGGGTCTTTATATTTGATCTGAGGGATCTATTGATCGCGGGGCAAACAGTCAATAAAATCTAAAATAAGACCATTCGAATAGAACAAACGGTCTTCAAAAATTCTGCGTCTTTTTGGGATGTGAAAATATTCGTAAATCTCTTTCTTAGTCTATCAAAAACTACAAAAAAATTGACAACACAACGTAACATAACAACAAACCCTACACTTAAGTCCACTTACAACACAAAGCACGTAACACTTTGTCAGCGACACGTGGGCACAAGGCTCGTTTAATAGCGGCCTCTCATAGATCCGTCTGAATTGCTCCGTCAATAGACACGACACTTGAAGCTAAGGACATGTTAGTGAACTGAAAACGATAAGGTCGTGAACCAAAGTAATTAATGAACGTCTAGTAAAATAAGTAATGGTGTATAAATTATGCTTAATTATTTTATAGTAATTTTTGTTCTTTTTTAAGTAACTGATAAGTGTTTAATATGAGTAAATTCCTAATTATTCCGGGTGTAATTATTTTGTAGCGAAGAATGACTTTTGAGAAGAAGAACTTGATGTTTATTAATTAATCGTTTTTTAGAAAGTAACTTCATGAACAATGATCATCTAAAGTATTTTAAAGGCAATTCACGGGTTTGACTCATTGTTTATTTCGGTAACTCTTAATCTCAGCTTTCTAGTTCAAGTACCGTATTAATACGGGCAGACCCATGTAAGCAAAACCATCGATTTTGTTTTACGACTTTAGTGAGCTATCCTACCCTCTTAGCCTCCATCCTATATAGACAGGGAGCCAGCGACAGATTTTCGTACCCAAGAAATTGGTAGCGATAATTTTTTAACAATTTTCTTACTAAAGTCCGTGTTTTGCTCTTCTGGAATTAGGTAAACAATCTTGGCACCTATTTTTATAGAGAAATAGTTTAACATAAATTATGGTCACTAGAAATTTATTTCAGTATTAAGTGAGAATTTGTTCTTAAATCTTCATAATTAGGTGTCGGCGCTATTTTTAAATCGCAATTTGAAATAAAAGACACACGTAGTGTTTACCAAGGACAAGTGTAAAAAATAGATTGTATTCATACATTCATCATACATGTTACATACTTCGGAGACATCGGCTGCCGCTGCTCAACCAATCAATGGAGCCGCAGCTGACGATCACTGATGTTCTTCGTTCTACTCTCTTAAGCTCTACGAGTTATCGGCCGGGAGGAAATGATTGACGGAATGCGCGCCTGGCTCAGGGACCAATAGCACTAACTCATCTTTACGACTCTACGGAGTGGGACGTACTTTAAAATAATGTAGGATTCTCATATTCCCCAGGGAACCCTAATTATGTCGACATAGTTTTCTGATAATATGACCTCCTTTGGAGGTAAACTATGGTAAATGCGTTGTTCATTTTGCTCTTGTTGGCTACAAATATATGTTTGTTAAACGAAAGGAAGGATGGCGAAAGGTTCATCTGCTGATTGTATAAAAAAATAAAAAGGAGTCTCTCTTCTAACAACGCTCGTCTAAGAAAAGTAGGCCCATGTCTTACAGTGAATTACGTAGACTTGAAAGAAAAGAAAGAAAAGCCTACTGTATAATTCTCGTACCGCGATTGTTGATAAAAATGAACATTATTATTAGTTTAAACAACGGCAAGATAAGAGTTTACGTCATAGCTGTTGATAGCTAATAGTCATTTTTTTGTGACGGAGTCCCTGATTGGGTAAAGTCACTAGTGGCAAATTCAATACGCGCTTCCACGCTCTGAAGAACTCTCTAGGCGTAGGTCATGGTTGTTATCGATAAACTGCAGTCGTTAAATCTCGTCGACACATAAAGTGCAGTACAAAAACGTCCGTGGTTTTATTACCGCTAGCTCTTTACATTAATAATTCAAATTGCAACAGGTTCCTAGAGTATACTTCTTTTTTATGGGGAGAGTATGAGCACAAGCCAGAGTGATGAGCATAAAAATAAAAATGTTAGGAAACATGTTCTTATTCGTGAAACATTTGCAAGAATGTTTTCAATATACAGCGAGACTGAATTGAAATGTGATTGAAAATCTCCAAGCCTCGCTTGAGCAAAAGAAGAAAAGTTTGGAAGAAAATTACGCCAAGTTACACTCTTAAGTAAAATTTTTAAAGTCTTAGGACGGTTCACTGACTTAGCTGCTATTTTATAAACAAAAAATATGTAATTTTGAACCATTTGAGGTCTGTCGTAATAAGTAAGTAAGATATTGGACAAAGATAGCAAATTAAAATTGGTTGATCCCATCGTTTAAAGAACCGACATAGATTCGAAGATCCTCTAAGTGGCGACCACGTCTAGGGAAAAGGAGTACAGGTGGTCATAGCAGGTGGGTTGATGACTTAAAGAAGACAGCAGGAAACCTTTGGAATCAAAGGGACTAGAACGGGGCGGAGCGGCATTAAGGGAAGCCTATAATAGGGTTGTGCCCTACGAGTCAATTGAGATGCTTTTAATGAATTGTCATTAACACTGCCCATTGTACATTTTGTATGGCGAACGCATGGGATGACGTCAGGTGTTTTTTTGAGTTAACAGACAAATTTTTACTGTTTTCGCGCTGATAAAGAGTCATTTTTTAGACATGCAGCTTTTTAGCAGAATTATATTTTGAAATTAACTGTCAAAAGTGGAAACTTCCCCTTTGGCGTGTGAAAGAGCACCTACTCTCAGTGTTAGTCCATCCAGGTTTTACAGATCACTGCACACCAATAACTGTTCAGAGTAAGCCGGCTTAGTGCCGCACTGGGGGCGTAATAGCCAATTTGTGTTGTAAAGTAACCATTTAAGCCTATACTGGTTTCTGGAACTACTAAGTTTTGGAGTACGTTGAACGGAAATTCGACGAAATTATTGTATCCAATATCTTTGTTACAGAGTTATATCGTAGTTCAGTCAGAGGAACTGAAGGTTGAAGGGGAATAAAAATTGCCTTACAAAAGGTGGTGCAAATATTTTAAAATATTTGTCCTGGGTGGGAATCGAACCCACGACCTCCAAGTTAGTTGTCAGGGTTGCTAACCAGTAGACCAACAGGTCAGTAAAATAATAAAGTTTATTTATTTGTTTTTATACATTAGAGTTAGGTACACTTAGCCACTACTAGTACTTAATTCTAAACTATTCTAATTCTATGTTAAACAAGAAAGTAATGATGGTGAGAAATACAATGATAAGTTAAAATTTCTGTTATTGGTACTCGTATGTTCGTGTGTGCTCTTGTCTAATGTGTATTCATTGCACCTACGCAACGGAGCTATAAGTGTGAAGCATTACTATTTACCACCCCAAAAGTACCCAAATTTTAATATAAAATGAAAATCACACACTTTCCAAAACACACTCCGCAACAGAACAATGTACCTAAGGTTAGAAACTGACGTGTTATTGAACGAACCAGAAGTACGATTTGCTACATCATTCACCTAACCAGAAAGTACTTAGTTGCTCGAGGCTTCATTTTTGTTTGTGAAATCCTCAAAAGATACTTTTACCTGTCAATAAACGCTAACTAGGAAGCAATTCATCAACACTTTACTTGAGGTTGGTGAAAGAGCTTCTAAGTCTGTGAAACATATTCAATTTCAATATTCCATAACCTTCCCAATTCAGCGCTTTATGGCTGAATGTGCGAGCATTATGCAACTGGTACACGCAACTGCATATATATGCAACATTGTTAATGCATTGAGCTCATGATGTGTATAATTGAATGTTTAGCTATGGTGATGGTCACTTGCTCTAGTTCTAGCCTAGGTTATGTATGCATAAGCAGTGCCCAGTGGCTTTAATTCGGCGTCTTCGAGGGGTCCGGGTTCGAATCCCAGTACGAAACAATGACTTTCGTAATAGTTATGTGCACTTTATTAAATTAAAATATCATCGGCTGTAATGGTGAAGGAAAACACCGTGAATAAACCTGCATAACTATTTCTCCATAGTGTTCTCAAAGTGAATTGTGTTGTCCACCAACCCGCTAGAGGCCTGCGTGGTGGACTAAGGCCTACATAATTCACATTTCTTCGCATATATTGTAAGAGGTGACCCGACCCTGTAGTTGGTCATAAGGGGTTGGCTGCAACCATTTTAGGGTCCACTGTTGGGCAAAGATCTCTTCCCATAACTGGGGAGGCTTGGAGATTGGTAGAAGGAGTCACACACAAATATTGAAATGCTTTCTGATATCCCTAGCTATGTATAATAGCCGTCTATAATTTTATAGCTAAAATGAACAGTGTATAATGTATAGGTACCCTCGAGATATAAATATAAAACAAAAAATCGTCTATAACAAGCCTAACACACTTTCAAAGCAGCCACACGGGATTTTAAAACCTATTTCTTAGCCATAAAAGCGGGATTATCCTAACATATTCTGTTTTAAAACTGTTGAAAATTCAACACATAACCCCCGACCTACATTCGTTATGGCCAGTGTATGTTGCGAATATAAATATCGCTGATGCTCTCGAAACAGGATAGTTTGAAAAGAGCTTAATGTGCTGTATTATGAATTTGTTTTTGGATCTGAAACACCTTTAGAATTACATATGAGTGCAGTTTGACCTGAAATTTTCAAATTTTATCATTGACAGTGTCCGTTGGGAATTTTAGTGACTGTTTAGATTGAACTGACTTAGATTGACACAACGGTGATAGTCCAGTGGCTGAGAATTCGACCTCTTAATCGAGGGGTCCGGGTTCGAATCCCAGTGGCACGCACCAATGAATTTGTAAAAAAAAAAAAGTTCTGTGCGCTTTATAAAATTAAATATCACCTGCTGTTACGGTGAAGGAAAACATCATGGGGAAACCTGCATGCCTGAGAGTACAAAAAAATGTTCTCAAAAGCATGTGAAGTCCACCAACTCGCATTAGGCCAGCGTGGTGGACTAAGGCCTACATCCCCCACATTGTGAGAGGAGACCCGACCCTGCAGTGGGTCATTAATGGGTAACTGACTGACTAGATTGAACTGAGTTGAGCTAGGATTTCTAAGGCCGCGCTGAGTTTGGCCTCGATTTCGTACGAACTCAACTCGTGCCTATACATATCGCACGTTCACGCACGAACAATCCCGATCTTTGAAATACTATGGGAGCTCACACTGCGCGCAACTAAGTTGAAGTATGACTAATTTTGACTAACGACTAATCCGTAATGCTAATCAGTAATCTAAGCTAATCTGTCTGTCTGTTTACATTACTTAAACGAGGACTAACTTAGTACTGAATGGCATACACTTATTAGTAAAACCTTTAATAAAACCATAAAGAGGTTGAGGTCGATTTGCACTCTTATTCCTTACTGCTGACACAAACTCTAAAAATTTGTGTAAGATACTTAGATGTAATAAGAATTTTTAAATTTTATCAAAAAATAAAAATAACATAATAATAAGAATTTCACAGTAGAAACTTTTACGCTGAAGGTTGAAAGAAGATCGATGGTCCGGACGTGTTCCTTCGACGGAGAAAAAATTGAGGCGATAAAATATTATGGTGGTTACCAAACGTTTTCAATCCCTATAAAATTTATTAGTAAGTGCTAATTTATTATTATAGAAAAACAACTAATTATAGATTTATTAGAACTAACAATAGTTCAGTATTAGGTAGTTTATTTTAAATAATGCTAATTAAGTAAGACTAATCTTATCTAATATAACATTGAAAAATACTTTAAATATTCTTTTTGATCTTTGCTTTGTTTCTTTGCTTTGGGTTTAAAATAATAATAATATCAAAAACCAGGTATTTTTACTGGATATTTCTGGAGCATTTTTCTTTATATTGCAAGTAGTTATTACATTGATAAATAAAGACGTCTTGCAACCCCAAAAATCGTGTAAAATTTAACCAAAGTTAGACAGTAGCAGGCAAAAAAATGAAAACTATCAACGTGTTTTAAGCTAAAATCGCTAGCAAATGCAGTGTAGGTAGTCCTACACAGCAATTTTAATCGAGGCAATGTTGATGATCGTTTGTAGCTTAAGGTTTAAGAGTTCTTTATTTTCACAAGACTACAAAAATTCACTTATATGAGAAATTCTTATAACTATTTTGTTACCAAATTCGGCGTACTAAGACATGCCACAAGTAAAATAATTTTAAACACAAAAATGTACTTAGAAATGAGGTAAAACTGATGTAAGATATACAAATCACTACTTTTTTTAACCAGAAAAATTAACTTCTTGTTATTAGTAATCACAAAGTACGTAAAGTGGGTAGAACATAAAAATTAACATATCACAACGCACTGTGTACATGGATTTACAGCGATAACAGGATTTGTCGCTTGTATGTCACTAGTGAAGCAGCTGAATAAAGGCAGGAGCAACATTCTCTCAGGTGAAATTATCCGCCCCTGAGTGCACAATCGATTACTGGAAATGATGGATACGCCGCGCTCAGCGCACCTCACTCCGCTAACAAAACATAATAGCGCTTGAAAGCTTCGGCAATTCCAAGGTGAAGTAGGCACCTTGTAATGGTATTGGAAATTTTAATATTTAGCACTTTATTTTAAAGTAAAAGCAAATATTTAAGTCTCAATCTTGTTCATTTTTTTTAACAGATTTTCCACAATTAACGTAGCTCATTGTAATTATGAAATTAAATATCACCTGCTGTTACGGTGAAGGAAAACATCGTGAGGAAACCTGCATGCCTGAGAGTTCACAAAAAAAATGTTCTCAAAGGCATGCGAAGTCCACCAACCCGCAGTAGGCCAGCCTGGTGGACTAAGGCCTACATCCTTCTCATTGTGAGAGGAGACCCGACCCTGTAGTGGGTCATTAATGGGTACTGACATTGTAATAGCTCAAGAAGAATACCACTTAAGCGTTCTTTAGTCTAAATTAAGACCCAAGTATTAAATTATCTTAACAACAAATGATATCACTTCACAGTCATAGCTCAACGCTAGTATATGCCATGACCAAGCTCAAAAACAGAAATTTAAACTCATTCAAATTTCTGCTCAACTGGGAATCAAACCCAGGACAAAGAATCCTGGACAGGATCCCGTCGGTTCGCTGTGCCTTCTCAACTACTACGTCGTGTAGGTCGCGTAGGAGTCTACATCATAAACGTCATAAATCTTCCGAATTCAAACCCCACTCATAAAAGCAACGAAAGCATAACAAAAGCACTACCAAAACAAACCAATACTACTTCTCTAACCTCTACGACTTGGTAGCCGCAACAAACCAGAACAATGAGCGAAACAGCGAGCTCGCTTAAACGGTCCCTGAAGCGTCGTTTCATAATCACAACCCCAATTTCGCTTGCCGCCAAACCACTAAAATATACGGGGAGTTCAACGTTTATGGTCAACTAAAACTCTCGATATGATTAAAGTGTAGCTTCTGTGCACTTTATTTAACTTTAGACTGACTGCAGGCACAAGACCTACGCCTTAACTTCACCTGGGCCTTGATTCTGTATGACCATTCACGCTCGTGTCGCGGCAATGTCGTGTCTTACCCGTGATAAAAAGTCAAAAAAGGCTTAAAAGTCAAATATCGTGACAATCTATTGTGTGCCTTATATAATAGACGTTAAGCTTGTCGTGCCGAGTTCATGAAATGACATACGGTTTGATGTCACACGATATCGGCACGAAATCTTTTGGGTCATACAGAATCAGGCCCCTGAGTCTATTGTCCATTCGACATTTACCCGTTTCCAATTCATCCTATCAACTTGTGGCGATTTTTCAGTCTATTTTAGGTTCTGATCTTGCTGATCTGTACCGTGAGTTCTGGGAAATGAAGATTTATGGAAAAATTGTATAACAGAACCTTGAAATGTCTGGAAAGTGGTCGTGCCAATAAGCGATCTAGATTTGTGAGCAAGAGTAGTTCTTGGAGATGAAAAAGTATGGTGAAAAACTTCACTGAAAATGGTTTAAAGGACCTTGCAATATCTGGAAAGTGCTCGTGACAATAAGCGATTTTAATTTGCGACCAAGTTTTCAACCATCAGATTTTTGAAGCTTTGGGTAGAGGTAATCTTGATTGACACTTATTCATAACCTCGGCTTTGTGATCCTTCTTTAACTTACCAGTTCTGAACCAGGACAAAGCAACGAGCTCCATAAAACGCTCCCTGAAGCGTTTCATACTCACCAGCTAAACATTTTCGCTTGCAGCCAAACCGCTCATGATATGTGGCGAGTTCACCGTTTACGACCAATTATAAACAGCCGCTCGATATGGGTTTAGCGCATAGGAATTTATTTAGAGTTAGGCTAACTACAGATACAAGCTGCTGATTGTAATTCCGCCTGGACTAATTGCGCTCCTCAAGAGTTTCTTCTCCCCCCGTTGTAAGGATCGTTTCTGTCATGTCAGTTACCCATTTTGTTACCCACTAGGGTCCGGTCTCTTCTCACAATGAGAGAGATGTAAGCCTTAGTCCTCCACGCTGGCCTACTGGGGGTTGGTGGAATTCACATACCTTTGAGAACATTTTTTTGTGAACTCTCAGGCATGCAGGTTTTCTCACGATGTTTTCCTTCGCCATTAGAGCATAACATTTTTTAAAGAAATTAAACGGTGCGTGCCACTAGGATTCAAACCCGTACCCCTCGAATAAGATGCCGAATTCTGGGCCATCTACAACATACGGGTAACATACAATCGGTAAAATTTGGGTTCGTGTCAAGATCGTGTATAGTATTTGTTCGTTACCCAGAAAGTCCACCAGCAGCCTAATCCCCATTTAGCGGAGTCAGCGCTGCATTTAACTCTCCTGTCGTTAATTTTCCATTTGCAGCATCTGTTGGGCTAACTGCTGCTCCATTGTTGGCTGAGCGTATCACAATTTATAAGCTGACGAGCCCCCGCGTGTCATCTGTAAATCATTTTAATGTACGAAGCAAACAAACTGGGTGAAGCGGCTGCGCTATTGTGTGGTTATGTAGCTATGTTTCGCTTCAATTTAACTACCAGTAAAGCGATTAACACACTACTCCACGTCAGAGTCGACTGTAAACTCTATTTTTAACGAAAACATTTATTGTCAGTAACCCATTAATGACCAAATACACAATGAGAGGGGTGGTAGGCCTTAGTCCACCACGCTAGCCTACTGCGGGTCGGTGGACTTCTCATAACTGAGAACATTTGTTGTGAACTCTCAAGCAAGGAAACTTACAGTTTCCTCACGATGTTTTCCTTCATCGTAACAGCAGGTGATATTTAATTGTTATAAAGCGCACATAACTTTTTTACAGCCAGTGGTGCGTGCCTCTGGGATTCGAACCCGGAAAATAAGGAATGGCTGCCTTTTTATACCCCATTGGTGGGCACGGGTCCCCCGCAACAGGGGGAAACCTGGAACATGCTCAACCACGCTGCTCAAATGGGTGGAGAAATCGTGTTGCCCACTTATGAATAAGGAATTCAAAACACCATTTACTACTTTACCCTACCGATAAATGCCAGAAGCTATCGATATCGGTGGGAAACGGCACTCAACACTAATTGACTTTCGACATGCTTCCGATACACAAGTGCCACTAGGTTAAAAGCGCTTGAAGGGAAAATATCCTTGTCAAGAAAATGCTTTGGTGATACATATGATGACATGGGGCGCAGTGGTGTAGACGCCAGGGTCCTGGGTTCGATTCCCAACGGAGATTTGAATGATGAAATTAAGTTCCTGTTTTTGGAACTCTTTGTGAAAATGTTATTATATTGGTGTCTGTATCCCATTAATGACCTACATCCCTCTCATTGCGAGAGGAGACCCGACCCTGTAGTGGGTCATTAATATTTTATACTTTGGCAATGGTAAACGAGTAAGAGGTGATAACCCAGTAGCTAAGAACTCGGTCGCCCTTGATTGGTCTGATTTTGGATACCAGAGGCAGGCATCAATGATTTTACAATTTATGTAAATCGCATTAGTCCATGTATGACTTTACACAAATTTAGTTTGAATAACAGTACCTACGTTAAAGCGTCATTATGGGCGGAAGTGATCCAACATTATTGAAGATTTCAATGTACCATCGGGTCCTATTTCCTTTATACGGGATAATGTATCACTGCGCATCGTTCCTTGCTACTGATGTACTCGATCTATCATGAATAAGCCGCAATGTTACGGAGAAATGAATATCGCTGGTGTTTATAAATTATATTTGAACTAGACTTTGCACGCGGGTTCGTCCACGTGGAGCTTATAACTTGGTATAGAGAGGGATCTAAAGTATCCTATATATTAATCCAGGTTATAAACAGCGTGCATACCAAATTTCATCCAAATCTGCTTAGCCGTTTTTACAACCCATTAGTTACAACTAATGGATTTCAAGCTGTCTGCGGTAGATGGGTTCCCAGTATCAAAGAAAGAGATGGTCGCATCAAAACTAATTGTTCAGCAATGTCAAGTACTCAATAAGAACGCAAGAAATTGTCTACTTTACGGCAATATATAGGGGTGGCAGTTAGCAAAACGCAAGAAATTGTCTACTTTACGGCAATATATAGGGGTGGCAGTTAGCAAAACGCAAGAAATTGTCTTCTTTACGGCAATATATAGGCGTGGCAGTTAGCACCTCACTAAGTATTTAACAAGATAGTTATACATAACACCTTATTTTATAGAGAAACATAACGTTAGATAACACTTCAAGGCAATAACTGACGGGAAAGGGTCCTATCGAAAAACGCTATCTCTTCCAGAAACCCCAACCTAGTTGTCTGAAAGATAGAAGTCAGGAGTTGAAAGGTGAAATTCCGAGAAAGAAAAAAGGTAAAAAAAGGTTAGATGAACAAAGATTAAAAAAATGATAAGAGACACAAAGAAAATATTCTAACCAAAGATGAGTCTACGATCTACGAGACTACGAGCGATTTATGCTAAGTAATACTTTGTGATTAAATATCCTTTGTACCTTACCTATTTAACTTGAAAAGCTTAATTTGTAAGTGTGTTCGACGAAACGAATTACTTTATTGAAATAATAATCCTAAAAGGTATCAATTTCCTTGGAAAACGCTAAAGAGAACCAAAATACATTTCTCGGACTATGAAATCACTAGCTAATGTTTGCTAAGCTTAGTTTAATAATAACATTTAGAAAGATAAACTTCTTAAAATTTTAGGTTATATCTAGCAGATATATATAACGTAAGAGACTTTTGGAAGAATTTAAGGATCTGAATTAAAAATTTTAAAAAATTCGCAGGAGCTACATCATACAGTTATACCTAGGTAGGGGAGAGAGGGGGAATTGCGGATGCTAAAATAATGTCTGTCACATGCTTACTATAGTTCTCAGAGCCTATGAGAGTATGAAAATCTTTCAACGTGCAATGTGCAACGTTTTTCGACGTGCAATGATGTGGTTTTCAAAATAATGTTGCTCATAGGTAAGAATTATTTGAACATGCTCTTATGTACGATAAAATGTTCCATTAAATTGATATAAACCATGTTAACGTTACAACGTTAACATGTAAAAGAGTACACTCTTGACATGTTAATGTCTCATCGTGTCCTAAAGTCGGTCCCGCCATCTGTATCGTCCTTGGCCCTCTGTCAAAAGTTTGTTCCACGTCATAAACTGTGCTCGCTGGCTGGAATCTTTAATTGTGTCAGATATCATTGTAGGATGGAACTGATTTAATTATATATTAGAATTAAATTTACGTTAATCAAGACATTTCTACATTATTTAAACCCGAACAGTATATCTCAAATTTAAATAATTATTATAAATTACTTAATTGTGATAGTGAATGGGTAGTGAAGTCGGCAAGGCCTTTAGTGTTATTCTGTAAAGTTTTATTTTTATAAATATTAAGAAACGTATTTGGTACAGTAGGTAGTTTACACGTCTGTTCATCTGGGTTCGATTCTCAGCGAAACAAGTATTGAAACGATGAATTGTAACTTCTAGGGCCATGCTCAGTCGGCTCAGAGTCAAATTGAATCAACAATTGAACGAATAATTCCGATTTAAATAAAGCTTTACAGCGAAACTTTTACAAAACAATATCTAGTTGAGTGCTCAGACATTGAGATTCCACTCGTATAACAGAATTTATGACGTCAAGCGAAGTTTTGATGGAGGACTCTCGGATGGAACAATTACTTATAAAACGTACAGATATGAATGTTTTATGATTGGTTTATGTGTACGGAAAAATGGGATTTAACTTACGTTAATTATATGTGACAGGACATGAAAGAGCGGTGATAGCCCAGTGGCTTAGAATTCGACCTCGAATCGAGTTCGAATCCCATTGGCACGCACCAATGACTTTGTAAAATAGTTATGTGCGCTTTATAAAATTAAATGTCACCTGCTGTTACGGTGAAGGCAAATATCGTGTATAAAATAAATTCTAAAGTTTATTATCTTACTAAGTTTCCAATGTATAAATTCTTTACCACTATTAAAGCACAGATACATGAGCTTAGAACAGATAACATTTTTAAGGAAACCCATCCACGTATACGACCCAATTACAGTTTTATGTCATACATTAGCGATGAAAGAACGAGACGTATAACAGTTACCAGCAAAACAGTAAACATCGTTGTTACATTTGATGTTATTTAAGAAATCAGAAGAAACAAAATATTACTGAGTAACATAGAGCTAGAACAAGCATAGAGCGGGTAATAGAGAATGTCGTATACCTCTATATTGCAACCTCGATTAGCAGTAGCACAGTGCACATTGTTGCCAAGTGTACCTACCTTCCTATCAACTCTTTGTAGTCCATCACTGGACTACAACGAGATATTCTCTTTTCAGTAATAAAATAAGCAGTATCTGTGAACAGAGTTTCCTGATTTTGTATTTTGATCAATTCATCGTGTAGAAAATAATTAAACTAGAAAATAACTAAACAAAAATGTTTTTTAAAGAATACACTCTTTTTTCTATCATCCTCTATGTATATCTACATTTTTATATCAGATCTCTTTGACAAACACATAATATTGACAGGTTTCGTTTTCATTATGTTTGATCAAAAGAACTGTGAAATCGCGACACAGTTTTTGATGATAATATTATGTTTTTTCCTCGATAAATTCGTCTTTTTCTGCGCAATATAAATCAAAATATTGAGCTGTACTGGCGATACGTTGTGCGATTCTTTGTGCTAAAAGAAAACCATTTTATTTTTTATGAACTAATCATTTGTAGCAACATTCTAGGTCTCAAGTTATTATTACCCCCGACGCAAAAGAAGGGGTGTTATAAGTTTGACGTGTCTGTCTGTCTGTCTGTCTGCCTGTCGGTCGTTGCACCGTAGCTCGCGAACGGATGAAGCGATTTCAATTTAGTTTTATTTGTATGAAAAGGGAGATACGGCTGAGTGTTCTTAGACATGTTTGATGAAAATCGGTTGAGTCGTTTAAAAGTTGTGGGGGGTGAAAGTGGGGAAGAATAACCGAATGTCTGCAAATATAATCGAGTGGGGTCTCAAATGAAAGCGCATCACGTGCACATTACAAAATAATATTATGTTCAATGAAAATTGTGGTTATTGTGTCGGGTTTTTTTTTAATTTTAAATTTAATGTTTTGATTATTATATTTTAAGGTACGCGTAAATATATTCGGTAGGCAAACTTTTATAGTAAAAAACATAAGAGCAAAGATCAGGCTACTTGATGGCCCAGGCCCACTGTTGGGCAAAGGTCTCGGCCCACAACAGGAGCAAACTCCACCACGCTGCTCCAGTGCGGATTGGTGGAGAAACGGGTTAGTGACCAACACGTGTCGGATGTTTTCAACCGCCCATAGGGCCTCCGGTTTCCAACCGCCCATGGTTTTGCAACTGCTTTCTTATTCAGACCGACGGCTTAACGTGTCCTCCAAAGCACGGAAGCGCTCATTAAACCACTATCGGTCACCCATCCAGGTACTTACAGCGCTCGACGTTGTTTAACATTTGACGTGAAACGTCGTCAAAATCGTTAAGTACTATTCAAAAGGTAGGTACCATGTCATATAACCGAAACGTAACGAATTGGTCTATATCGGCTGACTTTCATCACTACAAAACGATTAATCGTGGAAACATGAATTTAATGTTAAGTATAATTTAGCGGTGATAGCCCAGTGGCTTAGAATTCGACCTCGAATCGAGGGGTCCGGGTTCGAATCCCAGTGGCACGCACCAATGACTTTGTAATAAAAGTTATGTGCTATTTATAAAATTAAATATCACATGCTGTTACGGTAAAGGAAAACATCGTGAGGAAACCTGCATGCCTGAGTCACAAAAAAAATGTTCTCAAAGGCATGTGAAGTCCACCAACCCGCATTAGGCCAGCGTGGTGGACTAAGGCCTACATCCCTCTCATTGTGAGAAGAGACCCGACCCTGTAGTGGGTCATTAATGGGTACTGACATGACATAATTTAGCATATAGGTAATTATAGTCAGCTCACTGCTAAGAGTTTTAATTTGCATCTGATCTGGGCGGGGCGGCGCGGCGGTAAACTACACCGATATTAGACTATCAACTCAAAATCAACGGCCCCACCCAATTTTTTCAATCGCCTGCGAGCTATTCAAGCAGCGGGGCTATGCGCGCTTCATGCCTGTATGCCCGCATAACACCTACTTCCTTATTCAGGGAATGGTAATTAAATTAAAACTCCACGTGCGTAGCTGCTCTGCCATTATTGACGTATTCCTCTCGCTGTTCAATATAACCCGCGTTCAAGGGAGCACATTATGCGGGAAAGAGGGATCATACAAATGATTATAAGCCTACCGTAGAAAGTAGGCGTTTGTGCGAGGAAATGTAAAAAGAAAACTTGCAAAGGTATTCGATAGAGACTTCTCTATTGCCAGACGGAGTAATACTATACTTGCTAGTACTACTACTACTATACTTACTATACTTACTAAAATAAAAATGGGCTAAAATTTTTTAACTTTTTAAACCGAAACAAATATTTTTTCTAAGCGACACCCCTTGTTTTAGGTGCCTTTTTTGATATCCACATCATTTTTTGACATATAAAAGTCTTTGAGTGAGTTTAAATACAAAACATGTATGTCAGTACCCATTAATGACCCACTACAGGATCGGGTCTCCTCTCACAATGAGAGGGATGTACATAACTTTTATTATAAAGTCATTGGTGCGTGCCACCGGGATTCGAACCCGGACCCCTCGATTCGAGGTCGAATTCTAAGCCACTGGGCTATCACCGCTTTTTACATACAATACAAAACATATTGACTGTAAATTCATTACTTATACAACATGCTTATTATTTTTATAAGACTAGCTGCCCCCGCTAACGTTGTTTTGCGATATAAGTTATCGAGCGTTAAAAATCAACTATTAGAAAAATAGAGGTTGGTGTTAGAAGGGTGAAAATTTAGGGTTGTATGTATTTTTGACGCCACATTCTTGCCACGCTCACAATAAAAATATATTTTTTTTCCAAAAAAATAAAATAAAAATGTTAGGTGTGGACAACCCTTATCACTAAGGGGTATGAAAAATAGACAGTAGCCGATTATCAGACTACTGAATATGCATATAAAATTTCAGAAAGATCGGTCAAGCCGTTACGGAGGAGTATTTTAACTAAAACTGTGACATGAGAATTTTATATACATACTCGTATAAGAGAAAACACGTTATAAAAAGTTTGATTGTTTTTTGGTCTATTGACGACCCAAACTGGGGGTCTTCGGTTCGATGCCCAACTTAAGTGTATGTTCTTTGTATGGGTGGGACTGAGATGATTGCGTGAGTATCCATTTCCAAAATATGACTCAAAAAGTAAAGTAAAAAAAATCCGCTAATTTTATATTATATATAATATCCACAAAACCTTTTCCATATTTTTTAATAATCAATTATTATTGTATAAATTACACAATATTAAACTTTTCAGAACTAGGTAGCAACAAAGGTCTTAAAATATCGCCTAAGCTAACATCACAAAATTTGTGTAGATACCTAATATTCAGCAAAAACATTATCCTGTAATCATAAAACGCTAGCAAATATCGATACTAATAAATTATAATTGTATCGCGAATATCCCAAGGCTTGGTGAGCGTCGAATAGAATGAAAACAAAACAATTTAGGCGTCTCGAATACCTGTCATCAGGCCATTATATTTTAACATTTTGTTGACACAGCCTCCCGGGATTATCGGTAATAGGGTGACAGCTTCGAAATATTTCGACACACAATTTAAACATTATCTTTTAAATTATTTTTTCACATAATTCCGCAATAGAAAATCTAAGTGAAGCGCTATCAAAAACTCTGAAACTTTTCCTTAATTTTAAAAAATTGTTGTAAAGATGAAGCAATAAATTAAAACCATTGCGTGCTAGTAAGAATGCGTAAGGAGTTCAACTACCAGTAAACGGGAGTAGACGCTTTCCATAAGTACTCGTCCCTACTCGGATAAACTACAATTTGATTGCTCGCAGAGTGACTATGAACTTTTAAATTAGGCTCACTGTGAAGGACTACGACGCCGTAGGTAGGTTATCACGTAATAAAAACCTTTCCAAAGCGTTTCTAAAAATAATTTTTATTCGATAAAATGAAAAACGAAGTAAGGCAGGTTTCCAATATCATCGTGTACATTTTAATATTTTGTTGACGCAGCCTCGTGGGTCTATCCTATCGTAAGAGCCTTGAGTGCTTCGGGATATTTTGAAAATAAAACATTAAAGTGAAATTCCATTTAAAAAGAAAATTGTAGGTAAGTAATGAAGTAATGAAAATCCTGATGAAATTACTAGTAAAAAAACTTTGTAAACTAAGAGAAACAATGAAACATCTTCTTTTCAGCCCTTCCTAGTCCACTGTTGGACGTGGGCTTCACCTTATCAACGCCTCTTCCCTGGGCATCTGAGCCTTTTTAATCCAACGGTATCTACGAGTACTAAATTAGTAGTCGACCGTACAGACTACATCATGTAATTTGTCTTGGAAAACATCGTTGGGAAAACATCGTCATGTATGCTTGAAAGTTCTGCGTAATTAATGAATGTAAAGATATAAATGAATGTAAAGATATGTGAAGTCCACCAAACCGCTTCCCTGCGTCGCCTTATGCCTCCCTTCTTATTGTGAGAGGAGACCCGACCCTGTTGTGGGTTGCAGACTGACTGACGTTTGTTACTCTTTCATGCAAAAACGGATGAACATATTTCGATGAAATTTGGTATGCGTGTAGTTTATAACCTGGATTAACATACAGGATACTTTTTATCCCTCTGGTATCCCAAATCCTAACGTCCACGAGGAAAAGGTCTGGCAAAGGGTCATAAATATAAGAAAGGCTAGAAGGAAAATCTCCATCTGCCAGCCTTGAGATCTCCACACACAACCATTAGTTACTGTCGTTAACTCGTTGCAGCGGACAGGCAAAGAAGAAAGTAATTGAAACACATAAATTGCGCAGCGTATAAACCTACAAGATGTGATTAATTCAACGTCCTTTATACGAGTTACACGTCGATAAATCTAGCGAAACGCGCATAGCCTCGCTGCTTGAGTAGCGCGAGCGAGCTTTAAGTTAAGCAACGTCAGTACCTGGATGGGTGACCGCTAGTGGCGAATTAGACATCCTTTCTATAGAATAACCTCGTTGTAGCAACTCCTAGTAATAGTCGATTACGCGAGGGGTACCGAGTTTGAATGGAACCAATGACCATTCTAAGTGATGTCAGTTTTATAAAATTATATGTTTTATAATTTTCAAGGGTATGTGTCGGTTTAACAGGGCATTTTGACTTAACCAAAATGCTTTTCTAAAGAAAACACCTTGAGGAAGGAGGACGAAACAGCGAATCCTAGTGTGAAGTGCTATAAAAAAGAAATTATAATAGTAGCAAAATTCAACTTACAACAACCGTGTCGGGAATTTTTGTCCGGTTTTTAATTCCGACGCGGAAATTTTTTCACGCAGCTTAATCTCCTGGAGCGCGTCCAAATCGCTGCACCTTCTTTTTGGTTCTCATTGCTAGTTATTTTGCTATTTTATTCATCCGCTCCGAGTTTCGCCTTTTTGGATACTCTTGCCAAAGGAAGTTCAGGCGCTATTTAAATAAACTTTGCCAGCACCTTTTAACGATAGATTTTCTCGGTTCGTTAGACATTATTATCGTAGGTTATGCCTATTTGCGTATATTATTATTTTCTCATAGATAGCCTTAGAGGACCTACTGAAAGTTGTCTGCAACCCCCATTTAGCAGTGTGAGAGCTCCTATAGTATTTCTAAGGTCGTGACTGTTGGTGAGTGAACGTGAACGTCCAAACTGAGAGCGGCCATAGGATCTACTGGTCTTTTAAGTCAAAATATCCGAAACGTCAATACTCGCGACAGTCAAAAATTGTCCTACAGATGGGCAAGGGAATTCTCCTCCCTATAATAAGACGATTTGGATGTGGATTCGAACCTGGACCCCTCGATTCGAGGCAGGCGCGGTCGCAGCCTGAAATTTTGGAGGGGGTCACTCACTACACTAATATATTTTTTGCTATTATGCCATCGTACGTAGTTCATAAAAACACCACTAGATGTCAGCAAACTATAGATTTATCGCTGTTAGGGGATAGCTCGAAATTTCCTTTTATTATTTGACAAATTTTTGGGATTTTTCAATTGGACCTTAAGTTTTAGGGGGGTCATGTCCCCGGTGACCCCCCCTTCGAACCGCGCCTGATTCGAGGTCGAATTCTAAGCCACTGGGCTATCACCGCTTAAGTAACGACCGCTAGAACGCCTTTGTTATTTAGTTATGTTTGTTACATGTGCTTATTGTTTGCAGTGGATAAAAAAATTGCCCAGAATAATGTGACAGGCGTTATACAAGGGTGCACTTGAACCCATAACCCGACGTCAACAATTTATCAAAGCTATATTCGGACTAGACCTAAGTGTCTCGGCAACATTAGGCGGCCGCAAAAAGCCAATAAGGCTCCTCTTGTGATACCACCCTACGCATTAGCATTGGGAGCAAAAACGTCCATTCTTAATACTGTTTCAGACTATCGTTTTTCAACATGCGATTTCAGTTAAAAACAACTTAAATAAAAACTGGTTTTAATGATATTTTGATAAGGACCCCTCGATCCGAGGTCGAATCCCAGTGGCGCGCCCTAATGACTTTGTAAAATATGTTAAGTACGCTTTATGAAATTAAATATCACCTGTTTCGGTGAAAGAAAACATTGTGAGGAAACCTGCATGCCTGAGAGTTCACAAAAAGGAAAGTTCTCAAAAGTATGTTCGTCCACCAACGGGCAGTAGTGGTGCGTGGTGGACGGCGGCCTACATCCCTCTCATTGTGAGAGGAGACCCGACCCTGTAGTGGATCATTAATGGGTTACGGACAATTGTGTAAGAAGCAGCCATGCAGCCCACCTGAAGTTAAGTGGTCAATGCAGCCCACGGACACTCACATCCAACCACAAATAGAGAAGAAATCCTATTTACACACGTCAACGATGTTTAGTCGACTTTTATTCTCTTGTCATATTTGGTAAACAATCTTAGCATGTCTTTTTATTTTAATTTGCGAATCAAAATAATGCAGACATAAAATTATAAAAAAATTAAAAACAGATTGTTTTTTAACACAGAAACAGGTTTCTAGAAACTATAATTTATTTTTTAAAGCAATTTTAAACGTTTCGACTGTTTGGCCAAGTTGCACGACTGGTTGGCCGACGAGTTGCACGACTAGTTGCACAACTGGTTGGCCGACAAGTTGCACGACTGGTTGCACAACTATTTGGCCAAGTTGCACAACTGTTTGGCCGACGAGTCGCACGAGCCAACGTTGCTATGATTTTTCTATGATTCATTGCGAATTCGTGTCTTATGATATAGGAAAAAATAGCAGCAAAACGCGCACAAGAAACGCTAGTCTGACCGTTTTAACCCTGTATCGTCACTTGGTAACTATATCGTTGTACAGTTTTGACCGACAACGAAATGCCATTAGAAGGGTTGACCGTTACGACTTTGGAGTTAGAAGTCGCGGTTTTGATTATATGAGCAAAACTACTACTCAATTGAAATATAAATTAAATAAAATCTACGACGACCTACGTGCGGTTAAGACGGCAGTATGCTGCGTAAAGAAAGGGTCCTGGGTTCGATTCCCGACAGAGCATTCTTTTGCATCATTTTGAAATTTTATTCAAGTACACACAAAATTAAAGGAATGAAATTAAAAGGTTTACAGCCTATAAAGACATTGTTTCTACCTATGAATCTCTTTCAGAATCATCGTAAAAGACTCTATTTTCCAGTAATAAGTATTTAGTACCTAACGTTTAAAATTGAATTGAAAATACCTTTGAATTTAATTTCAAATACTTATATTTCGATTCATTACCGAACGTCCTAAATGAAACGGCTCAACCTTCGAAATTAAAGTCCTTCAATCTTCAAAGAGTGTTTAAAAGATTTCCAAACTTTAGCTTTTAGGCCCGATCGCATTATGAAACTCGATGAGAAAAACGCCGGCAACCAACCGTGGTAATGGACCGGCGGATTATTTACAAGTTTCTGTACGAAACTTATCACAAAGGCTGGATTTGTCGGTTGAATGATCAGATATTAATGACAGTACCTAACTTTATTATAACAAAGATAACTAACGCCCGTGAAGAACGAACGAACCGCGCCCGTGAAGCGGTCATATCCCCGCTCTGAGAAAATCGCAAGCAATTGAAAAAGTTAAGCAACGTCGGGCGCGGTCAGTACCTGGATGGGTGACCGCTAGTCGCGAATATGCGCGCTTCCGTGCTTCGGAGGGCATGTTTAGCCGTCGGTCCCGGTTGTTATCGATACGATTACAGTCATTAAACCTTGTCGGGGGCCCTATGGGTGGTTTGATACATCCGACACGGGTTGGCCACTAGCCCGTTTCTTCCGAGTTCGTATGCTCCAGGCCTCAACCTGTTGTGGAGAGAAACTCGTGCCCAGTGGGCCATAAAAGGGTTACTACAACAAACAACCGAAATTATTAACCGATTTTCAGATTATGAATTGGGTAAAAGATTGGTGACTAATTTCCGTCATAAGATACTATTTTTTTGTCAGTACCCATTAATGACCCACTACAGGGTCGGGTCTCCTCTCACAATGAGAAGGATGTAGGCCTTAGTCCACCACGCTGGCCTACTGCGGGTTGGTGGACTTCGCATGCCTTTGAGAACATTTTTTTTTTGTGAACTCTCAGGCATGCAGGTTTCCTCACGATGTTTTCCTTCACCGTAACAGTAGGTGATATTTAATTTCATAAATCGCACATAACTTTTATTACAAAGTCATTGGTGCGTGCCACTGGGATTCGAACCCGGATCCCTCGATTCGAGGTCGAATTCTAAGCCACTGGGCTATCACCGCTGCTACAGCACGAGTACATAACTCCAACGCTTATTTAAATGTTTTATTTTAATCACTTTCCATTTGAAATATTAATGAAAAAAAATCCTCTGAGTTATGAAAGTGAACTGGGGCGGTATAGGACAGTTGATCTAGTGTGGTGTAAGGGAGGGGCGGGTGCTGTCCACTGAGATAAAGGGATCCCGGGTTAATACTGCGTTGTCCAGTGTGCACAGACTCGCTGTAGCATAGAGGCAACATAACATTGTTTTTAAATTTCGATTTATTATTATTATTTATGATTTTAGTATAGAAAAAAAACCGATTAAAACATTATCTTTTATCGATAATTGAAGCAGATTAAAACGCTGGGAATAGAGTCATAAAGTTAAATAAATATCAGTGAAAGAGTAAACCTTTTATTACACGTACTCGTATTTGTTACTTTTAAGTTTCATGTTTTTAGACATAATATTTTTAAATAATTTATATTAAGTGGTAGTTGTCTGTGTTTTAACTATAAACATTCTCAAACCAAATTGTTACTATTGAAGACTAAAAGAGTTGCCTCACTACTTCCACATGTTTGTTAACAAAACTCACTTCTTATGGTAGCCAAAGTCCAGTAACTACACTTTTTATGTCAACCGTTTTGTGATTCCTCTAGTTAAATCTACTCTGTGCCATCCTAGAAGCAACGTATAGATATTAAGCAGGCTTATGGCAAGTTAGATATTCTCACATGACCTAGCACTGTTATAACCCTATTGTTCGCTGTTATCACTAATGGAAGGGAAATACGAGTAGGTATGTACCGGTCTATGTACTTAATAAATAGGTGTAGGTAATATATGAAAGTTAAAGGGTGAGTTGTACTCGACGAATTAGGCAATATAAAAAAAAAATCCTATGGACATGAAAGTTATCGAGGTATCCAGAGAAATTTTAGCTTCAAGATGTGAAATCAGAAGTCTAAAACCGAAGCTTATATCGTAACCAAACGACCTTAAAAGATTTTTCAAAACATATTTTGCCTAAATGCTTAATATTTTCTTACAATCACCCAAGTAAGAAAAAAATGTTTGTAACTACTCGTATTTCGCCAAATTGTAAATTGTTCCAAAATATTATTTTTATGTTAGTGATAATGTCTTACTTACCTATGCTGAACCTAGACACTTTTAAAAGAACACCATTCTGCGATTTTAATCAACGCCGCATATAATTAAACTAAGTTAAACTAAAGGGCTAAGTAAAAGATCATAATTTTTCTTTTCCATAATCATTTACTGGCACTCAGCGGGGCACAAAGCAGGTTTTTCTCACTCCGCCTTCAGTTACGGTGGTAATTGCCCCCATCTCCCCTTGTCAACGCTTGCGTTTATTTCTCCAAGAATACAGCTTGAAATTATTTTAGTTGAAAAGAAAAATCAATTATTTTTGTCTGATACCCGTTTGTGTAAGACAAACGCTGTGTGACGCCCACTGTAGCGTCGGGTCTCTCACAATGAGAAGGATGTAGGCCACAACGCTGGCCTAATGCAGCTTTTTTGGAGAAATCAAACAATTTTTATCTGTAATCCTTTAATGACCCACTGCAGTGTTGAGTTCACCACGCTGGTCCAATGCGAGTTGTTGTGAACTCGTTATTTTATATGATATATGTAAAGTTCACGGAATTCTGATGATGAATAAAAACTAATGTTATGTTGAGAAATTAGATGTTTTCTATGGATATCTTATTAGATACATATCTCAAAAAATGATAACTACCTATTAGATATTAATGAAATATTAGATACCTATAATGGCGCATGGACTACTTAAATTGAATGACGTCTAAAAATCAGATACTCATAATTATATAACAAAAACTTTGTAATCCTAAATCATATTTCTTTAAAGAAATACTTTAATGTGCAGTGAGATAATTTTCTTCAGCTAAAACCGAAACTTTCTTGAAAAATTCATCCAGATCAAAAATACATTAACATTTCCTTTTAAACAGTCATTTACTCTGTTTCAACAGGATCTTGAATTTTCATCTCAAAGAGGGAAGAATAATTAACGGTTCAACTCTTTCTAATGAAAACGAAGCGGTAACATAAAAGTCCAACTTTCTTCTGATTAAACGATAGTTTCAATTAAAAATATACATTCGATAAGTCGACTTGGCTTCGTTGGTTGTCTTTGAGTACAATTCTAATATCTACAGTTGAATTTCAGTTTGGTAACATGTATGTCAATTATTGGAACGAAGTTCCTTATCGCGCGTTGTGAAAGGGGGCTGCACGGAAAAAATTCTTACGAAAAGTTGTCACGACACTTTTTGCTGTCATGACGTAAGTCATGACTTAAATGACAATGACTGAAGTTCATGACTGCGTCAGTTACGTCATGAACTTCGTTCCTTCCGGGTGTCCCTTGACAACTCTCAAGTTTTTCTTTTTTTATATTGGGTAGCAAAAGAATCAAGCCACCTGATGTTACGCGGTCACTGCCACCTAGGTAACGTTTCCACGTTTAGGTAAAAGGAGCACAGGCCGCCCTCCTACCAGGTGGATTGATGACCTGAAGAAGTTAGCGGGAAACCGTTGGATTCATTTTAGTACGTATCATATTACCGCAAGTAAAACCGCAGATAAAACCCAGTAATGACCCACTGCAGGGTCGGTTCTCCTCTCACAATGAGAAGGATGTAGGCCTTAGTCCACCATGCTGGCCTAGTGCGGGTTGGTGGACTTCACATGCTTTTGAGAACATTTTTTGTAAACTCTCAGACATGCAGGTTTGTATTGGTATTCGAATCCGAAACCCTCAACTATGAAAACGAATTCTTATACACTAGGTTATCACCGCCTAAACTTTACCAAAACTTGATAGAACTAATCTATCTTGACGACATACTATTATGAAGATAATTAAATACCGAGTCTGGCTGTCAGGTTTATAACGGTTATCACAGGAAGGTTGCCCATGGGATATGAGGTCTAAATTATTAATGCTTTAATGTCTTATCTGGAGAAGTGAGTTATGGGTTGTTTTAATTTGGATGTGTATAAATGACTTTCAAATATGTATTAATTTTATTATTGAAATAGTCTGATTCAAACTTAAAATGAGCTAGGACACACGGAATCCTAGTGACGTACGTTATTTATTTATAACAATTTATTAACACAACTTATAAATGAATACATTATAATTATATAAATAAAAGGTTGACGGCGTACAATAGGATGTTATTCATGTCTTGTCTTCGAGCTGGGGAGGCGAACATCTTAGTAGCAAAGCACCCGCATACAATCTCAGATAGGATTTCTTGTGGGAGTCCATAGACTGCAGTGACCACTAACAGGTGGTCTGATGCCCGCTTGCCTCAACTATTTAAAAAAGCCACTTGAATTGTAATTTCAGGAATTTCAATTTTGAATACAAAGTAAGATACGAGTAAGTCATAAAATTGTCTGCAATGCATTCCAAATATAGATAACCTGTCCACGCGGCGTGCTTGAATATGCTTTAAATCAATTTGACTTACTATCTAAAGATATATGGATTGGAAATCAGAAAATATTAAACCCAACCCGAATATATGTATGTGTCTATGACCCACTCTATTATCTGAGGATTCTTCTAATGATTTATTCGGGGCATTTGTCGTTGGAAATACTTATCTGTTGCCGCTATTTATTACGGCATAGACCTTTGTCTGCCCTTGAAATAAAATAAAGCAATTCTAACAAATTGGCTCTATGAATTCTTGGTAAACAAAATAAATCGTTCGGTTGTCACCGGCGTTGCTAGCTTGCTAGTGATCGATTTGTTTCTTTGACTAATAATTAGTAGAAACAGTTCTGAAAACAGTTTTGAAACCATTCAACCTCTAAACAGTTTAAGTGCAAATATAGAGAACCCTACTGCTATCTCAAAATATGAGTAACTCGTTAAAGTTAAATTGGTCAATTATAACTTGCTCCAACGTAACACGACTCAGAAGACAGTTATAGCGGTTATTAGACGGAATCGTTTTTCTGGCTTTTCCATGAAAACGGATAAATAAATAATTTGTTCTATTTGTATGTAAATTTGAATATATCAAGCGGTGTTTCCGGTGGCTTAGAATTCGGCCTCAATTCTCACAATCGTAATAACAGTTCATTTATATTAAATAAATAAAAATGAAACATCAGTTCTGATTTTTTTATCCATATTTAGAATTTAAAATAAACGACACAGCCTACCTTTGTTTTTAACCTTTATCTACCTTTCATTGCGTGATAAACGATTTCCAAACTGGTGAAAATTAGTCACCATTTGTTTTAAAGTTAATTTAACCTCAAATTCAGCGCACTAATGAGCCCAATGATTGGCGACTGGTGAGCGAGTGTGCAGCGTTTAACCTCAATTGCCGATATATTTACTGGGCGAGGCCGCGACCAGAAACACAGTATTAGCTAATTGACTACAAATGTAAGTGTAACTTTGTGGTATTAAAATGAACAATAGAATTTGTTTCACAATGATAAAGAGTATGTCTTTCCCCAATGATGAATCACTACAGGGTCGGGTCTCCCAATAAGAATGATGTAGGCCTGATGTACTAATTTTCTGTAAGCTACGCATCAAAAATTAAACGGTACAGGTCAATTTCGGGATTTCTGTGAATACTGATTATGTCTCGGAAATGAGACGTGCTGAACCAATGATATGAATGCATTTAAATGTATGTAATTATCGGATCCATCAACATTCATACATTAACGTAGCAAATTACTGTAAAATTCCTCGTATCAAGTCGACTGTACATTGAAGGCGATAAACGCAATTTAATTGGAAAAGTAAAAAATACTGAACGTGGTAAAAAATGTCTTATAATAGCCAGTTTCAATAACATACTGTTGTATGAATAGCTGCTATAGTTTGGTTAGGAAATACACAAATCAGAATACCAGAAAAATTAATCAAATCTCTACGCTGCTGAGAATCGAACCCAGGGCCACAAGTGATAGCCACTGCGCTACTCAGAAGAAAAAAATTGCAATCAATTGCAAGATGCTGCTGATTGTAAGATGAAGAAATTTCGGTACAAAACATTAATGCAAAAGACAAAACGTCACCTACTTTTAAAATGAAATGTAATATTTGCGTTCATACAGATACTTTAAACGCAAAACCGAGCAATTTAAAGAACAAAACGTCAATAAAAGCGCTATAAACGCAAGCATCGCGGGAATGCGCACGATGGGTTATAAAGTTGCTGTTTTAAATGCGAAATTCGTCGCGGGAATTATTTTCCGATCGCTCGCAGGATGGCGAGCAGCGTCCTCGTGTTTCTTATCGTATTTTTATACGGCGACTGCTCTGGCGAGTACGTGCTTTGCGATTTCTTTATTTGTTGGAGAAGAATTGAAGCAATGGAGAAATTTTGTCTTTAAGCTTTGTTCTCTTCAAAAATTGTGTTTAATCGAGTAAATTAAGACGCATTGCATTCTTTTATAGTTAGCAAGAAACATGTATTAGCAAGAAACATAATATATTAGCAAGAGACATGTATTAGCAAGAATCATGTACTAGCAAGAGACATGTTGGTATCTATTTAGTCGTATTTTTATACGGCGATGCTCTGGCGAGTACGTGCTTTGCAATTTATTTATTTGTTGGAGAAGAATTGGAGAAATGAGCATATCCACCTTTTTCAGCTGTTTCGGGCAGAAGCTGTGTTGCTATGTAGATAAATGTACCGTAGATATAAAGTACAACACAAGGTTTTCAAGGGGATCGGGACACAATTTTAAAAATGCCATTTTTCAGTTATCAAAACTTCGATGAATACAATGTTTGTCACATTTTAGGTGGTGGGTTAAAATTTACAAGCGACATGAGTGTACCGTTATTACCACTACACAATATAAAGTACCTACCTCTTTATATAGCTAGCGGGTTTGACGACCACCTGATTTTAAGTGGTCATATCCACATCCAAATATCGTCGTACCTTGCTACCGATAGGGACAGTGATGTAAACCCCAAAAAAAATATTTTTTGGCAACGACACCTCCCCAACCGAAACACAACCATGAAGTTTGAAACACAATCATGAAGCTTCATGGTGTGTTACGGTGAGGTCGAACAAAAGTAGGCGAACTACCACCTATCCTTTTGAACACTAACTTAACTTGAAAGACTAATAAAATGTTTTGTAAAATGCTTACAGATACACATCCAACGATACTAATGTATGGAAGACGAGGCCAATCAACACTGGGCCTCCTCCAGCCTACTGGGACTGGCGTGACCTCAAAATGGTGTCTCCTGTCAAGAATCAGATGCACTGCAACGCTTGCTGGGCCTTCAGTGCTGTTGGTACAGTGTCCGTGTGACTCATACTTGATATAACCTACTAATATTATAAAGGAAAAGTTTGTGAGGTTGATGAATGGATGTTTGTTCATGAAAAGCGGCTGAACAGATTTGCATGAAATTTGTATCCCTAATAAAGACAGGACATTTTTATTCCTTTAGACCAAGTCCTCATAACGAAGCCGTGGCTAAATCTTTATCTTACTCAGTTAGTTTAGTTAGTTAGTTAGTAATCAATATTTAAGTTTCGTATAATATGAATCTTGACAAAGAAATGTAAGTTTACGTAAATAGTTCAAAATTTTCTATTTTAGGTTAAAACTCAAATAAAAATAAAAAAATTATTTCACACAAAGTATTTCCTGACAAATGTGAAATGCCGCACAAATATTCTGAAAGATTAAGAGTTGTGAGAAAATATTTTGAAGAAAATGACCTACCTTCCTTTTTGCTAACTGAAAGAGCCATATTCATACGAACTACGAAAAGATTTTCATCAGTTTAATTGCATATCAACTGTTAAATGCCTCACTGAATAGAGGTACGCGATAAGCGATAGTTAAATTTCATTATAAGAGTAGCGGTGATAGGCTGGTGAGACGAGAGGTCATAAGCCGTATACAACACAAAAGTGAACCACCATTGTATCACACTTGAAAGAGCCTTTGTTTTCAGAATGGCTTATTCAATTTTAAACCGAAGTTCCAAAACTATTCGTATTGTTAGGTTGAGTGGCGTATTTGGTTTAAAACATAATTTATGTTGAAGCTGAAAAGGGCAGCTCGCTTACCATTAGCGATAGGAGAACTACCACAGCACAACACAAAAGAGCCTTTGTTTTCAGAATGGTTTATTCAATTTTAAACCAAAGTTCCAAAACTCGACGTATTAAGCATATTTTAGTCTTAAATTAGGTTATTTTTTTTAACTTCTGAAGGCTTACCGCTAGCCGTGGGACAAGTGCCACGACACAAAAGTGAACCACCATTGTATCAGACTTGAAAGAGCCTTTGTTTTCAGAATGGCTTATTCAATTTTTCAATATTCAGTCGCTGTTGCAACTTTTATTATCTCACTGCTCCTATTTTATTTAAATACAAAAATTATGAGGACGGCACTCCTATTACATTATTTTTGTTTTTAGCGAACGTAGCATTATCCTGGGGTTAACTAATTCCCTTTTGTTGTCAGAATACAAATTTAATTAAACATATTATTGTGGTCTATTTAAAAAAAAACACTAGTTTGTTTTTATTAAGTACCTTTTAATATGTATTGTGAAGTTGTGAATATAATAAAAATTATATTTGAATGAATTGTTGTTATCTATATTAGGAAAGATAGTTTTGTTCGTGTTATGAATACAAACTCAGTAATAAAACAATTCCGTATGGGAGCAGCGAACTAAAACTTACACTTACTTTAATAACAATTTATTGTTACAGCAAGCATCGAAAGCCACATCAAGATATACAATAAGAAAGAAGTAATATTATCGGAGCAGTTCCTCATAGACTGTGATAAGACAAACGCAGGGTGTAACAGCGCGTCAATTCTGAAGACATTTGCGTAAGTTTCCAAGAAAATTTACTAAGAAAAGATCTAGCTATAGTGGCCCAATAAGCTCTCGATGCAGTCAATACGAATTTAATGTTTTTATACACTCTGACGCGGTGATAGCCCAGTGGCTTAGAATTCGACCTCGAATCGAGGGGTCCGGGTTCGAATCCCAGTGGCACGCACCAATGACTTTGTAATAAAAGTTATGTGCGATTTATGAAATTAAATATCACCTGCTGTTACGGTGAAGGAAAACATCGTGAGAAAACCTGCATGCCTGAGAGTTCACAAAAAAAAAATGTTCTCAAAGGCAGGTGAAGTCCACCAACCCGCAGTAGGCCAGCGTGGTGGACTAGGGCCTACATCCTTCTCATTGTGAGAGGAGACCCGACCCTGTAGTGGGTCATTAATGGGTACGGACAATACACTCTGACGCGCACATAGCGCATAGCCGATGCTTGAGTAGATCGCAAGCGATCGAAAAAGTTAAGCAGCCACGGGCGCGGTCAGTACCTAGATGAGTGACCGCTAGTGGCGAATAAATGCGCGTTTCCATGCTTCTGAGGGCACGTTAAGCCGTCGGTCGCGGTTGTTATCGATACGATAGCAGTCGTGAAACCTTGTAGGAGGATCTATGGGCGGTTTGAAAACATCCGACACGAGATGGCCACGAGCCCGTTTCTCCACCAATCTGAATTGGAGCGGCGTGATGGAGCATGCTCTAGACCTCTCCCTGTTATGAAGAGAGACCCGTACCCAATAGTGGGTCATAAAAAGGTTGCAGTCATACTCTCTATAACTTACTTCGGCTGATATTTGTCCACTGCTGGACATAGGCTGCTCCCAAGGCACTCGTATGTGAACCGAGCATTAACAATGTCGTTAAAATATTCGTACGGTTGACGTGAGCCATTATTATGGGAAGATGTACAATTGTACAGATGTACTCTTTCCATTCTTAACCGTTCCGTTAACCGTACGAAAACTTTACAGTACGAATACAAATCAGTCAAAATCATAGCTTTTTTGGTTCCCCGTAGTCGGGTGAAAATAAGACAATACAGTTTTCTTAGTAAAATTAATTAAGTAATGATAACACAGATTTTCTATAAATATAATAAGATACTTATATAAATCATTATTTCTGCGTCGAAGAAGACTAGCAACCAGATTTGCTGGGATAATTAAAATTTGTTTTTCACTTGGCTCTCGTTGTAGAGAATGTTAGATAGAACACCCAACCTCGAATAGAGAAATAATTCTTACGGCCGCACTCAGAGACGACATTTAACGTAATGTTCATTAACAAACAAATAAAATCGTCTTTATTCGTATTGACATAAGTGTCATCGTTATTTTCATAATGAACCATTAACGTTAATGAATGTCTCTGAGTGCGGCGGTTAGACACCTACCCTTAGTCTGAGTTTTAGCCATGCCGCTACTACATATAGATTCGTAAATCACACAGCTTACTACACAGGAGTCGCACAGTGTAATAACCCAAAAAAAAAGATTTTTAAAAGAGTTAATAAATTAATAAAGCATTAGATACATCATCATAAAAATTGCTTTATCTTTGATCAACATTCTGCGCTGCGCTGCGCGGAAGGTCCTGGGTTCGATTCCCAGCAGAGCAGTAATTTTAATGATGAATTTGAATTTCTGTTTCTGGTCTGGGTGTGTTGTGTTCATGTCTTGTGTATGTCCATGGCACCCACGACACAGGGAATCCTAGCGTGGCTATGAGTATGAAGCATTATAATGCTCTTATCTGTAACATTATATTACAGGTATTATTAAAACAAAATGGAGTTTGTGTCTACACATTTTATTTAAGCCTATGTAATGTGTCTTTTTTATTAAAGTTAATAAATAATAAGTAATGATAAGTAAGTAAGGAGATTACTGATGATAGGCACCACCTTTATCGATATCCCCATCACGTTTATAAAACTTTACAGTCAGATAGTATCCATCTTCGGTGGAGTATTACGGCAACACGACTACTGCGAGTATTCCGGGTGTAAGATGTCCTGCAGATGGCGTGGTCGTCGGTCCCCAGTGCCCGTCGTCGGATTCAAACGAGTGTTGCCCGATGAGGATGCAATGGTCAGACACGTGTACCAGTATGGACCTCTTGCAGCGGGTAAGAGAAAAATAAAAAATCGTTAATTTGCTTAACAATTGATACACAAATCTTAAGACGGGTTGTTCTTTTTTGCACCTTTTATTACTCAAAGACAGATTAAATTTGTTATTCGTTAGATTAAGTTTGTCAAATTTTATATAATTCTCTTAAGTGTAAATAAATCAATTATTTAGTACAGACATTGATGGTGAAATTTCAGAGTCGTCGGCAAAAAAGGACCCAAAATATTTAATCACTGTAGCGTTCCTCAACCTCAAACAAACACTCACTATCCCACAATAGGATTCCCTGTATCGTGGGTGCCATGGACACATAAGGCGATCACTACCACAACAAATTACACAATATACACAAATACAAATATAATAATTTTATTGTTGACTGTACATAATGCGACTTCAGTATTTTGAAAAAAAAATAAAAATAACTGATTGATTTCAGCCATCAATTCTGCTTCTATGGTCAAATACACTTATGGAATCGATCAGCCCACAGAAAAAATGTGTCCTCCCAATCAGCTCAACCACGCTGTTCTCATTGTCGGATACAATGAGTATGGTATGTGACTGAAATCTTTGTATAGCTACAGTACACTATCTACAGAGTGATTTGTTATGTCACGTATTCCCGGGGTGTGTATGTAAGCTCAAAACAAATCCTTGAAGACATGTGAAGCCCTATCCAAAACTCAACGGTTTTCGAAATATTTGAGTTTGACTGAATTCGAATATCACTTTTAAGGCAACTAAAACACCACACGCCCTTAGCAGGAATATGTCACATAACAAAGCACCCTGTATAATGCCTTTGCTGTAACCCTGTAGGGCACGGGTCTATCATCACAACAGAGGCCTGGAGTAGTCTTGGGCCTAACGGGTAATCACAGACAGCGGTCAATTTAGTTCATAATCTAATGACGAACTAGTTCGTTCTATTAGTTAATCAGTTCAATTTAGTTTTTTTTTTTTAAATAATTTAGTAAGAACAATAAATAAATAAAAACCACAGAGTGGTTACTGGTTGTAGAATTACGTACTAGATGTCGTTATAAGTCGCTAGGTCAAAGAATAAAAATTAATATTATTATCAATTTAAAAATATAAAAGAGTCAAAAATCCCTGAAAATAAAGTCTATAAAAGTGGACGTTAAATAAATATAAAAAGATCTAAAGAACTAAGAGTGGAACTATCGATGAACTAGTTGGCATAGTTCACCTAAAGGAGCGCTCTTCCCACCTAATTCGTTCGCCAACTACCCAAGACTAGGCTGGAGCATATTCCACCTTGTTGTTCCGATGCAGATTGATGGAGAAACGTGCTAGTGACAAACTCGTGTCAAAAGTTTTCAAACCACTCATAGTGCGACAAGGTTTAACGGCGGTTATCTTTTCAACATCCGCACCGATGGCTTGACGTCCTCTTCAAAGCACGGAAGCGCAAGGCTATTCGCCACTAGCAATCACCCATCCAGGTACTGACCGTGTCCGACGTTGCTTAACTTTTTTGATCAAGATCGAGGAAAATGATAGCAGCCGTGATTTGATCGATTGCATTTTTTATCATTTCCCTATGACATACGACTATGAGGCTTTGAGTGCTGCATACTTTTCATACTGTTGGTAGTTTCACTACTTCTGTGAGTATCATTAAATCTTGCAGTGTCCGAAGACGGGAAAGAAAGAGTGCCGTATTGGATCATAAAGAACTCGTGGGGTGAAGAATGGGGTGAAAAGGGGTTCTACTACCTGGAGCGAGGCCGCAACGCCTGCGGGATAGCCAGCGATGTGTCTTTTCCTTTTGTTAGTTAATAAACGACATTTTAAATGGCAATCATCACTATACTAATCTCACTAATGACTAGTTTTAGCAAGCCATGTGTCTTTTCCTTTTTTAGCTAATAAACGAGATTTTTACCCAGTTATATCAATTATCACTTTTTAATAAGTTAATATTACGGAAGTTCGCTGTTGTTGCAATGTGTCTTTTCCTTCTGATAGGTAATAAACGAGATTATAAACCAATTACATGTACAATTATCACTAATACAACTTATCACTAGTTTATTATAATGGAAGTTTGCTACCGTCGCCGAGTTGATCTGGAGGTTGCCACGAAAAGGCGCCTTAAAATAAGGAATAAAGCGTTTAATAACAGTCATAATTATTGGAATAAATATATTGAAATTGATATTCTGACACTCCACCTAGACATACTCGTATAAAAATCATCGCCTTAATATTAATTTGTTTTAATTTAACGAGAGATATTGCCTACGAATATCGCGATGAATATTTCAGTTTCCAATTACGGCCATTAGAATTAAATATGTAAGGCATCCTGTTAATAAATAGATTACGCTTCCAATTCCCGGAAAATCAAAACGAAGAGGCATTCCTCTAGTTACGATTTAAACCAATTTGTAAAATTTGCTTCGATCAATTTTATTAAAGGCGCAGTGACTTTCAATATACAATTCTTGGGGTTCCGTATCTTTATCTTACAAAGAATTGGTCAAATAGTCAACTTGACAGGGTCACAGGTTGTAGTTGAAGGTAGTGGATTAAAGGAGTTTAAAAGAATATGTATCTGTCTAATTTCAAAAGAACCTAAAGACTTTATACTTTATGTTTTGACAGAGTTAGTAGTACTCATATTATAGATTTTGTTGAATTCTCTGCTGCACAAAAACCTGACATCACTCTTTTATCATTTTTGACAACTTGAGTGGCGCAGTGGTTAAGACGCCACCAGTCCACTGTGCGGATGGTCTTGGGTTCGACTAAATATATGAACGTATGGCTGTCTGCTAAATCTAATTTTTTCCATATTTAAATACACTCTACGGTCATGCCTTTTATTTAATTACACTCTACGGTCTTATTGTCCATGCCTTCTTTCTTCAAGTTAATAAGCTGTATTTTTTTTCATATTTTTTAAAAACACATTTGCTCCTGCTGTTTGGCCAGGTGTCTTCTTGGCCGCCGGACTTAGTTCAAAAAAAACCTACCAACCTACTCGTACCTGTAGCATTTCTCAACGTAAAGGCACCTTTTTGGAACTAAATCAACTCACGCTTGCCCAATTTTTTCTATCCTTCCTCGACAGCATCGAGCAATTTTGTTGTTAGACGTTCTGATAGAAAATGAGATAGAACTGTTACTTTTTCGTAGAATTTTCGCTTTATCCCTCGTTAGCGATAGTTCAGGTACAAAACAAATACACGAACCCTAATACTAATTGTATAACGATGTCTAGAACGTTTGCTTCTTTGGCTACTATTATTCTTACTTGGCTACTATTAAGTTATTGCTTGCCAGTAACCCATTAATGACCCACTACAGGGTCGGGTCTCCTTCTCGCAATGAGAGGGATGTAGGCCGCCGTCCACCACGCTGGCCTACTGCGAATAGAAAAAAAATACTCTACCTATACAAATAAATAAAATTGGAAATTGTTTGTAATATATAACTACTTTTTACTAAATGCATATATATGTACACTGCACAATGCGTATACACGGTACATATACCAAAATAACAATTTTGTACCGGATAAATCCATGTAAAACTTGTTGGGTCGCTGTCATCCGGTACACAATTGAACCGTACCTCGGACCAGTGCCAGTGGACTGACGTGTGCCGGAAAACGTTTTACCGAAATTAATTACCGGGACTGACGTGCGAATAATTATTTGTTGAAGATTAAATTCCACTACAGTTTTGATATTTTTTATTTATTTATTGTAGTGTTGTTCGCTGTGTTATTCTTATAATAATAATAGCTTTTATTTATTAACAACAAAAATTTTTTTTTTCAAAAATATGCTTTTCGCAAGTCATCACCGACGTGAGTTATGGATGATTTAAGGGTTTTGTACGGTCTAACAGTAAAAATACGTTATACTATATAATTTTTTTCTAAAATATTAATCCTATACTAAATAGTATAATATATAGTCATCACCTAATTTAAAATATGTAAGTACACCTGGTTTCATTTCTTACGACTTTTTTATCCTACTCTATCCTTAGGTAGTCTAAGGTACCTTTCCTCAAGCCATTATGTTTTTGTGTCTTGTTGGTTGTCTGGAAGAGATCGCTGTTTAGCGATATGGACCGCCTTTTGCATTGTACAATGGCATTCCCAATGTTCATTGTATTTGTCTGGTGTGCAATAAATAAGGTTGTGCCATAACAAATTTATAGGTTACACATAAATAAATATATATTCGGCCCAGCATTTGTTTTGCCTGATATAAACTTGTCGAAGTTAAAATTAATAAAACAACAAAATATTGTTAAAAATGAAATACATAATTCAAAACTGTTCCAGCAGTACACGTCATAACTTTTCCAAAAAGCTTTGGACAGTTTGTGGAATACTAAAAAAATATTTCTAACGCTTTCGAATACTACATTTTTCAGACGCAACTCAAAAGATATAACGAACCTGTCCCTGTTTTTAGTTTTTTATTTTTCCTTTAACACTTAAAATGCCGTTTGTTCAAAACGTCGAAAAAGTCATCAAAAGGAAGTTAGAATGATGAATGTCCCTGTCGCGTTGTGTAGCAATCTATGTTAGTTTTTGTACGTTTTAAATATCAATTTTTTGCCAAAATAGAGTATCAAGATATTATGAAAAATAGAGACATTTAAAATAAGCATCTTTTTATTTTTAGGTCGCTTTAATTTTGGCGGAAACTTCTGTCATATAACTATTCAGTGATATAATACTATAATCTCTGCGCACATATTGTTCCTAAGTTTTAAGGTAATTTTTAAGCTTTCTGTAGTCTGTTACAGCATGGTCATTTTATGGTGTGTAAAAAAGTTAATTTTACTTAATTTTCTCCAGTAGATATAGTTAATTATAGTATAACTCCATCTGTGGAATTCTTTGTTGATGTATAGATAGAAATTAATCTGTCCTTCCTCAACCACTGAAACAGTGTTCATTTCTCTATTTACTAAGCAAGTGCAATCAAGCAAGCAATTAGGTCAATGTAGTCACCATTATTTAGCCCTATTTTATGAACTGATATATTATTTGAGAACTTATTTGACTTATTTGCGTAATTATCATTTTAAATTCTATTTATTAAAATTAAAAATCCAAGTTAAATTAACCCTTCAGATTAGAAAAAGAACACTGATGAATTTAAACCATTGTAGAATTTTGTTACCACATTTTTTCCGCCATAACATTCATCCATCAACACGGAAGAAAGTTGTCCCTACAGATATATACTTGTTATACAAGACATTGTTACAACAAGTTTTGGTTTCACTGTAACTTCAAAAGTTTTACCCTACAATAACGAGAGAACTGGCATAGTTGTGTCATCAAGTGTTTGACGACTTTGTTTACTACGAGTATGAGTTACTTGGAAAGGCAATTTAAGGTTGCATACATGTCATGTTCAGTTTTTTTGGGAACGTGACACACCCACACTAGGATATTCGGGATTCTCTGAACTAACTAGATTTCGCGCACATAAAAGACAACCAATTACACTAAGGTATGATTCATCAGTTTCTTGTCTTTAAATGGGTGACCCACTGCAGAGTCGGGTCTCCACTCACAACGAGAAGACTTTGTCTGCCAAAAATCACTAACTAGTGATAAGACAACATTTGTACCAATGTCATTGTATAAAAACGTGAATGTTATTGTACAAACAATAATTATTGTTACGCGCAGCGTTTCTAGAATTTCAACCAATAAAGAATTTTAAAAATATTCCACGGTAAAGTTGTAAAGTTCAGTTCAGTAAAATATAATAGATTACCAGCTAGATGGGCTTCTGCGGCAAACTTGGCTAATTAGTTAAGTTCTTATTGACACCGCTGGGAAGCAAGACCGACGACACAGCACGCTGCTTCTTAATCGTTTATGAACTAAGAGTTAGGTAATTACCTTTTACTTTTACCATTTACTTGCCCTTTATGAAGCTTACTAGTCCAAAGAGTAAGAAACTAAGTATCCTACATTTAAATTCAGGTTGACATTTTCTACGTGGCTGTCATACAAAACTCCGATATGATGTTTTAATGTAGTTTGCTGACGTACTTGTACCATGATCACTTACCCTTTAGATCCTTTGAAAAATGACAACATCAGGCGGCAAATACGCTCATTTGCAACTTTTTGGTATGTAAAAAAGTCTTACTTCACTAAGACTTGTCAGTAACCCCTTAATTACCAAATACAGGGTCGGGTCTCCTTCCACGATGAGAGGGATGTAGGCCTTAGTCCACCACGCTGGCTGGTTGGTGAACTTCACATGCCTTTGAGATTATTATTTTGTGAACTCTCAGGCATGCAGGGTTCCGCTTGTTTTCCTTCACCGTAACTAACAGCAAGTGACATTTAATTTTATAAAGCGCACATAACTTTTTTTTACAAAGTCATTGGTCGTGCCACGGGGCTTCGAACCCGGACCCTTCGATTAAGAGGTCGAATTCTTAGCCACTATCACCGCTGCACTAAGACTTACCAGAGTGTAATAAATAGCATGGACTTCGCTAAGTCAGTTAGCTGGCTGAGGTGCTAAAATGATTAATGCCAGGGTGAGCTGGCGAGCGCACTAAAGTTAGCGCACTTAGTCTCGTGACCACACGCCCTGGAGAGTTACTCGTGGCTTCGGCTCTGAATTGCTGGAACATTCAGTCATTCATATATCGTACCTTTACGTGCATGCATTAATGCAAGATGCAGATAAGGAAAATCACACGCATCTCGGCCATTTAGATTTTCCAACAGTATGAAAAAAATTATACACACTAATAACTATAATAGTTTTTGTACAATGACATTCACGTACAAATGTGGTCTTATCACTAGTTAGTGATTTTTGGCAGACAAAGTCGTTAAAATTATTTTTTGGAACTCTGCATGGAATGGGTTTTTTGGGGTATTATAATTTTAAAACATATAGATAATATAGAAATATGCACTGGATGCATTGGCAAAGACTTTCATGATTCTCCTGTCCGTTGATATACACACATGCACACAAGTTCGCATGCACGTAGACACGCACGCACACACATGTAACCACACATACACAGACAAACGAAGAATTATACAAAAAGAAAAACACATCCGAACAGTTCGGTGTTCAAAACTCCTTGATTCAGATAAAATTTGATTTTAAAAGTTTGAACAAAGCCGAACTTTTCATTTCAACCAATTTTCATAGCCCGAGAGAAAATTACAATTGCTTTTAAAAATACTCGTACGTCGAAACATAACACACTCGCGTTCAAGAATTCAATAAGCCCTCGGAGGCGTTTAAATATTGGAAGTGAGTTGGAGCCGCCAGAAGTTTCCTAATAAAAACCTCCATTTGTTAAAACAGAAAATCGGCCAGGAACGAACCGGGCTGACATATTAAAACTTACCTAAGCAAGTCGGAATCGAAGCCACTTCTGCTTGCTAGCCTTCGAGCCGAATTTAGTCATAACCATTCTTCTTCTTGATGGGACTGAGCTGGGGTGCCTCTATTTCTCAGTATTACTTTAAGAGATACAAAAACAATGGCCAACTTCCACCACTCGTCAAGAGATGGCGCCACGGGTATCCTGAATCACGCTATCGAAGTTTTCTACAACGCTGGGTGTATATGCAAAAGTCCGACATGACCGCTACCCATGTATGTGAGATCTCCCTTTTCCAAAATCACACGCACCTCTTCGAGGCATACACCTTCATTCTTTCACGGAACACCAAAAACGTTTCCCTTCCATTCCATCGCATGTAAATGAAGGGATTAAAATATGTAAAAAGTTTACAACAAACTAAATTGAAACGCCAATCCTGAGGGCTTGACCTTTTATACGGTATGAGTCAGCGCTCAAAAAGATATCGGGGTTGATTAAGTTTTTATTATTTTATCGGATATATTTTGGGATATTTTGTTTTATTGTAATCTTTCCTATATTTTAAATTTACTTTTACCAGCGACTTTGTCCGCGATGGAATATGATAATTAGTATGACATTGTCTGTAACACTCACACTCAGAAATATGTAGATGCAGAGGTCCGTGCCCAATAGTAGGACATAAAAGGTTTGCAACCAAAATTACTATTAATACCACCTGATTCTATCAGATACTCGTATAGACTAGTTTTAAAGGTGGACTAAAAACTGACAAACTTTATCTAGAAAGTTATTTCAACAATTTTGTACACCAATGTGCACATATACTTGTAAAAACAGGGCTTTATTTAAAAACCGCGGTTGTTCTGCGAGTGAAATGTTGGCAGAAAACTTTTTGGCTCACCGATTTTAAATTTTGGTTAATTTTATTTTTTCTCTATGCCTATGGGCGCGCGTTAGTAACTTTTACGTTTAAAACGTTTGTCTGCTTCGTTTGAATTAGGTATCATATTTTCCTGATATCAATTAATCAAAATTGATTGGGCGTGAATAAAATTAAAGAATCTACGCTGAACATGAAATTCCTATTCCCAGTGGACTAGAAATTTGAACCGAGTTTAATTTTTGAATTTCTGAATAGTCACACTCACACATCTTGTGTGTGTTCTTATCTTGTGTCGTTACCTGGCACCCATGACACAGATGATTTACAGTATGGTACGTTTCGTTACGAACGTTATTAATTTATTATTTATTCAAACTAGCATCTATTATATTAGTTAGCACCTTTATAATTTTATTATATTAGTAGTTTTCTGTGTCCCGTGTATGAACACTTACATTAAAGTATTCGTATCGTTAACGTGTGATATGTTGCAGTCTGTATGGGTAGATAATATCAGATAGACTGACATAATTATGGCATACTAATGCTTTGACGAAACGATAGTGCTCGCCACGTCACTGACAGCAATTTTCTTTCACAGTGGAACGACACCATACGCACAATCTTGCTGTAAAGATTTTCAGCTAAAATGTCACGAATAAATCCGATTCTTGACGAATAACCCCGAAAACACTGCGATTCATCCCATCTATACTACAAATAAATAAAATTGGAGTGTCTGTTTCTTATATAAAAATAACCGCTTTTTACTAGATTTTTTTTTACAATTTTTGTCTATCTGTCTGTTTGTTCCGGCTATTCTCTCGAACGGCTGGACCGAAATTGACGAGAATTTCACTGACAGATAGCTTATGTAATAAGGAGTAAGTTAGGCTACTTTTATTTTAAAATTCCACGCGGACGAATCCGCGAGCATAGCTAGTTGGACAATAAATATGAAAACACTAAATTCGAATCTCTGAAGAATTGAGGTACCTATCGATAAAATGCCTAACTGCGCATGAAATAGTCCGTATTTCTTATGATTGCCATAAATTTTACGGTGCTCGTCTGGGCCGCCAATCGCGTTTTATACCCGGAGGTATTGCCGAAGATACCCGAAACCCCAAATACAATAAATCTGATAAGCCACTGCTTTTATGTGCCTGTAGATTGTAGATGGAAGTTTTTCCCTTGTTTATAGGCTTGTTTAGTTTAAGTTTTTCTGTCTCAACGTTGACATAATATTATGCTTACCTCCTCTTCAAGATTCATGGAATAAATAAAGTAGATAAATAAATGAATGTTGCCCCGTTGAAGCGCGCGTAGCCTCGCTGCTTGTGTAGTTCGCAAGCGATGGAAAATGCTAAGCAACGTCGGGCGCGGTCAATACCTGGTTGGGTGACCGCTACTGGCGAATTAAATGCGTGCTTACGTGCGTTAAATGGAAAATACATATTTCCATTTCTTTTCTCATCGCTTGTTTTTTTAGTAAGTGTATTTGATGTATCGTGAAAAGAATTTTGGTTGTTAATAAATATCTTTCTATTCTATCCCATCCTATCCTATGCTATCCTACCCTATCCTATCATATTCTATTCTATACTATCATATCCTATCCTAGCCTATCCTATCCTATCCTACCCTATCCTGTCCTAATAGGTAAAGGCACAATAGTCACAGCATCTCAATCGCCATTTTTGCACAACGTGAACTAAAACTCCAAGCAGTTCTACACAAAAAAGGAAGAAACATCTCAGGAAAATGCCTTACAAATTTTTAATAAGGAGCAGTGCGTCTTCTCGCAAACTTCACAACGGGGCCGTCACAATGATCTTTCTTAAAAATTTAATCAACTCTCAAAGGGTTTTTAAATTAAGCCCGACAACAGATCTCTGAAGCGGGTCAGCGGCGCCTTACATCCTTTCACACGGACTTCGCAGATAACAGAGCGAAGGAACTCCCAAAGATAATTTTAGGACGTCATATACAGAGCCAGAGCCAGGATTTGAATATTTTTTATTAACTAACTAGAAAGCCAACGAGAACTCTACAAATCTACAAATAAACAAACATTATTAGGTACACACAATCTGAAATAGATTTCAATCCTGTATCAACGTGAACAATCTATCACTTCATTATTTTCCGACATCCCTAACGTTAATTGAAAGAAAATGCTTTTAGCGTTAAGTTCGCCTTTTGCGTCAATACTAGTAGGTATAGCGGTGATAGCCCAGTGGCTTAGAATTCGACCTCGAATCGAGGGGTCCGTCTTCGAATCCCAGTGGCACGCACCAATGACTTTGTAAAAAAGTTATGTGCGCTTTAAAAAATTAAATATCACATGCTGTTACGGTGAAGGAAAACATCGTGAGGAAACCTGCATGCCTGAGAGTTTACAAAAAAAATATTCCCAAAAGGTATGTGAAGTCCACCAACCCGCAGTAGGTCAGCGTGGTGGACTAAGGCCTACATCCCTCTCATTACGAGAAGGAGACCCGACCCTGTAGTGGGTCATTAATGGGTAATGGAATGGGGTTAGTAAATAAATGCGTTCTATACAACTAAATCTTGCAAACAAACCCAACGTTTCTTGGCAAGACGTGTAACTCACCCGTTAGTGGAGCGCAGTCCGCTACATAATAACAACTCGGCGGAAACCTCGCAATTAGTCGAAGCACTGCGCTGACTAATGTCGCGGCGCGGGCCTCGGCCGCCGGGGTTTGTCCGGAATCTGCGCTCATTTGTAGAAAACACTGTAGTGACTAGACGAATATAAGCCAAAGTGTGATGGACTGAGAATATTTAGAGGGCTGCCGATAGTACTCGTATGTAGGCCTTTCCTGTGCCAGCTGCCAGCTTAACGGTATTTCCTGAATATTGGTAGAAAATTTTCTGAAATCTGTTATTTCTACTACAGGAAGACTAAATCTAAATACACGAATTTTACTGTCTTTTCAACGTGGATATCCCATCTATTTCACTGTTTTTAGACATCCTTCAGGCTCATTTGTAGAGAATGCTTTAAACAAGCATTTTAAACTCTTATTCAATCTATTGATAGGACATAGCTCTCAAAGTTTACAAATTAAAGTGGCAATGGGCTGGCCACATCGTTCGCAGGACTGACAACCGATGGCTATAAAACTAAATCTTTTAAACAAGCTTATTGTTTCTGGCAAGACGTATTGTGACGTACGATATAACTCACCCGTTAGTCTGAGTCAGTGGAGCGCAGGCCACTACATAATAACAGTACGGCGGAAACCTCGCAATTAGTCGCCGCACCGAGCTGACTAATGTCGCGGTGCGAGCCTCGGCCGCCGGGGTTTGTCCGGAATCTGCGCTCATTTGTAATAAGATACTGTGGAAATGAATATTGGGCTGTTAAGAGCTTTTCCGGGGTGTATTTAGAGGCTTAAGATAAGTATGCAGCGTTATGGATGGTCCTGAAATGCCATTCATAAACTTGAACCAAATTATCTATCTCCAAACATACAAACACATTTATCCCCGCCAGTTACTATCACGATCAGTATATCATGTAAATATTTTTGCAAATGTAGTGCGAAAGTTTAAAAGAATTAAAATCTTAATTAAAACCTATAGGTAATAAACTAGCTTTCGCCCGCAACTTCGTCTACGTAAACCGAAGAATTTGACCCAGAGATGGATAAACATTGTCCTATATTGAATATATTGTCCGATTTTGACGACCCGAGTGGCGCAGTGGTTAAGACACCGGTGCGCTATGCGGGGGGTCCTGAGTTCGATTCCCAGCAGAGCAGAGGTTCGAATGATGAATTTGAATTTCTGTTTCTGGTCTGGGTGTGCTGTGTTCTTGTGTGTGTCCATGGCACCCACGACACAGGGAATCCTAGTGTGGGGCTATGAGTGTGAAGCGTTATTTATTTATTTATAAATTTCATCCAAATCTCTTAAGCCGTTTTTGTGTTTGAAAGAGTTACAAACATCCATCCTCCCTGACTAACTTAGACTTTTATAATAAGAGTAGGATATATTATGGAAGATTTTTCACAACATCAAATCAAAGGTATTCGAATGAAACAATTGAACAAAGAAGCAAGATGAGAATATTTTAATATTCGATGCAAGCTTGTGAGGCAACTTTTTCCGATGAATTTATTAAACAGCAACTTGTCTCATTACTAAACTAAATTCAATTTAAAGTTGGTCAGAGGAAATGAAGGCAGCATTTAAAGTTTTCTTTAGAGTAAATTAATGAAAGCGTCTCTCACTTGCGGTTTTCTTTGTCAACAAATAAATTGTGGAGGTTAAAATGTTTCAGCTATTCATATTTACCCTGGTGTACGTCCTGATGCAGCTTTCGCTTCTGGGTTAAGGCATTCAGGAACCCTGGAAGGAACCAGGAACCAAAAATTGTATTTTAAATAAAGAACAAATTTTATTTTTGACAGACCTCTATAATTTTTACACTGTGGGTTAAACGCGCTACGTCACTTTACTATAAGATTAACGTCATTGGCCGCAAACTTGCTTTTATATTCATTTCTTAACTACATGCCAGTAACTTCATGGGTCGCGAACACAATGACGGCCACAATAAATAAATAACGCTTCACACTCATAGCCCCACACTAGGATTCCCTGTGTCGTGGGTGCCATGGACACACACAAGACAACAACACAATACACCCAGACCAGAAACAGAAATTCAAATTCATCATTCAAATCTCTGCTCTGCTGGGAATCGAACCCAGGACCCTCCGCGCGGCGCACCGGTGTCTTAACCACTGCGCCACTCGGGTCGTGCAGTGTTTAAGTTGGTAATTGGAGGAACTGTGCCGTGTACAAGTCATTTTACTTACGAAATTGCAATGACCTATTGACTACTAGCATCGTATTTTAAATTCGTAGACCGCCTACGAATATGCTACGAGCGCTACGAAACTAATGAGACTTTATTGCACGAAAAAATCCCTGCCTATTTTCAAAACGTTATTACGTTTCGTGCTCAGGAAAAACCGCTGTCTTTATGTGGCTGCCACCTTTGATGTATGGCTGCTGTTTGTATGCAGCCGAAATTGGACGTCATATTTGGATTTTCAGGCCTGAGAACAACTTATTTCAGAAGTTTCAAACTGCCCATAGAGCTTCAGCCTGATTCAAAGATTAGATTAGGACTACTCTGTTTTAAACGTGTCCTTTAAAAACTAATTTTAAAAATTAAACCGACATCTAAAAAGGATGAAATAAAATTTGTTACATACTTTAGGCCCACTACTACTTCTACTTTTGAGGTTGGTGCCAAAATTTAACAATAGAAGCAAAATATTTGATAATAATGCCAAAATATAACAATAGATATAAAATACTTGGTACTAAAGACACCAACCTCAAAAAAAGATGGCCTAAAATATGTAACAAATTTTATTTCATACTTTTTTGATGTCGGTTTAATTTTTTTAAATTATTTTTATAGTAATACAGTAAAGTGGAGGTAAGCTGCCCCCTCCGAAATTTAAACCATAATCAATAACACACAAAAATTGAATAATTTTTAATAAAAGCCGCTTAAAATAACATTCCCCGCCAATACTCCGGGGTCCGCTAGATAAATAATCAAAAAATCCATCTCTGCTGTCTTGATCCCCAATTATTTCGGAATAACAGTTGAATTGTATTCATTCAGCCGCGAAATGCCGGCCATCATGGGAACGCTTTTTTATTTTCCTTCAAATAGCTTCAGTAAATACCGGGTTGGGATGGACTGTATAAAATTAATTGACAATTTTGAGAATGGCCTCTTATTTTTGAAGTCCGATGCTTAGTGGATTGGTGTTGTTTATGGAGGGAATAAAAACAAAAGTAACTTGATGGTATGCGGTGCAATGAACTCAGTATCTATAATCATTCAGGGTTCATGTGTAAGAGTATAATGCCGAATATCCTGCTAATAGGTATATGTACCTAGAAAACGTTGCGAGGAACCCTCATCTAGACTGAGATTTCGCCATGATGTTCTCAAAGACTAGTGGAGTCTATCGTCCCTCGCAAGAACTTTTCAGGTCTAGGCCAATCTTGTCCATGGATTGGCCGTATTGACGACTGAACGTCAGATCCTGCTCTCTTGATTAGGAGAGTATTAGAAAGTACTGGAATGTACAATCGACAAAATGATATCTTGTCAACTTATTTTGCTACAATCATTCAAAATCAATTAGGTCGAAATTCGCGTGAAATGATAAAATTTGATTGGCATCTGACTGACATAAAAATAATTTTAATATGTAAAACGTCCTAAGTGCAACACGCATGCTTGAGAAGAGAAGGAATTGATTTCATTCTACAATTCAAACAAAATTACGGCTGAGTGGGTCAAGGTATCATTTTGTCGATTGTACAAGTATTTGAATATGCAAAAACAATAAATTACTTCGAATAGCCTGAACCTGTATAATTATAGATGAAAAGTATGATGTATACTCAATTTTCGTACCAAAATCGGAGCCGACTAGTAAATCAGCGTCAATAGAAATGGTTCTCCAAAACTTTGCTATTTACAAGTTAGTACACCGTAGCTCCATTCGCTACAGCACCGAACGTTCGAACTTAGGTAATTAGGGGCCGTGTTTCAAACATAATGGCGTCAGAACAGCAATAACTCAGAGCAAATTCCATGCGATCGTTAACTCTCAATTCGTTCGGTTTCAATCTGAAAGTTCAGCAACGCCGGTAATTCCACCTGTCTTCGGCCTAAACAGAGTTTAATGGCGGCACGCTACGGATTCCCGCGAATCCGCCGAGTTTGAGACGAGTTTTTGGGAGAACATGGATCGGTAATTCGCAGAACATTCTTTTTTTACCACATTTATAGATTCACTTTTGTAAATGTAATGGAGTCCCTAAACGTATTCACTTACTTTTTGTCTATAATGAATTTATAGCCCACTTGACTAACCATGGGATGGTTTCGTCCGCGTGATTTTTAAAACTCCAGATAGTGATAAAAATAATCCTATATGTCAATCCAGGTTGTAAACTACATGCATACCAAAGGTCATTCAAATCTGTTCAGAAATTTTGGCGTATATAATATATAATTTTGTGTTCAAATGAAAATCTTTAAAAATTATGAAAAATATTGCTCAGTCAATTACCCTCCCGTATCTTCCCGCCCTCGAGGCGGTTTGAAAGCATTAGTTTGGTAAGATTTTAATATTAATTTGCACGGAAAATTGGCCGCGTTCTTTCTGGCGGCTGATAAATTGCCCTCAGATTAGAGGCTTCCGGTCTGATCTCGTCACTACCGCTATTGAAAAAGAAAGATTACATTCTTTGTTTTTCTCGTGAAATTGAACTTTGAATGTTAGATCAAGAGAGTTCTTGGTATACAGGACGTTTTGCGTATTGGTTTTATTTCACTTAGATTAGTGTCAGTAACCTATTAGACTCACTACAGGATCGGGTCTTCTCTCACAAAGAAAGGTATAGGCCTACCTAGATTAGTAGAAGGAACAAATTACTTGTGTACGTATAACCACAGTGAGATCGTTTAGGTCTTAATGCCCTCGGACCGGGAGTTACATCGATTAAGTAGTATACCAAGTCCTGCCACGCAAGAGATCAAAAAATTTAGCAAAGTCGGGCTCAGTCAGTGGATTATGCTCCAGGCATTCCCTGTTGTGAGAAAAGACGCGTTCCCAATAGTGGGACATAAAGGGCCATACATCGAAAATTTGTAAAAATGAATCGTTTTGCGTTAGTCTTGCTAAAACTCGAGAACGGCTGGACTTATTTGGCTCATTTTTGTATCGCAATGTTCGTGTAAATCCAAGGAAAGTGTAAACGGTGACTACTAAAGAAAATTAAAAAAACATCTAAAGTGTCTATTTGATATTCATTAATAGTAGTATGAAGCTTCTTGATGATGAAAGTCTGCACAGGTGAGGTAGTCTAAAACATTTCACGTAAGACCGTTCCAATCATACATAATTATGTTGTATGATGTGTTCAATATTTTCGTGGCTTCCAGTGTCGACTCCGTGGCGCAACGGTAGCGCGTCTGACTCCAGTTCAGAAGGTTGCGTGTTCAAATCACGTCGGGGTCACATTCATCCAGTCCAATTGTTTTTGTAAATTAATTTTAAATGTTTTGTTGAGCTTTTTTCTTCTTTTTTTCTCTACGTTTTGCCTGAAGGGCACTCAAAGCGGATGAATGTAGAATGTATAATTTATCTGTATGACTTTCATTAAGTGTGCACAAATTGTACCTAATAATGAATAAAAGCTTTTGACTTTGACTTTGTCTTTCCTCATTGTTACCTTCTTTTACATAAGAGAAACATTTCCTTTTTAATGTCGTGCGTTTTAAGTGTCTTGTTTAGTATTTTATTAACGAGCTTCTATTTCAAAAAACATTAAAAGCTTTTTCTGAAAAAAATTTGATACCTAAATTATAGTCAAACACAAAATTTTACTATTATTCGTCCGGCTATCATCCCCCAATGAGGCCACATTAAAAAGCTTCATTGTGGCTTGCATGCCAGAACATAATAGCGGCTGTGTGTGCGCCCTTTAGTCTCATGGGCACATCACATTACCTTACCTTACTTCAAATAAGATAAAAATCCTCTCTGAACCAACTACGATCCTACCTCAAACAGAACAGAAACCCTCTTTTGCTACTCATGAGGATTGAATTGCCGCATCAACTACAGTATCTCCGGCCACCACGCCTCCAAAAACGAAACATTAAACATTATATTATAAAAGACTGAAAAGCAAATAAACAATCAGATGATTCTCGTTCTTAGTTTGGAGGAAAAGGGGAGATCTCCCGCCAGGCGATGTCACTGCCTGGGGACCGCGGTCCGAATGTTAACTGCGGACCATTTGTATATATGCACAGATTGGCCATTTCAGTATGACGCGTGTGACGTGTTCTATTGTTGACTACACTCGCTGCTTGCGTCGTGACGCGTGGTCAGCATTTCATGTGAGGCACGCGCTCATAATACTGTAGGTGTCGCGCCGCTACATTAGTATCAATTTGAATGTATTCACCCATTAGGTCGTTTGAGAACCATCTAGACTTACTGGAGGACGCTACACCAAGACGGTGCAAATGAAAATTATTTATTCAATTACAACTTCACGAGTCTTATTAAAATCAAACGGCGTTTGTGAGAACCTCTCGGAGGAAAGTCTGACCTAGATGAAGTAAGATATACGTAAGCAATTAATTAATTAAAATACTCCTTGTTTGTACATCAGAGGTTTCTTATCAAATATCGTCAAGATATTGTTCGTGCGAAACATTCTACGATACTTCGTCGTCACCTACTTATTCTTAAACTGAGTTTGCTAGTTTTGACTTCAGGTAAACTTCAGAGCGCCCTTTTTTATTAATAATTGAGTAGTAAACGGACATAAAGGCAAACTTAAACGACCTGAGTGGCGCAGTGGTTAAGACACCGGTGCGCTGCGCGGAAGGTCCTGGGTTCGATTCCCAGAGCAGGAATTTTAATGATGAATTTGAATTGCTGTTTCTGGTCTGGGTGTGTTGTGTTCTGGTCTTGTGTGTGCCCATGGCACCCACGACACAGGGAATAGTGTGGGGCTATGAGTGTGAAGCGTTATTCATAATCATTTATTAATATTAAGTGGTATTAATATTAAGTGGTCACTGCACCCCATGGACACCCACATCAAACCTCAAATAGAGAACACATCCTATCTGATGTTTAATGCTTTGCTACGCATGGCGACAAAGATGCTAGCCTCAAATAAAATATCTCCGGCAATCAAACCTCCCCATGAAACACACAAGACATGAACATGCTGCCTTACGACCGCACACTTCTCGCTTTAAAAAGGAAGCGTGATACCAACGATCCAGGCATGTGATTCGACTGCTATATTTTTCCACGATTCCGTGTATGCTATAATACGACAAAGTATTTGCGTTATTTACACTTGCCAGTTAGCTCTATTTGTTAATAATTCCATTTTGGTGTATTCGTTAAATGTTACGCAAATATTTGAATACAAAAACGCAAACACCAAATAGCTCAGTGAAGCCCTAAGAGTGCCTACACACGAATATTTTATTCACTTGCCGATAAGCATCAACAAGCCGCAAGTAAAACCGTCGTTATTTTAACCACTTTAGATATGGACTCTGAAGTAGACACAATAGTTAAACAATGGGAATGTACCAATTATGGGTCACTGGACTGTAAAGTGGCTAAACCGCGGTATAAGCTCAGAAATCGATCACCCACTGAAGTCTTTTTCTAGCCTCAAGCTTCTCGGTTTCACTCTAACAAGTTCCTTACCTCGACAAAGCCCTAGAATATATTTAGACCCTCCTGAATAAATATCAGTATCGAATGTTTGCGTAATTCAGAAAATCACATCAATCTGTCTGAAGCAGAATAAAACAAACAGGTCTATAGTAATATTATTATTTTACTTGTATTTTTAACGTAACAAGTGGACAATTTACGAATGTTTGGGAGAGGCATTGTTCTTTTTGTAGTAATTTACAAGCTTACGGTACTTGATCTGTTTGTGTTATTCTTTTGAACAGGCTAGTAGTTTGCTACTAGTTTGTTGTTTTGTTATTTAACTCGAATATTGCTTCGATTCGATTTTTACCTTTTCTCTTATGCGGGGAAAGACATCATGAAACGGTTCATAAGAACTCTCAAGTCTATATTGTTAAAGTCTATATAAAATTTAAGTGACGATAAAGTCAGGAAGGAACTTACGAGTACTTTACTAAAACACTATTTTTGGTTGTATGCGTGTGTTTTGCTACTCATGAGGACTAAGATATTCGCCTCAAAAAAAGTATCGTCGACAACCATACCTCCCCAGGCAGAACACGAGACATGACAGAGAGAGAACATGTTACATTACAACGGGTTAAGAGGCCGGCGGTAAGGCACCTTCCCGGACGAGCTATGGCTACGTTACTTGCTTCACAAAGGTACTAGCTTCTAGTAGGTATATGAATCCTGCTGCATATACACCTACCTAAATCTATGAATTGTATTTGGTAAGTAATGTCAGGTTAGAATGTTGCCAACAATATACACGAAAAGGCCCCTAAAAAGCTTCTACAAAAACGTAATCTTATATGAAGCGTAATGGACGTGAGAGGTCTGTTATTGACACTGTTTTAGGATAGAATATAAAATAACGGCCTTTGTTTTTGTTCAGAAAAACAAATTATAATAAAAGGGCTTACAGCAATTTTTTTATTGCGCAACATAATATGGCGGCAATTATTTAAGCAGCGCTAAGTTTGAACGCAATTTCGAACGAATTCAACACGTGCGTATACGTTGCGTTCACGCACGAACTTAATTAAATTAATAAATTGAAGAAATGTACTAAATCTGACGTACCAAAAATACAGAACTCTTCTACTTATTGCGTTTCCCAACTAATTCTATCCAAACCAAATTCATCAACCAATATTCAGTGCCTATACAATTTTTAGTTTCTGTTACGGTCCATTCAGCCTATAAACGAACCAGCAAGTAACAAAAGACCAATTCGCAAGGAATTAAATCCTTTTCGGAACATTAAAACTTCTCAATAAATGTAAAGTGGAGACGTAAAGTAGCCATTCGGTAGTCTCGGAGCAACCGCCGTTGCCCTGGCAATTAAATCCGGCCAAATTTAATCAGAGCGTAATCTGTGAGTAAAGAATAGGAATAAATTAATGCGGTCTCTGTTATTTTTTTTAATCCGAACTTTCTAGACGCCTTATAAAGTTCGCTGGAAGAATAATTGCCGTTATCAAAATATCGCGCTTACGACGAGTATTTTTTCAAATAAGTTATTTCAGTTTTTTCATTGAATGATTTTTTTTTATATATCACGTCTGGCATCGAGTCTTTCTGCGGGAATCTTTAGCATACATGTTTAAGTAGAGTAGGCATTAAGTATGTAACAAATTTTATTTTATAATACTTTTTTGATGTAGGTTTAATGTTTTAAATTTTTTTTTTAACTCTATAAACTCGAGCTCACTTCTACTACATACTCGTACAGTGTAACGGCTTAGGCTTTCAAATCTATACTAATTTTATAAAGCTGAAGAGTTTGTTTGTTTGTTTGAACGCGCTAATCTCAGGAACTACTGAATCGATTTCAGAAATTCTTTCAGTGTTGGACAGTCCCTTTACAGAGGAAGGTTATAGTATATTTATATTTTATTTTCAAAAAAATTAGGGATCCGTAAGAAAATTGAGTCGAAAACATATTTATGCGTGCGCTGCAAAAACTATTGACAATAAAACAAAACAATGTACCACGGGTTTGTAGTCCTTATTAAGATCTACAAAGAAGTCCGCGAGAGCACACATCTAACTATCATAGTTTAGTCACAATAACCGCAAGTTCTAAAATCCACGCGGGCGAAGCCGCGCTTACTCTAGTTTTCATAATAATAATATATACTCGTAAGTGTGGGAATAGCAACCCTAGATTACCGCATCTGCGGCGGAAATTGACGAAACTTGATTACGCTAATTTGGGTTTATTACGAACTAAGCTTGAAATGCCCTCTCAAATAGCATTTAATTATTAATATTTTGATGATTTATAGAACTATTTAATTTGCAGTAATTTAATTTACTATAATATTATAATCGTTATCAATTACTCTCGAGCTGACTATTTTCTCTTATAAAATGCTACATATATATTATCACTCCAGATTTTAATATTTTATTGGTGTTTTTATGATGTTAATTAAAAGAAATATAAATTATGTTATAGACTATGTTCTATGTCTATGTATTTAGTTTTAGTATCTATGTTTTTTGTTTTCCTATGTCTCTTTCACGTTGGTTTTTTATGTTTATCGCTACCAATAAATGGTTTTTCTTCTTTTTTCATTCTTTAAACTACCCTTCTATTTTAGCTTGTAACAGCCCTACATTCTGCATTGACCATTTCCGAAATTTGATTAGGCTAATTTGGGTTTACAAACTAAGCTGGATGAGCAGTCACAAATAGCGACAGAAATGCACTGTTATTTCCACGATTCGCGGAACCATTTACATAATGAATAAACCATTTTCTGTCATAGTCGTTACACTATAAACCGATGTTGCAGCGGCAATCGGCCACTTATAGTCGATTTCTACAAAGTAAAGTTTCAAAGCGTTACATTAGTTTTGTACAATTAATGTAACGCTTTGAGAACTTTTTGGGTCCATAGCGGTGATAGCCCAGTGGCTTAGAATTCGACCTCGAATCGAGGGGTCCGGGTTCGCATCCCAGTGGCACGCACCAATGACTGTAAAAAAAGTTATAGTAATCTTCTTCTTAAACCTTCTTAAACCTACAAACTTCCATGGCAAATGAGGCGAACCTCTCACAGTATATCTACCAAAACAATAGCCTATTTTACGTTAGGTTAACCAACAACCGAAATATGAACCCCCGATTACTTCAGGCGAGCGTCGAAATGGTGGGTGTATTATAGACATTTTCCGGTGCCGCGTGCCCTCCGATAGCGAAGGACAAAGGACCCGATTGCCCGTGAACAAACCAACACAAATTGTTTCTTGCTGATCGTTTTTGTAATAGAAACAAAAGTGCTTACGTTCTGTTTTTTCTGTTTCCCATGTTGTGAGGGGCTTGTTTTTGTTTTCCATTTCTCCCTTATTATTGCAAAAATAGATGTAGTGGATAACTCGTAATTCAAATTTTAAGCGATCGTTGTATTCCTTATGAGCTTGCACTTGCAGCCTTATTTTGTTGTAACATAGTAGTTTAGTTAACTGCAACTTTTTTATAAATGGCTTTCATACTAAACATGAAATTTTACCCACATCAGAATAAACCTAGAGCATACCATCACGCTGTATAAGTACACACTGCTAAAGTGCAGATGAAAAAGGTGGCGGTAAGATTCCTCCCTGGAAAAGCTACTATACAACAATGGCTTTACCATTTATAGAACTTATAACGGTGTCTGCGTAACTAGTCTGTTACAAGCTTAAAATTTAAAAACCTATAAACATTTTGTAAAATTAGAATTGGATTCAGAAGTTCAGACGTAAAGCCCGGATCGTATCAGGGCCGGTACATTTTGTTATTGGCCAATAATAAAACTGGAGAGGCATTTTAACGTTCGTTTTACGGCGGTTAGTCGTTCGTTAAAGTGGGGCTTTGCTTCAATTCGCCGCAGAATTCAAATAAAACAATAAAGTCAATACAAAAGAAGTTATTAAAAAGTTTTAAATTTGTTTTTAATTCATACATAATTTTTTTGATCACAAAACAAAGCCCTGATAGATGAAAGACTGGAAGATGGAAAACTAACTTGTATCACAGTTGGATATGATTTCTTTATCTTTCAAACTTAAACATAATCTGATAAATAACCCTGCTTAACCTTTGTGGAAAGCTTAAAGCCATTGTGGAAAGCACTGTATTTAGAATCTATGAGCCTATTATGAGTCATCGGTCGAAAATCATACTGGATTTTTTTTCCTAATACTTTTTCTCCTGGTCTACGATAGTCTGAGGAGCACCGAAAGTAGATGTAATATCTGATAAATTTGATCATATTGTATTATGAATGACGATCATTAAGTGTGCACAACTTGCAACTGACAATGAATAAAAGACATTGATTTTGATTTTTGATTCTTTGTTTGCTTCAATGTTGTAACAATTCGAGCAGTTACTAGGTTATGATTGCCACTAACATAAAATCTGTATAACTTCCATAAGTTTAAACCGCAGAAATATGAAGTTCCATAGTTAAAGCGTAAAGGGAAACACATTAATTGCGCTTACCGCTTACCCAACTAAGTTTTACTTATGACACATCAACGTAAACTTTAGAAATTCAAATGTAACAGGAACTCTGCTAGCTCGTTAAGCACTGAATCTAATTTTCACTGTTGCCGACTTAATGTATAAAGCACGTTTTTGAATTGTCAGATTTTTTTTACCAATATTGTACGATATAAGTTTATATAAATAATAAATAAATTAGACATTTTTCTTACTTAATTTACTTAATTTACTAAACGAATTACTTACCTATAACATATTATTTTGCGTTAACTAAATTCCTTGTGTAGTAACGTAGGAATTATGGCGTTAGCATATACACACTTTAGTACAAAAACCCTGAAATTCAGTGAAATTAAAAAAAGAGTGCTGAAAATTGTAAGGAAAATAAATGACCATACAATATAAGCAATTACAGCATTTAATGAGAATAAAAATTAAATTTTCTAAATTATTCTTTAATATCCAATCAAAAGACTTTTTTAGTAAAATAGACAGAGTCTTTATTCAAATTAAGAACAGTGTCCCAAGCATGAACAGTATTGATAAAGTAATCGTATAGATAACGTGTGCCATTCTTATTCGTATGGGAAGATGTCGGACAGACTGAAAATTGTGACATACTCACATCGTTTGTCTACTATGACATACACAATTACACACTCGTACATCGATTGTCCTAGTTGGAAAGTAAGATACAAAGACAAAGACAAAACGTTTATTTGCACAAATATAGAGTTGTTACAAAATACCTACCTAATAGATACCTAAAGTTTTTTTTAAGAATATCCATAATTTTATTGTACTTTAACTTGTGCCATCGTTTCATCTGTAACTTAGGAAGTTTTAAAGAAACCCTATCTATATTCATATCAACGACAAAATATTCAAAATCCACAGAGAACCTGCAGCGGCAGTAACGGCGGTTGTTTGGCTCTACGTCGATACGATCTGTGCAGGAACGACATAGTTCCACTATTGGAAACTAGAAAATTCCATACAAGTTATAGGAAACAGCGATTTTTCTAATAAAAACCTGTTTGGTAACGATCCAGGGGACCTAGTCTACCTACTAGGTAATTTAGCGAATTCACTGACAGTATGCTAACATTCCAAAATTAATAAGAATATTTTGACTATGCGTAGTTTTGAAGCCATTATGTCAAATAAGGCCCAAAACTGACAAATTAGACTATGAATATGACTGAATTCAAAATGAAATAAAATATATCGATTGCAGCAAACGTGTAAGTGCTACGCTGCGTGATGCGGGGCAGTGTGTTAAAATCTGAAAATAATGCCAGTAAAATAGTAGAAATTTCTATATTTGGCAGGACGAAGTGTACTGGGTCAGCTAGTGTATAATATTTTAAGATGATATAGTTGCCATCACGAGTAGTGAGCAGAACTTTCATCGGTCGGTTTGATATTGACTGCGTTGCGGTGCACACGATTGGTTCGACAAACGTCAGTTCGTCAGTGTGCGTCGTCTATTGGTCCAGCGCGTTGTTTCGCCTGCTGTACATTGGCCGAAAGTATACAATATCCCTACCACTGATAATAATCTGTGCTCACGACTCATGACGGTTACTTTAAACGCATATCTTCGCTGACTTGCACCACATGCAAGGCGCATACAACGCAGGTGCGCTAAGTTTCGTGTTCGACACGGGTGTATATTAAGCACTCTACTTACCGAAGTTAATTAAAGACGTTTCGCCCCGTAACTTATTATCGATGCGCTAATAAATTGCAGTGCTCATTTTATCGAATACTAATGTGACCTGGTTACCTACTCGATTAGGGGAATTTCTGACGTAATTAATCGCATCTGCATGTACGCGCGTGGATGCGTTTTCTATACAAATTGATGCGCACTACTACGCTACGAGATGCGGAGCAGTGTGTTAATAACCTAATTGAAATATGATTTGAGATCGTACAAAACGTATGGGATGACTTTGTCGTGCGAGCAACTTTAGTGTGCGATACGACACTTAGATAGATACGATGTTAAATTGTATAATGAACACGACTATTACCTAACCCGCACCGCCATCAAAGGAAACGGATCGCTTTACACAGTATTTTATGAAGAACGTAGTAGTAAAAAGTATAAAGCTGGAATTATTTTCATAAAAAGTCAAGTATCCAATTGTGGAGTTATCGACTGCGATCAATCCGTATAAAAGTAAGGCTTCATACACTCAGTGAATCAGTTAAAAATTTTTAATCGTTTTTTAAACTAATTTATGCATTTAAGTTTTCTTAATTTTAAATTTTTAACAAAATTATGATTCGTGACTATATGTCAAATATTAATAAACCTACATTCACACCGTTTATCTATTTTCTTTCTCTTTCTGTAGCGCAGCATTGCATGCCTATGTTCAGATTGGTGTCGGTATGAAAAAACGTTAGCCCATATCTCGAACCCAATATCCTAATTCGACGCGCATGGTTACGTGTTCTATAATACGAAAAGAAAGTAAGTTGACACAATAATTGTACAATTGGTGTGTATCACATATGACTCACGGGACCTCTTAGTTAAATTAGATATGAATGAACAATTTTCTCTTCTTTAAAAACTTCGAGTTAGAGCATCTGGCCTTTTAAGTTGGGTATACATTTTCTGTTCTCTACATTCTGTGTAGGTAATATGCGCTTAAAAGCTGTTACGGTAAAGGTAAAAACATCGCGAAGAAACATGCATGCCTGAGAGTTCACAAAAAAAAATGTATGTGAAGTCCACCAACCCGCAGTAAACCGGCGTGGTGGACGGCGGCCTACAACCCTCTCATTGTGAGAGGAGACCCGACCCTGTAAGTCATAAATGGGTTCCTGACAATGTGCGCTTAGCCTTACAATATGGTAATAATTCCACAATGACCTCTGAAATCGCTGTGGCCATTCCCGACGCCGCAATAAGCCTCCACAACCATTCACCGCATTTCCCAACAAAAGTTGAAATAATATCCCCGTTTCATTTAAATTATCCAGGATTTATAGTACACGAAACTTTGTGAAACGACCTGGCCATGTAGGAAGATTGGGCTAAGTACTGCTTACTGGTTAGGTTAGGTTGCGGCGGTGATAGCCCAGTGGCTTAGAATTCGACCTCGAATCGAGGGATCCGGGTTCGAATCCCAGTGGCACGCACCAATGACTTTGTAAAAAAAGTTATGTGCGCTTTATAAAATTAAATATCACCTGCTGTTACGGTGAAGGAAAACATCGTGAGGAAAACTGCATGCCTGAGAGCCAACCCGCACTAGGCCAGCGTGGTGGATTAAGGCCTACATCCTTCTCATTGTGAGAGGAGACCCAACCCTGTAGTGGGTCATTAATGGGTTACTGACAGGTTGTACAGAAAGCCTCGCGATCCCAATAGGCGGAAAGCGACCGAGAAAGATAACCAACGCTTGACTACTTGAAACCTACAGACCTATAGTAAAAATATCCCACACTACATTTCACTAGATTAAGATCCGTTTGTTTTCCTTTCTCCATCCTTTCTCAGCCCTTGGCAGACCAGTGCTTGACATGGGCCTCCCCTAATCGATGCCACTCCGCCTGATCCTAGGCCCTCGAAATCCAACGGTTTCCCGCTGTATTCTTCAGGTCGTCAATCCACCTAGTCGGAAGCCGGCCAGTACTCATTTTCACGTGGTCACCATTCGAGGACCTTTCTTCCCCAAAAGTTGTGAGACCTGCAAACTATACCACTTATATATATAGTTGTGAGACCTGTAAACTATGCCACTTTAATTTTTAAATTTTAAGAGCTACATATTTATGTCGGTTACCTTTGTTTTTCTACATATACAGGACTAAAATCCATCCATTGTTCATTGATCCAATTGTTTTAGGATTAAAAATCCTCGATTTTGACAGAACACAGTGATAAATGACCAAATTTACTGACGGACCCGATATGTGCCAACGGGCATCATTTAGCCAAATACGAACCCAGAATCCGACAATACGTGATTTATGCATGTGCTGTAATAAATTATACACGTAAAACATACGCCTGATCTAATTTTCGATAAACATTTTACAAAGCAAAATGTAGGTAACATACATAATATTTTTCCCAAAAAAAATGCTAAACGTTACTGGCCGTATTCCAACTGTCAGATTTAAATATTTGAGGTACAATTCCAAATGTAATTTAGAACGTTGTGTATCCGAATTTGAATTTGTAAATTCAAATTTAAAACTGTTTTCGGAGGTTTCGTTTTATCTACAACATAGATGTTTTCATATTTGTAGTTTTTCGACAGATAACCATTGTGTAACCAACATTCATAATCCACCGTTCTGGTAGCAACAAATTTTCATCAGGAAAGATAAGACAACCTCTTTCTTAATTTGCTGGATGTTAATCCATGTTTGTTTCAATAAACTGGGATGTGTACACCATTCATTATTAATTTCAAAATTCCCATAAAAGAGAGCTTTCAAAACGTCTGAAAACCCAGCTCAACTTTCAATATAAAGATACAATAATAAAATTTAGTTAGTTGACTCAAAATATTGACTACATAAGCTGTTCTTCTAAGAAAGTCTATACAGATTTTACGTTCTTGGCAGGTCAATGAAAGTATCTAAATTGCTACTGAGGCTAAAACTCCTATCATTCGGTGGAATGCACACTCTTTATGATAAAAGTATCGTACAAACAGTCAATCAATGTGAAGTTTATTGATACAGATTAACTAGACCGTTCGGCGTTACGGGTGCACTTGGTATATTATGTTTAATCTCTCATGTTAATATAGTCTGGGTCAAACAAGCCATCCAGCAGCCAGCAATTGCCATTCACTGGCAGTTTTTTGCAAATTGAATCAGTCCAACTATTCGTGCCAGTTATCCCCTAAGCTAAGGGATATCGGGGATGCGAGTACCGCTGTCCAGAACCCTCACCGTCCTAAGCAAACAGATGCGAGCTCAGCAGCATGTGCTCGCATTAAAATTCAACGTTTGCGGAATTTGCATTGAATGTATGAAAGAGCCACACTTGGTATAATGCTGAGGTAATTTACGGAGTTCGCATTCAGAATTGTGATCTTAATATTATGATCACAAAAATAGTAGAAAGTTAACAGTTAAAAAAGGAAGTTTACTTGTCTTAATCTTTATATAATCACAAAAACGTAGTAGGAAGTTAACAGTTAACAAATAAGTTTAGTTGACTTGTATGACTGTTAATACACTCTTTCGTTAGGTGATAAGTACTAACCAGCCACTGCGGTGATAGCCCAGTGGCTTAGAAGTCGACCTCGAATCGAGGGGTCCGGGTTCGAATCCCAGTGGCACGCACCAATGACTTTGTAAAAAAGTTATGTGCGCTTTTTAATATTAAATATCACCTGCTGTTACGGTGAAGGAAAACATCGGGAGGAAACCTGCATGCCTGAGAGTTCACAAAAAAAAAATGTTCTCAAAAGGTATGTGAAGTCCACCAACCCCCAGTAGGCCAGCGTGGTGGACTAAGGCCTACATCCCTCTTATTACGAGAAGGAGACCCGACTCTGTAGTGGGTCATTAATGGGTAATGGGGTACTAACCAGCCATACAGCAACGTTCTAGTATAATGATATTATGATAAAGTTACAAAGTTGATGCGGGAACGTACAAATTTTCACAGTTATTATAATATGATAAGATTTCCTACACATATAGATTTGCTACACGTGTTTCACCTCTTGAAAATATCATTCAAAGTTTCTCATAGTTCTTAGTTCAAATCAACGCAACAGGCTTAGAGTTTTATATGTCAAGATAGTGTAACAGGATATCAAAAATGGGACACCTATATATTCTTTTATTTTTAAGTCGTTTCTATTCTGGAAACTGCTGCTATGAATAGCTACCAATATAGTCTTTCAGTGTTAGGGCTTTTTATTTATTTACGTGCCATCCTTCCTAACAGCCCTTCGTAGTCCACTGCTGGACATGGACCTCCCCTAATCGACGCCAATTCACCCGGTCATGGGCCCTTTGAATCTAACAATATCCCGCCGTCTTTTTCAGGTCATCATTCCACTTGGTAGAAGGGCGGCCTGTACTCCTTTTGCCTAAATGCGGTCGCCATTCGAGAACCTTTCTTCCCCATCGGGAATTACGTGCCATTTCAGTTATAAAATCATAACTTTTTAAACGATTTTTTTTACTTTCTACCTTACAACGGTGTCTATAAAGTAGTTCGGCCTCTTTTTAACTTTTGAAAAGTTAAAAAAGTTATACCCACTATTACTTAGTAGTATAATGTCATTCGCTCGCTAAAAAAATAGAGCCCACTTTAACTTTTTTCTCGTATCACTTGTCTACTCCAATAAGTCTTTGGTGAAAGTTTATTGTCGCGTGACAGAAGGCTTTTACTTTGTCTCTCGTATAGTATCACTCCGTCTGGTCCTATAAAAGTCTTCGACGAAAGGTTATTGTCATTGTCACGTGACAGAAGGACGAACAGGTTCCCGCCCTTTGACTTCAGAACGTGTGGGAAACTTGCCCAAATACGATTAGGGGATAGGAGACTTTTCGAGCCCGCTCATGCAAGTGACTTGTGTAAGTCATTACGAAGTTAGTTATTCCCATTTTCGAAATGAAATTTTCAACACTGATTAGCTTTAAGACGTCAAGGTTTTAGGTGAATTTAATTTAGGGGAATATTCTATCGTGTACACGTTAAATTTGAGCAATATCATTCAATTAAACTTACAATAAACTTGTTAATCTCTATTGTAAGTCATAGAAAAGCTATGTAAGGTCGAGCGTCGTGAGTTAAGGTTTAGGAAAAATAAGGTAGCTTAAGCAAAAACCGATATTTTCCCTTTTGATTCGCTCTCCTTTAAAAAAATAGTGTTTTGATTTGTGGTACTTTTTAATTCAAGCAGCGATATTCCCTTATCGCTTACCTCGTGTTGTAAAACGAATCCTTAACATAATGGAATAATGAACAAACTCTTCTCATAAAGTACAATAAAATTCAGACCTTTCAGAAACTTTTCCGGGAAGCCTTGAGACCTTCTGAGTTTTACGCACAAGTTTCATATTGAAATGCTAATCAGGAGTTGCACAATAGCTACTATGTGAGACTTAATTATTCGAGTATACCTACCTACGTCTTTGTAAAAGTTATACAAAGTTTTGACAATAATGAAATAATTTATCAGTAATAAGTTTTTATATGTAGGTACTATTTTTATAAGATACTTTTGTAACTGTTCTTAATTTGCATGCCTGAAAAGGTGAATATGGATTAATGAAAATGCTCTGTAAACTCCATATTTAAAAACTAACCCATATTCGTGCAAGTAAATGATTTTCATTTTCACGAGTGTAGGTAACTTTATTATTGACAAATGACAAAATATTTTTATTGTTTTTATTGGTATCAGTTTTCCATAGGACCCTTGAAACTTTTTATTATAATTTGTAACTAAGGATAGTAATTTGGCTTAGGTTTTTACTTTTAATATAATCTTAAGTTATTTTTTAAATTATTATATTTAAGTTTTTATAGCATAAAATTTGTCCCCATTTATAGTTCATAAATATAAAACAAACGTTTTCAACTCATTTAACACCAATGAGATGCAATCAGCTTTAAATTAAATAACATCCGACAACACAAAGGGTGATGCAAAATTAAAATCGTAAATGCACGTAATATCGTTTTAATCTCGTTGTGGATAATCGGAGGTCAAAATTAAGCAAGATTAACCTAATCTGTTTGGGTTTAAATAGCTTCCCAAGCCGACAGAAACAACCCGTCTTTCATAAAAGCTTTAATTTAACTTGCATTGTTTGTAAGCATAATGTTTGTTGGTACCTACTCATGTTTGTTTGTCAAAGCTTTATGTTCATAATATCTTGAAATTCAATTTTGAAATCCTTATCGAGATGAAATTTAGCATACCTACTCGTTTCCTTTGGGTGACAATGACAATCGTAGTGACGTCATTCTAAATTCAACCGAATCAAATGATCTGTACAAATATAATAATAAAGGTTTTTTAAAAATGTCCCTTTACTGTTAATTTATTATTATAACAAATGAAGAAACGCACAAGTTGAAATTAATTTTAAACGGTGAAATAATCTGATTTCATAAAACTATTAATAAGTCCCGCCAATTCAATAATCAATTTTCCAAACCAACTTACACAAACGAAAACTATTTGCGTTAATATACGAGTACCAATGTGTGGTCAAACAGTCCTTTGTCCTTGGCTCTACTGCGAGGCAATTTTCCAAAAGATTGCAGACTGTTTTACCGGAAAATGTTGTTTGGTTCAGTTCACTAACAGTTTAGACGCCATTACCTTTCTTTACTTTGTAACAGCTTGGAAAAATTATTAACTTACATGTGTTTTTATATTCAGATATACATAAGTACTATTTAAGCTTTTTCTTTTTTTTCGTGTAGGCGCCAATTTTACCCCTTTTGGGGTAATTTTCCCCCACTTAAAGCATAATTCTCATAAACTATTGCACGTTGATAGCACGCATTTGTGCAGTATTACGAAATAGATTATACACGTTTGTATGAGATGTTATCAGTGCACCTAAAATATTTTACTCATATTACCGAGGGGGTTATATTTCCAATAACAAGTCGCGACCAAATACGAAAATGTTATAATAATCACATTTTAACTTACTTTACCAACAAATTGCTTTGCTCAAAAACCATTAATACTACAATAGGGGTAAAATAAAATAAACAAAAACGCATTGCTACTAACCTCATAGGAAAGAATACGCCCCTTTAATCGAAACCCATAAAATATATTCTAAAACCACAATAATAACTGGCCCATGATTTTTTTAAAAAGAACATCATAAAAAACAGTTTCGTGTTTTTCTCATCTTATAAATGTTTTTCAGGTGTTATTTTTGTACTTTTTTATTTTCTTTTCTTCTTGTTCCGGTCGTAAATTTATGATTCCCGGACATGGGTATAAAAACAACATTTTCCTCATCCGATTCCAATAAAATCGTTTTTCGCATAACATTGTAAGTACTTAAAAACAATTCAGTCACGAATTTCCAAGTTTTATTTACAGCTTTGTGTTTTTATTGTTTACTTACTTATCGTAGCTTTCATAACTAATGACATGAATATACTCGTAAAACAAATACCTAGGTAGCAATGTTATAAAAGCTAAACACTACGGCTCTCTGTCCGTGCATTCGTCATTATACGCTTATACAGGGTTACCCGTAAAACATGAGCAACCTCGCAGCACTAGGTAGACTTCAACCCTGTATACGAGTAGTGTACGCCTCGTGTCAGTACCCATTAATGACCCACTACAGGGTCGGGTCTCCTCTCACAATGAGAAGGATGTAGGCCTTAGTCCACCACGCTGGCCTACTGCGGGTTGGTGGACTTCGCATGCCTTTGAGAACATTTTTTTTGTGAACTCTCAGGCATGCAGGTTTCCTCACGATGTTTTCCTTCACCGTAACAGCGGGTGATATTTAATTTTATAAAGCGCACACAACTTTTTTACAAAGTCATTAGTGCGTGCCACTGGGATTCGAACCCGGACCCCGCGTTTCGAGGTCGAAGCCACTGGGCTATCAGCGCTATATCTACTCAATTACATAAGTACTATAAAAAGCTTACTAAGTATAATAGCTTTTTATATAACCTCCTTCTTTTTTGAAGTCACTTAACAAAAACAAAATCTGCGTTCTTAACAAAAGTATGAATCTCGCTCTCAATATCTTCGGATCCATTACAGCTGATTCAGCTTTCGAATGATATCGTTCTAAATTGATTCACAGCTCGCAATTAAAACTTGCGCCTTACTTAACTTACTTGCTGGCAGTTTTAACTTGGTTCAGTTTGCTTTTCACTTCTATTTCCTTTATGATAAATGATATTTCAAGAGGTTGAAGAATTTTTATTCTTTCTATTTAAAAAAGTACCTTTGTACAAAATGTAATATCTTTAAATATTAAAGAATGGTAATTTACATCTACTACAGCCCACTGCTACTTTAATTCCCTCCATCAGGTTTCTTTTTGTACAAAAAATAAGTTCATCTTTCACTGCCAATAAATGACAATTTTCTCCAAGCCTCATTGAATTAGGTATAATATGCTATAAAGATTTTAATAATTTATAGTTTGACTAGAGAGAGAGAGAGAGAGACTAGAGACTAGAGAGACTAGAGATGCACAACTCGCCATGTTGTGGAGAACTTATGACCTAATATCTTATAGTGGCTATGTGCAAATGACGTCAAGTTATGTTTTTGACTCAATAAGCTTGCAAAAACTAAAGATCGACAACGTTATATACAATCATTATGTACAAGACAAAACTGAATGTTGTTGTGGGTATATCAAAGGTGAATTTAGTGCAGCCATTGAGACTTGTTTTATTTCCCTCCCAATACTCTTATTACAATACTCTTATTCGATTTCTAAACGCTACGCTAAACCATCACACATAGATGGATAAACACATGGATAGACAGAATTACTTTCCCGTGTTTATTTGTATGCATGTCGGTACCAACACGATAATATGAGTGCTAACTCCCTGGATTCATTAACTCCTACTTCTGTGCAGATTAGCGAGAAATGGAAGGAGCAATTGTAGCGTCCCCCGGGATACTCCGTAGTTTTAAACTTGAATATGCACAGCGAAATACGATTTGGAGTCTGAAACAAGAAAGGACTACTAATGCCGTCAACAAAAACAGCATTAATGACTTGTTATTTCACGTATTCCCGTTAAGGACGTAAAGATAAGATCAAAACAAATCGTTAAAGTCATGTTTCGAAGCTATCTACACACCCTTAGCGGGAATACGTCACATTGCAAATCAACCTGTATAGTTTGTTGAGAACGAGAAATTTTATTTGAAAGTGACAAACATCACCTAACATAAAGACTCCAAGCATTCTTAGACATGCAGGTTTTCTCACAATGTTTCCTAATCATTACAGCTGCAGTCGTAACGTGAGCAAACACTATCGTCGAAGTAATCGTACGGTAAATGTCAGTCACTAGTACCTACGAGATGTCATAATGTCAGTCAGTGTGACATCTTCCCATACTTCCCACACGTTCGACGTTATGCTCGGGGCACTCGGGGGTGACAAAATTATTAAATTTTTCGCTGCCATAGATATACATATACCTATAGCACTTAATTACTGAAATAGATATTGTATTCTGAAGACTTGCGTGGCGCAGTTGGTTAAGCCGCCAGTGCGCTGCGTGGGGTCCTGAGTTCGACTCCCAGTGAAGCAGATATTGAATGATAAGTTTAAATTTCTGTTTCTGATCTGGGTGTGTGTGTTAGTATCTTGTGTGTCCATGGCACCCACGATACACCCTAGGGGGTTATGAGTGTAAAGCTTCTATATATTTATGCATTTATGTATTGTTATAGATCTACTGACATTTAATTAAAGCAACTCTACTTAAATTTCATTACTTTCCTGCGTTGAAACAATTAGAAGCGTTCCTTGGAATTACTCACCCGTTCTTGACAGAGGCTTTGTACTGCAGCCTCGTGCGGTCGTCTCGGACACATTGCTAATGAACTGGGATACGGACGGGATTATGCATAATTGTATTTATGTATGCATTTACGTAGACATTTACAATTTTAGATAGTTATGTTTACATCGTACACGTTTACAATTTTAGATGTTTCACGCTTTCGAAGTTTTGTTCATCACTGGCATAAAAAAATTAAACTAAACTCTCATATATCAATACACTCAAGAGCCGCATGGAATTTGCTATTCTAAACAATTTGACCAAAGATACAAAATGAAAAGTCTTAGGTTTTATTCAGCTACAGATTTCTTTCACTTTAATTTATTTGTTTACAAAATTAACATCTTAACACTCTACAAGCCAGAGTAGAGTAGAGTAGTCATGCAAGATAATACAATCAGTGAGACAATTAGTACTATCAACAAAGAGTCTTCGCTTCACATAGTTATCCATTTTCTCGATAGCAAGCGAGGAAGATTGGACGTACCGTACATAGTCCAATGTCTCGCATTCAGTTCAGTTGAGACGTTTACTACGGACTGTCTGGGAAATGGAACGCTTAGTGCTAAGTCTGTACACCTGTCTAATTTTCTGTCTGTACACCATCTGTACACCCGTATAATTTCCGCACCCATCAATAAAATCGCCTAAATCTCTACAGTGAAACAATTGTCGAATAATAACAAAAAGTAAAGTACCACAACTACAAAATGAATGATTAATATGAATTATGTATTTTGACAATTTTTATTTGTAATTTTACAAAATGCCAATTTACCTACCTAGGAAAAACCTAGGTGGGTAAATTGGCATTGTATAAAATGATTTTGTACACACTAGATTTGCGTTTCTCTAGTATTAGGTATTTCTCCTACCCCGGGTCTGCTGGAAGAAATTTCAAATTGAAATTTGCAGAACAGGTGTAACAATGTCTCTTGTACCTATTTTTAATTGAATTCTGTGTTGTGTACAGAAATATTAATTAAATAAATAAATAAATGGGTAGTAATTTTAGCTATCAAATAAAATTTTTGTATTACTGTAGAACATTTAGGTCTAGAGAAATCGAACGTGTCTTGTGGACACAAATAAAATTATAATATAAATTTCAAATAGCTGCCATTTCAAATAAGAAGCTAGGCTCAAAAAGAGGGGACTACCTCCCTATATTATTACGTGTATTTTATGTCCCTAAATTATCTAGTACGAGATCAAACACACTCCATATTCGATGTACCAACGGACAGACGTACATTTTGGGGCGGAAATATCATAAAACATTTTACTGGGGACGGGTCGCACGCGGCCACGGCAATCACGACACCTCGCGACTATTAATTATGCTAATTTCTCCAAATATTTTGTTTACAGCTGACGGGCCTACGACTTTTATTAATAGAAATAAAATAATGACTTTTAATTAAAAAGAAACAAATGATCATATTTGTAATAAGGTAATTATTATATTAGTACCTACAGTATTTATTATGAAAACTTACATTTTTAATAAGTCCAAGCGAACAGGCAGACGGGCAATAGTCACCATGCCTTACGACACGAGCAACATCAGAGTCACGAATGACCACTGCACACCATAAAGAAAAGCTCTTCCAATAAATGAAAATTTTCCCTTTTAGCCCCTTTTTGAAGAACTCCATAATATACAGAAAAACAAACTCTACATCCCTTTTCGGGACCAAATTTGTTTTATTTCCCCCTCTATGAGAGCGACGGTGACGAATAATTTCTTGCCTCGCCTAGTCGAGTATTTACATATAATTCCTCTATGGATAATATCTTGTTGGCACAATCTCGCGATGCGAGCCGAGGACTAATTGGGCTTCTAGTTAATCAGAACTATGACGTCCGACACACCGTAGTGTGTGTTCTCTAGATTAGCGTGAAATAACACATATCTCGAATATAAATCCTTATTGTGAAGACTTAGTATTATCTACCTATGCCTGACTATGAATATGTCTCTTACCCATTAGTGGGCTACAGGGTCACAATGAGAATGATGTAGGTAGGTCTTAGTGCAATACGCTGGTGAACTTCACATATCTCTGAGAACATTATGGAGAATATCGTGAAGACTTGAACAAGTTACCTCAAAATGTTTTCCTTCAGCGTTGCAGGTGATATTTAATTTTCTAAAATGCACACAATAAAATTGTCATCGGTGGATTCGAGCCCGGAACCCTCGCGTAAGAGCCCAAGTTCTTAGGCACCAGGCTATCACCGCTGCCAATATATCTTTGTCAGTAACCCATTAATGACCCACTACAGGGTCGGGTCTCCTCTCACAATGAGAGGGATGTAGGCCTTAGTCCACCACGCTGGCCTAATGCGGGTTGGTGGACTTCACATGCCTTTGAGAACATTTTTTTTTTTGAACTCTCAGGCATGTAGGTTTCCTTACGATGTTTTCCTTCACCGTAACAGCAGGTGATATTTAATTTTATAAAGCGCACATAACTTTTTTACCAAGTCATTGGTGCGTGCCACAGGGATTCGAACCCGGACCCCTCGATTCGAGGCCGAATTCTAAGCCACTGGGCTATCACCGCTTTTTAACCAATATATCTTTATCGATGTCTAATGTGAAAAGTTCATGAGTTGAACACGAGGTAACGCGACGACTACGACAGTCGTGTGCTCTAAATGTCCCCATTGTTTTATTACACAAAAACATGCCCTGCGTTCATGTGTTCAGGTGTACATAATAGGCATGATGACTAATTTTCAAAAACTCTTCTATGATATTCAGAAGTTTCTATTATGTCTAAAATATATCATATTTTTGTAGAAAATTAAGGTTTTTGTGTAATAAAAGTACGTTTAAATTTTAAGTTTCAAATTCGGTCCAAAACGCGCGCCCGTGTCATGACGTCTGTCATTGCGCCACGGCTCAGTAAAAAATGACAGATCGCGTATAATATGCTTACGAAAAAAATGACGTTAACTAAGACGTGACGTAATTTGACGTAATTCGATCTGATGGGTGTTTTAGCTATCATGGCGGATTGTTGTATTTTGTAGATTTATTTTAACAAATAAATTATTAATCTCGACATTAATAAGAGAATAAATACATGTTTCAAAATCTTTGAATCCTATTTCATTAGATCAGATAAATATTTTGGCGATACTTGATTACTGTCATCATGCCTATTATACAGTACAGTTGGCGCGAATCCTTTATTGTACCTACTTATTTAATATTATAATCATCCGTGACATTTGGTAACAACACTAAATATTCTTATAAAAATTGTTACCATCAAATGCTTAGGGAAAAGATACCCAATTATAATCTATATCACTGACCCACACACCGGTGCACGCACGCACACTTACTGTAAACAATCTTACACTGTCCTACTTTTTATTGATTTATTTTAAAAATTTAAAATTACATACTTGAAATAAAATTATAGTATAATAATAACTCTCTTGCTCTTTCATTGTTATATTATTTTAAAAATAATTGATATCCGCAATATTGCAGCTGGGGCGACCCTCGCTCGGAGCTAATTAGCGCTCATTACCTACGAGTACTACTGAGTGCTGACGTTTTGTGAGATAGTGGGATGAAAAATTATGATACTTTATACGTATAAAAACATTAAATGTAAGGAGTTTGGTTAGGGAGCTTACCTTATCATTTCTAACCCCGTGTGAAACCTCATGAAGGTTCATGCCTGGCTGTCGGTTTGGAAGATGTGGTCATCCAAGATATTTTACCAATTTCAGACTAACGTGGTCCTCATTTTACCCACATACGGCCTTAGATAGCATTTCTAACGAATCTGAGATCGTAAACCTAGATCAAAAAAGAATGAAATTTTAATTCAGATTTTAAAACTTCGATGATAGAAGATTTAAGTTTTTACCACTATTTTAATCTTCCTAAAAAAAACATTACAAAGCCCAGAATATCCCTCAAAACCTAATCAGGGATAAAAATTATGAGTTAAATGCACGGGAAATAAATACGAAAACTCTCAGACCACTAATTAAGGGGATTGCTGCCGGTTCTCAGACCCAGGGCCGGACCTAAAACCTCTGCGTAATAAATAATGATATCTAAATTTGGTTTTGTTTCGACTTTGGTATTACGAGTACCTACCAGGTAATAATTTGTAATATTATTTAAAATTGAAATATATTAACGTTTAGCAAAGGGAGATCTCCCGCCAGGCGAGGTCATCATGCCTGGGAAGCGGCCGTGCTCCGATTACGTCATGTCGGAGTTTTGTATATATGCCAGCGATGCCATCTCTTGACGAGTGGCGGAAATCGCCACGTTACACGTACGTTATAAAAATGATCCTAGTTTGAAACTGCGGCGTTTAAACTCGCTTATTATGGCTGTGGTTTAAAATTTTGAGATGTATATTTTTTAATCCTCCAAGCTATGTTGCAGCAATGAGTTGTGAATGAGTTTTGAAGTTGAAAGAGATTATACCGAAAACAGTCAGAAAATAGCCAAGGATTCGTCACCATATCTTTCTTGTGATGTTTTGGTTTGCGTTAACAATACGTAGCTTATAAATCACTTTTGAATTTTATCAAGATTATTTAAAGACTAAAGCCTAATCTAGCCTAGTCTAATACAAAACTGTAGAAAAAAATTATTGTATGCGTTGAAAAAAATCTTTTTTATATCAAATCCGATCCTGGCAAGGGAGTACTTTGATCACCAGTGCGCTCTTCGTACGAAATAAATCCTGATGAACATTAAAAAAAATTAAAAACCGAGCAGTATGAGTGCATCCTTTCATTTTGCATTTTAATTTGCTTTTTGATTTACTTAGGTACTTTAAACGCAGCGTTATACTTTTTGCACTAATTTTCCAAATTGTGTTTAGTCCAGCAATTTCCAAGAATATAAATTTAAGTAAATTAATTTTCATAATGATTAAACACTGGATTCAAGTACATCGATGCTTGAACAATAAAGTCAAGTGCTGTTTGACGTAATTAGTTTTATAAAAAAAATAATGATTTATGCATTTATTTTTTTATTTATTATTTTTTTTTTATTTATTTATCATTAATTTTATAAAAAAAATTAATGATGTGCAAACGATTCTAACTAACGTACTTTCTGTTTTTAATCATTATTTTATTTAATATGGGTCCTGCCTGAAATAAATAAATAAAAGAAAGAAAGAAAAGATTAAACATTACTGTCCTTATCTAAAAACACAACAAGCTGGCCTATTGCGGCTTGGTGGACTCTCACGCATGCATGCAAGTTTCCTGACGATGTTTTCACTCACATTTACGGCGGGCGATTTTATAAAGCGCACATAACTTTTAAGAATAAGAGGACGAATTTTTAACCACTGGGCTATCTATATAATAAATAAATTTTATAGTTAACGGTATTTTAATACATTTATAACAACCAAAATCCTTCATGTAAAACTGAATACCATCTCTACTTCGTAGTTTTATACGAGTATTTTCATGTAAAAGTAATATTGTTAACGAAAATTGTTTCAAAACATCTGTCCGTTTCATTTTAAAATCCATTAAATCCATCCTAACAAAATGAGTCCAAAATGCCGAATTTAGCGAGTGTTCACTTCAAACTGCTTTTCACAACTGAAATGTCAAAAAATTCTGTTTTTTACTTTCAAATAATTTTTACATTTGTCCTTTGTTTCCTAGTTTCGAAAAAGTGTAGCCGAACGTTTTATTTGCTTTACCTTCAGCGACCGCCGAAATTTCGGCTCGAAGTATCATTCAAATCGAAGTGCTATTTAGGTACTTTAAAATAGTCCGTTTTTATTTTTATATATTTTTTAATAACAGGCTTGTAATTAAAGTATTATTTTTATGCCAGTGATGAAACGTCAAGAATACCTATCTAAATGGTCACTGTAGCCTATAAACAGCCACGTGCAATCTCAATCTGAATTGAAATATAGGCATAAAAAATCAGTTGGTATAGGTAGCCAATTACGTCCCAAATTATCGCATAAAATTTATGTAATAATACACCAATTCATAGATACGTCACACACGCCATACCGAGACTGACCAATTAGAAGACGTATCCTCAAGCACGCTATCAAAGTTTTATAGAATCTGAGCATATACAGGATAACAGGATCAGCGCCTGGCGGGAGATTTCCCATTTTCCGTTGAAAGCTGTAACTTTAAAACGTCCATTGCTAACCTGAAATTTGACAAACGTTCGCGTATGAATATAAAGTATTAACTAAGTATTTCATTTTTTGAGCAAATAAATCGTTTACTGAACATCGACTGAAATATGGTCGACGGGATTTATTTCATTTTTGGAAAGCGACGCACTATTTTGTACTCGTATTTTGCTTCGCCGCGTGTGTGCATAAGATTCGTTGATTTATTGTCAATTCCAAATATTTACGCTGATACGTTTTTGAGTAACGTTTCGGGGTTTAATTTTTATGTGACGGAAATTTTTGGATAACGAATTTGTTTGATTGATTGTTTTGTTTGATTCGTTGGCTTCGTGAAAACATTTAATATGTAAGTAGATGAGTTAAGTGGTTTTTCGAAAAGGAATCGATGTATTTGTGAATGACTGCAACTCTCTGATGTCCCACTGTTGGGCACGGATCTCTCCCCATAACAGGAGGAGAGACTTGGAGCATACTCCGCCACGCTGCTCCAATGCGAACTGTTTGAGAAACGGCCTAGTGGACAATCGTACATGAGAATGTGGGCTGTAAATGTTCATAGAAATCTTTAGTAACGTATTCTTCAGCAGTGCAATAATGGAACAAACAACTGCAGTGTTAATTTCCATATGGAACAGTTCCTGGAACTGATCTACATAAAGCTGCGTCGAGCGTTTGCTAAACACGCGCGTGGTTTCAGCGCTTCGTGCTAATGACAAACGCCGAATTACTTTGTGTTTAAGCACGGCAACACAGAATAAATACGAGTATAATCCAACTCTGCGTTCTTCTGTTTACGGTTTTATTGTATTGACTTAAGAAGATCCTTAACTATGAGATTTGAGAATCTCCGCCTCGTGTTAATGACGAACGCCGAATTACTTTGTGTTTAAGAACGGCAATACTAAATATGAGTATGTTTCAGCTCTGCTATCTTCTAAGGTTTCTTTGAAAAGATCCTTACCTATGTAACTTGAGTTTCTCCAAGAAGCCAGTATTATCTTCTTGGCATCAGTGACGCAAAATAGGCATGATGACTAATTTTCAAAAACTCTTCTATGATATTCAGAAGTTTCTATTATGTCTAAAATATATCATATTTATATATATATCGGATTGTTGTATTTTGTAGATTTATTTTAACAAATAAATGATTAATCTCGACATTAATAAGATAATAAATACATGTTTCGAAATCTTTGAATCCTATTTCATTAGATCAGATAAATATTTTGGCGATACTTGATTACTGTCATCATGCCTATTGCTTTGAGATTTTTTGTTAAAGTGAAACAGAATGTATTTTAGGTATCTGCTGAATACAAGTAAACTGCCTAATGGGATGTAACTTTCTTCCAAACTCCATCAGAATTCGGATGTCCCTAAATGCTATTTTAATTTTTTTTTCAAAGTGAGATTGATGACAGTCACAAAGTTTACGACAAAAATTCTAAAATTCTAGATTTACGACTAAAATTCTAAAATTCTAGAAAGCCTAAGTATAGAAGACTAGGTACTTATTGGGACTTTTCAAACATAATGGACTTATAACTAATAAAAATATACTAAAAACAAATAAGGAAGTGTTCGCATTTTCGCAATAAACCAGCCCATTTCTCACTCTGTAAGCTAAACGTAATGCAAATTTTACATGTCACCATTAGTTTCCACGCACGGCATTTAATATTCGCGACGCACTTATGAAGTTATCTCATTAAGCTCAAGTTCTGAATAAGTGTTCCAGTCAGCTCGTCAACTTGACGTGTGACAACCTCTACTTGTGCCGCCGTTGAGAAAATTTGAAATAGCCAAATAAGACTAAATTATACTAACAAGCAAGAAGTTTTTGGCGGAAAAGGGAGATCTCCCGCCAGGCGATGTCACTGCCTGGGGACCGCGGTCCGAATGTTAACTGCGGACCATTTGTATATTATACATACTGACATAATATGCCCAGATTTTATAGAACTTTGATAACGCGTTTGAGGATGCGTCTTCTAATTGACGGCGCTTGTGTCATCATACGTGGTCAGCATTTCATGTGTACCTATCTATTATCTACTCATTTATCTATAAAATATAACTTAAACAGTATATATTATTGTTTAAATCAACAAACAAGTAAATATTGCATCCACATGACACCAAGTAAAATAAAAATATACATACAAGCTAAAGTACAAAATATAATTATTATCGGGAAGTGTAGTTCGACGGGTGTGACGGTTGCTTGTGGAGCGAAAAAAGCGCCTGAGTTATTAAAGTATAGTAATTAGTAAGGTTAGGATTAGATCACTCAAGTTCTCAAATTATAGAAGCAGGTTGTATGAAAAGTGACCTTCACTTGGACAATTATTTATTAATTGGGCCTTGAATCCTTGAAGTATAAATTTGCTAACTTCGTAGAAATTTGTCTGCGAACTTAAGCACTAAAACTATATTGTCCAAAGTTCGTGACGAGATTCGTCTTGTAACAATCTTATTGAGCAATAGTGATGGCACGAATAGTTATTACAAACCAATTGATTAATGATGGAATACCAGTGCAACAGCAATGATAGGACTGAATTTATGTCTGCTAATTCGCTTTACATCATTCAGCACATCATGAAGAATATATTAGTTCTCTACTTTCTGCTGATTTTTTACGTAGCATAATCTAAAAACCGTTCGTACATCCCACTGCTTTCAGACCGACATCAATCCGAAGCTCAGAGCTGGTATATTCTATTTTGACCAACCATAGGATATCTCACTGCTCCGTTGCAGATTGGCAGACACGTGACCATTCTGTGTAAAAACAATACAAGAGTGCCTCTTAGGTATCTAACGACTGCTAAGTATCCTTTTTTCCAGTTATAGGTACTTGACGATAGTAACAGTTGACAAGCGTTTCATGATATTGTGGGAAAGATTAATCTTCGACCGGGAAGATAGATTATTCTTCTTTCATCATGCCTCATAACGGCCATGCTTCAGTTAAATCATCTCCGAGCATATACATATACGTATATAATATGCCGATGTGTGTGATGTGATGTTAAAAACTTCGATAGTATGTACTGATAAGCGCGTGTTCGTTTCCCTTGCATACAAAAATTGCTAAACAAATTTTGCTTATTACTTAATTAAAAAGAACTAAAAATACCTACCTAAACAGAAACTACATTACTATACTATACTACTACTTTGCTATACAACCTCACAAACAGGAGCACCTTTACTATATCTACCTAATACACGAGCAAGGTAAGTACGGTAAGTATTATAGCAATATTTATGTGCCTTGTCACTTTCCGTGCATTAAATATGGAAGTTTATTCAGATTTTTTACGGTCCTACGTGTCATTCGAGGAGGATTGCGCACAGACATGCATCACGCGAGGACACCATTAAAATATTACTAAACATACATGATACCGGCTGTTTTAATGGAAAGTAGTATGGGGAAGACGATTTTTAACACGCTATTGTGTATAAATTTTAATAATTAGCTAAAGGTGTAGGTACTTCCGAAAAGCGCATACCGCCGATGAGTCTGAAATTTGGTACTGAACGTATAATAATAATAAGAAATTTGGCGCAGTTGAGAATTAATAACAGAGGCGGTGACGTGGCGGTGTAGATCAAAATTAATTTGGTCGAGGATGCCAGTAACCCATTAATGACCCACTACAGGGTCGGGTCTCCTTCTCGTAATGAGAGTAGATGTAGGCCTTAGTCCACCACGCTGGCCTACTGCGGGTTGGCCGAGGATACCCACAGGATATTCGCCACGGCCTTGGCAGAAGCGCCAAATATTCGGCGACCGCCGAATGAGTGTAGGTAAGCATTTGAATGGTATTCGCCTAACTCCAACGGCAGGCAAGTAGTGGTCAGCAAAAGCCAAGTATCCAACGCATTCAAAATAAGTAGGTAATCTAAGTTTTATGTTTCATCAGTCAGTTTATTATTATTTATTTATAAGAAAAACGCAATCGTTTACTTGCTAGTAGCAATTAATGCTTAGCTTAATAACCACGGATAGATTTGTACCTAATCATTCGACAAGCAACATCGGGCGTAATAGGTACCTATACTTACTTCAGTAGGTATCTATTATGTGAACATAATAAATATTTTGTGCCTCTCGATTATAAAACCGCCAGTTTAGGTTCCTGTCTACTAGTAATCTATAATCCTTACTATAATTGATCTATAGTTAGAACTAGAAAAACATAAATCATGAACCTATCATACTCCTAACCTGTCGTGAAACTCGTGAAGCAGCACTACCTAGGTATTTGGAATTTGGAGAACCGGTAGAACCGGAAGCGCACAAAATATTCATATTGCTGCCCTCTAGTTGAAAATAGCCGAACTTCGATGAACTGAACTTGCCATGAGAAAAAAATGATAATAAAAACAACATGTTTAAGTAATGGTTCATCATCTTAAAACAATCATAACAATTTTAAAGATATTAAATTTATTGATAAATATAATTTATATCTTTAAATTTTAAGTGTGATCACTGATCACAATGCTATTATTTTCATGGGCCCCGAAAGAAACAAACACATTGTTACTTATTTACTTTTTGACCAATTATACTTAAGCATTATTCAGTTATACAAAATTTAATTTATTTTATTGTTTTTTTAGTAAATTATATTTAAAATGTTATGTTATATTTTTAACATGATCGTGGCACAATACGTTGATAAAAAGTTTCATTCACACTCGGTCAAACTCCAGTAGCTTGCAACACCGTCTGTTAAAGTGAGCCATCGCCCTGTTAACGGTGTCATGGCGGTTTGACTTGTTAAAAGTTTTTTTGCAATAACTTACTAGTTAATGTGCTTTTTAGCAGTTTGATATTTGATTTCAGTGGATAGATTCACGTGACACACAATAGTTAATAATGCGTGAATACAAAATAGTCGTGTTGGGTAGCGGAGGCGTGGGAAAGTCCGCCCTGACAGTACAGTTCGTACAAGGCATCTTTGTGGAGAAATACGACCCCACCATAGAGGACAGCTATCGGAAACAAGTGGAAGTGGACGGACAGCAATGTATGTTGGAGATTTTGGACACAGCGGGCACGGAGCAGTTTACGGCGATGAGAGATCTGTACATGAAAAACGGGCAAGGCTTCGTGTTAGTGTATTCGATCACGGCACAGTCTACGTTCAATGACCTGCAAGACCTCCGGGAGCAAATCCTGCGGGTGAAGGACAAGGACGACGTGCCGATGGTCCTGGTGGGCAACAAGTGCGACCTGGAGGCGGAGCGCGTGGTCGGCAAGGAGCAGGGCGCGAACCTCGCTCGCCACTTCAACTGCGCGTTTATGGAGACCTCCGCGAAGGCCAAAATCAACGTCAACGACGTCTTCTACGACCTAGTGCGACAGATCAACAAAAAGTCCCCGAAGGAAGATAAGAAACCAAAGAAAGTCAGACCGGGATGTACTCTTCTGTAATCGTGGTGGAGCCTCCGACGCGTCTAGGTATAAAATATTTAATAATTTGAAAGACTTCTCGTACCCGGATTTGGCTCGACGGTTCCAAAAGTTAACAAGATCGGGTGAGCGATGTTGCTTGTCGAATACCTTAGCATTTCGAGAATGTGCATTTGTTGAGCTGTATAATCCAGTGCTGTAGGTGGAGTGGAAAATGCACAGACATCACCTCTCTAGAGACTGTCCGCTCGTGACTGTGTAGTGTGTACACGATACACCTGTCCATCTGTAATGAATGTATATGAATTGGGGACGCTCTCGATGAATCTGTGTGTGTTTCACTCAAAAATTCCATTTGTGTTGTGTGAATGCTGCTTTGTTCAGAAGTTAACACGTTAGTTCAAAACTTTATACCTAGAAGCCTTAGATTTGGAGTATTCTAGAACCTTCCTTAGTGTTGTTTTTGAACTATTAAATGGTAACTAAATAATACTATTAAACTTAAAAAAAAATTATAGTGTAAATAATTATTAGATCTAAATTTTGGACAACTTTATTCATAACAATATTTTTATTATAGGGTTACTCCATAATCAAAAATTGATTTAAGCGGTAATCACAAATGTTAAGTTCAGATGGTCCCATGTCAATTACAATAAACAGGAAATTCTTGTCAACGGCCAACAAAAGTTATGTTATCTTCTATTTTGAGTATGAATATGCGTTTGTATGTTAGATGATTGTGTTGTTTGAATATGTGCTTATTGTAATTATTACTTAATGTAAAATATATTATATATGTAAGAATTCTATGCATTTGCTTATTTACATTTAGTTTATTTTGATATCATAGGTCAAGTGGGGTTCCTTAACCATAAAACATTAATATTACATTACTTTGCAAATAGCCATAAAATATACGTATTGCTTATTGAAAAAGAGCTAAGACTCATGACTACTTGCAATTAATCAGAAAAGACAAAAAATATTAATACTTAATGAATTCTGTTGAAACTTACAACATATTAGAGCCATTTTTCCTCATGAATAAATGGGATTAGTCTTAAATATGAATATTGCCCCTTAAAGTGGACTTGCATTACATAGTGATGATAATATTTTGTGTATATAGTATTTATCTTTTCTGTTTCTTAAGCTAGAATACTATGGTTGTGACTGGATTGGCATGGTGGAGGCACTATCCATCAATTACTAAAATAACCTGAAACACAGGCAAAACTCTGATCGATTGTTGAAAAAGTCAACAGGAGTTGCCACATTTAAAAATTTTGGACGTGGAAACAAATTTTTACACACACAAAAGTGACATTAATCAGATTCACTTACTCAATGCTTTCTCAACGTTATTAAAACATTTAAATATAATTTCTTGACATTTTTTTAACCAAAACTGTTTCGGCAAAACTTATTGATTGTTGAAAAACTCAACAGGAGTTGCCACATTTAAAAATTTTGGACATGGAAACAAATTTTTATACACACAAAAATGACACTAATCAGATTGACTTACTCAATGATTTATCAACGTTATTAAAACATTTAAATATAGTTTCTTGTCATTTTTTAACCAAAATGGTTCAGTAACAGTAGATTACCATCCACACCATACCATAGCCTCATTAACTAGTAATTAGGAAGGGCTTGCACAATCAACATTTTATATGATAAATCTTTTGGAGAAATTATTTTTATTCTAAGACTGTTATATATTCTCTCGCAAAACTGTTCCTTTGTAAATGTCGTTGACAATGTTTTTATCAGTTGTTGTATTACAGTCCTGTTCCTGCTGTAGTTCTGTTGTTATTTATCTTCAAAGTTGCACATTGGCTGACACATGGTCATAAACTTTATGCACATTATGAAGTTGTTAAAGATATTTTATGGTGCCAAGCTTGTTTTTGTTTGCGACTGTTATCTCACTGTCTGAACTTAGCATGACAAGTGATTGTCTATTGTAGGCTTTAACTTCTGAACAATTAGTATGTGAGGTTAGCGCAGGCCCGGGAGAGGCCTGAACCAGTGTTTAATAATTAAGAATACATTAAATTTTTTCAGATATATTGTCTTGTTATATAATTCAAATGTATCGTATGAGAAGTTGATATGCGACACTTTAGGATTTGGTATCCTTTGAACAAATATTAGTGAGCCTTAGGTGAGCGCACCCACCATTTGTAGTGTCCAGTGTCAGGTGGCGAGCATTCTGTGCTGTTGTGAACATCACAGATGCCACTGTCGGCAGACTGTAACCCCTACTATTAAATTAAAACTCTAAAAAAATTATCGTTATTGTAAATGAATTAAAGTTATATTATTACTGGCTCATTTAAATGTAAATTACCAACATAATTATGTGTTGCCACTATGAAAAACTTTGTTAAAGTAATAATTATATTAGGTGTTCAAATATTGTTACAGGATTAGAAGTTTCCTCAATTTGTCATTTCTGTTTACATGTATAAGATTTATTGCACAAGGATATTGGTAATGACTTGATCTGAGTTGAATTATATTTTTATATATATCGTGCAAATTAAGAACTTGTATATTTTTAATCTTTTTTCAATCAATAATAATCGACATGTACAATAACTATTAATTTCTTTTTTTTTGCAAATTTATCAATAAAACCAATTTTAAATATTAATGTTTTGGGGTTTGTATTTTTTTTATTACTTATTTCTTTCTTCCAACAGTATTTAGGTAGTTCATTAAACTATTCACTTTTATTTTGGCAGTTGTGATAAGCAAAAATTATTTTTTTATCTTTGTAGGTGTACCCACCCCCAGTGATGGGACAGTGGGCTATTTGTAGGCGATATTATTTTATGTGGATTGTTATTCCCATTCTTGGCGGGTGTTTCGGCGCGTATTGAGGCCGGAGCATCTGACTCACGGCGGCAGCCCGCGCGTCGCTCCCACTCCCAACAATTGGACCGGAATTTTAATGGATTAATTCCAAATTGAAACAACCAATTATCATCTACAACTATTTTATTGACTCCATAAGTGTAAAAAGTTTCATAAAACGTGTTCACCTCGTACATTATGACTAAACTAGGTAGGTACAATAATTGATAAAAAAATACATAATGGCAGTGTGACGTGGCGGGCGTATGTCGACATTCTAGTAACATAAGAATTGACACAGTCCAATGAAAAGGAACAGAATACGAACATACTACGAACTATGACGAAGCGACTAGTACACATATACCTATGTAATTAAACTGCAAAACAAGTGTTGGGTTACATTGCACTAGAATACTACTGGCGCGTCCCATACGTGAAACAAGGTCTCGTACATAGATCGAGTTCACCATGGGCCGCGTTTTACATACAAACTTAACGATATTAAAATTTGGTACAATGTGTGGGAGATAGTATCTACATACAATAGGCTAGCGATAGACGGAAAAGTTCCCGGACGGCAGATAACTATGTATTCTTCCTTATCGAGGTACCTAGGGAGTGTTTGCGCTTATCCGCTCCGATTTAACACAATGTGTGTTTATGGGTCATCCATAAACGATCGCAACGATGCAGGCGAAAATACTCATCGATACATTTATAAATCGAACAATACACAAGGGTTCGGCTTATCACACCAATTTTCTTTTATCGATGGATTTTCAATATTGATTCTGTAATACAAAATTGTCATAAATGATACGATAAGACTAATAACCTAATAATAACAATGATAATATTTAAAAAATACATACCATTAACGTTCTATTTTGTTTAGTTACATTTTTCCCTTTAGCTGACGAAGTCAATCTTAAGTGACACATTATTTAATTAATGACGTAGTTTGATGTTTGTTACTTGATAATTGGAATTAATATTACTCTTTATAATAGATTCACACGAAACGAGGAAAACCTGATATTAGTTCATTTTGAAGCGTACATAGCCCAGCAGTTGGCGAAGCAATCTAGTTCTAGCAATTATGTTACAGAAGTTAGCACATTTTTACATTTACATACTTAATAAAACCAAAGAAGACCACCATAACAATTTCGAAAACATGCCTTATATTCCGTAGTCAAACCAATCTACAGTAGTCAAAATTAAAGACGTAGTAACTGAAAATAATTACGTAGGTGCCTGAATACCTACTAAATTATCTGCGTCATTTGCTTCTCAGTAAAATTATTACAATAATTCTCTTGGATAATACTGGGCGGGTTACCTTGGTTTTGTCGATACCCGTCGCCCTTTACCGTTCATTTTCGGTTTTATATTATAAACTTGTTAATTATGTTAATTTCAGCTCGTTATACACGTGAATGTTATCGAATGTGTACCAATTATATTGTTCACATAACCTTGTTCTTAACGTCACAAGGCCATGATAGGTATCTAGATGTTCGTTACGTCAGTTTATTTGGGAAATTCTTTCCCTAGATTCTAGGGACTATTCTCACATTAAAATATCTTCTAGGGCCTAGAAGATAACTTGATGTACCTAAGAATAAGAAATGCAGCATTGGGCGTTGACTACAAAATAGCACCATGATTTTAAAGCCTTGCACAAAAAAGGGTCTTATTGTATTTTGGCGCATATATTTAAAATAAACACATATTAATTACAGTAACCAAAGCGATTTTCCAAACATTTGTGTGGAAAAAACAAAAAGAATTCACAGCATCGGATCTAAAGTAACATTGAGTGTTTCCAGCACATTCTGTTCGCTCACAGCTCATGGGTATCTCTCCACCCCAAGTGGAGCGTCATTTAAGTGGCGCTCAATTCCCTCTTCAAAGAGAGCCCTCCGGCGGCCCCGAGGTCGAACTGAGACAATGTCCCTCTATACTGAGTGACGGTTACGGCTATTATTTCATTTAAATACATTGTCCTGTTTGACTTGGCCCCTTTTCTTGTGCTTTTTTGTTTTGTTCCACCGATTTTTAGGGCTGCCACTGTCGGTTTCTTTTCACAATGCAAATGTTTTGACTTATATTAAACACAACAATTAACTGCACTACTTACTTAATAACATGACAATAAATTATTAATTAGAACTAAAAATCAAACCAAGTTAGCGACTAGACTGAGTGACTTATGATGATTTATGTATACTACCTATATTATCATTGTAGATTCTTTGACTAGTTATTTTCCCAACATATTATGAATAAGTAAAAATAAAACAAAACAAAAATCAAAATACTCCATTAAAAACAAAATCTTACTGGCCCAAAAAATTATAGCGATATTGGTATCCAAATTCCGAATTTAAGAATATCGCGCTATGACACCTACGCCTCTGAGGTGTTTCGGCTAACAAAAAAATTTATCTGAATATGAATGGCACAGTAACAATGTGTTATCAACCCACATTTCATAGTTGAATGCTCAATTGACTAATTAGTCCACGACGGGGGCCCCGCGCTTTCGACGCACACAAGATACACCCACATGTTGAGACGGGAGATCTTTTAGATCCATTATGCTCTAAGGTGGCACTAACCGACTGGTTTTGAGCTGAGTAGGTGCCATTTTAAGGCTGGTACCTAGCTTGGTAGGTGTTAAAAGTAGTCCGGTTATACATACACAATAATAGACATGAACAATCCGTTTTTTAATACTTAATCATATAGGTAATCATATAGTTAGACACTATTTTTTATGGAAAAAAGTTTAAAATTGTTTAAAAATTATAGAAATTTGTTTCAACATTCCTTCCTTCCTCCGGTTGGTAGGAGAAACTTTAATTGTAGCGACCATCTTACCTTACGAGTAGCAAGGTAGCAACGCACCCACTCACGATCAAATTTCAATTTGACTTCAATCTGTCCTTTTTAAGAATAGAGGTGGGCGTGGCCTGCAGTGCACACTCGTATGGTACTAATTTAGGTACTGTTTTAAAGAAGATAATATAATCTTATAGGCAAGCGCTTGTTGTTTGTTAAAAATGAAAGCTTACAAGTAATACAAAATTTAAGAATAGCCAATAAACAAATGCAAAAAAATTGTTTTTGTTATTGATTTACAATTTATCGCAGGAAATATTACCTACAATAATCATTGTTATGTATTTTGAATACAACTGGGTTTATACACCCACAGTAGATAGGCTGTGTGAATACGTGACATGAAACGTTGTCGTCACTCGTCACCTTTACTTAACCGATGCAATTGAATAGAATCATGTAATGAACAATTTAGTGGCAAATCCATTATAACAGTGCTAATCGAAACACGTCATTGAAACGATGAATAAACCCGTTGCGGTAACAAATCACCTGTTGTGTGTTGATTGTAAATCTGAAACCAGCTTACATTTTTAACTAAGATTGTTATTAAGTATGTCAGGATATGTCCACCAACCCGCATTAGGCCAGCGTGGTGGACTAAGGCCTACATCCCTCTCATTGTGAGAGGAGACCCGACCCTGTAGTGGGTCATTAATGGGTTACTGACATGACATGTCAGGATATCAAGAATGGGACCGCTGAAGTTATGGAGCTTTCACACGACACGTATACATAAGTTGGAATACGTTTGCTTGCGCTACTTATAAAAAAATGTCTAAAAATTATATTTTTATGGACTTTTCAATCGAACCTTAATATTTCTTTGACCAGTTTACCTTACATTGTATAACAAACCAAAACACGATTAAGAAGATAAAGATTGAAATCGTTATTGTACTAGCGGTGGGTTTTAATAACCGATGTACCTACAGATATGGTTTAAGATTGATACTGTTTGGTTGCCAGGACACTACTATCTCTACTAATCTCTATAAAATAACAGATGTTGCCTGGCAACCAACTACACAAATCCCAAGATTACTGACATCAGCCATAAATGTTGTATTATAGGCTTGTAAATAATCACGGACCGATAACAGCCCTTCAGCTCGAATAGGTCCTTTATCCTCGGCGACAACTTGAACAGTTTGACTAGATTCCCCGTTTTTCAGAGCCGTGGATTTATAGGTACTCATGACCCTTTTATTTTGCCTCATGGCTTCCCGCACTTGGGGAAGTCTAGGGCACTTCACGCTGTGAAGTTCTGCTATTTATACCTGCAAGGTTGCAACAGTCCCGACAAGGTACATACATAATGATACATACATTTAGAAGTAAGAAAATGGCAATTTGCTTAATTAAGAAAACAGATTTCAGAGATTCCTGCCCAAATATGCTAACACCAGTTACGTTTCTATCTAAACTGTAGCAAATATATCAAACTTTAACAGAACAGAAACGGACATGTCCGTATCGCATATGCTAATGACAATAAATAAAATAACAATGTGATTAAATGACATCGAATATTCTGATGCTTTTACTTTTGTTTTTTGTACGGAACCTTAATCGAGAGCCGACTTGAGTCGTACATTTAAGACAAAGATTAAAGCAGAGCACCGTATGAATAAGAGGCCACTAACGGCCAGTTCTGATAAAAAAAAAACATCACAAAAACACCACGCTAATATTTTGAAACTAGAATCACGTTAGTCCAAATGTGTTGAGTCATTGATAAAAAAATCAGCTTCCGACACGCTTCCGGTTCACTCGGACTGACCTCAGCCGCTCACGACGACTGAGTCACCGGCGAGACGCGGAATAGTGATTCATTTACGCGCAAATCATCGCACCTTGCGACATCAACGTGGAGACGTTTTCCTTTGTGGAAATGAGGAGTGTTGGTCACTGAACCGTGTAAGTAAAAGAACAAAAATAAACGCTTCACACTTATAGCCGCAGGATTACCTTAGCCGTTTGTGTATGTGTGCTTTAGATGCACTCTAGACAAGGTCACGCACACCCTGAAACCTGAACACGACCAGAAACAGAAATTTAAATTCATCGTTCAAACCTATGCTCCTCTTGGAATCGAACAGTGGACTATCCACGCAGCGCACCAGCGTCCTAATGATATTTGTAACCCAACCCATTTGTTTCCACACGAGAACGGAACGCACACAGATAAGCAAGCCAGTCACAAGCAAGTCACCTTTTAGGGCAAAATAAAGAAACGAGAAAAAAAATTCTAAAATATCGTGAGCGAGTGACCTTGTGACATTAACATACATTTATTTTCCTTTGTGGAAAGTGCCGTCAAGACCTGGTCACTGAACCCGCACTCAAAATATCACCGCCTAATATGCATCCCTTTTAATATTCCTATCGAACTTGGATTCAAATTATTTTCTATTCCAATAAAAGTGATGTAACTGTAATTACACCATAGATAAGGTCATGCGGAGGTACAAAGGACAATGCGTGGCAACTGTCTGAACGCGTATCTCGAACGATACCTATATCGTGATTGATTGGTCACAATAGGATGCAACGCACGTTACGAGTAAGTACATGTTATACAGAAATAAACAAAAGCAGGAAGAATTCTATATTACACGCAAATCTCTAGAACTATCGGTCGAATTTGAAAAGTCCCTTTTGTAGATATATGATGGCCATAAGAAAGGCTAGAGGGTAACAGTGCTATCGCGGAAAAATTGTATGTCACTTTAAAAGAGAGCGATGGATTGGTTAAAATTGTGGAGGCTGGAAAATATTGCTTTTTATGACAAAATTGCAGATACGCATTTTATATTAGCCCCAATGTTTCATAATTAATAAATTGCATAGAAACAAAAGATTAAAACGTACCTAATTGAATGTTGAATTACTGATAACGTGTCTGTTTGTGCACGCATAATGAATTTTTATAAGCATCAACAATGTCTGCTATCTCCAAAAATGTGATATTTTTGTAAACGAATTCAACACACTTGGTATCATAAAACGAGTCCGGCCCGCTATTGAAATAACAACCTTATCTTTTGACGTTAAAAGTAGATTTTAATTTGACAGCGCGAAAGTTAGGTTTATATTTATACAAAGTAAGTCCCACAGAGAATTAAATACTTAGCTGTTGCTATTATTTAATTTCTCGAATTGCGATCTAATTGTTATAGATAATAAGGTCGATTTTTAAGTGATGATAGATTGGATTTATTTATAGATTTTAGACCCTAATAGGAATACAATGAACGAACGGAACTAGGGTTAGATCGATTTGTCTATCGCCCGGTAATAAATCAAACATAATGATATTCGTACAATGCAACTGATATAGTAACTATCAACTGTTTATCTTGTTTACGGAGAGTTTATATTTGGTAATTATTTTTAATTTCTTAGCCAATTCAGTCATATCCTTTCAGCCATTCTACGTGAAAGTAGAACAATAAATTACAGCTGGATAGACCATAATACCACTTCTATAGTCATCATAAGTGACCAATGGTGAGCACAGCGGCTACCACCGTGATTTTAGGTTCGATTTACAGTATTCTTAATTTAAGACTGGAATACAAGTAAGTAAAAATTGCAATCCATAACAGTAGCTGCTAGCTGACTGATTGTAGATGAATAAATTTGATACATATTTTGTAAGAACTATCTCAAGTTTCTTCAAAATATAAAAATCTTAACACAAACTGAACATATCATCGTATTTGTGACAATTGGATGCACTTTAAACTTTCGAGTTTTTCCGTTAAAAACCAATATTAAAAAATACTTCTTTATGTTACTTATTAGCAACTCCAGTCGAAGAACAAACATTAGGTATAAACTCAGAACTTTAGTACTACTTTTAAGTCATTGTCATTGAAACAAAGTATATTATGTATTTAAAATTACATAATACATTACATTACATAATTATAAATATTACCTATTTATAATTAGGAATTGAAATTGGAATGGGAATTGAAATATATTTTGGTTCTTTGCTAATTTGGCAAAACCAGATATTACGGAAATATAGCGGAAAATTACATAAATCTCAATTATTATATCAGTACTAAATTAATTAATAAATAATCTTGCCGTCCGGTATATTTACAACACAGACCTAAAAACTACCTTTCAAGCAAAACTACGAGTACTTACTAAAATACTAAGATATATAAATTTTGAACCCTTAATTTAATACTTAGCTAAAACTTAGCTTTAATACTGTAAAAATCATGGACCTCTAACCTTAAAACTTTAAAAGGTATTTTCTTATACAATTAAAAAAAATTATATTCAACAATTTGGACGGAATCGCAGTCTAGCAATTATTCCAAAACACGAGAAATCATATAAGAAAATTGCTCTAAATTATGGAAGTTTAAAACTATATGAAATTCATGTATTTTCATACATTTTATTTCATAGTTTATGGGAATAAATTAATTTTGACCTGTCTATATTCTGTTTCATACTATGACCATTACATGTACATTCCTTCATTACGTATAACAATAACTGATCTTCGGATTGGGATGGAGATAGATAACGGTTGGTTGCGAAGATACTTTTTTAAAATTATTTTTAAATAATGATGTTGCCTGGCAACCAAACTTTAAAATCCAAAGATTGATTACTGGAACCGGCCATAAATAAATCCATATTATTTAATTCCCGACGCAATTAAATATGTGTACCGATGATATAAAGTCATAGTATGAAATAGTTTAGATGATATTTTTAAACATCTTTCGTACATAGAAAACATTTCAGTTTTTTAGATAAATTGTCAACCAAATAATTCTTATGAAATTTCTATTATACAAATACCTGCAAATATCAGATGTGCGAAACCTTTTATCCATAAACATCCATATCAATATTATCTATCAACAACCCGTGTGCTTTCTAAAAGACGACGTGCGATTTACATTTCGCCTCCAAAACCAAACTTCTCTTCACTTTTCTCCAACCTTTTCAGCCGCTCTGAAGTTTGTTACGAGCCAATAAATTTATGACAATAGTCCATTTTTCCACTTGTCCTATTTGGTAAACATATCTTAGCGTGTCTTTTATTTTAAGTTGCGATTTAAAAATAAAACAGATACATCATTATAATGATTTAATGCTGAAACAAATTTCTTAGTATATTTTTAAAGGAATTTTAAATTTTTTTCATCAAAAAGTAGTGCCAAAATCGTTTACCAAACTGGACACGAGAAAACAACGTACTTTAAATTTTAATATGTTAAACACACATTTCTTGTACGCAAAAATTGTACACCAATAGCGGTGATTTCCAGGTTTTTTGTTAAACCCCTACGCCAATTGACGAGCAAATAGTAACACTTCTGATAACTGATCACCTCACCTATGGATCTCCATTACGGTTTGAGAAAGAATCCATCTGGACTGATTCTGAACCCAATTGTTAGATCATTCATCAAATTACACAGCTATCGATAAGTTATCGATAAGATAACAGTCGTTAAACCTTGTCGCTGGCCCTATGGCCTGTTTGAACCGCGACACAGGTTGGCCACTAGCCCGTTTCTCCACTGCACCGCATTGGAGGAGCGTGGAGTATGTTCCAGGCCTCCCCTGTTGTTATGGGGATGCCCACGCCCAGCAGTGGGACATGAAGGGTTGCAGCCAGCCACATGTACGAGGCACGTCCCAACCCATTAAACAATCCCCTTGTAGCGACCGATACGTACAGTAATATGAGTGCGCGCCTCACGTAAAATGCTGACCACGCGTCACGACGCAAGCAGCGAGTGTAGTCAACAATAGAACACGTCACCGCGTCATATAGTAACCATCATGAGTCGTGAGCACAGATTGTCAGTGGTAGGGATATTGTATACTTTCGGCCAATGTACAGCAGCCGAAACAACGTGCTGGACCAATAGACGACGCACACTGACGAACTGACGTTTGTCGAACCAATCGTGTGCACCGCAGCGCAGTCAATGTCAAACCGACCAATGAAAGTTGTGCTCACCACTCGTGACGGCAACTATACCGAACTGGCCAATCGGAACACGTATCCTCAAACGCGCTATCAAAGTTCTTCAGAATCTGTGAATACATACAAATGGTCCGCAGTTAACATTCGGACCGCGGTAACCAGGCAGTGACGTCGCCTGGCTGAAGCTCTCGGCTTTTCCTCCAAACCCTTAACTGTTACTCATAATTTTTTCGAATATTTGTTCCGTGTCGTACGATATGCTGTTATTTGGAGGAGTCGAAGCTGTCGTTGAGCGGCGGCAGGCTGTGGGCGAGGGTGTTGTCCAGTTTCCGCGCCTCGTGCTCCAGCGTGTACGAGTCCAGTGCTGGGTCCTGGGGAGCCAATGAGCTTTTAATAAAAAAATAATTTAAAAAAATTAAATCGACATCAAAAAAGTATGAAACATTTTTTGTGGTTCGTGTCTTTAGTATCGACTATTTTGTTGCTATTGTTAAATTTTGGCACCAACCTCAAAAATCGTAGCCGAAAGTATGTAACAAAATTGTAATTTCATACTTTTTTTGAAGTCTGTTTAATTTTTTTTTCGTAATTTTTAGTTTTAAGTCCATATCACGGACCGATTTTGATGCAACTTTTAGCATTTGCTAAGTTGAACAAAATGCAAACAAACAAGAAAAGAACGAACACGATCCGTCAGTTAGTTTCGGAAATACGCGAGGACAAACATATCTACATACATACATACACCCACGAAATTTGGTAGTCTTGTTTGGAAGCCGTAATAGACCAACATAAGTAAAAAAAAATTGTGCAGTTCCGACAACATTCCACACAAACAAACGTGTCGAATTGATAACCTCCTATGTTGAAGTCGGTAATAAAATCAGGCAAAATCAAATCAAACGATTAGGCGCACAGGCCGCCCTCCGACCAGGTGGACTGATGACCTGAAGAAGACAGCGGGAAACCGTTGGATTCAGAGGGCCCACGACCGGGCGGAGTGGCGTCGATTAGGGGAAGCCCGTGTCCAGCAGTGGACTACTAAGGGCTGAAAGGAAGGAGGAAGGAAGGAATAAAATCAGACAATCGTGCACCTGTGACACAGTCCGTAGAGAATCCCCGAGCGCAGAGCGCAATCTCTGCACGTCCCTCGCGGCGCGGCCCGAGCGGGCGACGTACGCCTGCCGCCGCCGGATCTCCGCCGCCAGCTGCGCGCGCAGCTGTCCCGCCTGGGTGGAAGTATAGCACTTATATTGCGGCCACTTGGTGGTAAGTTAAGTAGTCATAACGATACGTGGGTGTGTTGCCACTTGCAACATAGGTATTTCTTTATTCACTAAGAAAGGTCGCTAATGAACCGCTTAGCTGATGGCGGCGATAGCTCAGTGGCTCAGAATTCAACCTCGAATCGATGGGTCCTGGTTCGAATCCCAGTGGCACGCACCAATGGCTTTGTAAAAAGTTATGTGCGCTTTATAAAATTAAATATCACCTGCTGTTACGGTGAAGGAAAACATCACAAGGAAACCTGCATACCTGTGAAGGCTCACAAAAAAATGTTCTCACAGGCATGTGAAGTCCACCTACCTGCAGTAGTGTAGCGTGGTGGACGGCGGCCTACATCCCTCTCACTGTGAGAGGAGACCCGACTCTATAGTCACTATAGTGTCGGGTACATTAGTGACCCACTATAGTATAGTGGGACCGCTCACCTGGCTCTCGAGGCGGACGATCTGCTGGCGGTGGCTGGCCTCGCGCGCCTCCAGCAGCCGCTCCGCCTGCAGCGCCGCCTGGCGGTAGTGCTCGATGTCCTCGCGCCTGTGTGGGCCGCTGCCCATCTCGCTCAGGTAGCGGTTGCGAGCCACCGACAGCTCTGACTCCTGGAAAGATGGATTCCAGATTATTTTTATTTTAACAGGCGATTGTGGTTTCATAATACGTGATCATTGGTCAATGGTATTTCGAAGTCATTGGCATGTTAAAATGAAGAAATAATTGCAAAGTGAAAAACCCTCGCGGGTCGACAGTGCCAGTTGAATTTAGGCTAAACAAGATTAATATCAAAATAATTATGTGAAACATATTTCATAGGGGCTATTAAAACAAAATTTTTTTTTCAATTTTTGTCTGTCAGTCTGTCTGTTTGTTCAATCTCTGGAACAGATGAACAGATTCTGGTGGGACTCTCACTGGCAGATAGCCGATGTAATAAGGAGTAACAGCTACGCCAAACTGAATTCGCTAACTCAAATAACTTTTAGCATGCCAAGCGGACGAAGTCACGGGCACAGCTAGTATTTCACAAAACCCATAGCTATGACAAACAAATGAACAACGGAGAATGCTCAATATGAGTAACATTGGTGGTGTATTTCTAAAATAACATCCAATATGTTACCTTATCAGCTAACTCCTTCTCCAGGCGTCTGATCTTCATCCGCAGCTCTCTGTTCTCCAGCTCCAAGAGAGTGAGGTCCGCGCCGTGCGTCCGGTCCTTGGTCACGGCCGGATCCTTGTAACCGCGGGACGAATCTTTTGTCGAGTCTTGGCCTTCAAACAATATAACATATTTAAAAATCTAGTGCGCTTTTTATGTGTCAGTAACCGCTTAACACATTTAGTGTGTCAGTAACACACTACAGGGTCGGGTCTCCTCTTACAATGAGAGGAATGTAGGCCGCCGTCCACCACGCTGGCATACTGCGGGTTGGTGGACGAACATGCCTTTGAGAACATTTTTTCGTGCTCTCAGGCATGCAGGTTTCCTCACGATGTTTTCCTTCACCGTAACAGCAGGTGATATTTAATTTTATAAAGCGCACGTAACTTTTTTAAGAAGTCATCGGTGCGTGCCACTGGAATTCGAACCCGGACCCCTCGATTCGAGGTCGAATTCTAAGCCACTCTTTTAATCGTAGTCCTCATAAGAGACGTTAACATTTTGAAGATTTTTATGCTTATAGAATTATTTTTAGACTCGATTTTCTTTAGCTGCGCTGTCGTCAAGATTAATTATTGTTTTGTTATTAATTTTAATAAATACTGTGATTGCTGTGTTCTGAATCTTATGTCCTTGTATGTTTGAATCGATCGTCTCCAGTTGTGGAGTTCCCGCTCCAACTTATAGCTTACTCATACATAGTACCAGATGACCTGAGCGGCGCAGTGGTTAAGACGGCAGTGCGCTGCGCAGAGGATCCTGGGTTCGATTCCCAGCGATGCAGAGATTTTAATGATCAGTTTAAATTTCCGTTCCTGGTCTGGGTGTGTTGTATTCTTGTCTTGTGTGTGTCCATGGGACCCACGACACAGGGAATCCTATTGTGGGGCTATGAGTGTAGGTAATCCAACTCACCAGAATCCAGGTCCGAGTAGAAGACGCTCTTCTCGGTCCGGTCATGGCTCTTGCTCCTCAGCACCGAGGGTCTGGTCATCCGCCTCTCCGCCTCCAGCTTCCTCACGGTGTCCTGGAGGATGTCCACCTTGGACTTGAGTTCTGATCTCTCTCGCTGGAGGCTGTGGAGCTCCCGTTCCAGTTCACCGCTGTCGTTGCTCTCCTTGCCGTCCCATGACGTCATGCGGAGTTGGGATTCTAGGTCCGCTCTGTAATCATAAGGGAAATATTTAAGGTTTTTTATACAAAATTTCAACCAAATCCGTTCTTGTGATATAGTAACACGCATAAACACGCATGCATTGTCAAACATTTATGAATTAGGTTTAATATATCCAAATGGATATTCGGCAATAAACAGCCTGGGCGACTGTGTTCTTATTAAACCAACTTGGAATTCTGTATAAATGCCAGCAGATATTTAGTTGGCTTTAGTAGTTTGTGTTGCGACATTGATGAGTGGCGTCAATTGCGGCAAGTAAACCAATTAAAATATTTTAATTAATAATTTGTCAGTTTGTGAAATCAGTCAGATGAACTGGAGCTCCTCAACTGATTTACCATTTGTAATCGATACATAAGATGACCATTCACAAAAATATTTAAGACATGAAGACGCTGCTTCACAATTAATTATGTTTGTGACAAAACCTGTAAAACCAATAACTTTCAAATTCAAATTCAAATTCAAAAGCTTTTATTCATTATTAGGTACAATTTGTGCACACTTAATGAACGTCATACATTTAACATTATACAAACATCCGCTTTGATCGCCCCTCAGGCAAAACGTAGACTAGGAGAAAAAAGCGGGCGGAAAAAAACTCCCAGCACTCTTTTAAAACTAACCCATATTCGTGCAAATAATTGATTTTCGATTTTGATTTTTGATTTTGATTTTTTCTTTTGACAAGTACGCTACGACACCAATCGTTTCGTACCTTTGCGCTTCAACGTTGGCCAGCTGGTTGGTGAGCCGGTGGACTTGGTCTTCGAGGGTGCAGTTGAGTCGCTTCAGCTCCCCGAGGGTGGATTTAGCGCTCTCCAGTTTCTCGGTCAGGACGCGACGCTCGTTCTCACAGTTCGCTGAAATAATTGTTACTTATTAACGAACCACATTTATAACTTTATATCTGACTGGGTATGTTTAATTATTTATCGAAACAAATTGCTAACTCAATCGTTTTCCATATAATTAGCGCTCAAGAAATCACATTGCAAATCAATTCTTCAAAGGCCAAGTGCGAGTCGGGCTCGCGCACGTGGAGTTCCATACAATTGACTATAAAAACGGCAAACGACTTTGGGTGCGGAATCGTAAAAATAGGGTATTTCGCACCATGCAAGGAAAAATCCAAAATTATGTAAAATCTATCAAGATTTTGTTAAAAGCAAGTGAAAAATGGTGATTTCTGTTCTAAAAAATGTAGTATACGAGTACATTTATTATTTCAATTTTAAAATTCAGGTTTTTTAATCTGTTTTTCAAATGTCAAAAACGCTATACGCGATGTAAGCTATCGGCGTGACGTCATTAGCAGTGTAAATAAACAATATTATATAAGTATAACTTTCTTCCTTTACTGACATGTATTGTTTACACTGCGAGTGACGTCACAAGCATGGCGGCAGCGCCGAGACGGCCGAGACCGTGTTTTCACGGGAATTTTTAAAATTAAATTGAAAAGTCTTTTTTTACATAATACGTAATACCCTATTGCCTATAAAAACGGCAAACGACTTTGGATGCGGAATCGTAAAAATTACAATACATGCGAAATTTCCTAAAAAATACCGAGCACTCACCGACACTCTTCTGCATCTGGCGCAGCTTGTCGATGGCGTTCTGCTCGCTGTTCTTGGCCTCGTTGAGCAGCCGCTGAGTCTTGCTCAGCTCCGCTCTCAGGTCGCTCTCGGCCGCGGCGGCCTTCTGTAGGGACGTCGACAGTTGCTCCACCGTGCCCTTGAGGGATGTGCAGCGGTCCTCGAGGGACGCGATCGTGCGTGTGTAGCCCTCGCAGCGTTCTTGTAGTTTCTAGACCGTAGTATACAAGTAAATAATATATAATACAAATAATAATATTTGACAACATACTTCTGTATTATTTACAGTGTGTTTCAAAATAGTCTTTTGAATTGCTCAGAAATAATAGGTGTTGCCTGGCAACCAAACATCAAAATCACAAGATCCATCTAAAGATTGATTATTGAAAACGGCTACTACTCAATGCTCAGTCCATCTCGTGTCAGAATATGTATTACTCTCAGTGTTTGGTCACAGTCCTATGAAACACTTAACATCTTTTTGTTGATCTACGTATGACTACCAAACCGCATCGGAGTTGCGTGGTGAAGTGTGCTCCAGGCCTCTTCCCGTAGCGGGGAGTCGAGGGACCTGTGCCCAATGGTATATTAAAGGGTTGCAGTCAAGTATGTGTTACCTCAGTCAAGTATAAGTTACCTCAGTCAAGTATGTGTTACCTCAGTCAAGTACGTGTTACCTCAGTCAAGTATGCGTTACCTCAGTGAAGTATGCATTACCTCAGTCAAGTATGTGTTACCTCAGTCAAGTATGTGTTACCTCAGTCAAGTATGTATTACCTCAGTCAAGTATGCGTTACTTCAGTCAAGTATGCGTTACCTCAGTCAAGTATGCGTTACCTCAGTCAAGTATGCGTTACCTCAGTCAAGTATGCGTTACCTCAGTCAAGTACGTGTTACCTCAGTCAAGTATGTGTTACCTCAGTCAAGTATGTGTTACCTCAGTCAAGTATGTGTTACCTCAGTCGAGTATGTGTTACCTTAAGGGCTTGATCACGGTCCCTGGCGCCCACAGCGGCCCGCTGTACATCGCCCTCCAACTGAGCACGCCTAACGTCCAGGCGAGCCGCACGACCTTTGGATCAAAGAAAAACCATTGTGTCCATACATAAATAAATAAATAACGCTTCACACTCACAGCCCCACACTAGGATACCGTGTGTCGTGGGCGCCATGGACACACACACAAGACAACAACACACACACCCAGACCAGAAACAGAAATTCAAATTCATCATTCAAATCTCTGCTCAGCTGGGAATCGAACCCAGGACCTTCCGCGCAGCGAACCGTTGTCTTAACCACTGCGCCACTCAGGTCGCCTAATGGTAAGGTAATGGCCTTAGTGTAAGCATCCCCAGGTTTGAGGAGGTAATGTATATCTTGGCTCGGGAATACAAAAAGTACAGTCAGTTAGCATTTATTTCATTTAGCAGGTTATCGTTTTTGACCCATTAGTGTCCCATAGCAAAATCGGGTCTCCTCTCAGAATGAGATGGATGTAGGTACTTGTTGTCCGCTGTAAGGGCCTAATGCGGGTTAGTGGACAATTAGTACTTATTACTGAAACTGAAAAACTGAAATGAAAATATAAATGTGTAAAACAGAACAGCTTGAATTAAATATTAATGTGTATAAACGTTTTGAATGACTACTAAGATCACCTTCAGCGGCTGCCAATGCTTCGCGCAGCTGACCGACCTCTTGCACCCTCTCCGCCAACTGCACCCGCAGGCTTTCCGCTTTGTTCTGAAACACAAAAAGGGTAACGTATTACGGCCTATTTCAAAAAGCTTTTTATATGAATTTCTAAGTCATAAAAACCCATAAAAAATTGGAAAAAAATGGTTGCAAACAAATATTATGTAAAAAAAGACTTTTCAATTTAAATTTCAAAAATCCCCGCGAAAACACGGTCTCGGCCGTCTCGGCGCTGCCGCCATGCTTGTGACGTCACTCGCAGTGTAAACAATACATGACAGTAAAGGAAGAAAGTTATACTCCATTGTTTATTTACACTGCTAATGACGTCACGCCGATAGCTTGCATGGCGTATAGCGTTTTTGACATTTGAAAAACAGATTAACAAACCTGAATTTTAAAATTGAAATAATAAATGTATACTAAATTTTTCAGAACAGAAATCACCATTTTTCACTTGCTTTTAACAAAATCTATCAATATTACATAATTTTGGATTTTTCCTTGCATGGTGCGAAATACCATATTAATGAAACCATTAAATCAAATCAGTTACATTATTACAGCACTTTCAAATGACAGAGCAACATGTTTGAAGCAATCATAAATAATAAGATGTGAACATTTAAATTAGGAGAAAAGTACCTCATTCTGAACTTTATCTTCAGATATTGAGCTTAACGCGGCCTCCAGGCTCGTGATCTTGTCTCGCAAGTTGCTGATCTCCACTGTCTTTGTTTGGACGGACTCGTTCTGAAACAAACATTTTTAAATTTACTGTTACATGAGACATCAAACGGGTACCCGATTTTTAAAGTATGCACTCAACAGATTCACACTGTTGCCAGTCCACCTGGTCGGAGGGTGGCCCGTGCTCGTATTGCAGAGTGGTGGTCACCACTTGAGAAGGATGTAGGCCTTAGTCCACCGCGCCGGCCTAGTGCGGTTTGGTGGACAGCACTTATCCCTTACCAGAGCATTCAGCTGCGCGTCTCTCTGCCCCACCGCGGCCTGCAACCGCGCCCTCTCCTCCTGCGCCGCGCGGAGGCTGGTGCCGAGGGACTGCAGCCTGCCCTCGCCCGCGCCCTTCTGTTCCGTGGCCTCCTTCAGTTGCTTCTTGACCGCGTGCAGCTGGGCCTTGTAGTCGTCCTAGTGTAGTGGAAAAGAGATATAAGTTGTTGTTAATCATTTTTCATCCCATCTATTCGAAAAGTAAGACTTTGTTCGCCTTTAAATCAAATTTAGGACTTGCTTGTAAATGCTGTCAGACCAACATCAATAACGATATTTTTAAAGCACTAGCAAATAGCAAAAACAATGTACCTATTCATTTATTACCGACTTTTTAAGTGTGAAGTGAAGGTGTTATATTTTTGGATAGATTACTTATCATAGAGTCCACTGTCAAGTAACTTAAAATATCGACATTTCAACTGAAACTGTCAATGTTTGGTGTGTATTATGTTATTAGAAAAGAAAAGAAAAGAAAAGAAAAGAATGCGTTTATTGTTGACTGTTACACGAGAAAGATGTTACAAAAATTATAATAAGTTAAGAACAGTCTACCCTAGGTATGCGGGCATACAATAATTACGATGTGGAAACGGACAAGTTACCTTCTCGCGCTCAATCTGGCACACTTCGTGCATCAAGTTGCGCACGCCCTTCTTGACCGCTTCGGGGTCCACGTCTATGATCTCGCCGCGCTCCTCGGACTGGTCGCGACCTGCTATCCGACATTTTACCATATTATTGTGACTAAAGGTACTTATTGTATCAGCGATCAGATATTCAAATATACTCAAACTTCATACAACAGGCTATATAGGGCAAACACAGCTGCCATTGAGGACTACAACCTGGCTACTGCCATCAGCCACAGAGACGCGACAGTCATTGCAGAAACCCTAAAGGAACGCCCGGGACGATCCAAGGAGACACCGGGCCAAAATTGACAAAGAACTTTTTCTGAAGCAATCATATTACTAGTAACGTGATGCAAAAAAAGGCACGGACCTAGATAGTCTGTGGATAGCAATTAAAGATTTTAAAAAAAGATATTCAAATATACGTAGCATTTTCATAAGAAAGTAAGCTGGTATTTTGAACTAATGTCTATTAAAATATTTGCAATGTTAACTTTTCCATGTAAAATAAAATAAAAATATTCTTTATCTATAACAATCACAGATAACAAAGATTACGCCATCGTAGACCCCCGCGGCCCCGTCGAGTTTCCTGTGAACCCCTAGGGCTCCACCTGGACCACTCGGGGGACCTGTGGGTTACATTAAGCATACACCCCCCTCCCTTAGGTAAACGCCCCATTCACCTCTATGCGGACTATATCTCCTGGCGGGGCTGGCGATTCGCCTGCGAGCAGCCTGGTGGACGCTGCCGTCGGGCTGGATTCCACAGACCCTCCTGAGAGAATGCGCTACAGATGACAGCCTGGCTTCAGCCTCCCTGCGCCCGGCCTCGCTCTGAGTCAGAGCCGCCTCTACCGCGCGGCAGCGACCTTCGCTGGCGCCCAAACGAGTCTAGAATTTCAAAAAAGTATGGAATAAATGGGTCAATTAGTCTTTAATCAATGTGCAACCCTATGAGAGTATAAGACTCATATCAGCCTGACCGTGTAGCCGCATCTGTTGAGTCTGAACCCTTCCCGATATTTTGTAGCCTACTGTAGCCGGCCAACCTTTTTGCCTAACTGTATGTCGTGTCTTAGACACATCTCTGCTCTACTGGAAATCGAACCCAGGACCCTCCGCACAGCACACCGGTGTCTTAACCACTGCGCCACCCAGGTCGTCAAAATTAATACTACTTAAGACATGGGTATTCCATTAAACCTGTAGTCTGCTGTTCCAAAAGGGATTGAGGAGGTATAGCACATACCTGGCCAATGTTACATACATTAGGATAGGCAGTGTGGATAATTAGTCAATGGAAGACTTTCGTACTATTTAAGTTGTATTTATATTTGTTTGCAACAATCCGCACACGTGGAACTTGTTTTGGTATGGACCCACCACCCTCCCTTATCTCTCCGAGTAGGTATATACCATAACAACTTATTCCAATAGCACACGACACGTGTTTCGCCCCAACACGGAGCATCATCAGGTGATGTGGACTCTACAACGGTTGGTTGCTGGTTGGTTGTTGGTATTTCGAACGTGTATGAGTTTATTTTAAACAATACAACTCACCTTCAACTCCTGTATCTGTTGAGTGGCGTCGGCCAGGCACACTTCCAGGTTGTGCTTCAACTCCTCCAAGCGACGCTCCTTCGAGCGGCAGTCTTCTAGGCGCAGCACCAGTTCCTGCGAACGAACTCTCCATTATTACTGACTCATGAAGTTTGATACGGTTTTTTATACCAGATGGTAAAAGAGCAGATCATTTTGCTATCTTGTGATATTGATCCCAAGCGAAAGGACAACTTGGCTGATTGATGGCGGTAGTGGCCAAGAGCTGGCTGCAGCCGAGCTGCTTAGAAGCCACTTACTAAATTCTATACTGTTACAAGAAACATCTTGTAACAGTTGTTCTACTGTTTCCTACTGTTCCAAGTTTCCATGTCAGTAAGAGTTCCCTAGATGTGCGTTTCTCGAATAAAAACTGTGTGAACTTAGGCATCTTATTTGCGCTATCGTCTATTGTCCTAACCTGGATATCTACGAACTTTAAACCATGTTTTTCAGGCAATTGCGAATTTTCCATACCTGATCCCTAGCTCTGCAGGCTTCCTCCAGCTCAGCTGATCGCTGCCTAGACGCGGCCAAGTCGGAGCGCGCTGCGGCCAACATGGCTTCTAGCTCAGCGCCATGACGCTTCGCCGTAGCGGCATCTCCGGCGCAACGCTCGCGTTCTTCGCTCTCGTTTTGCAGTCTAGAATATATATTTTTATTGTAAATTTTGTGTGAATGTGCCCAATAAAGAGTTTTGTATTATATATATATATATCTTATAAATTAATATTTGGTATGGACCCACCACCCTTATCCCTTATCTCCAGGTAGGTATATATCATCACAACTTATTCCAACGGTTGACCACCGTTGTAGAGTCCACATCACCTGATGATGCTCTGTTTTGGGGCGAAACGCGTGTCGTGTACTATTGGAATCAGTTGTGATGGTATACAATACACCTACCTGGAGATAAGGGAGGGCGGTGGGCCCACACCAAAACAAGTTCCACATGTGCGGATTGTTGCAAACAAATATAAATACAACTTAAACAAAGTAACGCCTGATACAATAAATCATATGACTTTTATTAAGCATACCGAGACTGCAGTTCCTTGATGTCGTGCGATGCTTGCTCCAAAGCGGCCCGTTCTCTCTTGAGCTGCGCTTCAGTGGCCCGCAGCGCGCGCTCGGCGTGGTCGCCGCCAGACTCGGCCTCCTTCAGCACGCTCTGTACGCGCGACAGCTCCAGCTCGAGGGTGGTGCGGTTCTCTTCCAGCCCTGAGGGATTACGCTGATGAGACATTGTAACATTGACAGTGACATTGCTGCCTTCTTCCCTTTCACCACTTTATAGTCCACTGCTGGACGTGGGCCTCCCCTAATCGACGCCACTCCGCCCGGTCCTGGGCCCTTTGCATTGCATCCAACGCTGTCTACATTGCTAATTGATGCATCGCTATTTCAATTCACAAGTCATTTATTTGTCGTATGAGATGGTGTGTCCAATTTCTACCGAGACATCATTTGAAGAATCCCACTCAACTAGTTAGGGCGAAGTTGACTTTTGCGGTTTGGAAACGGGCCGCAAAATGGATGAATAAAAATTTTTTCACCTATACCAGCAAGTAACGTGTCAGACATGTTCTGGGACGGACAAAAAATATTCTTTCCTAAAATATAACGTTTACGAACGGAACAGGATGGCACCGGTTTGTCTACGCCAGCGAGTGTTAAATTTATTGTTGTTTTTTTGGATCCATCTGGTTTTCTTAGCGACATATTTGAGTCAACGTTAGCGATGTATTGGTGTGTCAGTACCCATTAATAACCCACTACAGGGCCGGGTCTCCTCTCACAATGAGAGGGATGTAGGCCGCCGTCCACCACGCACCACTACTGCGGGTTGGTGGACTATCGGATATATTGGTGATGTAAATACTATTGTCTGACCGGTCCGGCAACGTTACCGTTACGCGCTGAACACGGTACAGTACGTGGAACGTAGACACGATAAGCCCTCAATCCCCACCAGCAATCTTATGGTAAGCCTCGTCCCTGGCCCGGGCCGCCTCGCGACGCTCGTGTTCGGAGCGCTTCACGTGCTCCCTCAGGTCGCGGCACGCGCTGTTGTACTTGTCCCGTTCCGCGGTACAGTTGCTCAGCTGACGGCGGCAGTCGGCCAGCTCTTTGCGGAGGCTCTCCGATTCGTTCTCCACTGGAACGGAAAATATTGATGAAAAGACATCTCCCAACAAGAGTATAGGATAGATAGGTCAATATGTTTTAATTCCAAGCACGAGAGGCTCACCTATCTACGCATTTATATCGCTACACTCACAGGCACAGTTTACATGTAAGTGTGTACTTTATATTAAGGTGCATAAATTTCAAATAAATAAATGATGTTGTAAATCGGTTACGTATGTCGCCACACAGTCATCACTCAATTAAATAAATAAATAGTAACGCTTCACACTCACAGCCCCACACTAGGATTCCCTGTGTCGTGGGCGCCATGGACACACATAAGACACGAACACTACACCCAGACGAGAAACAGAAATTCAAATTCATCATTCAAATCTGCTGGGAATCGGACCCAGGACCCTCCACACAGCGCACCGGTGTCTTAACCACTGCGCCACTCAGGTCTTTATTTAATTTCTTTATGAAAACTAGCTAGCTGGTTATCGTAAACAATGATAAATTTTCACGAGACTTCCGTTCAAAGAATTCTTTCAGTTCAAACATCAATGAGGATTAGAATATTCTCCTCAAATTCGAATTTCCTCAAAAGAATACTTTTAAGACATTATTCTCCTCAAATTCGAATTTCTCCTTCAAAAGACTAACAGTCTGGATTTATTACTACCTATAATATAGAACCTTTGTAATACAAAGTTTGTACAGTCTCCTGCGGTTATACGTTGATTCCTAGCAGTGAGGTTCGTAATTCATTGATACTCACATTCCTTCAGCTTCCGTATCGTGTCCTGCAGCTGGACGTAGGCGGCATCGTACTTGTCCTCGACCAGCGACAGCTGCGCTCGAGTCTCCTGGCACTCGCGGTTGCACGCCTCCTTCTCCAAGTGGAGCTCCTTGATTCTGTTCTCGAAACGGGCGCACTCGTCCTCCGCTACCGCTCTGGAAAGATATTTATTGTAATTTATTGAACCGGCCCACGACTCTGCAAGGATTATAGAACGCAGACAGAGAAATGGTCCTGATGTTAAACCATATTACAAACTATTTTTGGGCAACTATTAGATTTTTGATAAAAGTGGAGTTTGTTCCACTTTTGCTTCTTCTAAACATACAAAGATCTATCCATTAATCCTCATAAATCTTTCTTTCCATTAATAAAAAGGAAGGTAACGGTAACTTTTCCCTCAAGAATCACACTCTGCTTTCAGTCTTAGTGACCACGAATCGTTGATTATGTATCGGCATAGTAACTTGCCGGATTAACAGAGGGAACAGACAGGATACCGGTAGGGTGAAGTAGGAATGACTCCATTCACAACTTCAGGCCGCCACAACCACACACATTCAATGCCACATCAATTTTCGTGTTCGCTTTAGAGACGCCATCTATATGTTATTCCGTTTGTTTGAGACAAGCCAGACGGGTGCCGGCACCGCCAAAGGATCTTACATGAACCAGAATCCACTGAACATGTTTGCATTAGGTTGCTAGCACTTTGCAAACTCATGCAGCAGTGATAGCCCGTGGCTTAGAATTCGACCTCGAATCGAGGGGTCCGGGTTCGAATCCCAGTAGCACGCACCAATGACTTTGTAAAAAAGTTATGTGCGATTTATAAAATTAAATATCACCTGCTGTTACGGTGAAGGAAAACATCGTGAGGAAACCTGCATGCCTGAGAGTTAAAAAAAAATGTTCTCAAAGGCATGTGAAGTCCACCAACCCGCAGTAGTGGTGCGTGGTGGACGGCGGCCTACATCCCTCTCATTGAGAGAGGAGACCCGACCCTGTAGTGGGTCATTAATGGGTTACTGACAGGTAAAAGGGTTTAACGAGTTCATAATATATCAGCAAGTTACTTAGCCTCCTCGAGTCTCGTCTTCAGAGCGGCTAAGTCATCCTTCAGCTGATTGATGTGAGTTCTATCCTGGTCGGCGCGCGCCTGGGCATCCCTCCTCACTCGCTCCAACTTGTTCTGCGAGCAGTCCAGGGTTCGCTTCATCTCCTCCAGGCGCTCCATCAGGGCTTGGTGTTCTTGGTGGGCTGGAGGGAATTAAAAAATAGTCTTAACACAGGAAGTTAAACATAATTCAAAACTACATATTTGCGCGAATTTGGGTTAGTTTAAGGATTTACGGGTTTTAAGGTTTCACATTTTGATCAATCCATATTCAACTTTTCAGATATGCAAATTGAAAGTTAGAATATAAAAACAACATAGCATATACCAGTAACCCATTAATGACCCACTACAGGGTCAGGTCTCCGTCTCGTAATGAGAGGGATGTAGGCCGCCGTCCACCACGCTGGCCTACTGCGGACTTCACATACCTTTGAGAATTTTTTTTTTTCGGCTCCAACCATTTTTCTACCCAAGCTTACGACTAACTCGGGCACAATGAAAGCGCTCGCACGAGTTATAACGCATTCAAACTAAGCGCGGCCTAAATACGTCACATTTGTCTCTAATCCGACCTTTAACATACAAACAAGTAGTTGTGAAACCCACTGACCCATCAACAAAGCCTGCTGCTTATCGTTCTCCGCGCGAAGCATTGCCTCGTCGTGTTGTAACACCAGCTGTTCTCGAATAGCCAACAGCTTCTTCTCTCTTTCCCGCGCGCCCGCTTCGCATGCTTCCTTCTCGCTCGTTAGTGCGGCGATGGTCTGGCTTAGCTTCTGTTCGAGGGTTTGGCGGAGTTGCTCCTGAAATAAAAGGGTTTCAGTGCAAAGGGTCTCATCACAAGTATCGGAAAATTAGAAAACATTAAAAAAAAAAAAATTTTAACTACTCAAACCAAACGTCCAACCAAACCAAACCAAACGTCGGAGTTGTAATTTGTATGCCGCTGTAATCGTAGCCATGGGAAAGGCAGGCTTGAATGGCGCCCATATCTAGGCAAAATAACAACAGGCCCTCAAAGGACCTGCAGAGGGCAGCGGGTAACCGTTGCAAATCCATAATGTTTTCCAAGGCATGTCAAATCTACCAACCCACGTTAGGCTGTTGTGGTGGACTGAGGCCTACAGCCTTCTCATTTATTAGAGCAGACTTGACCATGCTGTGGGTCACTAATGGGTTAAAGACATGAACAACGCGTACCTTCTCCTCCTTAAGCTTGGTGATGTTCTGAGTGGCGGCGCGGTTCATGTTGGCGATGAGCTGCTGGTGCTCCGCCTCCTTGTTGCCGGCCTGCTGCGACATGCTGCTCCTGGTCTCGCGCAGCTTCTTCTCGCTGCTCTCCAGCTCCTTGGCGAGACGAGCGATCTGACCTGAAGGTCACGTTGGTATTCTTATACATTGCATATAAATAAATTATTCTTGTCACCCTTTTATTAGAAAATAGATACCAGTGTCACCCTTTTAATTGAAAATCGCAGTCGATACCAGTGTGCCGTTTCAAATGCCATGACGTAATCACTAATAAATAAATAACGCTTTACACTCATAGCCCCACAATAGAATTCCCTGTGTTGTCGGTACCATGGACACACACAAGACGAGAACACAACACACCCAGACCAGAAACAGAAAATAAAATTCATCATTCAAATCTCTGTTCTGCTGGAAATCGAACCCAGGATCCACCGCGCAGCGCACCGGTTTCTTAACCACTTCACCACTTGGGTCAACTATTACCCAATCCCAACCCCTTTCGTTAGATTAGGTTATGTTTAGGTTAGGTTAGGTTATCTGTAATCGATTATTGCATGATTCCGTACGAGTTTTACTGGTTAGGTTAGGTTATGTTTAGGTTAGGTTATGTTTAGGTTAGGTTAGGTTATGTTTAGGTTAGGTTAGGTTATCTATGATCGGGGGATCCCCCACGGAGTTTACGTCCACGTCGTATCCCCTGGTAACGTCGCGCCTGTCCACGGTAACGCAGTGGCAGGCCGGCGGCTAAAGAACTCTGTGCTTTGTCTGTGCTTTGTTTGCGAAATTTGATTTGTCTGTGCTTTGTTTGATAGTCGTAAGTATTACTGGTCATTTACACACCCTTGTAGTTCTCCTGCTGCACGAGCGCCTCCTGTAGGTCGTGGTCGAGCTTGGCGCGCCTGGCGTCGGCGTCCTCCAGCAGGTTGGCGGTGTCGAACAGCACCGCCTCCAGCGCGTCCTTCTCCGCGCGCCCGCCCGCCAGCTGCTCTTGCAGGTGCTGCTTGTCCTTCTCCAGACTGTCTATCACGATCTGGTGGCGTTAGACAAAGGTGATTACCGTTACTTATATATACTAAATAAGTATCGATTTGATGTGTTGATTATAGTACATTTTCTTCTCTGTCAAGTAATGTCAAGTAAGTATGTAATTGCACAGTTCATTTATATTCTCCTGTCTTATTTGGTAAACAATCTTGGCACTACTTTTTATTGAAAAAAAGTTTAAAATTGCTTTAAAATAATAAATTATAGTTTCTAGAAATCTGTTTCTGTATTAAATGACAATTTGTTTTTAAATTTTTATAATTTTGTGTGATCTGCATTATTTTTTATGTCCTGTCTTATTGTTATCAAATATGACAAGAGAATAAAAATGGACTACACATATTCGTCATTCCATTTTTAGTACTGACGCATTCGAACAACGAATAGGTACTGTATCTATGTGTATTTGAAATGGCAGTCACCCTCTTTATGTCCCACTGTTTGGCATCGGTCTCCCCCTGCCTACAACAGTGGTCACCCTGGAGCGTGCTCCATCCTCCATACATCCACCACCACAGGATAGGTGACCAACCCGTGACGAATGATTTTAAACCGCCCACAGAACCTCCAACAAGGTTTAACTGCTGTTATCTGCTGTTAACTGCCGAAGAACGCGGAGAATGGAGGAGAATCATAAAAACTTTGAAGGACTTTCATTCTGGACACGACCTTCAGTCATGAAGAATACGACGCAAGAAGATGATATCTCAATCCCTATTTGGGAACAAGTTATTATAACCCACTGGTAGAGAAGGGAAATTAATGTCGGCATCCCTAAAGACAACATGAATACAAACTGTACATATTGACCTGTTTCTCCTCCCCGTCCTTGACACGATCATCCAGGGACCTGTTCAGCCTGCCGATGGTCTCGTTGGCTTGCTCGAGGCGCTGCTGCAAGCGGATAATCTCTTCGTTCAGAGTGTCCTTCTTACGGGCCATTGCGGTCAGCTGCGAGCTTAGTTCGCCGCGTTCCCTGAAATGGGTATCGATTATGTATTTCTTATGTATAATAATTATTGTTGAGGATATGTAGAAATATATCTCTCTCTTTATGATGAATATGGAGCCCCAATAAAAAATTGAATGCAATAATAAAAAGCAATAGCTGCCACAACCAATAGGCCTGCATGTGCTCTGAAATGGTTTATAATTATTACTTTGAGGACAGTCAATTGGTCAAATTGCTATTACAAAAATTTGAATGTGTTGATTTTCTGATGATTGTTTGTGTTCTATCTCTATCTTCTTTCTCCCACTCCCAACCGCGTCACCTCTCTTCTACACTCTCTCTCCTCTAATTCCCTCCCCATTAAGATCTATCTTCTTTCTCCCACTCCCAAGCTTGTCGTGTTTCTTCTACACTCTTTCCTCTCTCACCTCATAACCTGCCGCAGCTCCATCTCCACCTTCTCCCTCTCGCTCTCGAGGAACTTGATCTTCTCGTGCAGCGACGCCTTGTCCGCCTCCAGCTCCATGCGGTGCTGCTCGGCCGCCAGCAACTCTTTGCGTATAGAGTTGAGATCCCCTTGCTGTTCCGAGGACTGGCTCGATAGGGTCGACTTTTCGTCTTCCAGCTGGTTTAGGAAAAGGTATGCTTGTATATTTATTATAGATAAAATTCACTTCAGTATGGGCAGTGTGGCCTAGCTGCGACGGGAGCTCATGATTAAGGATTTATGAAACGTTTGAGACTAGTCAGGCTATTTCACCTTATAGAATAATAATACTCGCAAAACAATTTTAAGTAAAATGTAAAAAAGTATTGTTTTTATATACTTATTATGGTTTGCGAAATCTCTTCCTCTACTTACCCACTACTCCATATAGAATGTGTATTTATTGATCAACTTTTAATCCTTTACAAATATGGTGTGTATCTTTCTTTACTACAAAAAAATTGCCACAAATGCCAACTCACATGCTTAAGATCCTCTTGCAGTTTCTTCTTATCACTCTCCAAGTTCTTTAAAGCAGATTGGAGCTTCTCCACAAGGTCTTGCAGGTCACCTCGCTCAAGAAGAGTACGCTCTAACTCTATTTCCAAATCACCTGCGGAGAGATATTTAAGAAGCATAAATTTCCATAAAAGATGGGAATTACAAATTAAACAGAAAATTATCTTCTAAGATTCCTTTTTTTCTATACTCTTCCTCCAAAGAGGTGATAGCCCAGTAGATAAGAATTGAGTTCCTTACATCCCAGTAAAATTAAAATATCATCAGCTGTAGTAGTCAAAACTTGCGTTCCTGAGATTTCTCCGGGCACCAAGCCACATTAAGCAAGGGTGGTATTAAACTACCTACATCCTTCTCATTGTGAGAGGAGACGTGACTCTGCAGTGGATCCCTAATGAGATAGGTAAGGATCAAGGGCTCATAACTGGCATTTACAGGGGCAGAGGAAGTGAACAAGAGAACTTACTTCTATTCTTCTCCATGTGCGACAGTATGGAATCCGCCTCCAACTTCTGCTGATCCAAGAGATCTCTGTTCAGCGCAGTTTTGTTCAGCTCCTCCCGCACTGTTACCAGTTCCGAGCGAAGGCGGGACGAGCGTTCTTCTTCGGCCCTAGTGTACAATAGAAATCATCGGCACCATAATCCATGCTGACTGGATATAGGTTATTTATTTCTTCCTTGGAAATGGCAAACAACATAACACTGCCGAAAATTTAAGGGCTTCGCAACATAATATTTTTATAGATACACACAAGATATACACAAGCCCACTTAGCGTCTCCATGCACTGCTTCTCATGAGAACCAAGCAGGTAGCCATCATGGAACATAGGAAATACACTGCTCTGTGGGTAGGGCAGGCATGCCTCTTAATTCTGCTAAACTGAGCGCATTCATTCTATTATTCTCACGGCAGCTTTAAGTAAGAGTGATTGAATAAGTTAAGAGCGTGTGAGTAAGGTTTGATGAGTTTTGCTGTTTCTTGTCTGGTCATTTGTTCTTGTCTTGTGTGTGTCCATGGCACCTAATACACAGGAAATCCTTGGGAGTGTGGAGTTTTCTTTTACAGCAAGGTTAAAGGTTGGTGGGGCTCTCCGAGTGAACCTCAATAGTAATCACTCACAATTATAAAACTAACCTCAAAACGGACTCCCTGTTGGAAGCCTCACGATGCAAGTGGTCCACCTCAGCATTGAGCGTCCTCTTCTCACTCTCCAGCCCCTCTATCGTCTTCTCCAGTCTGTTGTTTATCTTCTGCAGCTTCTCGTAGTCCGATGTCAGCGATTCCACCTACATAGATAAATAGACTTATAGTCCATTTTTATTCTCTTGTCATATTTGGTAAACAATCTTAGCGTGTCTTTTTATATTAATTTGCGATTAAAAAATAATGCAGACACAAAATTATTAAAATTAAATAACGAATTGTCATTTAATACAGAAACAGATTTTCAGAAACTATAATTTATTTTTAAAGCAATTTTAAACTTTTTTTCAATAAAAAGTAGTGCCAAGATTGTTTACCAAAGACAAGAGAATAAAAATGAACTATAGATAGAAGTTAAGAGCCTGACAACACCCGATGATTTTAGGAATCGGGCATCTTCGGCTCGCGGCTCCCGCCTACCCCATGCCCCTCATGCGCCACTGTTAGTGGAGCGGACTCTATGAGAACTAAATAAAATGATAAAATCGGCACTGTTTCAAGTGTTAAAGAAATGTGGACAACATCGTCAATAGATGGCACTGTTTCCAGTTTTAAAGAAATATGGACGACTCTAGTAATGATGTGATTTTAAAACGCGGAGCTTTTTTATTGAACACCTAAAACTTCTTATTATTATTCTCCATCAAAGGTCCATATAATACCTATGTTTTCTATTCATCTCACCAAAAAATAAATAAAACACGGTCTTCTCTTTCAGAGGATGTACCCAGAATGCCATTGTTTCGCTATTAAATCACTATTAAATTAAAAATTCAATAATTCAGCAGTACCTAAACATGTCAACCAACAATTCAATTTCTTCTTACAATATTAAAGAGGCTTGGAATAAGCTTCATAATGTTATTGCATATTATTACCCTCAAATTTTTCGATGGCCTCAAATAATACCTAACCACATAAAAGCAAGTAGATTTGTCACGAGATCGAGTAAAAGACAGATAGACGATTTAACTGGTTTTTGTATAACCAGTTAATTCGTCTATCATGTAAAAACATGTATTCTGAGACATACAGGTTTCATCACGTGGTTTTAGGAAAGGCGAGAGCTGGAATCGAACCTAGACTCCCGGCATGGGAGTAGGAACGATTTTTTAAATTGTTGAAAACCCTCTATTTACACAGCCGACACAGGCCATAAATCAGTCGGCGCGCCGGCGGCGCAGTACTATGCCTACCGTTTGAAAAAAGCCGCTTTTGGCTTCCTTTCGTTTCAGGTCAATGACCTTTCACCTTGAGCCTGTTACTTTTTGTGTCTTTTATTTGTGTAATTATTTTGTTTGAAATTTGCGTTTTTTTTTATTTTCGGTCCTGAACTTTTCGTATGCTTTAACACACTTAAGTACACGATCTTTGTGGTTTAAATTAATGAGGTAACGTCATCTCCACCTTGTACAATATAAAAATGAATATGTTGCTAAGCGCAAATCTCGGGAGGAGCTGAACCGATTTCGCTAATTTTTTTTTGGATATTCCTTTAAGTACGAGGATGGTTCTTACGGAGAGAAAATTTGAAAACAATGTAAAGAAAATAATAAAAACAACAATTTCATTTTCCTATATAAACTGTTCTACCCATGTACTACCTGTCAAACATCATTTCAGATTGAATACTTCATAAGTTCATATGGCAATGTCATGCATTTAGAAACGTCAAGATTTTTCTTTATGGATGCCACTTCTATTATGCAAACTGCAATGATATAATATACATATTTTATAATGGCAAAACGAAGTGTGCCGGGTCAGCTAGTAGGTAATAAAAATAAATACTTGCATAGGTGTTATAGATTATATTATTAGATGTATGTATTATGTTTGAAAATATTCAGTTTATTTCCATTGGGCCTTCAACTCAAATCTTCAACTTAAATGCATGCGTTTTTTTTCTCGTTATTAATAACAACAAAAATATATAGACTCATGAAATATTCACAAAATATTTAATAATAAAGCATTTCGTACGTCTCAGTAAAGGCGCAAATATTTCTCGGTCGCAAATTTATCAAACCGACTTGTTATTCAAACGTAAACACGGTTTCTTAATTAAATCTACCAATCAAAAAACAACACGCATTTTTATTGAACACTTCCTTTATACCTAATAGGTATTATTACCTATCAATCCACGAAGACGCACAGCCCTAGCCGGCGGCCCCACTATTCCTCCTAACCGTTTATAAAAATTACCGTGATAGTGATAGGTACAATTCTAGACGGCAACGCCGCGCGTAGCGGTGTCTTCTTTACTGTCGGTTTGGCAACGTCGCGTCGCGCGAATTTCGGCGGCGTACAATTTGAAAACGGGAGGGAATCCTACATTATATGACCCGGGTTCGAACCCGAAGCAAAATATAAGAAGACATTCTGGATTGAAATGTTTTTTGTATTACTATTTTTTTATTTCATATTATGCTATCTAATGGTTATTTATATTTCCGAATTCCGAAAAAAAATAACGAATTTTAGATAAATTTATAATTTCAAAAATAATTGTATAGCTTATAACAAAAAAAAGTTATTAAATTGACGTTGAAACTTTTATTTATTTGTTAAAATCTGTCTTCTTATTTATTCAACAATTTCCAAAATCAATAATCGATGTAAAAATTTGTATTATATAAAAAATATAATTATATAAAAGTGAAAATAAAGTCACGCACACGCGGATTTGAACCCACGCCCCAGCGTATACAGCCTGGCGTCCTACTTAATACGCCACACAAGCCTCAGACAAAGCTATGAAATTGTGCTATATAGGACGACTGTGTATTATTTTGGAATGACGGAGCGACGCACGTCCACCTAGCATCGCGCCTCTGCGCTCTCTGTCAATTGCCATAATAGTAAGCGAGAAATACAAAATACGAAAATATTGCGCGGAGCACGCGAAAGAAAAGTTTTAAATTTTACTGATTTACTGAATATTTATAAGCTTATTGAAAAAAATTAACACAATGATGTGATAATAACGAAGGTCTGCTAATATACTGGTTAAATTATTTGAATAAATATTAACAAACAACGTTGTAGTTTAGTATAAGAATTCAGAAAAGGGGTAACTTTGCAATTTTTTTTTATCGAGGCAACTTTGTCAAAATGTGTTTCGACGACTATGTTGTCGTTCGGAATACGGTCTAGAATAACATATATTTTTCCCATTGTAAAATACTTTGTAATTTTTGCTGGAAATGAAATATAAGAATAGCAAATTTGCTGAATTACATGTTATCAGCGCCTTAATTCAAATATGTTTTGATAAGTCTTTACTAACATTCTCTCTCATTTCTAATTACGCAATTGCAAGAAAAGGGAAATAACTTACACTACACATATTAAAATATAGACTGAAACTATACCATTTTAAGTTCTTGTAGCATTTTGTGTATTAAACATTTTTCCCATATACTTCTCGTTGGGACAAATATAAATACAAAATACAAAGATTTTTATACCAAAGAAACAAATTCATACTTAAGTAAGAAATCTACATGAGATACAGTATTCAATAAATCATAAAAACCCATACCATAGCATTTATTTCCACCCTATTTCGTTCTAGGTTGTTCTTGTCGATTCTCAACGCTTCAACGGTTTTCTGCAGGGACTCCCTTTCTTGTATCATTTGGTTCAAATCAGTGTTGGTTTGGTCCAGTTTGGCTGAACAAAAATATATGTAATTAAATTTGCAGTACAGTGCAGTACAGTACAGTGCAGTAATTTGCAGTTAAACTCTCATATGATACTAACATTTATTTGAAGACACTGAAAATTTTAAATACAATTTGTAATTGTACCTTGTAAATCATTCACTTTGCTTTCCAGAGATATGATATTATTATCCGCCGCTTCACAATGCTTTCTACTCGTCAACAACTGCTCTCTAGAGTTTTGAAGTTTTACCTGTACAATACAATAAAAACTTGTAATACAATATAACTGTATGATGGCATTGAGACTTCCACCATTCAATATGGAACGTAGGGTATGGAGGTATCCTGCTTTATGCTATGAGAATTTTCTTAACATCTTTAATATTACCAATTCCATGTTGAAACATGTAGAAGCTAGTTGGCCGTTAGGCATTAGGCTCCGATTCTTGAGCGTTCCTCCGTTCATTGGAAGAGATCTAGACAATATTATGGAGATATGGACAATCCTTACTGAAGAAGCGTGATAGCGTGCTTCAAACCCACGTTTATCCCACACTTTTGTGAATAACCTGTGGGCCCAAAACAGCCCATATAAGTTACTTGTTATAATTTACCTGCAACTCATGTATCTGTATCTGGTATTTATGGAGGGCGGCTTGCACGGCAGATATGGTGCTCTCTGCGAACGCCGTCGCGTTGGCTGACTGCGGAACTCCGCGTTTTGGTGATCTGCTGATGTTAGAAAAATATAATATAAGTACTAGGAGATTAAGGGTTACGATTAACCTGCGCGAAGTCTAAGCGCTCCCATAGTACTTCTCAGATCAGGACCTTTCGTATATGTACGTACGTACCGACTCGTGCGTATACAAACGTACACGTACGAGGTAAATTCGCACGAAAACGCGTTCAAACTGAGCGCGGCCTCAAACTGATCATCTACCCAAAAGCTATTTTCCTGCACACTGACAGACATCATTCATGTACTCTGTTTAAAAATTATCAGGCTATCTTACCAATATCAGGAGAATTGCCAGTACATTGTGGGTCTTGATAGAGAACTCTTTTTTAGACCTCTTTGAAGAACCCCATACCATAGGCATTGCATACCTATGATGATCATATCAGCACTATAACATTACACCCTATCTATGTGTTACCTATCAGACAGATGCATGTGAGCGGGCATGGCATCAGTTTCAGAGTCGTGTATGAGAGCTCGAGCCACCTCCTCCAACGCTGAACGCATCACATTCGCCTCAGAACATAGAGTCTCAGCGCATTCGCAACGCTCTTCCTGCAAAGAATACAAAAATTAATTTATGTTTTCAATACAATTGTTTATTAAACAAACCAATCATCTAACAAATCCGAAGGGCTGACTTAGGTACTGAAAGTTTTGTCTAACATTGGTTTGTTACTAACACTATGATACAAGTATAGGTTTTATATAGGTTATTGTCATTATCAGGATAAACTCACCAGTCCTTGGAGCTCTCCCAACAGGCGCTGTATGCGAGCGTCGCGTTCCCGCAATTCAGCGATAGCAGAGTCCCGCTGATTTGTCGCTTCTCGAAGCTCCACACGCATTGTTTCTACTGTTACAGCGTGGGGTTGAGTGGTGGATGCGGCCATTGGAAGGGTTTGCTGGTCTGGCTGTAATTTTAAATTAAGATTTGAACTTATGTTGCCACTGAAAAGGAGCCATTCTCATTTTTACTTGATTTAGAAAGATTTGTTACAGATATTTTGTCTCTAAAAACTGTTACAGATTTTTAAATACGAGTTGCCACTATAAAAATATGATAGCAATATTACAATGCAGCAATTAAAGAGTGGCTAAATGTAACCTGATTGGTTCTCCCACAGGAACACATGCCTACTAATGAGTTCAAAGAATTGCTTTGGGACTTACTAGCCAATGTATTATTTAGTGATAAGGTTAGGCTCAATAATACAGCCAAGTCTGATACTTGTAGCACTCTCACAACTTACCTTGAAACTCTGAGCAGCATATGCATTGATGGAATATCCACTCAGCATACCGGTGAGCTCTCTAGCAGCAGACTCCATGTCGTTCCTCACCCGGTACAGGTCTCGCTCAGTGCTGGTCTGCAGGTCGGAGAAGTATCTCTTCACAGAGACCACTTCTCGCCAGAGACTGAGCAGGCGATTGTGCTCGCTTGAGTAGTAGTCATTGAAGGCCTGAGGATGAAATTAATTACTTTTTTTACTTTCTAATGCCCAAGATTCATTCATTCTATGCTGCTTCACTTGTGGATGAATTGTAGTGACGGTAAAGGTAAGGACACTAAGGACAGGTGAACTAAAGTTGTTTTACAACTTTAACAATTATATTAGATACTACACTAGTGCCATCTACCAGCACTAGATAGCCCCTATGTTTTTTGTTTGCACAGAACGGCCACATAAACACACAGATCGGCCACCTGATTGTAAATAGTCACTTTTACTTAATGACAAGAGCAACACCAGGGTAAAGACCAAAGCAAAAAATGCTATGAAGTAGAGCTCTCTTTACACAAAGCTCTTATTTAAGAATCTTGATCCCTCCCTGGGTCGCCCCATGTGTGTGAAAGCTAGTTGGTAAATAAGTGACAAGTCGGATACCTGTTCTTCATCCTTCCACTCATCCTCCTTAACAGCCATCTCGTCCCGCAGAGCCTCCCAGTCATTGGTGAGCTTCTGCAGGTCATTGGTGAGGGCTTCGTTCAGCTGGTGCGACTCCTCCAGTTGGTCACGGAGCAAGTTGTTCTGAGACACCAGCTTTTCACACCTGATCAAAGAAATTATATTTAGTAGGCTGGACAAACAAGGGGGCCGGTTTTCTGTGTTTATGGCAATGGACTATCCACTCTGTACATCTGACAATCATTGGAGTAAATGGTAAATTGAGTGGAGACTGTGTTTAGACTAACATTTTTTTTTGGACACTCTTTAGCTGAGTAGCACAATTTATTTGAGACCACCATCTTATTTCTATGAGTAGTAACAAATCGTAATCTCCACTCCAATTCAGTGGAAACAGTGTGATTAGCTGATTAGTATTCAGTAGTGGAGCAGCGTGGTGGAGAATGCTCCAGGCTTCCCCCTGTGACCCGTGCCCAACAGTGGGCCATAAAAGGGTTGCAGCCAGCCAGTTACTAACTCCCTCCAGCTCAGTGGTAACGTACACGACGGTCTACATCACTTATGGGTTACAAAGCTCCTTACTTGCGTTTCTCTTCATCCAGGCGACGCAGCGCCGTCTCCAAGTCGTTGATGCGCTCGTCTCGCCGGCTGTCGGTCGAGGACGGCGGGGGAGCCGGCAGCGCAGCACTCTTCGCGGACTGCCGGTAGGACAGCTCGCTGCGAGGCGTCGTCTCCGTCATCTGGTTCTCTAGTTCCGCACATCGCTGCTTGTATTGCAACACCTGGTTTCATAGAACGATCGGTTTCATGTTATATACTAGTGAAGTGAAGTTATTATTTATTTATATTTTGGCGCACTTTGGTGTCTGTCAAACAACGAGCAAAACTTGTTGACAATAACATAAGATTTGATAAAAAACGTTTGGTTATTTTGTGGAATAATCAATTAGTTCATCGAATTTTGTACGTTTCATTTTTATTTTTATTGAGACTGATAAAATGTAAGAAATTGTAAATTTGTAAAATCGTTGAATTGAAAGTTGAAAAATAAAATAATCGAAACAAGTCAATGTCAATCTGACATTGACTTTGACTTAAGACAGACAATTAAATTAACTCACTTTTTTGTTAGCTTAAAATTATGGCACCATGCAATTTTGCATATCGCTATACATATAAATCTGAGTTTGGAAATGGGACGGATATGAAATTAAAAAATACATTAAGTTGAGAATTGGGCTACAATTTGTAGAGCAGAATATTTTTTACACGATTGACGCTGACATTAAGTAACTAACGTTCCACTCACAATTTTTTTTAGGTAAATGATTTAGACTTAGAATATTCTGAAAAGCTTTCCGCATTAAGGACAATATACACAACAAAATTGCAACGATGAGATCGTTCGAATGCATTATGTTATACCTACCTTAGCCTGTAACCTCGATACCAAAGCGGCCTGTCCCTGTTGAGCACGTCGATACGCTTCGAGCCTGCGCTTGTGGTCAGCGCTCTCCCCGGCAAGGCGGGCCCTGAGTTCCTCGTTCTGCCGTCGCAAGTCACTGCTCACACTCCCCACAGGAGAATCCATTTCAGGTGGACTCTCCGGGGATTTCTGGTGGAAGATAATTATGTAGCAAAATTATTATTTATACGTATGCATTTTTTATGACCTTAAGCAAAAAAAAACACGATTCAAGATTTTTATTTTAAAATACTCACTTCCTTCTTCAGACGCTGGTGTGGTAGCGTCCCAGGTCTTCGACCAATAGGAGCACGCGCGCTCCTCGGCGTCGTCAAACCTTCCCGTGCAGGCAACTAAAACAACAAGCAAAATATTTAAATATCAACAGCCATAGACATTTACAAACGCGGCAATATCCATTAAATCAATACTACGTTAACCTGAAAGGTGACTTTCTTTTTTGACTTCCGTTTATGTTTCACTTCATAGAACAAATGACGATAAGATTTCAATTCGAAAGACATTACGTGAGTTTAAACTAGGTTTGAACTATTGCGCCAGTCCACAAATAAAAAGGAAAACTTAAATGGGTCACAAGAACGTTTTCTTTTGTATTATTTAGTTCTTTTTTTGTGAAAAACCTCAATTTGCGGTGGAAATGCACCGAGTTACAGTACGAACTGGCGATGTCTACATGGAGTTTGTGGGGTGTTGCGGCTATCAGGACTAGGCATCTAATTACCACCGCCCGTGCTACACTTGTTTCATTACTCATACAAAGCAAGCTGGGGTTAATAACCCATCCCTTTTCAACATGGAATTAGTAAAAAGTAAGAAATATTTTTTTTAACACATGAAATTTTGGATTTAAAAATATCCATAATCCAACAACATATTATTCGAAAAGCTTGGATGAAGCAACCAGGCATCGGCAGTAGATAAATAAGTATTAAGTAGTTACCAGTGAATCAATGCCAGTAAATGTTCCTAGAATGTTTAATAATGCTGTTCGTTACCCTTCATTTATTTTTGATTCAGATTCATGTAAAAAGCACCCATATCAGAGGATTTATTATTAGGCAAATTATTAATAATATATTTCGTAACAAAATCCAGCTAGGAGTACCTACTAGAAAATTTAAATAATAGGTGACTTTTGTTTCTATTACAATAGCTATAGTTAAGTCGAAATTGAATAAATCTTTAATCATCGATGCTACGGATGCTACTTTGTCTATTTTTTAACCGACTTCAAAAAAAGGAGGAGGTTCTCAATTCGTCTGTATGTTTTTTTTTTTTTTTTTTATTTTTTTTTTTTATATTTGTTATCGCCGCATTCCGTCATTTGTTAACCGATTTGAATTTTTTCTTTTTGGTTGGAAAGATATTACTTTGAATTTGGTCCCATATTAAGTTAGTGTTGATCTGATGAAGAGTTTCGGAGATACAGAGTGGAACTCTTCAACGGATAAGAGTTAAGGAACCGGGTTAAAAAATTATTATTATTGGTCACATTACCTTTGCAAAACTATGTAGACATAGACCACCTTCGAGTCTGATGATGGAGTGGAACTCGTTTTTATTTTATATTTCTGACCGCCGTATTCCGTCATTTGGTAACTAATTTGAATTGTTTTTTTTTTGGTTTGGGAGCTGTTACTTTGGATTTGGTCCCATATTAAGTTGGTGATGATCTGAGGAAGAGTTTCTGAGATACAGAGTAGAACTCCTCAACGGATAAGAGTTAAGGAACCGGGTTAAAAACATATTATTGTTAGTCACATTACCTTTGCAGAGCTATATAGACATTGACCACCTTCGAATCTCATGATGGAGTGGAACTCGTTATAAGATAGGAATAATTAAATCGTGTTTAAAAGTTCACTTAAATAAACCATACAAATTATAATTACATTTAATTTGTAATTATGGTGTCCGTAAGGTTACCATTGAGAAGCCAGTTGCCACTGGCGTTTTTAGACTGTAAAAGTTTCGCATAGCTCTGCCATGTATAGTAACAAATACTAGCGACGGGTATCCACGACTTTCCCAAGTACCTACGAAAACGAATCTAATGCAGTAGTTACCTACTTCCGAACGGCCATACCTCCGGCCTCCGGTTTCTCAGAATTTTAGTAAACTTGCCTATTTTTCTTTTATATTTGTTATCACCGCATTCCGTAATTTGTTACCAGATTTGAATTTTTTTCTTTTAAGTTCGGAAGATGTTAGTTTCAATTTGGGCCCATATTAAGTTGGTGTTGATCTGATGAAGAGTTTTGGAGATACAGAGTGGAACTCTTTAACGGATATTAAGTAGGTGATGATCTGATGAAGAGTTTCGAAGATACAGAGTGGAACTCCTCAACGGATAAGAGTTAAGGAACCAAGTTGATAAATTATTATTGTTGGTCACATTACCTTTGCAGAACTATATAAACATTGACCACCTTCGATGCTAATGATGTAGCGGAACTCGTTATAAAATAGGAATAATTAAATCGTGTTTAAAGCAAGTTAATTTAAAAAAACTGTACAAATTATATATTTAAACATTAAAAATGGTAATCCGTAAGGTTACCATTAAGTAGCCAGTTGCCGCAATCTATGATGAAGCATTAAAACTAAGATACCAGAGTCAGATAATAGAGTGGAAGTGAAACTATGACAACTAAAAAGCATTAAATAAAATAATTTTAAACAAAAATGTGAACCGACTTCGAACTAAAAAGTAAGAAATAACTTTACAAACAGACTTCAATAATAAGGTATTTTTGGAGTCTGTGCCCAAGTTCATCCTCAGTTTAACCTCAAGTAACCTCATTTTTGCAGACGAGTTTTAAAGTCATGAAGAAATCATGATATGTTTTACTATAAAACTTACTACTTTATATATTTTACTAAAAAAGAAGTATGTAGGTAAATATGTACTTAGGTAATATTTTATTCATTTATTATAATTGTACGGGCTAGTATCGACACCATATGATAGTCAAAGAAAAGATGTTGTTAAAGTTTATAATATTTATTGTTGTACACTGTAGGTATGATAATGATGTTGCTATGAGTACGCGCGCGATATGTTCGTATCCCAAATGCATACTAAATTGAAAATGTGACCGGCGCGTGCTATACGAAAAACGCGCTGACGGTTGGTGTACGGTTGCACCGTACAATAATGTACAATAGAAAGAGAGACTTTCTTTCTGTTGTATCATAAAATAATTTTAAACAAAAATGTGAACTGACTTCAAACTAAAAAGTAAGAAATAACTTTACAAACAGACTTCAATACTTAATAAGATATGTTTGGAGTATGTGTAAAAATGAGGTTACTTGAGGTTAAACTGAGAATGAACTTGGGCACAGACTCCAAAAATACCTTATTATTGAAGTCTGTTTGTAAAGTTATTTCTTACTTTTTAGTTCGAAGTCGGTTCACATTTTTGTTTAAAATTATTTTATTCATTGATAATATCGTATCCTAGCAACGCAATCAGAACAGACGCCTACGAAAATTCGATCTTCGGAGGAAAATCTTTTTTTTAACTTATTTATTCACTCAAATAAATTTTTACTTCCAATTTTTGATGATCTCAAATAGACATACAAAATTATATTATACAACTGGGTATGTAGCGAGTATATTCCTTGGAAATACTATTGCATTACTTTGTGCGACTAGGTTCCAAGTTGGAACTAGTCTTACAACCTTCAAGAATATAAATGGGATGGAAATTTAAGGTAATTTAGTAAATCAACAAATATAATTCTAATAAAATAAATATCATTCCCACAATCGCCGTTAGACTGGTAGATAGTCACATACCTACATACTCGTAGCTTTAAAAAGTAGTTGATTAATATAAGGAAATATATTACCAATTTTATTATTAACCTTACCAGCAGCAGTAGTTAGTAATGTTGCCGTCTACCAATCAATTAATCTGCATGTTGATCAAACTTGCACAAAAAGTTGTTCCAACTTGAAGAGGAAGTAACTCACTACTGTCCATTCCTTCTAACGCCTGATATTATTACACAGCAACAATTAGTTTAGTCGATATCAAATTTGTCATGGTAAAGAAAAAAATTAAAAAACACATTTTCTTCAATTATTCACGTGTGGTTGAAAGAGTCGGGTTCGTGATACTGCTTCAAAATTTATGATTTCTGTTATTTTTAGGGGTAACGTTACGCCTGACAGAGCACCCCATTTTTGCTAACAACGCAGGCACGGCTGATAACGCTAGGAAATTCAATAATGCACACCGGGTATATCACGGGTACAAGAAAATGTGCTATTATGTCAGCCAATGCGATGATAGTTTGATAGTTCTTTTTTTAATTTCTAATTATTTCGCATAAGAAATATACAAAATTAAATGAAATTTTCTGTACGGTCTTTTTCACAGCGGTCTATAGATACTTAAGCTAAAAAAAAAATTGCGTGATGTGTACTACATAACTATTATAGATTTTCCCCTTATTACCTAAAGTGTACTTAATTAGGAAATTGAAATAAATAAACTAGAATTTAATTCCAAATTTATCGCTTTTCTTCACATACCACACCAGTCATCCTACACAATACATAGCACCCTCGAGCATTATAGCACGTTTCAGAGGAACCTTAATGGTGCAATCTTGTGGTAACGTCTATTGCCACTAATCACACTAAAGACAGTCTAAACGCGTCCTTCCCCGCGCATACGTCAGCACGCAAGCGCCTTGTGGGGTCGTCGACCGATATCTCTAACTTGATAACATGAGCACTACGAGCTCATGGCAACGCGGATTGCCACTCCCACTGCTATATGGTCAAGAGGGGTAGTCATTGCAGGTCATACAAGAGTATAACTAATTCTAAAGCAAGTCGGGAAGCAAACAAATCCATGCTTTAGTTGAAGGGCTCGTGGGCGAACTTGGAGCATAATACGTATGATCAAAAACTCCACATATGCTCCCTCATAACAAAAATTCTACATGTGATCCACGTTTGTTCCAAAATTTTACATATGGTCCACATAAGCTTCAAAATTCCGAATGCCGCATGAGTTGAGTTCCAAAATCGCCACATACGTTTCAAAATTTCTCATGTGCTCTACATAAGCTCAAAAATTCTACATGAGCTCCATATACGTTTAAAAAAATGCTGTGTCCTCTTCTATCGCATGGGATGGTTGGTTGGGACCTCTCATTCGCTCGCAACAATATTTCAATTTTCTAAATACGACAACCCCAATTCGGGACTGATTTTTCGCTGGCAACCCTATACCACCGTTTTCATAATAAAATGATCTTTATTTTCATGTAATTTGCATTCAATAACCAGACAAAAATGCTGTTAGTGTCGATTTACCTGTTCATACCTGGCAACCTGAGGGTTGTGACCGGAAAAAAATAGACAACCTAACGTTTGCATATTCTATGGGAATCATACTTTCGATTGGTATAGAATTTGTTTAACAATCAAACCGGTGCAATGTTTATTTTTTTTTAATTATTAATTAATCCTATCCTGGACTGAAATTTGTTAGGCAATATATTTATTGACATATTTAATTGAATATAAAATAGGTTTCATCAAATAAATATCTCGGTGAAGGTCGTTGTATATCGGGATATTAGACTATTAGGTATGCTTCTCCTCACATACATTTATGCTACTCATATCATGCAGATTGTGTTCCCTCGTGGTCTTCTTCAGCACTTAATTATAGGACTCTGAGATCTCCAGCGGAAGGCACCTGTACTCCGAATCAGTATGTATCTATTTTATCTTAGCCCGGGTATCCTACCATCTATTTTATCTTAGACTACGGGATCAGGCTCCTGCCCTTCTTACGCTATGCACAATACAGTTAAGAATGAACTTCTCTTTAAACTGTGTAAGTAACACAGCAAAGACCCTCGTAAAAGGGAAATGCGATAAAAAGTTATTATTGTAACAGGGTCGGACCGAACACCTTATCATGTTTTTACAGAGTGTGAACTGTTTATTTTTCTCCATCCTACTAAAGTTAAATATTTTTTAACCTTGATTCGGTGACCCCTAAAGAAATTATACCGATTTTAGACGAAAAATATATTTCTAGTATTATCCATTCCTTAATCTTTTAAAAAGTTGAAAATAGTCCTAATCCCAATCATAAGTCTACTAAATTCAACAGTCGCAAAAAGTCATAGGCTTCCTTTAATGTGTTCTAGCTAACTTTGATGAGTTCTCCGATGAAGGATAGCTTGATGTTTTCATCATCATTTCTAATATCATCAAAATTCCTGGTATTTCGTGAAATGGACAATTTTCTCACGTCTTTTTAGCCTCGCAATCCACAAAATGTGGAACAATCTTCCGTGTTGTTTCCACAAGACGATGATATTATGGGTTTTTCGAAAAGAAGCGCAATGGTGACCGTTTACCAACAGGTGGCCCATTTGCCCATTTGTCTTTCTCTGTATTAAAAATCTTCAGATCAACAGTTTCAACAGTACAGTCAGGATTCTTTTCGAGTAATAGCACTACTCTTTGACTCAAATTAAATAGAGACTAAGATGGAAGCTTAATAGGCTTTCAAATACATGTGCAATTGTACATCTTGGAACATGATTCAGTAATATACTGGTCCAATGTCAGTTCGCTGCTACTAACGACGGTTGAGAGGCTGGGTCGTACGTAAACGATTGCGAATTTGTTATCGAGGGGCTGACGCAAGTGGATACGCTCCACGCGCCTTAGAAACATCTTGCGGTCATTCACACCGCAATCTTATCACATGTTATTGATTCAACTCCAAATATTTTACGTTTATTTATTTAAGCCAAGAAGCCTATTTAAATTACCTTAACTCGAACCAGAAGTTTAAATGTACGAATGAACGGAAGCATAGGAAATGGTGATCAAAAGTTCGTAGCTTTGGCCTACGAATACGTACTCGTAGCATTAGAGTTCTACGACCATTTGAACAGTTGTGATGTTAGCCATATAATGATGTTAAAAGCCTTATGGTAACTTCGAAGTTCTTTTACTGTTTAAATGTTTGATTTTTCTATCAGTGTCTTGCTAACAAGTATACGATTTCAACTAGATTTTAACATCGAAACCAAGAACCCTCACTGCTTCACAATGAGTAGAATAGCTACAGCAAATATTTTCTCGCGTCAACTAGGTTGGACCTACAATAGTTCTCCACTATGCCATTTTATTATCAATGTGCTACTTTAGCACATTGATAATAAATTTTTGATTTTTCTATCAGTGTCTTGCTAACAAGTATACGATTTCAACTAGATTTTAACATCGAAACCAAGAACCCTCACTGCTTCACAATGAGTAGAATAGCTACAGCAAATATTTTCTCGCGTCAACTAGGTTGGACCTACAATAGTTCTCCACTATGCCATTTTATTATCAATGTGCTACTTTAGCATATATTTTTGTTTCTATCTGAAAAGATTTGTAAAGGCCGCACTGAACAATTTGGACTTTATTCTAACAAGATTAGAACCATTGAACTGCCAATGAGACGTAAAATACGACCATAGAAAATAAATTGTAATACTGCTTGTAGAAATAACGTTTGTATATGTAAAGCTAGATACCTAAAAGGATACAATAAAAGCTCAATCTTAGCCATTAGTACTCTTTAATTCGCTCAAGTTTGGATTAGTTTCCCGAAATTGGAAGGAATTTGTTTATCCCTCCAACTCGCGTGACGGTCGCACTAACTGGGTCACAGCAAACATTTTCATCATTTACGACCAAATGATAAAACTGCTGAATTATGAAAACGACCTCAGGAAATATAGACTGCAAAGAAATAGGGAGCGCACGGTAAAAATATTTCCTTTTTGAAGGAAACTAAGTATCATACGTGCTAATAACTGACTGAGCTGTTTATTTTTATGCAATCCATGAATAACGACATTGGATGCTAATTGTCTTTAAGCCACTGAGGGTTGGCCTGCCTCTCTTTTCATAACGACAAAGTTAGTCCATCAGGCTGAGAACATTAAAGAGAACAGTAGAACTCTCAAGCGTGCGGGTTTTCTTCGCTGTTACAGCAGGTAACATTTATTTAAAAAACAAGTGATAAATCATTGGTCCGTGTCACTGGGATTTGAACCCCCTACCTATCAATTAAGAGGCCCATACCCACTGGGCTATCACCGCAGTTGTAGCAATAGGGTATTACGGCCTATGTCAAAAAGCTTTTTGTATGAATTCGTAAGTCATTGCAAACAAATATTATGTAAAAAAAGACTTTTCAATTTAAATTTCAAAAATCCCCGCGAAAACACGGTCTCGGCCGTCTCGGCGCTGCCGCCATGCTTGTGACGTCACTCGCAGTGTAAACAATACATCACATTAAAGGAAGAAAGTTATACTCCATTGTTTATTTACACTGCTAATGACGTCACGCCGATAGCTTTCATGGCGTATAGCGTTTTTGACATTTGAAAAACAGATTAACAAACCTGAATTTTAAAATTGAAATAATAAAAGAACACTACATTTTTTAGAACAGAAATTAACATTTTTCACTTGCTTTTAACAAAATCTATCAATATTACATAATTTTGGATTTTTCCTTCCATGGTGCGAAATAGCCTATTGTTTGGAATTAAGAATGGAAGTGTTGCTCCTTTTAAAAACTAAGATTTTTACATTTCATTTGGCTATCCAACACTTTTATGTGTCCTCAATACAAGAAGAAACTGTTTTACAGTGGGTAATGAAACCAAAGCTGGGTTACAATTACGTTTCATGAATTTTCGACTACGTTTTGTAGAAAAACACCTCCAATAATTTCGTAATTGCTATTATCAATACATTTACCTTGTCAACTTTTATCAGATAGTGCGCTGCGTCTTAAAATATACTGAACTATATAATCGATATTATGATAATCGATGTTATCTAAATTTTGTTGTTTAACTTTTTTTAAATCCAAGCAGGGCCGGATTTAGGGGAGGGCAACCAGGGCTACAGCCCCGGGGCCTCCACAAAAGAAGGGCCCCCACAATAGACTTGGGAAAAAAATTTAAATTAAGACTAGTACACTAGTATACAACTTTTCCTTTCATATTTTTTTTTTGTGTTTTACCTTTACCTACAGTACTTTGTACAACCATGATTACATTAAATATTAACAGAAATTAGAATAAATATTTTGTTCTCATCAATTAGGCAATCAGTAAAATATCAAAATATCAAATGGCCCTGATAAGCACTTTTAATTTATTATTATTATTTATTCGAAAACTCGACTGAAAAAAATTGTTGATTTTATTTGGAAAATAATTTGGGACCAAGGGGCCTCCACTCCTTTGTTGCCCCGAGGCTTCCAGACTTCTAAATCCGGCCCTGAATCCAAGCATTTTATTAAACAAACAATTAATAAATCCTTGATATCGGATAAACCCGGTTATCTTAGGTAACATTGAAAATTAACCGTACCTACTAGAAGGCTACGTTTAAAAAGTAAACAAAACAAACAATATCGATACGAAAACTTTTATAGCCTCACTCAAGATAGTACTTACTATCGTCGCTTCATGAATTCTACAGTGGATACTACACGGCAATCTATAAGTCGAATCTTCGTAAAATCGTCATGAATAGAAATGGTTGTTTAACCGTATTTCCGCGGTTCGTGAGACTCTCGCATGTCGCATCCCGAATCGCGAACTTCCCGCTCGTAAATAACATTTTATGTCACGTGTCAAAGCCGCCATCTTTCTTTACCGGTTTTCGACAAGTTTAGCTTCGGTCGCATCGAAGTCCCGTCCCTAATTTGGAACGCGTTATGCCTTTGATATAGAGCCCAAAATGTAACTTTTCGTAGGCTGGCAAAATTTTACGTGGGTTAAAAAAAACGGGAGTCGTCGAATCGATTGTGCCAACTGGTGCTTACCACCGATCTCGAATTCGTCGGCCATTGGTGGCAATCGAATTGCTTCAATTGCAGCCTTAGATTCTTAATAGATTGCTTGGCGAAACTTTGCAATCTTCAACTACAGCACGGTCTACTTACTCAATGCCTTAATGGTAAATTGTTTTATTTGCTGATGTTGCTATTTATTCTGAGACTGCAATAATAATAGTAAGTTAAATATTAACATAGTCATAAATCTCGAACAAATTACACATAAATTGTATTTAAACTAAATTAAAGAAGAGGCATCGTGATAACGAATTTCTTAGTCTTTATCGTCGACAAAAATCGTTTGTTTGAAACTATGGAGATGCACTACCTACTTAGTAGACAATGGAACTTCGAGTAAGCTCTATACCATTATTTAAATTTCATTCAAGAATAAAAAAGGTAGGCTTGGGCAGACATTAAGAAGCCTACTTAAAGCTTTGTTAATGTTTTATCAGATTTTAAAAGGAACATAAAACAGACATTGCGTAATTTCAGATATTGCTGCAGAAACGGTTTTACGATCCGTAAAAAATGCAAATGCGTGTAAAAATTCACGATTACCGGAATATCATTTTGCCTAAATTTTACGAGACACGCAGGGGAATTAATGTTCTATAGGTAGGTTGGTTACACATTCAGTAAGAAAATGTTTAAAAGCTCCGGGACTGCAGTGAAGAAAATAAATAAATATTTTAAAATAAGTACGTCCTTATTCGCCGTAACTTCTCTTTTTATATTTTTAAACGGCCAGATTTTTTCAGAAGTAGATCTGATTTGATAGACTGTTCCTTATAGATTATTATGAGTTAGTTAGACGACTGTCTAATTAAGAGTCTATCTGAGTATATCCAGCTGTATTAATCAAAGAAAGTGATAAAACTAAACTGACACAATTTTTTTTTCAATTCGCAATTAAAATATCAACAGTGTGATATTTTACACAGAGTTAGGCAACACAGGTCCAGATTATTTCATGGATCGTTGGAGGAAAATAATTGAAAACCTTCCATTATTTGGAGGCTATTCATTCAAATATATTTACACCACGGAATTTAAAAATTTAATTTAATATTTAACGGAAGCTAACGTTAATCGTACATTTAACGCGTAACAGGGTTATGCCCAGCTAGGCTTATTGTAGTATGCTTACCTACTTGTACTATCGTAATGATATGTAATTTTAGTAAAATGCGAGTACCTATACTAATATGTACCTGAAACTCATAGTCCGAAAAATATTCTTCACTTCATGATCATATCGCAATTATCGCACCAGGCACCAATAATTATTTACGTAAAAAACAATACCGGAACACATCCGTTTAAACTTAATCTACGTACACCTAATCAACGCCTCGTTTTATTCAGATAACAGGCAATAGATACAAGAGCCTTGTAAACAAGTAAAACTCTAATCTGAGACAGATAAGTAGAGTCACTATAATTACGCGTAATAATTAGCGGGACTCAATAAATGGTTTAACTATGAACTCGACACGTCCCGTACTATACACGCGAACGGTGCGTGATTTGATGACAATATAAGTTCCTGTTTTACCCATAGATATAATATTAGGTATTATAATAATAGATATAATATAGCGTTAGTTAGAATAATACATCTATGGTTTTGTTGAATCCCCATACAATACCCATTTGTTGAATCGGAAAGATACGATCGTAAAAGAACTGGAAATTTTCCAAGTACCTATTGGCCTGATTGTTGCAATATGTACCTACAATCCTATATAGTCCTTTTATAAAAGGAAAACAAAAAGATGTCATGCGAATGGGTCTTAATAATACCCAGAATATTCTGAGCACCCTTTGGACAGTACGTAGACTATGTTATCTAGAATCAGAAAAATATCAGACAATCAATCTGAAACCAATCTTAAACCATTTTTTGGGTCCTACCGCTCGCGTCTGGTATTTTCTCAAGAGATGATCTAACGTAGGTATATTATACCTACGCTACTTCAATGCACTTGCTGGGTATTGTTTGTCAATAAGCGAAAGGTACTGACAACAATAAGGTAAAAGGTACTAATTAAAGTTAAACGGTCCGCGAGTTTCCTAAACTAAAAAGTGGTCTTTGGAGTTAAGTTCTAGTAGGTAGGTACCGATAAGAATGATGTTCAAAGTGCAAACGAACAAATGATCTCGGAAGGCGAAATAAACAAAAATATATCATTAAAGCTTAATAAAAATAATTATAATTACATATTATCTTGCAATGGCAACTAGTTATTACTAGTTTGCGATATCAATAACAAGCGGCAAGCCACATTCAAATAATTATTATCCTAACAGCAGTTTAGTTATTAGTGATTCAGAGCTTTAACAGTTTAACTTATAAGTACCTATTTTAAAAAATCATTTATCTTGGCGAGCGATTCTATGTGTTTGTGTGCATGCAGCTTTGCGTTGTGTGATATACTCGTATGTAAACGTCATCCGCGCAACATGAAGGACTGTGTCCTTCGTTTTTTGCTGCACCCACACAAACCACTGTAGATATTATGTAAACAAAGCACACACACAGTGCCATGCGCCAAGATGAGTTGAAGTGCCTATCTGTACTTTATTTACAAGTTAACCTGACAGTTGCAACACCAGGCCTGCAAACCCGGTTCACTCTGCACCTCATCACGCGACAAGCATGTGCCAGTTATCTCCCAACCTTCGCCCACGCGGAACTGACCTATGATAAGACGTTAATCTACGTTTACCAATAACTGGAGCTGGTAAAAAATTCCCGCCTGACACGTATCAAATGTGCATGCGTTATGTCATGCGTGGTGTTATGTAACTAACACGTGGTTTATAATATGATGATACGCATTTGGATCACAAAACTATTATGTACGTATTTATTATGTATTTACCCAATACTCCAAAAAAGGCATCAGTTATCAGTCTGTAATAAAAGCAATTAAAAATAAGGGAAGATTCTATAAATTCTAGTTACGTTTCTTTAGGGACTCTATTCAATTAGACAAACATTAAGTAGATATCAAGTAACTTTCTCAATAGTTCAAACAATATACAGATCGAGCTACATTTAGGTACCTACTTATTTCTTACTTCAAGATGAGTTTTAAGTTTCAGTCCGTTAAATAATATATATTGATATATTTAGATTAACAAGCGTAACATATTAAATTTGTAGACAATCAAAAATTCCTATATTCCTGTTTTGGTAAATTAATAACATAATTAAACAACATATAACACAATAAAATGTAATTAAAACAATATCAGGTCTTTTCTGATTCCAAATTAAACGTTAAGAATTTTTATGTCATTGTAATCAGGCAGTTAGTATCTTGATATAATAGATCTAGTATGCACAAAAATAATGTCAAAATACTTTTTGCTGTACTGTTATTAAATAGCTATAACATTATGACGTCACAACTATGGTGACCAATCATGGCGCGTTTATAGTCACGCGATTTTAATTTAAATTTCACCAATTTTTAATTGTTTATAATTAATTGAAAAAAAGGTTTTTTTAAGTTTTTTGCATTAAATATCAATATTATTAATAATAAAGTTTTGAAATACATAAAAAAATCAATAATATTTTTTTTGAAATACCCAATTATCTGCTATAAAGTCAACTCTACATAATTCGTTTTCTTTGTAAAATGTACAAACTTAAAGAGCGAAGTCCACCAATTTTTTGCTAAAGTGATAAAGATTGTTATTATTTGTTAAAAGTGTATCACTTGGACATTTGTGTTTAATTAGATAACGCATTAAACGCATGCACCAAATAATTCCTGCTTCGTGATTTGCCTTATTCGTGATTTCCATGCAAGTTGGCGTGACACCTCGTATTTGTGTAAAATATGTAACATGAATATGTAAAAAATCAAAAAGTGTTTTAGGCGGTTAAAATACTAGTATTAGTAGACACATGGGTCGATGGGGACTTTTCACAATTTCATTATAAGTAATCCCTAACGTTCATGTAAATTTTTAGCTCTTTTGAAATTTATGCAAGGGTGAATTTCTATGTTGGCCGGGCTAATAAATGTTAAACTTTTATTATTATCTATTTAAAACGGTTTAACCGCCTTTTAAATAGTCACAGTCTCAATCAGGTTTAATAATGCGTTGTTAAGTTTAAAGACTGCTAAGTTTAATTTGTATAAAATAACTTTATAATCACGTAAAAGAACAAACACAGTAATTGTTTGATATATCATTGTTTTAACTAAATATTTGTCGAGGCAATTAAAAAAAAGCAGATAAACAAACAAACAATTCGGGTCAGCAACGACGGGCGAACAGTCACGTATCTAGTGAGCAATCGTTTACGGTCAGACACGGCGTGCTTAGGTAATGAAGTCTTTTTCCCACTATAACAGAATTTAATTTTGTGAAAATTTTAACTCTCAGGTGGTGTAATGTAGGGTAACTTTACTTGTATGATTGTTAAAATTGCGTAAGGAATATTCGTTTTTTAACATTTAAATAGGTATCCGCTATGAGTAAGACAGGATTTTTGGATTTTTTTAAGGGCATGCGTTTAGATTATTGTCGGTCTTAAAAAATATAATATGTGTTTCAAGGCCAAATTTTCTGTTTTTCTGTAACTGATATTTAGTATTATAGTTCATTGACAGATGCTATCACATCGGCCCTTAAATATTCGGAGATTAAAAAGATAATCAACACGACATTTGGCTTTTTGGATTAGCCTATCTATTATTATCTAGTAGATAGAAAAGCCTCATTAAGTTTAAAACATGATATCTAGGAAATTGCTAGACCATTATATTTTGAAGAAAGTACAAAGGCCGAAACAGCTACTTGTAGATACCATAAATTAATTTTTCTACCACCGAGATTCGACGGTAGTGACAGACATTACTCCATACTCACAGACATTCGTTAACGTTACGTTTCTTAAGAAAATAAAGATGACATTGATAAAACGAATAAAGACGATTAAATGTGTTTGTTAATGAACATTACGTTAAATGACATCTCTGAGTGCGGTCGTTAGTCCCTACTACCCGTGCTACTACGAATAACTAAAGATTAAGACGACTAAAGGGCAATGCCATGGACACAAAGAAAACAAGAACACCCTCAGATACATTAGAAACAGAAATGTTAACTCATCATTCAAATTTCTGCTCCGCTAGAATGGAGTCGTACCCCGATGATGAATACTATTGTCGAAATATTCGTATCGTTAACGGCTGCCATTAGTATGGGAAGATGTCAGACAAACTGACATAATATTATGATATACAAGACTTATGACAGGACCTTTTGCATACCGCACCGGCGCCAGCAAGTCCTCCAATTGTTACCTTCTAAAAATTAAAAGTTTTGGAATTTGAATTGGAATTCAATCCCGCACAAAAAGCCTAGTAGGTAGTAGGTCAATTAGGTTATACTAATTCGGAGTTAGCTGAACCGCAACAGAAACGTGCTTTTCGCTGCTTATTCTCGTGATACCTGACTATTAAAAGTCTGCGAATGTTGTTTGATGTGAAGCAATTTGAGCTTCCGTCCGTCCGTCAGCTCAACATAAATTCATTTTTATTTTCCTTTATTAATTAACCTACTGCCGCTTAAATTCTTGGCCGAACTGCACATAATATTAAAGGCTTAATTGCATTATGGTTTTAGCTTTTTCGACTATGAAGTTGTTGGGTTTTCGTATTTTGACTTTTTGAAAAGTATTCTTATAACTAGGTTGATGCAGTTTCATAAGGTAAGTACTTTGGTTTGAAAAGATTACTTGAATAAACCGCATTAACGTCAAACTTTTGCTCTCGTATGTTTAATACCTAGATAGGCGCTTTTCATAAAAATCTAAGCCCCAAAAAACATTTTTGTATAAAGTAACGTCAACACGAAATACATAATACTGCTTACTATGTAAAAATGGCATCAAATTTATAAAGAGCCAAGCTCTTGGTTCTACATGCCCTATACTCTAACCTTAGAAAATAGAATTCTGTTTTCTATGAGTCTAACTCCTACCTTTCATAACGAATAGCGTTTTGTGTGAATCCCAACTACAAAACCTCGTCAGGCAATAAAAATATTATAGGTACACACACAAAATACTCGCGGAAATTCCCTACACGCGAATATTCACGCGTGTAAAATGCTGTGAACTATTGAACTGTGGACTTCGCCTGGCCACCCGCCACCGTGCACTTACGAAACATAACGTTGTATTGAATAAGCTTACCCATTCTGATAATTATAATTATTTAAGTAGTAACATCATTAAGTTTACATGCAATAAAATTATTAATAGCTTTGTGATTGTTCAGTGAGATAGAAAGAATTATATTGTCTAATCGTCTGAAATTTTTCATAAGTATTTTATGTATTTGATGTTTGATTTTGTGTCATCGTCAGTTTATCACAGGATTGACTGATTTTGTATCAATTTTTAAAACGCAACAAGCAATCAAATTGTAAATTTTAGTGTAAAATATTTTTAATGACTCTACCACTCTGCCTATGCTTAGGTATTTGAAGTATATTGCAATAATATGTAATCGTCAACTTTGTAGTTTTACGATAACAATTTTTATTGAATTGTTACTTTATCACACTGTAACCTTCTCCAATGCGTATTATTAATTAATTATCTTTTGAGTCTTTGAACTCTACGTAGCTTGCTGCCTGCCTTTTTCCTCTGAGATTCCCTTGAAATTAATAATTTCAAAGAAGGAAAGCCCACAGAGTAATTATTTACTAGAATAGACGGGCAAAGCAGAAAGTTGTTTCTCTATAGAATAAGAAAAGGAAGTCTGTGTGTCTTTCCACCAAAAGTAAATATTCACTTACCATAACTTGCCAGTACATTTCAGTTCATCTATATAAATGTATCTCTATGGTAAAACTTACTTTGCTATTCCCCTTTTAAATAACCAAGTTTTTGACAGCTGCTTAAATTTTAATAGGTACGAGTAATGCTTTCCCTCAAGTAAAGAACAAATTTCCGTTTATTCCTGTCATAGTTTGTAAGTATTTAGGGTTCAGTGTTTTGTAAAATTGACAAAATCCTTGTGGAATTAATCAATATGCCACCAGTAACTTAATTTTTATTAAAACTCGACTCGGTTGGATAGTTTTTTATTTCAATTTTAAATTCTGATATTTTTCTAACAAATGTTTAAAAAATGCAGACTCTCATTTAAGATTTTTATTATTACTTTTAAAAAACAGGAATTAAAAAATATTAAAATGCATCGATGCCTTGCTAATCTTGCGGCTTTAAAAATGGTCTTCCCAATTTTATCTCTCCGGCCACCGCTCATATCAGCATGTCATGATAATATCTACGTATTAAGCAATAGCCATGTATTAAGTCCTACTCTAGCATAAATGTAAAAAAGGAGGATGGATGGGTCCCTCTTCTAGTCAATTTCTTAGATCAACGTTCGTCCACGTCACGAGCAGAAGCTAACATAATAGTGAGGATATGTATATCTTAAATTTTTTTATAATCGTTTAATTTTCCACATAAATGGATCGTGGAACCCTATGAAATGGAACCCGATTCGCACTTAACCGGCTATGAACATGTCGGCAAGCAATCGTTAGTTGCAAAATCGTTGCGTGCATTGTGTTCTTTCCGTGTTTCGGTTCCCAATTTTTATGACTCGGGTCGGAAAATTTGGAAATCAATTGCAGGCATTTTTCATACAAGTATCAATGTTTAATATTAGCGGAAGAGAGTATAGGCTGCTGTCCGACCAGGTGGACAGATGACCTGAAGCAGACATCGGGAAACCGTTAATTTCAAAGCACCTAGGACCGGGCAGAGTGGCGTCGATTAGAGGAAGCCCTTGTCCAGCAGTGGACTACGAAGAGCTAAAATGATTGATAATGATATCTTTTAGGAGAGCCGCGATAGATTTTTACTAAATAAATACAAAATAAATTCGCCGATCATAAAAAAAATTTAGAGATCCGAAATACGGATTTTCTTGCATGGGATTTTTTCGTGAAGTAGACACTAGACAGGTTTTAGTTATTTGTTTTGCATTATCTTTAAAATGCAAACAAATATTCTACCGAATTATAGGTAAAAAAAATCAGTCATTGCAAAAACAAAATGAGTAAAATAACAAGTTCTACGCAACCGTAGGCTGAAGCCACTGAAATTAAAGCGTCACGCTCCGACTGTTGTGGGTAAACAGGAAATCATTTGCTCCTGCAGACATGTGCACACTGATATCGCTACAAAACCTTGCCTGCGTCTTCACGGTACATTTAGCTTAATTAAGGAATCATAACTAGACGAATAAGGATTTGGTATTACTTTTATAATTTCAGGGTACTACTATAAATTATTACTACTTCCTCCTACTTACCGGCATTTCGTCCTTCGCTAGCCCGCGTATTCCGCCTTCCGCACCCGCCGCCCTACTACCGCGAGCTCCGAGCCTCCACTGTGCCAGCTCACCACCTGGCCCCATCTGAAGCCTCCTCGCGTGACCAACGCTATCATCCCCAGCACATTCTATTTTAGACTCTGATCCACACACCCCAAAGCACCAATTCAATTGAGCGTCTCCATCGTGATTTGAATTCGAATTTGATGTGTCTTCGACATCCACGTCGGTTACAATGGTACTTGGTACTTCTTTAAGAATGTCACTTTTAGCGCCACGTGCAACAGGGTTGGGTTTTACGTGTATTCTGCCTTGAAACTTGTCTTTTAGTGATTTAATAATAGCTCTTCTTGCTTGTTCGTATCTAGCTTTTGATTGTCTCTCCCTCCAATTTTTGAGTACTTTGTCTTTTGGTGTTCTTATTAGCGGTTCACTTTTAACTTCGTCGTGTTTGGGATTTTCGTTTTCTGTGTTTGTAGTTTTGTCGAATGTTGTGGACGACGTGTATTTAATCTCTACGTCTCTATTATTACTTACTTGGTCAGGATGTAATGCTGCAGCTGCATCAGATTCGTGATTTTGCTCCAATATTTCCCACCATCTGACCCCTGCTTCATCGATCGGTGCCCGTGATCTTGCTTTGAGGACGGGGTTCACTTCGCCGGACATCGGAGAGCATTTCATTTCCCCTGAAAATTGTTAACGATATGAATAAAACCCGTCAACGACAGATGTTGTAAAACTTTTTTCAAATTATTTTGTTTCTTTTTTGTGAAATTTATCATGTTTAACCAAGATGTATTTTGCTAAGAAGGAAACAAAGTCGACACACACCTTCTACGAAGATATCGGAGAAACTGGTTGCTGAAAATACCAATGACCTACTTAGCCGATAGAAACTGCAAGTCAGTAATACAATTTTCACACTATTATGCGTAGTCCTATGATGTGTTGTCTCACTCATACTTACAGAGAGAAAGCAGCTGAAAGTAACAAAAATAATAGTAATGGAATGATTTGTCAAAAACAGAATAATTATTGTGCTGAAGCTTTATTAATGATCTTCATTGCCTTAATCTAGGTCAGTATGTAAAAACACTCATTCAAGGAAATTATCATACGAATAATTGACTCAATTTTTTTTTAATATACTTTAAAAACGAACTATGACCTTTAGTTTTAAGTACCTACTTAGGCGATAAACTTTACTAACGGCTTCTATTTAGGTAAGTTAGTACCTACTTGAAATTTCTAATTTTGATGATGAATCTCAGTACATTAAAAGAAGCTAATAATGAAAAAGCAATTGAAATGTCTCGACACAAATTCTTTTATTACAAAACATAATCTCTCTGTAATAGAGAGTAAACAGGTTAAGTCCCTGCGAACCTTCTGCTAATTGGATGTAGGTAAATAACTGGCTACCAGCTGAAGGCGTAAAACGGAGCAAACAATCGCTTAACTTGCTAAATATTTCAGCGTGGATAAAGTCAAGAACATGTTTGTGCTGTCATTAAAATAAATATGTATAACTATAGTTAGAAAAAAGGTTTAGATCTTTTAGATGATATTTTTTAATACACATTCAGTTATTTTCACTTAACATTCTTCAAGTGTGATTCTATAAAGACATAGAAGATTATAGACGGTACAGACATCAATATAACACAACAAAGACACTGGAGAAGACGGAGAAGATTTAACTAATTAGAGTTTTATTCACAGTTCACTTTGTGCTACGAAGTTCGTAGTATGATTCTACGGTGCGCTTGCGTCTACCGTAGCACCTGTGTAATCTTTAGTTAGTTCTATCTTATTTCTTACTTAAACTAAACAAATAACAGAAAGATCATATCGTAAGGTGAAAAATGATTGAAATAACATTACAAAGTATTTCAAAAGTGATGTGTGTAAATTAGGATAAATCTTTAAAGCTAAATTTTCACAATTATTTAAAAGCTTGTCAACGAATGGGAGAGGAAAATGTTCACTACTTCTCTCCTCACTCATCCGTTATCAACCTAAGTGGACGGGCATAAAATGAATTCCATTGTAGGTAAGTAAGAATCAGAAATTTTCCTTTCGTTGATTCGTCGTTTCATTGTTAATGGACTAGTAATAATCTTAATTGTTTGTAATGTTGTTTATAAGTCGTAACTCAAAATGTGGGTCGTTCCGTCTGGCCAGTCTGAACTTTGGACGTCCGGCGCTAAGACACCTATTTATAATTTCTTAAGCCACAGACTTCAGTATCAGAAGAAATTACTTAAATGATGGCTAGATGCTATGCTATAAAGCTTAAGGGGCACTCGCATACATACTAACATAGTCCATCACAGATGATTAGTGGTGGCGATATTGTACAGTTTTGGCCAATGTAAATCAGTCTTCACACCAGCGCTAGACCAATAGACGACGTATTCTGACTGCGGAACCAATCGCATGAACATACAGAACAGTCAACTTCAAACCGACTAATAAAAATTGTGCTCACGACTTGTGCCGACTACCGGAGAAGAATGATACCGGAGATTCTGTATTTGAGGCAAACATTTCAGTCCTCATGAATAATAAATCCAAATACAAACCAGATAGGATTTCTTCTCTATTTGAGGTTGGATTTGCGTGTCTATGGGTTGCAATGACCACTTAACATCAGGTGGCCTACATGCCTGTTCAATCATCATCAGTCAACAAAACAAGGATTATCTGTTACACACTCACTCTCTAGTGATAATACAAGCGAGATGCATGACCAACTGTTATTTTCGTCATTAATATTTTTAATAAGCTATCAGAATGTCTTTAAAATAATTAATTACGAATAAGACAAGTAACAAACATTGTTTATTGAATGGAATTTTCCGAATATTAATCTGTAGGTTAATTTATGGTCTTCCGGAGACTTACTTGCGACTCTTTTACGACGTTGGTACAACGATATTTCAGGTCAAAAACAATCTTATCTTAACAGTTAATGCACTGATGTGCTAATTGCTGACTTCATTTAATATTTGTATCTAATAGAAAAAAATGTTTTTTTTTTAATTTTATTTATTTAATATTATTAGAAGAAAAACCTCAAAAAGAAGATATTCCTCTTTGCGCTGCTGATGAGTACCAAAATGGTCCCTTTTACTGAAGTATCGCTGTCAACTGCACCTCACCAATAAAAAACACAAAACACGAAGAACATGCTGCTTCATAACGGGTAAAAGTGTAGCGTTTAGATTCCTCCCTGGATAACGTACACTACGTTTACGAGTGCGGCTGCTTTGTAGAGCACATTAAAAAAAAAATCTAAGGAAAACAGTAGGTGGACCATCAGATGATGTCAACCGAAGTGGCAGATGATACTCGTAAGTGGTCACCGGCACGAAAACTTTGACATGAAAAACACCAGAGGAGTCGCCGCTTGGAAGGAGAGCTCTTTTTTTTAACCTTTTTGAAGCACACCGTGTCTTAGTTCCGACGAAAAAAACAAGAGCCGATATTCAAAGTTAGGTTTAATCACCTGTAGAACGTTTGGCAATTATCATTCTCAAAACAATATATTTCAACAGAAGCACTATGCCTGTTGGAAGATAACACATAACGCTGTCTGCGCCGCGTCTGACCTACAAGAACTAACCTTGGACTGTGACTAAATATTTTTTATCGTTTATTTCGATAATTACGTTTCCGCAGTGAAGCAATGTCCTTCTCGTTGTACCTAATTGATGCTTAAAACGATATAACCCCTGAGATTTAAGCATAGTTTTGTGAAATTAGTCAGGAAACTAGCATACAGGCTACCCGTTGGTATATTTTCATTACAGCTGCAAGTAAAAAACAAATGTCTAAACTATTAAATAATAATATAATTGTCAATTGTCTGAACTCGTTGGTGAATATAGTAATGTTACTTCAAAGGATGAATTTGTCTCCGTAACGTCCACGTAAAGAAGTAGAAGCAGATTCTCAACATTATTTCTTTTATAAGCTCTGAGGTACCCTGAACAAACTCAAATAGTTCTGACGCCTAGAAAACTTCAATTTTCTGTGCTAGTTACCCTACAATGGACCGTGTTACGAGCTGTTTACGATTTATTAATAATAGTCTTAAGTATTGCACAACAATATCTTAGAGCCCTGGAGCTTACCCAATTAGCTAAACGGTTGTTTCCATCACGCTCCAAACTGCCAAAGCAAATTTACTCAAAGAACATCAAGCTCGATCGGGGTCAAGACTCAAGTGTCCGCTGATAGTGCGTTCGACACGGAAACTCCCTCGCTTCAACTAGATTTATTTGTGTTTGAGGGTTCCTTGCTCTCAGTACCCTGTGATGTAATAGATAATAAATAATACCTACGTTAAACAGAAATAATGAATAAGACACAAAGGCTGTTCAATAATCAGAGTTATTCGTATGCTTTTAAAATGGGAGAAATTTGGGCAATTAATTCAAATGCGACGCCCCCTATCGAAACATATTATGCTCTTTCGCTGTAAGTAAATCTGAGCCTTCTTACAATAACTTTCTCAGAGCAAGGGAGAGGAACGTTTCATGAAAAAAGTACGTGCACAATTAGGTACGTTTCTATGCAACAGAGCCCGAAAGGGCGAGGTTCGTAACTTCGTGGACGAACAAAAGGCACTAACATAATTATTATTTATATATTATATTGAAAGAAATATGATTAGAATACCTATGCTAGAGTACCAAAAAGTAAGTATAGTATACTAGTATAACATAATACGCCAATAAACAAGAAGTACATAATAAAATTGACCGTAATTTTTGTAGCTGAAATATAATTGGCGTAAAATTTTGTAATTTTAGAGAGAAATATCATCATTATTTTTTTAAACACGAAGAGGGTTTCTATTCATTCTTTACTTTACCACTTTAAAATAAATCACGTGACATCCATACTCCTAAATCACGCGGGGTGGACTGATTTGTAGATATTATGTAATGTTTCCTAAAATAATAAATGTAATGAGACCGCCTTATCACTTGTCGTTATAAAATTAAATGGTACGAGAATTGTGCATCACGCATGTTCAGGGCCAAAGTCCATTTTTTCTTACTTTTTCCTCTACGCCATAAAAATTTAGTCACTCATCATTGCCGTGTACGTATCGTATACACACCACGTATTCTTTGGTAGATCACAGTGCTGCCTGTCTTCTTCTGTAGCAAATAAATGCTTGTGTTACATATATTTTTATTGTAATTGAATAACAAACGGATAACACAGGCCACCATGTTAATTGGTCATTGCAGCCTATAGGCAACCAAGAAGACAACATGCAACCTCATATAGAGAAGAAATCCTATACTTATTATGGGTTTTTTACGCGTGCGTTGTACTCAAAACGACTAAGATATTCGTTTCAAATAAACTTAGTAAATAAACTAGAAATTGTTGTTGAGTTCCACTTTTGCTAGATGTTGAGTTCAACTTGGCAAAGAATGCTCTCATATAAAATTTACCTTACTGACCTTTGAACTTCTAAAACCATTTCTACTGAATTCAAAATTAATTTAATTGGATACCGGTCTACCGTCTGTTTGAATTCGAATTAAATTTAGCTGCTCTTGTGTGAGGAGGTACTTAACCTAGGTACTTTTGACATTGGCTACAGAGCCAAGGCACGATCGGTTAATGTGCCTACGAGATCTACTCGTATCATCGGAGATCGCTTAACAAACTAAGTTATGTAATTGTGAAACAAAGAGAATTCTCTCCCAATTTTACTCGTAGGTATGTAAGTAGATACAGAAAAATGTGTGATGGGATCTTACAATCTTACTGTTATTACGGTACCAAGATAAGCGGGGATTTTCGCAATTTTAAGGACAGGAAAAGAGTTTTAGGGGCTTTATAATATGTCAAGGCGATTTTAGGGTAGGAGCATTTGTTGCTCTGTCAGTGTGGATGTCGCTGTTTGAACCACGTAATTTATCGTAGATAGCGTTAATAAAGGTCTGTGGTTTTTGGAAAACGGCAAATGTGTGGATCCCGCTTTAAGGTTTCGATACCGGGCCAATTAGGGCTGTACACTGAGTACGGGGTGCATGGCAACGCTTATCAGTCGAAAGCAGATCTTCCGCTTTCATTGCATGTGCTTTACTACCCCTAATCACGACATCGGATCACGGATCCGATACAATATCTGCACGAATACATTTGTACGAAACGTAGGAACAATTTCATGGAAGTAGGTTATTGTTTTATTGGAGACGGCGGTTATGTAACCTAACGCATAGGTACTTTTTCTTGGGTACGTGATTTAACATTGGATATTTTAAAAGTAATGCAGTGAATTTTTGAGTCGTGACATGTTGTATGAGTGTGCAATAAATACGAAAGTCTGGTATAAAATATCAACAAGGATTGTTTAATACATGTTACACCTACACCTAAAGCATACTAGGCACTGTCGTAGCACTTTTCGTAGCGAGTGGAGAGAATAGATTTTGTGAAACATTGAAAAATAATTTGTATTCGATTTGGCAGTTCTCGATTTTTCAGTGACATTGATTCGTTTCCTTTTTTTAATATTCAAGCTCAGATTAGTTAAAGTTAAGTGCTAATGTTAAGAAGACATTTTGGCACATATTTACATACATCTAATAGATTACTTAAATTAGGTATAATCGTACTATTAACACGTTAGCTGCGGCACCAATTTTTGCATACTTTCCGTTCCTGCGGCACGAGGTATAATCGGCCCGTACCGTGACCAGACGTTAGGGCGACACGCGGTCTATTAGACCCCACCTCCTTTTACAGACTAAAATCCATTTTCTGGCGCGAAATCAAAGATAAATGAGAATTTTGGTCCTTATTGATATAGACAGTGAATTGATGAACCCTAATCCACTGTCGCCCCGGGATCTGATGGCTAGTTTAGGAATTATTAGCAAAACAAAATATGGGATCTTATACACCTCGTAACGCACTGAAATAGGGCAAATTTTCGCTGCGATTAGTGATGGGAAAAATAATATCGACGTTTTTAAACTGTCTTAACTACGCAACGACTTGACCGATTTTGATCAATTATATCTCATTAGATCGTTTTAAGGGCAAAACCTGGCAAAACAACACAAAGCTATCAAAGGATACATTTTTTTTTAAATAATCTAAATTGTGCTTGAAGGCGCCATAAAGAAAAAAAAACCGGCCAAGTGCGAGTCGGACTCGCGCACGAAGCGTTCCATTCTATACCATTAAGAGGCACCTATTACAGACTTATTATTGGAAAATAATGGATTACGGTTTATGCATAAGGTTTATCTTTCTATTTGTATATGAAAATCTTAATGCGGTTCACAGAATAGAAAAAAAAGGCAACCAGAAGTAGAAAAGAAACTGTCCTATTTATTCTGCCTCGGGCTTTAAAAATACAATTATTAGAACTTGAATTAACATTAAAAAATCAGTATCAATATACTTTTTTATAAAAATCTCAATATATATGTTGTACTTATTTATGAGTGTTTTTCATTGAAACAGGGTAGACAATAAGATTTTTTGCACTGAGTGCACTGAGTCAAAATCTTTTTGGATTTTTTATCAGCTTCACGAGATGGTAAAAATGTGCGTAGTTTTTGGTAACAACCAACACATCTTCTCCTTTTTTCACCCTTTTTTGTTTTGGCTCTGTTTCTGGGTTTTTTTAAATTAACTTCTTCCGACATCGTTTAGACATGTTCGGCGCTGTAAAAGGACGTGCTCTCCAATCGACGTGATGCACAACACTGGTCGCGGGAAGCTCGCGTTGAGTGCGGTACGAGGTCAGGGGGGATATGGGACGTTTTAGCCTCGTTCCGCACTGCATTAAAATTATATTAATTCAGTGCGGCACGAGGCCTAAGACATCCGGTACCAAGGTAGGTACACCACCGAGTCCGGAACCATTAGTGATCTCAAATATATATTTATCTCCTTCCTACACTGGACCAAACCAAAGCTATGCCATTCGCACGACAGAGAAATTCACTTTTTTGCTTGCCGCACCACAGGGAAGTTGCATCAGGGGTGATTTAGGCCTCGCTTCGCACTTAACGTGTTAAAGGTCTCTTCGAGTTACGGCGCAACATCTCACGGGGCTACATTTTAATAAATTTCGACGAACAAGATATCGTAAGTTAAATAATTGAAAATTGTCTATGGTCATATTCATAAGTAGAAGATCTATTTGTCCGCCGAGAAAGGTGCGATCTTTGGCCGGTCGCGTCTGGTGACCCGGACGGCGATAACGGTTATCAACCAAGTGCAGTCCACTATATAGTACATATAACAGCACCTTATCGCTGCCTTCGCAAACATTCATGTATTAACGACGGGAAAAAGTTCCACCTGATTGATGTAACCACTCAGGATGACTGAGGGACCGCGCTATAGGGGAAGGTGGGGTATTCAAGGACGCGGGGTAACGCTGACGTGTATGTTACGCTATGTTAGAAAATAATGAAAGATATTCCGCGTGATGCAATCGTATACTTACTCCATATAGCGCGGTCCCTATTTAGTAGTTTGTCGAGTAAAAACATGTGGCTGCAGCCCTTTAATGGCCCACTGTTGGGTACAGGTCTATATAAGTCTAGGTATAAATTGTTGTTTACACCTGAACATTAAAATTAGATACCAATGATTGGTCTATCACAAAATTGAACCGTTATTTTGTTCCAACGTGGAAAATTATTAAAATATGTGATAGGTACCTCTGTAATATGTAAGTAGGTAGTTGTTTGCGACTAATAAGTGGTTAAGTGCAGGATCGGGTCTCCGCTCACAATGAGAGAGATGTAGGCCTTAGTGCGCCACGCTATTCATCACGATGTTCTTTTCAGGGTTTACATAATTATAATTTTATGAAACGCTCATAACCCAGAAAAGATAATGCGCATAGGTGCGTGCCACTTCCCTAGGATTTAAATGATGAAGTGTTTCAAAAATCACGATGTTTTCGTGCTGTAAACTATATTGAAATAAGTTTTCTCTGTTTATATTGCTATTTACATATATTTGGATATAATAATAGCACTTAGGTAGTCATTAATTTTATTGCACGCGTATTGTTATGCGTAGAAATATTCAGCAATCAAGCTATGAATGGTTTATTGATACGGACATGAACGGAAAGTAAACGTGACCTAAGCCCTCTTATTAGGCGATGAAACATTAATGATACAAAATCGATGTCTGGCGCTCACGATTAACGAACACAAATTTTAATAAGTAAATAGATTACGAGTGATCTTTGCTCGCGGATGTTGAAAGGGAAATACTTTCGTTAATGAACATTAATTACTTATACGAGTTTGTTTACACATCACGAATAATAAACATCTGTAAGTAATTACGTTTTTGGTGTATCTATGGAAGTAGAAAATAAATCAGCTTAACTAAACCTGAGTTAGAACGAATCGAAGCGAATAACATCACCTAATCGCCGAATATTCGAAAAATATAGTGTTCGGTGATATTTTCAATTGGTGGTCTAATAAATATTACAGTAACTGAAGCCCTGAGGTCTGGGTACTTAAGTAGGTACATAGTTGTTATGTTCGTGTAACAAGCAGGTTCATAGGTACCTAACCTACCTATACTTCTTAAAGTAGTATGACAAAAATAAATAACTTTCCACTGTGGAGAGAAATCGAGAAATAATTCAGTCTTTGGCTTAAATAAATAACTTTATTATCATTTATCATCGTCTCGTTGGTATAAATAATAGTTGGCCAGTGATCGGCCACATACCTACTAACTTATCTATAAGAATAATAAGAAAGTCTATAATCATATTTTTGCGATTGTACACAATACACATACATCTACTTAGTAGTTACGAACTTTTCATATCGTCCCCTGACCCCGCGACCTTGATCGGGTCCGAGTGAGAGGGCAACATGAGGAGAGAGCGTGACTTCAGAGGCGGCATCGCCTTACAGAGAGCTTACACTCACGCACTCTTCAGGTACTTGAGTGTCTTATTGATAACCTAAGCCCGAGTCGGGTGGGACTCAAAGGGGCACGTTCGGTGGCGTCTTGCACGGCTCCGGCGGAGGCGGCCGGCGGTCCTCCGGCAAACGTGACTGGTAATAGGCGCAGTACGGCAGAGGATCCCAGAAGGCAAATAATGCCTCGCGCGTGTCTAGCACCGTATTCAACAGCTTGCCCATAGTCGCCGCATGCCCACACCTGCCGTTGCTTGGGCTCTGACACAGGTACGGCAGCGACACTCCAACACGAGCTCCGATCGCCACGAGTCGGTTAACGTGGCCGTTTGTTGCGCCCTCTTCTCGGACGAGTCTAAATGAGATGTGGCCCGTCATCGGCCGCGACGGTGTCAGACAGGACACGAATCTTTGCACCCACGCGTCAGCTTCTTCGTCTTTTTGGGGAACCAGCCCGCGTTTCGTTGAATCCACGCGACAGGTCACGTTGTTAACCGCGCGCGACTCCTTCAAAGTTGTGCAAGTTATCATCTTCTCTCCTTTCGGCTCCCTCACAATAACCCACGGCTTATCGGCACTTATCTCACGTGGAAATCTAAAATGAGATTTATCTTCGGGCATGACGAACCGTACTCGATCCCTTGCGCCTCGTGCCCCGGCGCTTGCGATGAAATGGCGGCCTTCCTTCGGCGCTCCACTTTCATACCATAGTCTCACATCTTCTTCGCTGGTCACGACCCAGAACTGAGGCGTGGCTAGACCAGCGACGCGGCACACCCGCAGCATTTCCAGCGGATCGTCTAATGCGACCACATCACGGGCACATGGCACGAAACATTGGCAACCGATAACTTCTAAATGCGGTTTCGCCAGAGCATCATAGTAAGCCGGAGTCGACGAACTCACGGGTATGTAAAACACCACCGATTCTCTGTCCACGATCTCTTTCAAAGCGCGTGCATAAGCTAACGGGTCGGCCGGATTCGGTCGAGGCACTGTGTAGAAATTATGCACCGCCGCAGAGTACTTCAACAGGGCAAACTGGCCTTCTATTTCGAAAGCGACCACTCTAGCACCCGCAGAGTGGAAGTTTCTGGCCAGGTGTAACGCTTGAACTGAACTGCCCCCACTGATCAGCACGGTCCTGGGTTTGTTCTGATTCTTGGAGACGGCGCGACCGATCATTTTCAACACGCCCATGGGGCACTGCACACACTTCCAGAAGATGAAGAGGGTCGCGGCGATCCACAGCGTCGGTAAAACGACCAATATTTGCTTCCACGCCGGGTGGGAGATGATACTCAGTAGCGCGAAGAACGGCCTGAGGAACTGTCTTGGGCCCCAAGTGATGATTCGTAGGAGGCGAGGCAGCGGCGGCGGTCGTTCGGGCGAGATGGCGCGTTCCTCGGGGATCAGCGAGAAGGTGGAGGAGAAGGATCTCCTGAGTGCGGTGAAGGTGGGCTGTTGGTGCGAGCATCGCTTGACGCGGGGCGAGAACACTAGTTCGGTGTTGGCCCGCGCGAGGCGGTATTCGGGCGCGCAAGCCGGCATGGCGGGAGGCGGGAGGTGACTGGCGCGCGCGCAGCTCGCCGCTGCATATAAACAGCCTCGTTATCTACGCCGCCAGCGTAGCCTCCTCGAATCATCTTTGCACCCAATTAACTGTTACCTACCTAGTTAAAAAATAAACAAACAAAACGGGAAACGATCACGGATTTACGGAAACAATAATGTTATGTAATTTTAAAAACACATTTATGATTCATAAATGTATTGTCTAAAAAGCTTAGAAACTCGAAACTTAATCCAAAAATACAGTAAAAAAGAGAAAATATAGGGGGGAATAACTTATTCGGGTGATAGATAATAAAAGAGCGATTAAATAGGTACATACATTTTAATCTATTTTCAACATTATGATAGGTATTACATTCATATAAACAAGAGTAACAACAATATTATTTATCACTAACGTCTTTTCTTCACACACATTTTCTTTATCATCATCTTGTAATATCACCACTACATCTTTTTACCCGTAACATTTGATTATTTTTTTATAAATTACGAATTTTAAAAAGTTGTAAATATTAAAATAGTTTTAAAAGTGCTAAAGAATTTCGTTTATTTTCATTTTATTGAAATGATGATGATGCATTTTAATGAAACTGATTTGCCTTAAATATTTAAGGGTCATATTCCTTGGAGAAGTCCTTTCAGTGGGGAGACCATCTACTAAAAATATACTTTCGTAGTAGGACCTTTCCTTGGAGCATTAAACGAACTCCAAAATCCATAATAATGTTTCAAACACTTAAATTTTCATTCGCTTAATTTTCTCGAAAAAGCTACACTATCTGATGTCCATTACCAAAGCTCTAGCTAACCCAAAACCATCCTTAAAATGTTTTATGTCGCGACTCTTACAATCTATACCTTTGAATAGTTACAAGACCATAATATAGCCATAACACACCAAAAATCCCACTACTGGTTAAAATCCTCGGTATTTCGGTGTCTTAAGTAGGAAGTAACTACTTCTCCCACTTTAAAAAAAATAATATATCTGTTACTACTTATCCATTCAATATCCAATAATATAACAGTAAAATAATTAAAAAAATATGGACTAGCTAAGATTTCCACTTACAGCAAATTTCTAATTTAGGAGTAGGAACTACAAAAATAAAGCGTAAAATTAGTAGTACTAAATTAAATACACCTACTGTTATGTTACGATGTATCATTATAAATGCTCTATGTTCTATGTATAAATGTCTACAATAACAGTAGTCATAGCTGAAACTCAATTTATAATTATTTGAGACCTATTCACAATCAATCAATTTACAAAAAAGAATTTTCCATCGACATCAAAATTTTATAGTAAATTTTGTATGTCTACATCTATACATATTACATTTTTTGATATTTTAGAAAAACAAAGAAATATGAAATGGAAGACTATTAGTAAATTAGTATTATAACAATACTATCCAAGTAAATAAGGTATTATAATAGAAACTTAAACATGAATAAATACTTTCAGAATGCATTAGATGTAAGCCATACCATGAGAATATAGTTAATAAGCTTCCAAATTCAACAATTCAAATTATTGACCTCTATGCAATAAGTAAACAGTATGAAACATTTTTTTTGCAGTTGTTGAGAGTTACATGAATGGAAAAAAATAATGAACTGCATAACACCTTCTGATATTTTTTTGGAAAAAATCTAATTTTTTTTTATGAAAAATGATAGAACCCAGAATTGGTTCATCAACTTAACTTAGCAGGATTCTCACTTGTTTTAAAGCAAAATAAAAGATTCTACAACAAAAGAAGTCTCAGAAGGTGCTATAATACAATATCAAATTTAGGAAGTAATACTTAAGAGTTCAATGTTTTAATTAGATACAATGAGAACATAATATATCATCTTATCATTACGATAAATATTTTGCATACACTAAGTTTATAGATAAATTATCTAGACAACATACAAAATGCAATAGATATAAGTGATAACAAGACAAAAAATAATAAAAGGCACAGAAGCTTGCGACATTAAGTTAGAAACAAATATGAGTATATTAAATTATTATATATACATGTATACTGTACATATTGCAATTGACAAGTTAATCGAAACTAACAATTACCAGACTAGCAATAAATACAAGTGTTCACAAAGCATGACCAAATTAAGTTTAATAATTTACATTTAATGCAATAATCACAAGTCATGATGCAGGATAATCATTTGATACAAAATAATATCCAACATCTACATAATATACAAACTAGTAACTGTGGTGCAAGTGGTTCCATTAGGAGGTTAAACAATAAAAGGTAAATCTGTTTCTTTCAATTCTATTGAGCCATTTTTACAAACTATATTCAGTTCATTCTGTGGTTCTTTCTCGAACCTGAATCTTTTTGGATGCGAGTCATCCATCATTCTCCCTAGCTTAAGTATCTTTTCATCGACTTTTATCTTCTCGGCTATCAAGTTTGTCGATGGCAAATTCTTTAATATATCGGGTATAAGTAATTCAACTTTGCCTTTTTCGTGAATAAAAATACTGCTCTTCTCAGTGAGCTGTGAAGCGTGCATGTACACTTCGCCGCTTTTCAAGGAAGCTTGTAAGTTTCCCGAGAAACCTGTTATGTGCAAGTTGCCCTGCTGAATCACATCGATCAATACCGATCTGTGTAAGTGGTCCAAATGAATATTGCCCATTAAAGTTGTGAAATGAGACTGATCACTGTAACAGGACTTGACGGAAATGGGGCCAGCATGGGACGATACGTTAAAGCTGTTAGCCATAATGTTATTGCACTTAATGGCTGCATTTAAGCCAGTTTTCAGATCAATGTGGCTGGCTTGCAATCTGCCTTCTGTTTTAATAGCTCCAGATATACTCTCGATTTTGATGTTCTCTGCTTTCATATCTGCAATGTTTACTTCCCCTTTTTGAGTTTTAATAATGAATTCATCCGCCTCTAGCTTCCCCAAGTGCACAGAGGCATTATCGGTTGTGGTTACCTGCACACTCAACTTATATGGAACTTGTATTAAACACACGTCATTTCGGTCTGAAGACGTGTTCTTGTTGACCAATTCTAGCCGCTTCGACGTCTGTTTGACTTGAAAGTCGCTCGTATCTTTGCCCTGACTGTACAATGTCATAGTCAGTTTGTTATGAGCCTTCAGATCGTTCACATCGATAGGCTGAACCTTTACATGAATAGGACTCTCTATAAATAGACTCGTATTGTTTTCTATTGTCTTTTCAACTGTTCTTATGACATTTAGATTCTTAATATCGGGTAAACTACTGAAGTCTACAATAGCTAACCTCAAAATCTTGAGGCACTTATGTAAGACCCGTTGGCCTCTTACTGAGAACATTTTATCACCTTACGTAGACTTCTTTAATTATAAAAACATTGTTTCGCAAAATAATGCAATAATTAAATTGATATACAGGTATTTTGGCCGATATATTGACAGAAATCACTGACACAAACGGGCAAACGGCTTCGGCTGAGCTGACGTCTGTCGTCTGACAGCTGATTTGAATATTGACAATAGGCATGATGACAGTAATCAAGTATCGCCAAAATATTTATCTGATCTAATGCTACGGTCACACGCGCGCCGTGCAGCCCAGCGGGCTGCCTGACGGGCTGCACGGCATGCAGCCCGTCCCGGGCCGGCGGACATTCAAGCTGTTCACACGCACGCCGTCGTGTCAGTCAGTGCCAGCATGGCGAGCAGCGAGGATTTTTTCTTGTCCTTATGGAATTTATGTTCGGGGTTCCATAATACTTCTTCTTCCTGGTAATATTCCAGGAACGTCAAAATTGTCTCGTTTGACCATTCCGCCATATGTGTAATCTCCGATCGTAGCGACTTTCTTAGCAACGTTGAATGAAGATCCACTCGTCGCGAAAGCGCGGTAGACAGAGACTGACTGCCCGCGCGCGTGTAAACAGTCACCGGGCGCCCGCACATTCATCCTTTGAACTTTGCCAAAAAACCGACACTTGCCCGATTCGCGGCATTCACGTTCACAGGCGCGTTCACGGGCTCGGGCGTACCGTTTACACGCTCGTGAATGTGAATGTGCACGTTGAATGTCGAGTTGAACGCGCGCGTGTGAACCTACCATAATGAAATAGGATTCAAAGATTTTGAAACATGTATTTATTCTCTTATTAATGTCGAGATTAATAATTTATTTGTTAAAATAAATCTACAAAATACAACAATCCGCCATGATAGCTAAAACACCCATCAGATCGAATTACGTCAAATTACGTCACGTCTTAGTTAACGTCATTTTTTTCGTAAGCATATTATACGCGATCTGGCATTTTTTACTAAGCCGTGGCGCAATGACAGACGCCATGACACGGGCGAGCGTTTTGGAATGAATATGAAACTTAAAATTTAAATGTACTTTTATTACACAAAAATCTTAATTTTCTACAAAAATATGATATATTTTAGACATAATAGAAACTTCTGAATATCATAGAAGAGTTTTTGAAAATTAGTCATCATGCCTATTTGATTGAGTTGAATTCTTGATTTTCACAATAGAAATTTTCATTCATTTTATTGTTTATTCATTTTAAGACCGATGAACAATTATCTCTCCATTAGTATTTAAAAATTTGTTAATAATATCGTTTTTAGAAGTAAAGTTGTAAGTCGAGACTTTAGAAGCTCAACATATTTTCATCAGATGCCGGGCCGGCATTGCCGGATGCATGATGGGCTGTAATTGTATTATCACACAAAAAAATTAAAATGTCAAATTATTGACATTTTGTTTGGCGATCAATTTGACAATTCGGAAAACTGCAATGGCTATTTTGATGGCTATGCAGAAAAGCGCAATGTTTTTATTTTTCCAAAATATAAGTAATAATAAATAAACTTATGGACGTATTCCGGAAACTGAACGGTGTTTCAGTGGCAAATTAATTTGAAAATGATAAAACTGACCTTAAATCCGCATTTGGTAGAAACTCTTTTTCGTTTAAAACCGTTGTGCGAATCCATCATGGTGCGGCCAACTCCCGAGCATATTGCCGAGTTCATGGCTGCGATTCCCACGCTAAAGCGAGAGAATCTCCAGGAGCTGCATCAGTACATACTGTTCCCTTTCCTCACACACCTCAAGGCCCCTGAAAATGAGTAAGTATTAATTTTACCACATTACACAAACAAATCGATAGTTGTACATAGCTCACGTTCATGTTTTTGTAGTAGATAGGCAGCAAATAAGTTTTATGAGATGATAGTGATTGATGATTCTACTACATAAATCCATAAAAATGATACAGAGAAAAACAAACACCTTACATACTTGAAAAGGCTGCCTGGCTGTTAATGAAAAAATCATTGCTTTTAGTAGGCCACTTCCATATGATTTGGAGGCTGAGGTTCAAGTGTTTTCATACTAGTAACTCTTTAAACACTCATGACATTTACTCTGCCTTTGGTCTTCATTATGAACACATGTCCAAAGTTCCAACCTACATTTTTTTTATAACTACACTCCTCATTTTAGGGGAAGATACAGTGTGCTGATTCCTGTGATTGAAACAATGACATCTGTGATAGTACAAATTGAGGTGACAACCTTTGAGGTGGCGCTGAAGACCCAGGTGTCCCTACTGAGCCTCGTCTTTGATCGAGCTAAGGAAGGAATGCGTAAGTATCATGGTGTAATACTGTCTATCTATCTTTTCATTAGTACAGGGATGGCTTGTCTTCTATTGGTGTTGACTGTAATAATAATATCAGCTGCCTAGCATGTGCATTAATTGTGGTTTCAGATTATTGTCTTTCTAGTTTTCTCTATGAATCTTGTGAGTGAATGTTTTGATTTCATACTTTTATAAGCATATAAAGCGTTTTATAAGACGTGAGCTCATACAAACATGTTTTTATGTTTGTAATGTTCCTTTGATGGAGAGCTGTGTTAAAGATTCCTTATAAAGTATATTAAGTGTATCCTCTGGCTGGATGGGTTTGGGATTTACTTATTTGTACCTTAAACTTTAATCTGTTACTGCTTTGCTGTTGAAGCTAATTTTCAACATAACTGCAAGCTTAACTATGTCACAGTGTAAAAACATACAGTAGTCTGGTTCCTTTGTTGGATAGCATGGAATATTATTATGTTTCATGAGATTGCAAACAGGACATCATAAGTGAGACATTAAGAACATTTAATTAGTTATTTGTTTATATTAATTTTTGTGTTAAATATTTGAATTATTCCTTGCACATTTCATTTTAAGTAAAATGTGTCCATACTGAAACATAATTATGGCCATTGGCCATTTGGTTCTGAACAACTGTAGCACTGGTGTCTATTGTGAAGCTTGGTGTCATAATAGTTACTTAACATAGCTCATATCCTTCACGATTGCCTTATCTAGTCACCACTGTCGGACAACTGTATGGGTTTATAGGCTGTGACTATATATACATTGCTTATATGCCAATGCGAGAACTTAATGCTTCGTCTCATTATGTGCAATGACTAAAATATTTTCACGTCACAATGCTGGACAAGGATCCCTGCAACTGCTGCAGTCCTGGAGCATACTGCTTCACTCGTCTCGAGTACTGATTGGTGCTAACGCAGGTTAGTCACCATTTCACTGATAAATATTCAAAAACTGTTAAAAAGGTTATCAAATTTCAAATTGAACACCCCTCCAGGGTCATTACCTTCAGTGTGTTACATTTACAGTTTACACACAAAGTTGCCTACTAAGACATAACACATACAGACTGATTGTCTTAATTGGTTTGTTTACTTGTTACTTGTAACATTTGACATGTGGAAACCCAAGACACAGCAGTTGCATCCTCCCATATAAAGCAAGTGCTCAATTTCTTGAATCACTAGTTCCCATGTCAGTCAAGCCCACAGAAATACCATTGCACACACAATTGAAGTATTACAATGAATATTTAATCCCACACATTGAAATAATAAAACTTGGTGGAGGGGCGTTCACTCTGGGATTAGATGCATTATACCTTGATGTCTACTATGCTTAACAATTGTTTTGTTACTATACAATTTCAAATTAGTTATTTAGGTGCCCTTTGAAGTAGAAAGGTTTACATTTATAAAGCTAGGTTTGGATTATGGCAGGTATAGGGTTCGGATCGGGAGGGTAATAAGACTCGACCGATTAGTTCGAAGTATGCTTTATTATTGAATCATCTTTGCTAATACATTTATATATTACCTCTTACTCTATACAGGATTTACAGTTACCTCAATCCTCACATCACATAAATCATTTATTCATCTGCTTCTAGATTTGACTTAGGTAGGCGGGAGGCAAAGTAAAATAGTAATCTCACATATTTAAATGCTAAGTCAATTAACAGCTTAGCCAGGTTTTTGCTTTTCACAGCTGTACCAATATGAACAGTTTATATCATGATGAATATGTATAGTTTTTATATTAGGCAAGCAACTAACTTTATTTATAGGTCCTCATTAAGGTACCTTTCCGAGATGGGCATCAGACTGCATCCGCAGGCGACACTGCTTGTGAAAACTTAATTAGGAATAATACACACCTTATTTTAAATCACATGTATGAAACACCTTTCCAGACTAAAATCCAGTTTAATTTAAACATATCAATCCCTACAACACCTAATTTTAACATAATCAAATGTATCTGAGCAGTGCAATTTGTCACAGTTTGCCAGCTTTGTACATGTCTGCACTGCAATTGTACTGAAATGCTCAGCAGAATTAATCATAAAAAATTGTGACTATATTTTGGCAAAAATACTTTTTTTATGACTGATAATGTGTGTTGCAATGACAAAAATGTGAATTGATTTTTTTAATTCTAAAGGTGGTATAAGTAGTAGTGCTATAGAAGCTTTCCCGGGAGTCACCTTACCATATATAGTACTATATTGGGCATAACACACAATTTACAACTGAACTGATTCTGGATGTAGTTATCGACAAAGTACAATTTAAAAAAAAACAGAGTAGACAGAAAGCAACTATAACATAAATGTCAATGGTGTATACGCTTTCCTTTTCTATGTTCGTTTTTGTTGGTACATTATTATTATGTCTTTCTTATTCAATATGGTGTACAATACAGAGTATTGCTGTTGTTCGTGTGTGCGCGTGTGTGCGTGTGTGTGTATGATTATCAATTGAGTACTAAAGAGTTATTCATGTACATTACCTGAACCTGAAGTCTTGGGTTCGATTCCCAGCAGAGCAGAGGTTTGAATGATGCGTTTGAATTTCTGTTTCTGGTCTGGGTGTGTGGTGTTCTTGTGTGCACGCACAACACAGGGAATCCTAGTGTGGGGCTGTGAGTGTGAAGCGTTATTTATTTATTTATTTATTCCAGTGGCCAGGGTGCCCGAGGAGATGAAGATGGCGGTGATGAAGGCGCTGACCGCCATGATGCTGAGCAGCTCGCCGGAGGTGAAGCTGGCGCTGCTGAAGACGCAGGTGCCGGTGCTGGCGCAGGCGGTGTTCGTGTCGGTGCACATCGCCAAGCTTGACAAGATGAAGGCATTGAGGTAAAGTATTTCTCACCACCAGAAGGCAGTTTTATTTTAAATTAATCATATACATATATACAATTCTCATGTCACAGTTTTAGTTACCATACTCCTCCAAAACGGCTTGACCGATGTTTATGAAATTTTATATCCATCCATATTCAGTAGGTCTGAGAATCGGCTACTGTCTATTTTTCATACCCCTGTGATAAGGGTTGTGCACACCTAACATTTTTATTTTATTATTGGGACAAATTTTTTAATTTTTATTTTTCAATAATGTGGCATCAAAAAATACATACAACCCTAAATTTTCACCCTTCTATCACCAACCCCTATTTTTTAATAGTCGATTTCTAACGCTCTATAACTTATATGGCAAAACAACGTTTGCGGGGTCAGCTAGTATTTTATTATAACACAGTTTCCCCTCAGTATTAATTATGGTCCTTAACTTGGGTGATCTAAAAATTGGTGCACGTGATATAAATTGTAATAATAATCCATTATAAATTACAATAAAGGAAACACTTGTATAAATATCTAAACTGTACTTGCATGAAACCAACACTGAAGAACCTAGGTTCTGAACAATCTCCAGTCAGGAGGCAACTCCAATTAGTGTTACATCAAATTCAGTTTTCCTCTCCCAATGAGAAGGATGTCGGCCTTAGTCCATTATGCTTGTCCAATGCAGGTTAGTGGACTTCACATGCCTTTAAGATCATTCTCATGAGAGGAGATATTATCTCAGGCATACAGATTTCTTCACAATATGTTTCTTCACTAACACAGCAGGCATTTGATTTAAAATATCTGTTCAAAACTATACAGTACCTATATCAGAAATTACTAGCCATGTTGAAAGAGTATGCCATGTTGTTGGAAAAATAGTAAGAAAAGTAAACAGTAAACTTGGGTGGTAGGATTTTCGCCGTTCAGAAGACGAATGAATTAAATTTTAATTTTAAAATAACGCAGAACTCTTAGGTACGACTATCACTGTTTACACACACATTGCCATTTCGGTATTGCGAAATAAAAACATTTAAAAACACGTTTCAGACTGGCGAGTTTGGAGTGCCTGAAGGCGCACACTATGACGCACTCGAGCTACATGGACGACAACTCGCAGCTGAAGCACCGGGAGTGGGAGGAGCCCACCTCCGCCTACCTGGCCACCATCCTGCCGGGCTCCCTGGCCGCTCTGCAGGACGTCGCCATGAGCTTGAATAACCCCGGGCACGCTGTCATTGTGGTGAGTTTCGAATGTAATCCCAATTTTCACTATTTGTGGTGAGGATTTTTGTGTTTCTTTTCTAACTTTCAATTCTTAACACATAGATGGGCCACTGGTTTGTTTGAAACCTAACAAACCCAGTTTTTAGATACAGGTTACGGTAGGGAGGTTACAGTTAGGGAACGAGCAAAGTTTGCTAATAAAGCCTTATTTTATTTGTGTGTGTAGGAAGAGCACACAAACAGACATACAGGTCATCTGATCCTAAGTAGTATTCTACTGACACGAGAAAAACCAGGGGAGTCGTCTCTTTAAAATTTAAAATTCATTCAAATCTTTTCAAAGGTCTATATGTAACTTTTCCATTTGTATAGTTAGGATTAATGCCATAAACGGTGGGGAAGAAAGGCCCTCATGTAGCGACCACTTCTTAGCAAAAGGAGTACAATATCACCTTCTGACCAGATAGGGTGGACTAAAGACAGCAGAAAACCGTTTGATTCAAAGGACAAAGAAGGAATGATGTCCATTAGACCAACGTCCAACAGTGGACAACTACGAGGGCTGAAAAGAAGAAGAATGTGATAAAATAATATTGTTAATTAATTGTTTCTTTTTGTCCACAGTCCGCATTGGAGACTATACATCGCATCCTGTGTATAACAATGAACAACCGACGGCTGAACAAGACGCGCGAGCTGAGCGTCCAGGACTTCACCGCCGTGATCGCCAGGAGCAACCTCGGGCTGACGGACGAGAAAGGTGACTTGGAACAACGTTACTATAATTTTTAAATAGGGTATTACGGCCTATTTCAAAAAGCCTTTTATATGAATTCGTAAGTCATAAAACCCATAAAAAATTGGAAAAAAATTTTTTGCAAACAAATATTATGTAAAAAAAGACTTTTCAATTTGAATTTCAAAAATCCCCGCGAAAACACGGTCTCGGCCGTCTCGGCGCTGCCGCCATGCTTGTGACGTCATTAGCAGTGTAAACATTACATCTCAGTAAAGGAGAAAAGTTATACTCCATTGTTTATTTACACTGGTAATGACGTCACGCCGATAGCTTGCATGGCGTATAGCGTTTTTGACATTTGAAAAACAGATTAAAAAACCTGAATTTTAAAATTGAAATAATAAATGTATACTACATTTTTCAGAACAGAAATCACCGTTTTTCACTTGCTTTTAACAAAATCTATCAATATTACATAATTTTGGATTTTTCCTTGCACGGTGTTAAATACCCTATTATTTATTAACTAGAGTTTGTTTGCGTAGATTTTAGAACTTGGTCCACAGAAGTAAAAAAAGTATATTATAATATGTTTATCTAGGTTATAAACTGCGTGCATACCGAATTTCATCATTCATCATTTTGTTTTGTTTTAAATTAAAATAAAACAACATGTTTTAAATTACATTGCTTTATGATGGTTTTAGGAGTTTGTAGTAACCCCCCGGAAGAAAGGCAGCGGCAAGGCGTTGGATTCAAAGGGCCAGCACCGGGCAGAGTGGCGTCGATTAGGGGAGGCCCGTGTCCAGCAGTGGACTACCAAGGGCTGAAAGGAAGGCAGGAGGGAGTCTATGGCTTACAGTCAATTACCATTTGCTACTTAAACACAATAATTAAAAAAATGTGTTCTAGGCAAACACAAGTGCAAGGACGTCCCGGTCCGCTCGCAGGACTGGTACCGGCTGGCGGGCGAGAAGCTGTGGCTGGTGACGCGCAGCCTGACGCCGCTGGTCAGCTACGACCACTACGCGGTGCGGCGCGAGCTCGCCACGCTCTGCGCGAGGATCGTCGAGGAGTGTTGCGAGTGAGTTTGCACCTTAATGCTTCAGATTTAGGGTTGCTTTCGGTTTGAATGCAGTGGTGGTGGTCACGCCGGTAGCGTCACGTCGTTCCTTTGTTGCTCACTACAAGCCGCCGCGGGAGTGCAACGTAAGACATTAGTCCGCTTCGAGAGTTCGTTCTCGGCACCCGCGTATGTATCTGGCGGAGACGAGTATCAGAAATACCTAGTTAGTGTGCAGTAGAATTCCGCTCATATATACTGTAGGAGAATCGCAAGTCCGCCGGCTCAAGACGCATCCACGCGACCGCGCCCAGCACGTGGCGTGCTCATCGACCCATCTCCCTTCAACCTGTGTAGAGGTGAACCTACATTCCTCTCCCACCAATCTCTGGTCACCCCTACAGGTGGATAATAACAGACAACTCACAACTCTGCACTAGGATTACCCATCGTGGATGCACGCCACGCACACAAACATAGACCAGAAACAGAAATTTGAACGCTTCATTCAAATTTCTGCTGCGCTGGGGATTGAATCCAGGACCCTCTAAACAGCGGATTAGTTGCTTAACTACCGCACCGCGTTGGTTATCCATTCGGTTGTGGATTGCTAAGTATCTTGAATTAGAAAAAATCCAAAATTATGTAATATTGATAGATTTTGTTAAAAGCAAGTGAAAAATGGTGATTTCTGTTCTAAAAAATGTAGTATACATTTATTATTTCAATTTTAAAATTCAGGTTTGTTAATCTATTTTTCAAATGTCAACACGCTATACGCCATAGATGTATTGTTTACACTGCGAGTGACGTCACAAGCATGGCGGCAGCGCCGAGACGGCCGAGACCGTGTTTTCGCGGGGAATTTTGAAATTTAAATTGAAAAGTCTTTTTTTACATAATATTTGTTTGCAAACATTTTTTTTCCAATTTTTTATGGGTGTATGACTTAGGAATTCATATAAAAAGCTTTTTGACATAGGCCGTAATACCCTATTGACACACACAATGAACAATCGCTGAACAATCGCCGAACAATCGCTTCCAGTGTGCTGACCACGTCGGTGCCCCTCGCGCTGGACACGCTGATATCGCTCTCCAAGGACCCGTACAAGGAGGTGTCGGAGTTCTGCGCGGAGAAGGTGCACCAGTTCGTCCACCGCGCCTCCCCGGAGCGGCGCGCGGCCGCGCTCGACGGACTCTGCGACAGCTTCTTCGACACGCTCGCCAACCTTCCCAGGATACTCAATAACATCGGTGAGTGTCTACAGTCTACAGTCTACACACACACACACACACACAGACATAACGGTTCACACTCGTAGCCCCACACATTCAAATTCGAAAGGTTTTATTCATTATTAGGTACAATTTACACTTTGATCTTAGCCAAAAGGCCAAGAAGCGAGGAGTCCACCAACCCGCAGTAGGCCAGCGTTCAATAACATTGGTGAGTGTCTACAGTTTACAGTCTACACACACACACACATAACGGTTCACACTCGTAGCCCCACACATTCAAATTCAAAAGCTTTTATTCATTATTAGGTACAATTTACACTTTGATCTTAGTCAAAAGGACAAGAAGCGAGAAGTCCACCAACCCGCAGTAGGCCAGCGTGGTGGACTAAGGCCTACATCCCTCTCATTGTGAGAGGAGACCCGACCCAGTAGTGGGTCATTTGGGTTGGGTACTGATAGGTATAATTTATGCACGCTTAATGAACGCCATACATTTAACATTATACAAACGTCCGCTTTGATCGCCCCTCAGGCAAAACGTGGACTAGGAGAAAAAAGCAGGCGGAAAAAAAGTTCCAGCTCTCTTTTAAAAATAAGTATGAATTATTCTATGGTGCAGTATGACTAGGCCCAATAAAGGAACACACGTGACAGCTATCGTGGTCAATATCGCCCCATTGCCATCTGCTCACAAATGAATATTGATATGATTGATTGACATGGTGTATAGAAATAGCCTAGTGAAGTTATTCAATCCCACGCTTTCTTATCGTCTAAATAGTCCTTAGTTTCATAATAGGCCTTTCGGCACAGGACTGATTTGATAGCTCTTCTAAATTTATGAAAAGGCGGGGATTGAATTTGACACACTAGGATACCCTGTGTCGTGGGCGCCGTCTATCCCTCCATAGTTACAAACTTTTACATTTATAATAGTTGTAGGAACAACTGCTATTACTTAATGTGGCAGCAGTGATAGCACAGTGAAATGTATGAATTACATTTACCGTTCACAAATAGTACCCGATGATGAGAATAAAAGCTTTTTTTTGTTATTTGAACAGATTCGGCTCGTAAGCTCTCAACTCTAAACCTGGTGAGCGGCTACATCGAGGTGCTATGTAACCAGTCGCGGCCGCAGCGGCTCACGGTCGCGATCAGTGCGGCCGACCGCTGCGACCTGCTGTGCGACGCGTTAGTCGCGGCCGCGGCTCTACAGCACGAGCTCACTCTTCTCACCAGACAGCCGCAACGAGGTACCTATAACCTGATGTATTTTTATAGCCTGTGCGTAGAAACGCAGCTGCGACCAGTGCGTAGTAGTAGCTTTTCACAAAACAGCAATGCTATGAATACAAAATTTTACGCTGACGCAAACGCTAAAAATCTTGATATTTGCGACATTATTGAAAAAAAGCGTCCTAATTATGATGATCGTCGGAGATGATTTCAATAGTGTTACAATTAACACGTTTGACTACCATAAAGCACTGCATAGTAGCAATAAATGAAAGCAGCCTATTCGTTTAACCTAGTTGCCATACTGTTATCGCCAGCTCCTACGAGTATGTTCATTTATAAGAGTAATAGGAATGTAATAGGAGGGGATAAGCTTCGTCCAGAAGTGAGCAGATGGCAATTGGAACGATATTGACACACACGATAGCTGTCACGTGTGTTCCTTTATTGGACCTAGTCATACTGCACTATAGACTAAGTTTTGTTTACTTTTAAAAGAGTGCTGGGAGTTTTTTTCCGCCCGCTTTTTTCTCCCAGTCTATGTTTCGCTTGAGGGGCGATCAAAGCGGATGAATGTAAAGTGTATAATTTATATGTGTGACTTTTTTCCGCCCGCTTTTTTCTCCCAGTCTACGTTTCGCCTGAGGGGTGATCAAAGCGGATGAATGTAGAATGTATAATTTATCTGTATGACTTTCATTAAGTGTGCACAAATTGTACCGTATAATGAATAAAAGCTTTTAAGTTTGAGTTTTGAGTTTGAGTTTGATGACTTTTCACAAAGAGAGTTCCACCTTCCCAGACATGACGAACGCCCCGGTGAGCTACTGCCCCTGGCTGCGGCTGCGGCACCTGGACTCGGCCGAGTGCCAGCGCGCGCTGGAGGCGATCGCCCGGCAGCTGGCGCGCGCCGAGTGCGCCGCGCTGCTGCTGGACCGCCTGCTGGAGCTGTTCCACCAGCGCCGCGACTGCGAGCTGGTCTACATCATGAACTGCCTGGGCTCCGGTGAGGTGCCGCCTTGTGTTGGTGTTGCACTAGCCGCCGCGCTGGGGGGCTCGCCCGGCAGCTGGCGCCGTGTCCTGTCAGTAACTCATTAATGACCCACTACAGGGTCGGGTCTCCTCTCACAATGAGAGGGATGTAGGCCGCCGTCCACCACGCTGGCCCACTGCGGGTTTGGTGGACTTCACATGCCTTTGAGAACATTTTTTTTTTGTGAACTCTCAGGCATGCAGGTTTCCTCACGATGTTTTCCTTCACCGTAATAGCAGGTGATATTTAATTTTATAAATCGCACATAACTTTTTTACAAAGTCATTGGTGCGTGCCACTGAGATTCGAACCCGGACCCCTCGATTCGAGGTCGAATTCTAAGCCACTGGGCTATCACCGCTTGGTGGCGCCATACTATTGTGAAATACTATCGTATATCATGTCGCCATAGTATAGTGATCGTGGAGGTCCATGCAGCAATCTCATATAACCGCCAAGAGTTGTGAACACAGATGGTTTGTTGTAGGGATATTGTACAATTTCAGCCACGTATAACGATCGAAAAACGCGTTACACCGATAGACGATGCCGCGATGTGAGTGTGAATGGTCCCTGAATGGAGATCTCCTTTTAGCCAAATACCAGTCATGTAAGCTGACGAACTACAGTGGGTCTACCTCTATAAAGACTCATCATCTCAATTAGTCATATTGAAAGTTTATTCTTTTTTATTTTTACCTAAATAAACCTTTCTTCTCTTTTTTATTTTTACCTAAATAAATCGTTTTCCTCTTTTTTCTTTTTGCCTAAATAAACCTCTTTTCTCTTTTTTATTTTTAACTAAATAAACCTTTTTTCTCTTTTTTCTTTTTACCTGAATAAATCTTTTTTCTCTTTTTTCATTTTACCTAAATAAACCTTTTTTCTCTTTTTTCTTTTTACCTAAATAAACCTTTTTTCTCTTTTCTCTTTTTACCTAAACAAACCATTTTTCTCTTTTTATTTTTACCTAAATAAACGTGTTTCCTTCTCGGCACAGCATGCGACGGCCCGCCCAGCCTGGCGCAGCGCATCGTGGACGCGTACATCGCAGAGGACGTCTGGTACCTGCCGCTGGACATCGCCGCCGGCGACCCGCCGCTCACCGCGCAGCACACGCTCGACCCCGACGTCTACAACCCCAGGGCGTGGGCCAAGGACAGTGTGCCGGGTGACCTATTGTTCTTTATCTACTACCTCTCACTCCTTCGAATCCACTGCTGGACAATGGGAGGACTTTTATGGATGAAACATTGCATCCTGAAATAAAGTGACACTATCACAAAAACGCGTTTTTACAGTACGGCAATTTAAACTTTCGGTGCTTGATAAAGGGTAATGCTATTCATATTCATAATAATATGAAGATAATATTATTATCTTTGTTGTGGACAAAAGGTAATATACAGATAACAATAGTTTACTGAGCAACCTTGTTGTCTCTTTAGCATATCAAAAAAGACGTAAGTTAATATTTGGATAACAGTTTTTTACAAAATCTTTGGTGACGCTTTATGTTAAACACACAGATGTCGCCTGAAGTAAAAAATGGAAAATTTCGGATAGTGACACTTTTTACTTCAGGGTGTAACATGTCTGGTCATGAGCCCTTAAAATCCAATCTCTTCAGGTCTTCAGACTACCCACGAGATGTGGTCACCATTTGAGGAGCTTTCTTCACCACCAGCTTCAGTTTGCTAGCTTTGAGAGCTATGACGGTTTCCACTATGACTGTCCACCGCGCTGGCCCAGCGCCGGTTGGTTCGCTTCTCGTGCCTTCGAGAACATTATGGAAAACAGGCAGATTTTCTTCACAGCTACAAGTGATATTTAATTGTATAACGCACATATAACTTTTAAGAAACTCACTGTAACTTTAAACCGGATTAAAAAGGATCGGATTGGATTCAAAGAGCTCAAGACCGGGCGGAGGGGCGTTGATTGGAGACCCATGTCCAGCAGTGACTGTCAAGGGCTGAAATGATGAAATCTCTGTGTTTGTGTAATTTTACATTATTTATTTATTATACTAGGCAGCTTACTTATCTTGTGCTTAACTGGACATGCCAGTAACCCATTAATGACCCACTACAGGGTCGGGTCTCCTCTCATAATGAGAGGGATATAGGCCGCCGTCCACCACGCACCACTACTGCCCGTTGGTGGACGAACATGCCTTTGAGGACATTTTTTTTGTGAACTCTCAGGCATGCAGGTTTCCTCACGATGTTTTCCTTCACCGTAACAGCAGGTGATATTTAATTTAATAAAGCGCACATAACTTTTTTTTACAAAGTCATTGGTGCGTGCCACCGGGATTCGAACCCGGACCCCTCGATTCGAGGTCGAATTCTAAGGCACTGGGCTATCACCGCTATATAACTGGGCATGCTGCCTAGTAAGTAGTAAGTAGTAAGTGCCTTGATATTCGTCTACGTTGAAGCATCACTAATAATCTGTAACATTGTCTACAGGACTATACGAGGGCGCGGTCGAGGTCCGCTACACGGACATTAGCTACCAGCACGCCAGGGTGCACACGCAGCCGACGACCGACGCGTGTCGCACGGTCGCAGAGTCGCAACGCAACCTCGCCATGTCGTGTTTGCTCACTGAGGGAGTCGGCGTGTTGGCGAAACGACTGAAGGAAGACTTCCAGCCTTACTTGCTCAAGACGCTCTGTTTGATTCTGGAGAGAGTCGGTGAGTGACTAGTAGACTTTTAGTCGCAAAATCGAAACATCCTCTTCCCTTCGGATATTCGAAAATCATCTGATACGTCTCGCGTAGGCGCACTATAGGACCTCAAATCAGATGGTGCAATATCAGCTAGCTGTGCTTACTTATAATACTGTTTAATTCCGGAGAAAAGAGTCAGTTGGTTTGTAGTCAAATCGTCGTTGAAAGACGTCGCAATAGGCATGATGACTAATTTTCAAAATCTCTTCTATGATATTCAGAAGTTTCGATTATGTCTAAAATATATCATATTTTTGTAGAAAATTAAAGTTTTTGTGCAATAAAAGTACATTTAAATTTTAAGTTTCAAATTCATTCCATAACGCTCGCCCGTGTCATGGCGTCTGTCATTACGTCACGGCTCAGTAAAAAATGCAGAGATCGCGTATAATATGCTTACGAAAAAATGACGTTTACTGAGACGTGACGTAAATTGACGTAATTCGCTCTGATGGGTGTTTAAGCTATCATGGCGGATTGTTGTATTTTGTAGATTTATTTTAACAAATAAATTATTAATCTCGACATGAATAAGAGATAAATACATGTTTCAAAATCTTTGAATCCTATTTCATTAGATCAGATAAATATTTCGGCGATACTTGATTACTGTCATCATGCCTATTTTGTGTTCTTTTCTAAGATGTAGCACATTCCCCTTGCCTTCAATTCAGAATGGCATCAAAGCCTTCACTATCACAGTCTACTTGTCTTAAGTTAAGTAGGCGAGAGTGCACACGCTTGTTGCACGGTCGCAGAGTCGCAACGCAACCTCACCATGTCGCTCTGTTTGATTCTGGAGAGAGTCGGTAAGTGGCAGGCGCGGTCCGAAGGGGTTCAACTCTTAAGGTCAAATTGAAAAATCTCAAAAATTTGCCAAATAATAAAAGGAAATTTCTAGCTATCCCCTAACAGTGATAAATTTATAGTTTGCTGACATCTAGTGGTGTTTTTATGAACTACGTACGATGGCATAATAGCAAAAAAATATATAAGTGTAGTGAGTGACCCCCTCCATAATAGGCATGATGACAGTAATCAAGTATCGCCAAAATATTTATCTGATCTAATGAAATAGGATTCAAAGATTTCGAAACATGTATTTATACTCTTATTAATGTCGAGATTAATAATTTATTTGTTAAAATAAATCTAAAAAATACAACAATCCGCCATGATAGCTAAAACACCCATCAGATCGAATTACGTCAAATTACGTCACGTCTTAGTTAACGTCATTTTTTTCGTATGCATATTATACGCGATCTGGCATTTTTTACTGAGCCGTGGCGCAATGACAGACGCCATGACACGGGCGAGCGTTTTGGAATGAATTTGAAACTTAAAATTTAAATGTACTTTTATTACACAAAAACCTTAATTTTCTACAAAAATATGATATATTTTGGACATAATAGAAACTTCTGAATATCATAGAAGAGTTTTTGAAAATTAGTCATCATGCCTATTTCAGGCTGCGACCGCGCCTGGTAAGTGGGGTCAAATAGTCGCAGAATTACGTCACAATTTTGTCTAGGTCAAATTAGAAGACTAAGTGTCATGTTTGTCTGGCCATGGACACAAGGAATCTTTGACGTTGAAGGAAAAATAGTAACCATTCTCGTTAACGTACTATTTGATTGTGGAGCAGCAATTTAAGTTGTCGGTAGTTCACCCTCTTGTTGAGAGCTTGTTTATTTATGAAATGCAATATACTTAAATTAATTTGTTATCCAGGCAGCAAGTACGAAATCCTGCACAATTCCGGCACGAAGGCGCTAAACGACATCGCCGAAGCGTGTGGGCTCGCCGGCGCGGGGCAACTCATCGCCAGCAACGCCGACTACTTCACCAGCCAGATCTCCTCGCGACTCAAGAAGGTGGCTATATTTTTTTTTTAATCTTCATTTGTAGTCCACAGACTCTAGGTCCGTGCCTTTTTTTTGCATCAAGTTATTTGTCTGCATTTCCTATAATATATTGCTCCAGAAAAAATTCTTTGTCATTTTTGGCCCGGTGTCTCCTTGGATCGTCCCGGGCATTCTTTTAGGGTTTCTGCTATGACTTGGTAGTCTCTGTGGCTGATAGCTATAATATTAAAACAATTATAAATATAGTGAGTTCTTAAGTATTCGGTGTCTTACGGAAGAGGCCCTGTTTTGAATCTCATTGGCACCGATGTCTCCAAAGTTATGTATGTGCATTGTGCGTATGAAAACATCAAGATGACACCTACATGATTGCCCGTTTGCCACGATCTATTCAAAGGCGAGTAAAGTCCAGCAGCTCACATTAGACCAGCGTGGTGGACTAAGGCCTACATCCTTCTCATTGTGAGACGAGATACGACTGGGTACGAAGGCGTTAAACGACATCGCTGAAGCGTGTGGGCTAGCCAGTGGCGTAACCTTACAAGGTGTTACATATAACTTGTAACGGTTATATGTACTCGTAAATACAGTGTAAATGGTCATAGTCAGTCTATTCATCAGTTTATTGGTTACAATATTTAGATTAATATCGTTTAGAAATCCAAATCTTAATCATTTGTAAATTTGTTTCCAGGCGTGGCACGTGCAGTCAGCGCTGCAGATCTTGACAGTGGTGATGACCTACAGTGACACCAGCATACTGGATTACCTGTATGCCATTGTCGAAGATGTGAGTACATAATTATTTTTAACCCGTTTCCTGAACTCCTATCCGTTGAGGAGTTCTACTCTGTATCTCCGAAACTCTTCATCAGATCATCATCAGCTTAATATGGGACCAGAAGCTGTTAGCTTCCAAACAAAAAAAAAATCAAATCGGTTAACAAATGACGGAATGGGGCCGTAACAAATAAATAAAAATAAACATACTAAGTCACGTAATAAGTAATGTCATCATTTCATTTTAAAGGCGGAGTGGTTCATCTATACTTCTATACTAATATTATAAAGAGGAAACATTTGTATTTTTGTATGTTTGTAACGAATAAACTCAAAAACTACTGGGCCGATTTCAAAAATTCTTTCACCATTGGAAAGCTACATTCAGCCTGAGTAACATAGGCTATTAAATTAAAATAAAAAAAATAAAAAAAATCATTGGCAGATCGAAGCCCGCTGGGTCAGCTAGTTATTTGATAAATCCAAATGAAAGTGAAACAACGTTTCAGGTGCTAGTCCAGAGCTGCGACAAGCACCACCAGAGGGAGCTGTTCGCATACCTGCAGGTGTTCGAGTGTTTCGTATACTGCATGCACCAGTGGTTCCCCGCGGCCCGCCCCCGCCCCCCGCACCGCCCGCACCGCGCCGGCGCACAGGACTTCCTGAGCGACTACACCGACTATTTAGAAAACACCAGGACGCTGGAGAGGCTGCTCGACGGCGAGGAGTGCGAGGAAGATAACAAGGACGAGGACGACCAGGGGGAATACCAGGACGCTATATCGAGTGCGTATAAATAATACGTCAAATTCTTGACCAGCTTGGGATTTTGCCACGGCCTTCATAATACGAAGTCTCTGGTTCTCGCTCTATCTGAGTATCGGGAGTACCTGATCAAATAATGCAACAGGAAAGACCAGGACTGCCTTCAAACTACTTTCTTCCTTTCAACCCTTGCATAGGTCAGTCAGGTCAAGTGATACAGGTCGCATTCCCCTAATCCGACCGGATTCCTGTGTGAACTTTGAGGCATGCAGGTTTCCACGCGACGTTATCCTTCACCGTTACGGCAAGTGATATTTAATTTTAACTTTATCTACCTATCCAAAATGTATCGTAGCACCAACTTGCTACTTTTCTGCTGTACAGATGAGCCCGCACCCCTGCCGAAGCACATATCCGTGACGTCGACGATACTGAAGCGGACGGTCAACTTCGTGGGCACCCGGGACCGCGACGAGGGCATCCTGGCGATGCACGTCCTGGTGCTGGGCCTGCCCCTGCTGCGGGAGCACGAGGACGAGCTGCTGCCCCTGGTGCACCAGCTGTGGCAGCCGCTGCGCGCCAGGTTCCTGCCCCACGAGCCGCTGCTCATGAAGAAGGCCTTCGAACTGCTGGTGGTCATGGCGGACGTGGCCAAGGACTTCATACGCAGTCGCGCTGTCAAGTGAGTGTTGTGTGCTAATAATAATAATAAACGCTTAACACTCATAGCCCCACACTAGGATTCCCTGTGTCGTGGGCGCCATGGACACACACAAGACACGAACACTACACCCAGACCAGAAACAGAAATTCAAATTCATCATTCGAACCTCTGCTCTGCTGGGAATCGAACCCAGCTGGTGCACCAGCTGTGGCAGCCGCTGCGCGCCAGGTTCCTGCCCCACGAGCCGCTGCTCATGAAGAAGGCCTTCGAACTGCTGGTGGTCATGGCGGACGTGGCCAAGGACTTCATACGCAGTCGCGCTGTCAAGTGAGTGTTGTGTGCTAATAATAATAATAAACGCTTCACACTCATAGCCCCACACTAGGATTCCCTGTGTCGTGGGCGCCATGGACACACACAAGACAAGAACACAACACACCCAGACCAGAAACAGAAATTCAAATTCATCATTCGAACCTGTGCTCTGCTGGGAATCGAACCCAGGACCCTCCGCATAGCGCACCGGTGTCTTATCCACTGCGCCACTCGGGTCGTCGGGTGCTCTATTGTTGCGACTATTTAGAGAGTGACATGTACCGAATATGAAAATAGAATCGCAATAACAGTACATTTGTTCCGAATCTACTATAGCTAGCTCCGCTGGCGGCAATTTGTAGTAGACCGGTCTAAGGACTTCATACGCAGTCGCGCTGTCAAGTGAGTGTTGTGCTCTGTTGTTGGGTTTCTGGAGTGATGTGGATGACAGGTCTACGTACTATGGGACAAAATCAGATGAAATCCGTAGAAGAACATAGGTGACCTACGTAGCTCACAAAGTTTGCAAATTTATTTTATTAAAGTGGCAATGGGCTGGCCACATCGTTCGCAGGACTGACAACCGATGGGGAAAAAAGGTCCTCGAATGGCGACCACGTTTAGGCAAAAGGAGCACAGACCGCCCTCCACCAGGTGGACTGATGACCTGAAGAAGACAGCGGGAAACCGTTGCATTCAGAGGGCCCAGGACCGGGCGGGGTGGCGTCGATTAGGGGAGGCCCGTGTCCAGCAGTGGACTACTAAGGGCTGAAAGGAAGGAAGGAATATGGTTTTCGTCTTGTCCATGTTCATCTTAAGACCCACCCGCTGTGAGGCACTATTGAGGTCGCCGAGCATAATGCCGAGTCCCTCCAGCGACTCCGCCAGGATCACTATGTCATCGGCATAGTGGGTTATTAATGGTTTACTGACGAGTCCCACGTCGTGTCTCCAGGGAGGTCCTCCCGCACATACTCAAGTTCCTGTCGGCGGCGGCGGCGGACAGCCGCCTGAAGGAGTCGGGCGCCGCGTACCGCCTCGGCGCCGCCTACGCGCTGCAGGTGGAGGTGCTGGGCAAGCTGGCCGCGCTCGCCGCGGACCTGCGGCTGGACGAGACCAGTCTGGAGCGCGCCATGGCCTGCGTGGACGCCTACTTGTCCAGGAGGCAGCCGAAGCAGCTGCAGGTGGGGAGTGTGTAGCCTTTCTAATATCATATCCCGTAGAATTTTAGGTGGTCTTTTTTAATATTTCAAGTTTATATTTTTTATTGCAATTTCTTTACAACTTCTATTACCGTGATTGTAATGTTGAATGTAGAACTGAATGTTAAATTTTAATAGTGATTGTAATTTCAAGACCGAGAAGAGGAGTAGAGCGAACTGTGAATATATACTGTGAACTGCGAACTGTGAACTGTGAATATATACACTATATTGAAAGCTATGTAGAAATACTATTTTCATTCATCACATAGTGCTCACACTGCGTGCGAGTTAGTTGTACGTCGACTTACGCGCATGTGATCCACCAACCAGCATTAGGCTAACGTAAGACTAAAGCCTATCGCTTTCATTGGGAGGGGACGCGACACTGCAGTGAATCATTAATGGGTTATCGACAAGTTTACAATGGGTGGTTAGGCATTAGACTAACGGCATTCTCTATCATTCAACTTTAAACATCGAAAAAGTTGATAGATAAACAACAGTTTCGATAAAAAATTCGTCGAAAAATCGCTTTGATTTCTATTTAGAAAAATTATTGTAAATTCAACAACGTTTGCAGGCACTCGCGGTGCGGTTCTACAAGATGATGTTGGTCCACAACTACGGGCTGGCGTGGTACCACCTGCGACTGCTGTGCGACAACGCGCACATCCTGCAGCCGCCGCCCGCCGCGCTCGAGCTGCGCCCGGTCGTGGGCACGCCCTACCACTCCGACGACCCCGACATCAACCACAACATCCGGCAGATCTTCGACCTGGACGATCAATGAACGAGTCACCTGCGCCTATTAATACAGACCTTCCTTCCTTTCAGCCCTTGGCAGTCCACTGCTGGACACGGGCCTCCCCTAATCGACGCCACTCCGCCCGCTCCTGGGCGCTCTGAATCCAACGGTTTGCCGCTGTCTTCTTCAGGTCATCAGTCCACCTGGTCGGAGGGCGGCCTGTGCTCCTTTTGCCTAAACGTGGTCGCCATTCGAGGACCTTTTATCCCCATCGGTTGTCAGTCCTGCGAACGATGTGGCCAACCCATTGCCACTTTAATTTTACAACATATTAACACAGACAAGTTAACACAGACCAGTCAACCCCAAAATCCGACAGATGTTCGACCTTGATGATGAGTAAACATGCAATCTACTCTTTTTGACCGTTTTCTGGATTGACACTTAATTCACGGGTAATTTTTGTAATAATTCAACTCATTCGTATACGTGAACGCATGAGTTGACGTACGTACGTTCTCGCACGAATCCCGACCGACCGTAAACAAGTAATTTACACTTGTATCTTTCCTTCACTGAAACCTGACTCACGGCTACAGTTATCGAAGATTTTTGGGACCCTAAATTAAAGGTGGCTTTATATGACCGATCGGTTGTTAAAGCAACTTAGCATACCGAACAAGCACAACTGCTTAAAAATAATCTAATGAAGTCGTTTTCATAATATGAGTGCATACACTCGTGACCGCGCGATACCGTGCTGTCACGTGAACTCGGCCTAAGGACGGAATACATATTAACCTCAGTAATTCCAACTCTCCTTACTACTTTACTTACTGGACTGCACAAACCGTTACCGGATATCTGTCTGATATGACAACTTTCAAGCGTCTAATAAGGATAATAATAAAACGACGAGAATTCTCAGTGTGTCATACAATGAGAGTCGATACTAATATTTTTAAATTACTAATTATACTATATGTGTCCATATTTAGTCGGTGTACAATTTTTGTTGTATAGTTGTCGTCTGTTATGTAGAAAGTTACTCATCAAGCGGTTGGTCGTGTACTTATATCATGTACTAAAACGTTAAATTAGTTTTTGTAAAGTTATCGTGAACTATAAATAGTTGTATGATTTATTTCAATTTTTCAGACTTCAAATTACTCTATAAGTTTGTGTTAATGTTTACATGTCGGTGTGTGTTGTTGTTGAGCATTGGTATTGTTGTTATTTATTTTATAATTACGCGTCTTTGTAGTTGTTATATTATCGTACGTTGATTATAAGCTCAACACTGTTTCTTCAATACTACGATATAACGTAGCAACCGCTTGGTACAGTAACAATGAAACACTAATAGTTAAAAGAATACATGGTTCATATTGTACTCATTTTCATTTTCCATGTTCATTTAATGTTGGTATAGAAATACAATTCGTGACACACTGCACATTAAACAAGCAAAGTTATTCTAGTCAATATGAAATGGTAAAGACGCTCCCGAATGCGTTATTTTATCGTTAATTTGCACTCAGTTACTTATAATTCACCAACAATAATAGATAGGGAGAGCCGTTTTGGGCTTTGAATCTGTGAAATGTTTATTTCTGTTGCTTGTTTTACTCTAAATATTGGTTTGCAACATAATGAACCTATTGTTCATTTTGTACTTCAATCCGTGTGATCTTTTAGCAGTTAGTGTTTCGATTTTATCAATAAAATGTACGAATATATTCGATAAGCGTAGGTAAGTCAGTAGATAGATGTGTAACATAAACATAATAATGACTATCTTAGTATAAGTACTTCCTACCAGTGTACCAGTGTACCAGTGTACCAGTGTACCGGTGGTTCCGCGGGAGTTCTCACATCTATTTTTGAGATCTTGAACTTTATTATGATATATTTATATTAAGATTTTACTTACTTTTGTAAGAGTTGATAAGCTGAAAATATGTGCTGGAAAAAATTTTCAACTTTAGATGTAGTGTTAACGTCAAACATAACAAATAAATATCCATATCATGTTTAATCTTAAATACATATGAATCTGAAATAACTATTTATCAGTTGTGTTAAATTAACGTTTTAATAAAAGTACGTATTATATTGAATTTTTGCTTGTTATAAAAAATTTATCAGTGGGCTCAAATAAATGTTGTAAATGATCTAACTCCTGAATCATTTTATATTATTATTTATAAGATAAAATTGATCGTTTATTTATAACGACACAGTTCTATTGGTAGTTATTTATAACTTAAAAAATCAATTTTGGTCATGACTTATGACTTACTTAATTTTCATACGAATCGGTGGACGACAATGGTTATTATTGTGTGAAATGAGGAGAAATTATTCTTGCCAATTTGTAATATTTAAAGTATTTTTTATATTCACACTACTAGACTAAACTTACTTTTATTAATTTTTTAACGGAATCTGAAAAAATAAAACAAAATTATACAACATATGAATCCAGCTTGAAGACATATGGCTTTAACACCCTCGGAATTCTTTTGGTTCGGGTGAAGGGACCACTATTGCACCCGATACGAATTTAGTTTTCGCTAAGACCAAGCGATACTGGTCAACTAAGTCATTTCTATAATACGAATGGCTCCCGCTGAACCACTCATTAACTATATAATATATGTAACTAGTTTATATGTAGAGTTAAGGTCCATCTCACATGGGGTAACAATTACTCGAAAAATATAGTCACATCTCACTGATATCACAAATTCTCATTATAGCCATGCATGTTTCAATTGTTTGGGTTTTGGGGAGATTGGTTCTTAGTATTGGCACATATAAAAATTAAATAAAATACCAAATTTCTAGTAACTATATTTTTAAAGGAATTTAAAACTTTCTCAATAAAAAATAGTATCCAAATTAATACTAAATGGTAGGTACAAGAGCAAAAAAACGAACTGTACAAACTTGCCCTTATAAACTAACCTTTTGTTTATAATTTAATTAACCAAGTTGCATAAGTAGTCTCTATAATTCTTCGAAAATCGTCATTTCATTCATCGAAAACGCAAATGGAAATTTTATGACAATTACTGCGAACCCCGTGTGAGAGACGAATTAATTTACCTTCTCTGTGCATATTGCAATTTGTTTATTAGTCCGATGTGATGATAGTTGTAGGAAATTTGTAAGGAAAATGCTTTGTGTATATTGTATATGCGTAGTGGCCGATTATAAATCGGTACAGGTAGGGCTCTAGTGCACACTCGTATTTGTGGACTTTGCAAATAGGCTGTGGAGTGGGGTTTCCTTTGTATAAAAATTCAATATGTTTAATTTTAACAAGATTACTTTAAAGGTCTCGTGTAAAAAGCTTACTAAGAGACAAAGGATTATACTGATCGTGTTCATAGATAAATTATTGAATTACAAATGATCAATTAGTTAAGAAATTATGATAGCCAAAAGAAGTACCCTCAGTGAATACGAGGAATTTTCCTTTATTTTTAATTATTATAATATTGTTGTTATCTGTGGTTAAATTAATAATCTTATATTTTATTCTTCTTTCTCTATGACATCTGTCTTGGTTTCCTTCCTCCCTTTTGTTAAAGTCCTAATATTATTATATCAATAAATGTAATTAAAACTCATATGTGGCCTATTAATAATTATTATACTCTCTCAATTTCGAACATGGTAGCAGAGCGTGGTTAATTAATAATTAATTAATAACAACTATCGAAATGGCAAAACAAGCAAGGATTGAAGATATTACATTACCTATTTTTGACGGCGTGAATTATTCCAGTTGGAAGTTGAGGTTATTAACCTTACTTGAGTACAAGGAATGTAACGAGCCCGCCATACGTTTAATGGCCGCTAAATGTGAAGAAACACAATGGAAAAAGATGGATTTAAAAGCTAGAACGATAATTATGAGCACAATTTCGGATAGACAGTTGGAGTACATTGCTGATTGTTCAACAGCCTACGAAATGATCAAAAAATTTGATAAAATGTACTTGACACAATCTACAGCTTTACAAATTATTTGTAGGGGGAAGATTGAGGAGATTAAATTGAATGATTATGACTCCATTGAGGAATTTTTTGTAGTTTTTGAAAAAACAATTAACGATTTTAAAGCCGCTGGTGGTAAAATAGATGAACCCGAGAAGATGAGATACTTACTTAGAGCTTTGCCTTCAAGTTATAGTTATATTGGAGATTTCATTGATGTCGTTCCGGAAGAACAGAGAACTGTTGATTATGTAAAGTCTAAAATTAAAGAAAAAAATATGATTGCTAGTGATGGAGACAAGAAAAGTGATATGAGCACATTCACAACTAAAACTCGAACACAATGCTTTATTTGCGGAAAGACCGGTCATCTCAAGAAGGACTGTTGGTATGCTCAGAAAAATATTCAAAAGCAACACAGTTACCAGGGCAGAAATCAAACCAGTCAACGTCAGCTAGGATCACATAGAGGTAACAACAGAGGTGGATTTTACCGAGGTCGTGGACGAGGCAGAGGTCAAGGCCATCCCAGAGGTGAGTCGTCAAGCAGTCAGCGAGAGGGCCTTGCAACAGAGTCATGGACAGCTCAAGTATGTACTCCAGAAGTAAACCAGGTAACGGGGTGTAATGAAGGAGAATATGATAGTAGCTTTTTGGAAATTAGTTGGTTATTAGATAGTGGGTGTACCGATCATATTATAAAGGAGGATACATTTTTCTATAATTATGTAGATTTAAAAATACCTATTGATGTAAAACTGCCAGATGGTAAAGTGTTAAAAGCAACTAAGGTAGGTTCTATTAAAATTTGTTTTAAAAATTATTATACTGAAAAATATATTGATCTTAAGAACGTCTATTTTGTAAAAGGTATAAAGCAAAATTTATTAAGTTTTTCAAAAATTACCAAAACTTGCACAATAATAGCAAGAAATGAATATGCAAAAATTTATAATCAGTCAAGAGAATTAATAGTTGTTGCAAACAAAATAGACAATTTGTATTGTATTAAAAGTTTTGTTTCAAAAATTGATAACACTAAAATGTATATAAATACAGTGAAATTAACTGATAAAGAAAAATGGCACAGAGCACTTGGTCATGTAAATTTTCAGTATTTAAATAGGTTGGTAAATAATAAATTAGTAGATGGTTTGCCTGATAAAATTGAAAGCACGGAAATGAAATGTTCTAATTGTATTGAAAGCAAAATGGCCAATGTACCTTTCCAAAATAATAGAAAGAAGGCTACAGAAATATTAGAATTGATCCATACTGATTTAAACGGTCCACACAGCACAACTGGTTATAGGGGAGAAAAATACTTTTTAACATTTATTGATGATTATAGTAAATGTACTAGAATTTTCTGCATTAAAAGTAAATCAGAAACTGCAAATTGTTTTATCGAGTTTGTCAATTTAGTAGAGAATAAATTTAATAAGAAAGTAAAGAAGTTGCAGTGTGATAATGGCAAAGAATATTTAAATAGAGATATTTATAATTTTATTAGTCAAAAAGGAATAGAGTTATTACCATGTCCTCCATATGTCCATGAATTAAATGGAGTAGCGGAAAGGTATAATAGATCTGTTATGGACATAGGCAGGTGTTTAATGAGAGAAGCTAAAATTCATAGAAGGTATTGGCCAGAGGCTATAAAAACGGCAGCATACTTAAAAAATCGATCAATTGCTAATACAGTGGAAAATAAAACTCCTTATGAAATATTTTTTGGTATTAAGCCAAATGTAGAGCATTTAAAAATTTATGGAAGTAGAGTTTATGTCAGAGTTCCAGAAGTTTTAAGAAAAAGTAAATGGGATGATAAAGCCCAACTAGGAGTGTTAGTAGGTTATAATGAAAATGGTTATAGAGTCTTATTAAATAATAGAATAATTAATGCCAGACATGTACAGGTAGTTGAAGAGAGTACTCAATTAATTTGTTTAGAAAAACTTGATGATGAAAAGGATAGGGACTTGCAAAAGGAAAAAATATCAGATATAAAAGATGAAATATGTAAATCGAACATTGAAAAAGACTTATTAGATGCAAATGATAATAGTTCTAATAATGCAGAGCCAGATGGTAATTCAAGTAACAATAGGGAAAAACTTGTTGTAGAAGGAAAGCAGAAAAGAAAGATAAGTCCAGTTTGTAGGTACGGCAACCCAGTACCATATTTTATTTATGTTAACTTCATGAATGCAAATGTACCAAACACTTTTGAGGAGGCAATGAACTCTGATGATTATAAACAATGGCAAATAGCGATGAATTCAGAAATAAATAGCATAAATAAAAACAACACATGGGAAATTGTTGAAAGACCAAAAGATAAAAAGGTTATTGATGTTAAGTGGGTTTTTAGGAGAAAAAGTAATAATACGTACAAGGCTAGGCTAGTAGTACGTGGATTTCAACAAGAGCAATATCTTGAAAATGTCTATTCACCAGTAGGGAAAATGCAAACCCTAAAAATTTTATTATCATATTGTTGCAAAAATAATTTATTCATAGAGCAAATGGATGTAGAGACAGCATTTCTAAATGGTAATATTAAGTCAGAAGTATTTGTAAATCAACCAAAAGGTTATGAAACTGATGATAATAAAGTTTACAAATTAAAAAAGGCACTCTATGGTCTCAGAGAAAGCCCTAGAGTATGGTATGACTGTTTCAACAAATTTATTGAAAAATTAAATTTTGTTAGAAGTAACTATGATTACTGCTTATATGTTAATAGTACAAGCAAAGATTCAATATATATATTAATTTTCGTTGATGATCTCCTAATTTGTTGTAAAGATGAAGACAAAATAAAAAATATTAAAAGTAGTTTAATGGAAAGATTTGTAATGAAAGACTTAGGAAAAGTTAAAAGTTATATTGGCATAGATATTGACTATAGTAATGATAGAAAAACAATGACCTTAAGTCAAACAAAATATATTGAATCTCTGGCTGTAAAATATAAACTGGAGAATACTAAGTTATATGATACTCCAATGGAAACGAATTTAAAACTAGAAAAGGCCACAGAAGTAGATGATAGTTTAAAGTATAGAAATATAATAGGTGAATTATTGTATATTAGTACCGGCACTAGGCCAGATATAGCATACAGTGTAAACTATTTAAGTCGTTTTCAGAATTGTTATGATCAAACACATTATAAATATGCTATGAGAATCTTAAAATATTTGTATAAGACTAGGGATTTAAAGTTAACTTATAATGATAATGTAAACTCTGAAACACTAGATTGTATGGTAGATTCTGACTATGCAGGAGATAATGTAGATAGAAAATCTACAACAGGTTTTGTTATAAGATTATATGATAACTTAATTTTTTGGAAAACACATAAGCAAAATACAGTAACTAAGTGTTCAACCTTTGCAGAATACATTGCTATGTCAGAGGCAGTGACAGAATTACTTTTCATCAGAAACTTGTTAATTGAATCTTTCAATGTGAAATTTAAGAATCCCATAAAAGTGTATGAAGATAATTCTGGTGCCATTTCTATTGCCAAATTTGGAAACTTTACTAAAAATTCAAAGCACATCGAAGTGCAGTATCATTATATAAATGAGAATTATGAAAAGGGTATTATAAATATTGTAAAAATTGATTTAAAATTTAACTTAGCAGACATGTTAACCAAAAGTTTAGATAAAAACAAATTTTTGAAAAATAGGCTTGAGTTAAAATTATCTTAGTACAGAGTTCTTTATAAAATATATATTATGTTTTAGTTATATATATAATTATATATATTTAAATTACAGCATTGTTAATGTTAAAGGTCAAGATTATAAATTTAAGGAGGCGTGTTGTTATCTGTGGTTAAATTAATAATCTTATATTTTATTCTTCTTTCTCTATGACATCTGTCTTGGTTTCCTTCCTCCCTTTTGTTAAAGTGCTAATATTATTATATCAATAAATGTAATTAAAACTCATATGTGGCCTATTAATAATTATTATACTCTCTCAATTTCGAACAAATATAGTTCCTAGTGAATTGTATGTAGGTTTCAAAGTTTGTTTGAAAGGTCCTCAAATAAGTTTGTTGAAAGGCGGACTGGTAGAAAAATTGCAACATGTAAAGTAATCTATGTGAATGTTTTTACAGTAGTGTACTTTTTACTCACTTTGTAATAAATATTTATGCTAAACATATGATTTATACTTCATTGCAAATTAATATTAATATTTGGTTATCGTGTACTTCAATTAGATTTCGCTAGCTTTACTCCAGTCAAGACTAGCAACCAATTTGTTCTGCAAATTGGTGAAGGAAGGGTCTAAGATATTAAAATTGCGTGATATTCTACAGTCAATGGATGTCAACACACACGGATATGGCAACATTAACACACAAAAATATCGCACTGAAAAAAAAGCGTTATCTAGTTGTCGTGTATCAGAAACCTAATTTATCAGAAACAATCAAAATATACCATTAATTTCAAAGGAGGCAATAAAACACGTCACTGGCATAGGCGATTCCGTTTTTATTTTTACAAAAACAAAGATGTCACTGAAAACAAGTTATGTTTATTTATCTATCTATAGTACAATGATAACGTTATCTACCACTTAAACCACGACATGCCGCTCAGTCTAGAAATGTCTGCACTTGCAAGTTGCGATGTTATCTTTGAATAATACAGACTAAACGGTGCATTAGTGGCATACATTTATAAATAGAACGAAAGTTCAGAGTGTTGCCGGAAAGGTAGATTTTAATTTATTCTACACCTTTCTCCGTTTTTTATGAACTAATCAACTAGAAAGCTATTATATTCCGACTATATACGTACTATGCGGTTAAACCGTGATGTATATATGTATATTGTCTACGATTGTGATAGGATTTCTTGTATATTTATTTCTCGCGTCTATCACAAGTTATCTGTACGCAAAAATGTATAGTCTATACAATGAAGTTTAACGCAAAGTATGTATAGCGTCTCAGGGACTCATTACATTTATTACGCTTCATTTCTAAACTATTTCGGTCACGTTTGCTGCATGCTAAACGTTTATGAAAATCTACATTTTTTTTAATGAGCTAAATAAATGTCATTAATCCCTTAATTAACATCAGGTTTTGGTATCAAACAAAACAAAACTTATAATTCTTCGGAACCTACATACCTAACGAACCACACCATTTTAACTTACTATTTATTTAATTCTTAAATTTGTTTGGTAACCTCAGCCCTTTAATAACTCCTTAGTGTTAGGCTACAATTCGTGTGAACTGTTCAGTTTACATAATCGTGACTAAACATACACTATTTAGGAAAAAATAAAAAATAGTAAAATACTATTTATCCTTACAATTATTGTGTTCGGCGATGTCTTTTATCGGGCAAACATTTTTGTCTACTCCAAATAGATTAATAATTCAAATATGTAATTACAAAATATTTGTTTTTTGTTCTTAGAACTTATATCATAATGGATATGCCATTGTAAATTATATTGGTTTTTTAAAGATAGAGTTTAAAAGCACAAAAAACAAATATCCTCTAATATGATGCATGTACGTGTACTACTAAATTCTCAAATTACATAATACTTATTCATTAGTCACGTGAAAGTATTAATTCTTAATGTAATTTAATAAAAATCGCACAAATTCTAATCGTGTCATAAATACTTTACGTGTAGTCGTTAAATACAAGTCATTGATGTGTTATCACCTGGAAATGCAAATTTTTGATGAATATTTGATTGAAATGCATATATTTTAATATAGTATCAATGTGCAATAGAATGCTTCGGTGTCGTACAAATAAATTATTTCTTTCCTCATAATGTTGTTTTATTTTGATTTAAGATATAATAATGATATTTATACATAATAATTTACAATATAAATCAATTCTGGCGAAAAGTTTACATGCATGCTAAACCTGTAACCAAAAAGATAATACATTATCATTTTATATCAAACGATAACTTTACTGTATCGTGAAACAAAAAATTTGTAAGTAATCAGGAGAACAGTAAATATAATATTAAAATCTTCAGACTATTTCTACAGCTTGATATTTAATTTAACAACTATATATTAAGGGAGTATGTCTGGCAGTTAATTTAAGGCCTATCGATATACATATATAACATTAAGAACTTGCAACAATATTTTAGATAAATTACACCCGGGAATAATTAAACAATAAAAATAGTTATGAAATAAATAACAATTCAAACAATAATGATGCAATGACGAGCCTTGGAATGGTTTTACTTTATTAAAAATACATAAAAACCACTCTTACAATAAATATATTACGCCTAAATTATGCTATCTAATTTGACTTTAGATACAGTTTGTTCAATGTAGGAAACATTAAAAAAAGAAAGTTTGTATTCGATTATTCTGACATAATTGTGTTATTAATTCACAACCTTAAAATAATACGAAGAGACATAAAAATGTTGTTAAGGCAAATCATTCATTGTAGATAGATGCTTCCTAATTTCATAAGAATAATAGTTTTCGTATGAAACATAAAAATAAATACTTAAACTCCGTACATGAACAAACTGTATCGTGATATAGTATATCTAGAGATGTGCCGATTTAAACTATAAGAATGCAAGATTAAGAGACAAAATTCTGTTTAAATTGAATGAAAACACAGTCTCTCAAATAGCTCCACATAGTGACGAACATATCCTTCTCATTGTGAGAGGAGACCCGACCTGTAGTGGGTCATTAATGGGTTACTGACAATGACAAACATTAATTTTCTAGGTCGTCACTACTGTTTGTCATGTTTCCGGAAAATTATGGTATGATATTAAAAATTACCTAACATGGTTAGTGAATTCATTGTTATTGGCCAAACATTAATCATTTTACTACAGACATTAGAATCTGAGGCACTTAATATTATACCTATTTCTGTTTTTCGAAACATCAGATATTTTTATGTACAAAACAATAAAAATGTTATGCAGATCCTTTGTACCCTGTGTATTTGGTATATTTTATGCGTTTCCCTGAAAATTTCAGTTCAATCTAAAAAGTTAAAGTTGAAATGGATTCTTTAAGTAAAATCGCCGTAACCACCAAGAATTGATACGGTAGTTAATAGTATGACAAATAAAAAGGGGGGAAGGTATGATTAAAAAAGTACATAATTACAAATTTTTACACAAATAGAACTTAGAATGATAAACAGATAATTATTTTATTAATATAGAAGTTTTTATATTACGACTTTTTGTCATTAAAATTGGTTTAACTACAATGACATTTTCAGATGATCTTACCTAAAGAACCTTCCCCTGCTCGATTAAATCCTGCCCGAATATACATTGAAATGATTTTATGACACATCTCAATACAATTCCTTAAACATCAGCACATCAGTAGACGATAAAACCTCAGATATTTTTCATATACACTATACATACTGTAGTATATTCATTTACTTACCTCACGCTATACACGACCACATCCTATTGTATAATTATATAAATTAGCTATTCAAGTCCACCAATTCACGAATTTAGACCGTGTGCCGTATGCAATAAAGTTCATTTTGGTTCAATACTTATTACTGAGTGGAGAATGGTGAGAAAATATGTGTATGGATAAAAAATTTATTGAAAACTTCTATTCAAGTTACACTTCTCGTAATTTATGCAATCGTGTAATATTTTATTGTATTAAAATTTATTGAGTACAGACATGCAAATTTGTTAATCGTTCAGGCGCATTAACTAGCAGTGATATGAAGAAGCCTTTAAGATGCGACGCATTTGATTTCCTTGTATCAAACGGATACCACTATTCACCGATATACCACTGGTCATTACCGATCCCGAAGTCATATTCACCCACAAAAAAAACCAGTATTCTTTCACCTACAACACAAGGGAAGTCTCCAGGGCAGTGCCAGTAGTATCTTAATTCTCTCAATATCTCCAAATACATGGTGATGTAACAACAGTCTTATTTATATCTAACTCTTCCAAGTATAGTTCATCTTATCTTAAAATGAAAGCCCCCCTAAGGTCCTTACATGTTAATATGAAGTAGGCGTTTAGATGTAACACATGAAAATCGACTGTCTTGAATCGTCATTCGATTACTAGTTTCTTATTAAATTTTACACGTTCAAAATGCTTCATCTGTTAACTAGGGCATAATCGCGAGCAGTCGTGTCGCCCGATATAAAGTGCTCAAAAACCATACAAGAAACGAAAGAAACCGAAATTATCATTTCCTTCCACACATTGAAACCATAACAATTTACGGAGGGGCGTTCATTCTCGAAGCAGACGGTCTATGAGCAAGTGTGAACTCACCGCAACACTCCCACAAGCAACATCGGTCTCTACTCGTACGGCACACGGTCCCAACTCGTCCGGAGCAGTGCGTTCACTTCCACGCGAGCTTGGCGGTCTTCCAGCCGGCCACCAGCCGCGTGGAGAGCGTGGACAGCACGAAGCCGACCAGCACCAGCACTATGAGGTAGTGCTCGAAGTCGTCCTTGAGCAGGTCGAACGTCTTCGACGGCGCCACGCGAGTGTAGAACAGATCTGGCGGAGGAAATAAAATCCGATAATGCGTGGACCTTTGTAGTCTTTTTGTAACATGGAAGTAGTAAATAAGTGAGCAGGCCTGGTCGTCTGAGACTGTTACTGCAGCGTGTGGACAACTACTTTTAATTCTAGAAAAAAATAGAAAATAGATGATGGTCCATTTCAGATTGACCGAGTTATCATTTCAACAGATAATTGTTTCCTAATAATTTGCCTTTACAGTCAGCAAAGGTGACATTTTGTTTTGTAAAACACACATTACTAAGCAGTCATTGTTGCGTGCTGGGATTTTTACCCAGATTACTTGATTAAGAAATTGAATTCTCCACTCTAAACTCTCCACTCTACTTACTACAAAGAAAACACTGGTAATTCAAAGGCAATATTCATATTCAAGTGGATTGTAATCAAAATATCCTATTCAGTCTGGTGGTAAGTTCCAAGCCATAAGGTTCTATGTATACTTTATTAATCCTATAAAAAATTTTACATTGCCGTTATTATATGTGTAATTTTCGGGCACGGCCATTCCCCAGGCATCATCATCCCTTGGCGAAAACAATAAAAAATATCTCACCCAACCCGGTGGCGAGCACCAAGCACGTGGACTCGAGTCCCGAAGGCGCCGTGTATATCGCTCTGGTGCGCTGCAACGTGCGGTTGTAGTTGACGGCGGCGTCGGGCGGCAGGGGCAGCTCCGGCGCGTAGGGCACCAGCCCCTCCTCCCGCTGCTCCGCGCTGGGCGCCGCCGGCCGCCGCGGCTCCAGCAACGCCCACGGCATCTCGATTATCGCGCCCGTCGTTAGTGCCACTGGAATGGACAAGTTATAGTCAAATTATCACCTACGAGTACTTTGAAATCGAAAAAGGAACGATAATTATAATTATCATTATTCGAATGTCTGGATACAGTGGGCTTGCGCGGGGGCACAGATCCAACGCGTAGAGGCCTTTTTCACACAAATTATTGTTGTAACATTTTTTTGGAAATTGATATTTCATACAATTTTTTTTTTAATAAAAGAAATTATGTTTTGCTGTTGGTTGTGGCAGTTCCTACATTGATTTGTTTGATATTTCAGTTTGCAATGTTTAAAAAAAAATGTTATGATTATATGGATTAGATGTATTTCTGGCTGCCACACCTCCCCAATTGACACACAAAGCATAAAGAACATAAAACTGACGGCGGCGACTCACAAGCCTATAACATAACACCTTTATAAACCTTACTGAAAAAAATAATTGATTGATTGAGTATAATATAATATAATATAATATTGTTACGCAAGACAGCTGGAAGAATCGAGAAATACATAAGTAGGTACATAGCCGGCCATAAATCACACGGCCGCCCGTCGCTGACAGTTATATACACGACATGCCTTGTAATAGAGTCTCAACCCTATGCCTAATAGTTAAGGTTCGAAATAGCATGGTTAGTCTATAGTTGTTTACAACTTTAGTACATTCTACCCTAGTCTATGTAGTTCGGGATCGCTCCAGAATTTTCTAGTGTATCTGTAGTCCGGGTATAAATAGATGCGTGGCGGGCATTCGGGGAGATGACTCCCTCTTTGATCAGCGATCGGAGCGAACTATCCAGGCGATAACCAGTGATACTACTGCGACTTAGTGAGTGAGTTGATAAAGTGCGTTCAGTTAAAGTGTGTATACGTGTTTGTCTGTATTTGAAGAGTGGTTATTCATTGTGTGGACGTTGAATAAAGTACTTGCGGAACCAACTGGTGTTTTCACGAACCCCACCATGCTGACGACGCGACAATATAATAATATAAGTATAGGTACTGACGCAAGACGTGCTTGTCGGTGAGCGAGCGCTCGGTGATGGTGACGGCGGCGGCGCTGGCGGCGGCGGGCAGGATGTACGCCTGCCGCTGGACGGTGGGGGCCTTCGCCGCCTGGAAGGAGCTGAAGGCGGCCCCCGCGGGCACCCAGCGCTGCTTGCCCTCGTACAACTCCATCGTGGCTGGTGACGACGTTTATATATTTATATTTAGTGGTTAGTTGAACGACTATTTTTATAATAGTCGAGTAGCAAACGGGCATGCAAGCCACACGCCGACCTTAAATAGAGAACAAATCCCCCGGCTGAAACACAATACATGAACGTACTGTTCTACAGTAATAAATAAATCCTACAAATTTTACTACCTATAATATAGTAAAATTGGTCCAGTGGTCTTAATTCGACTGTGGTGCTTTAATTTCTTAATCCATGTAGGACAAGCGAACAACAGCAACAGAACTCGTTACACTGGAGGACCGCCACCGGCCGAGGTAAGGGTACGGGTGGAATTTCAGTATTTGACTGGTGCTATAGTGGCAGAATAGCGGTGATAGCCCAGTGGCTTAGAATTCGACCTCGAATCGAGGGGTCCGGGTTCGAGTCCCAGTGGCACGCACCAATGACTTTGTAAAAAAAGTTATGTGCGCTTTATAAAAATTAAATATCACCTGCTGTTACGGTGAAGGAAAACATCTTGAGGAAACCTGCATGAGAGCTGCCTGAGAGTTCAGAAAAAAAAAGTTCTCAAAGGCTTGTGAAGTCCACCAACCCGCACTAGGCCAGCGTGGTGGACGGCGGCCTACATCCTTCTCATTGTGAGAGGAGACCCGACCCTGTAGTGGGTCATGAATGGGTTACTGACAAATAGTGGCAGAATAATAATGTAGGCATTATTTAGTGTAACTTCTTCAAGCACTGACTAAAGTAAGTACACAGCGTTAGCCAATGTCTCCGTGAAGAGTCAGGGACTCTAACATTTTGGTCAACCTTACGTCGGTGACAGATTGGATTGCGTGTCACAGCCACAGAACGGCTGGAAAACAGCATAATAGGGTATTTCACCATGCAAGGAAAAATCCAAAATTATGTAATATTGATAGATTTTCTTAATAGCAAGTGAAAAATGGTGATTTCTGTTCTGAAAAATGCAGTATACATTTATTATTTCAATTTTAAAATTCAGGTTTTTTAATCTGTTTTTCAAATGTCAAAAACGCTATACGCCATACAAGTTATCGGCGTGACGTCATTAGCAGTGTAAATAAACAATGCAGTATAACTTTCTTCCTTTACTGACATGTATTGTTTACACTGCGAGTGACGTCACAAGCATGGCGGCAGCGCCGAGACGGCGGAGACCGTGTATCGCGGGGATTTTTGAAATTTAAATAGAAAAGTCTTTTTACATAATATTTGTTAGCAAAATTTTTTTTCCAATTTTTATGGGTTTTTATGACTTACGAATTCATAATATAAAAAAGCTTTTTGACATAGGCCGTAATACCCTATTTATTGTTGTATGTTTTTTTGGGAGCAAACGATTTATAATTCCCACGGCTCACCGATCTCCAGCCGGCGATGCTTCTCGCTGCGATACAGATACGCGAAGAAGTTGTCGGCGTGCACCGCCAGCGGCACGGCCCGCGCGCGCCGGTGCGTCGCCGCCGACACGATGGCGCCCGACGCCGCGTCCAGCACCACTGCCGTCACCACATCTGGGAAAATGAAAATGAAAATGATAATGAAATTTATTTCGCTTTTGACTACAACTAAATCATGAATATACATGCACAAATAAAAAAATAAAAAAGTAGTAGTAGTAAAAAAAAAAAAAAACAAACACAAAAGCAAACAAACAAACAAAAGGCGTTGCGGTCTAAGCGAAAAACGTAACACACTCAGCATGTGCCGCACCGGTTAAGCTGCAACGCTGATTTTCAGTGTGCTCGTTTTGTCGCATAGTTCGGACGATGATGAAAAGTGTAGGTACATACAATGAGGCACAATAACTAACAAATTAACACATTAAATAAGGTAGGCGAACAAAGAACAAAGTGATAACGTCCTGCTGTGAACATTTTTCTTTTTTTCAAAATAATAAATACTTGTGTAAATGACGACCCAAGTGGCGCAGTAAGACACAGGTGCGCTGCGCGGATGGTCCTGTGGGTTCGATTCCCAACAGAGCAGAGATTTGAATGATGAATTTGAATTTCTGTTTCTGGTCTGGGTGTGTTGTCTTGTGTGTCCATGGCGCCCACAACACAGGGTATCCTAGTGTGGGGCCGTGAGTGTGAAGCGTTATTTTTTTTTTTTTTTTTTTTTATTTTGTACGAAAGACACCAACCTCAAAAAATAGGAGGTCTGAAGGATGTAACAAATTTTATTTCATACTTGTTTTGATGTCGGTTTAATTTTTTTAATTATTTCATTAGAGTACCGCCACTAGGACCTCCCAGGTGCACCAACCATGTTCGCTGTGCTGTATTTATCCTACACTCGAAAATACTACGGCCTGGGTGACAGGCTAAATGGCTAGGAAACCAAAGGTAACGGATAGACGAGTCACCCGATGGTAAGATGCCCATAGATAGCTTAGCAACTAGACAAAGACAAAGACAACTCCTGCAATATATTGGGGTCCTTACTGCGTGCCCCTAAGGAATTCTCATTTTTCTTTTCCTTCGTCGTCGTTGAAGATACTGCGTGCCCCTAAGGAATTCTCCTTTTTCTTTTCCTTCGTCGTCGTTGAAGATACTGCGTGCCCCTAAGGAATTCTCCTTTTTCTTTTCCTTCGTCGTCGTTGAAGATACTGCGTGCCCCTAAGGAATTCTCCTTTTTCTTTTCCTTCGTCGTCGTTGAAGATACTGCGTGCCCCTAAGGAATTCTCATTTTTCTTTTCCTTCGTCATCGTTGAAGATACTGCGTGCCCCTAAGGAATTCTCCTTTTTCTTTTCCTTCGTCGTCGTTGAAGATACTGCGTGCCCCTAAGGAATTCTCCTTTTTCTTTTCCTTCGTCGTCGTTGAAGATACTGCGTGCCCCTAAGGAATTCTCCTTTTTCTTTTCCTTCGTCGTCGTTGAAGATACTGCGTGCCCCTAAGGAATTCTCCTTTTTCTTTTCCTTCGTTGTCGTTGAAGATACTGCGTGCCCCTAAGGAATTCTCCTTTTTCTTTTCCTTCGTTGTCGTTGAAGATACTGCGTACCCCTAAGGAATTCCCATTTTTCTTTTCCTTCGTCGTCGAAAAAGGACACCAAACCTTACAACACAGGGCACTGCATTTGTATTTTAACCAACGCCACCGGTTCCAAAGTGTTGGACGCTCACCTTTGTTGGCGTTTTCCCCGTCCACGACGGCCAGCAGCAGGTTGGGGTTGGTGTATTTGTACAGCACGCTGCGGTCCGGCATGGCGCGCCCCGGGGACCGCGAGCGCTCCAGCCGCGCGCGGCCCGCCAGCGCGGCGATGGTGCCGCCGCTCGCCCCTCCCAGGTTCACCAGCCACGTTCGTTGCGCTCTCACTTCCTGTCAAACAAATAATGTCAGTAACCCATTAATGACCCACTACAGGGTCGGACTCACAATGAGAGGGATGTAGGCCGCCGTCCACCACGCACCACTACTGCGGGTTGGTGGACGAACATGCCCTTGAGAACATTTTTTTTTGTGAACTCTCAGGCATGCAGGTTTCCTCACGATGTTTTCCTTCACCGTAACAGCAGGTGATATTTAATTTTATAAATAGCACATAACTTTTTTACAAAGTCATTGGTGCGTGCCACTCGGATTCGAACCCGGACCCCTCGATTCGAGGTCGAATTCTAAGCCACTGGGCTATCACCGCATCACCACAATAATATCGGTTATGATTTGTTTATAGATCTATAAATTAACATATCAATATGATTTTGGAGCGATGATAGCCCAGTTGCTAAGAACTCGGCCTCGAGGGGTGCGGATTTGAATCTCAGAAGCACGCACACACATGACTTTCATAAAACTTGTGTGTGTTTTATAACAAAATGAAATATCACCTGCTGTAACAGTGAAAAAAAAATATTGTGCTAAAAATCGCTGGCTGTAATGGTTTGGTATAAACTGTATGAGGAAACCTACATGCCAAGTCCCTCATGTTTTCAAGGGCATGTGAAGTCCACCAACTTGCACTAGGTCAGTGTGGTGGATTAAGGCCGACATCTTCTCATTGCGAGAGGGGGCCATATATGTCCCCAATATTGTATCTCAGGCAACCACACCGCCAATGTAAACACAACACGCGGAGCAGGCTATTCATTAGTATCAATTCAAATTCAATATGTTTCTATTTTCATGACCAATAGGGTATTTCGCACCATGCAAGGAAACATCCAAAATTATGTAATATTGATAGATTTTGTTAAAAGCAAGTGAAAAATGGTGATTTCTGTTCTAAAAAATGTAGTATACATTTATTATTTCAATTTTAAAATTCAGGTTTGTTATTCTGTTTTTCAAATGTCAAAAACGCTATACGCCATGAAAGCTATCGGCGTGACGTCATTAGCAGTGTAAATAAGCAATGGAGTATAACTTTCTTCCTTTACTGACATGTATTGTTTACACTGCGAGTGACGTCACAAGCATGGCGGCAGCGCCGAGACTGCCGAGACCGTGTTTTCGCGGGGATTATTGAAATTTAAATTGAAAAGTCTTTTTTTACATAATATTTGTCTGCAAAATTTTTTTTTCCAATTTTTTATGGATTTTTATGACTTACGAATTCATATCAAAAGCTTTTTGACATAAGCCGTAATACCCTATTTAAGAACTTACTTGTCCGTCATATTTAAGCGCGTAACCCTGTATTTGAGCTGTGTCCTTTGAAGCGACGTAGATGAAAATGTTTTCTACTAAAGACGCAGCAGACGCGGGGAACACCTGAAAAGATTTTTCATTATCACTCTATAAGTAGTAATTATGATTTTCATTTCAATAAATTTTGACACATCTTTTTATAACATGACACATTAAACATTTCAATAGTAATCAGCTCCTAAGTGAAATTTGTTGTAAATGAAAATTTGTTGACCTTAAATCTAAATATTAATGTATGTACAGACACAGATGTGTTCTGTTCAACAAATAAATGAATTTCAATAACCCATTGCTAGGCAACATTTTTCATTCAGTTATTTCAGAACATTTAAAAAGAGTATTTTGGCAACCAAACAATATCGATCTCAATTCATATCCAAACACTGAAATCTACTGTATATTACCATAAGTCATTAACCCACAATATATCTTAATACAGTGTCAGTTTTAGAAGGAAAGAAATCTCTTATTACCTGCACATTCTCCTCTTCATCGAGCAATATTAGTGCATGTAATTTTTCATTGTCCGGTATGTGTAGTATACTGCACTGTAGGAGCCTGTTGTCTAGCCGCAGCGTCCGCTCGCCTATCAGAGTGCCTCGGATGGGGTTCAGGCTGATTATGTAGCCGTTGCCTGTCTCCTGGAAGATAAATAAGAGTAAGTTTTTAAATATGCAGTTCAAAAAGAAATAAACATTTTATACAATTACCAGCTTCCACCTACGACTTTGTCTTCGTCGATCTAAGAATTAGTCCTAGTAGAAAAAGTAGCCTTCGTGTGTAAAATCCAGATCTTAAATGTCTATTCCATAAGGCACACAATAGACTGTCACAATATTGTAAGCGTTTTTACTTTTCATCATGGGTAGGACGTCGTGTCTTACCCGTGATTGCCGCAACAGGAGTGTGAATGGTCATACAGAAGGCCCTTGTCGTGCCGATGACTTTTAAGCGTTTTTACTTTTCATCACGGCTAGGACGTCGTGTCTTACCCGTGAGTGCCGCAATACGAGTGTGAATGGTCATACAGAAGGCGCTTGTCGTGCCGAGTTCATGGAATGACGTACGGTGTGACGTCACACGATATCGGCACGAATCAGGGTGTAATCAGTTTGTCAGTTTACAAAGTGTACAGTACACACCTCGTGTTTCCCCACGATGGTGACGTAGGCGTCGTGCGGCGGGTGGCGCGCAGTGCGCCGCGTGTACACGGCCACGGACTCCGTGTCGAGGTCGGGGTCGTAGTGCTGCCACAGGATATTGCCCGACAGGTTGTCCATGCCAAATATCTGTACACGAAACACAAATGTTTATTAAACACGTATATTGTTAGTGTTTCAGCAATATGACGACCAGAGTGGCGCTGTGGTTGCGACAGAGATTGTAATGTCAGTACCCATTAATGACCCACTACAGGGTCGGGTCTCCTCTCACAATGAGAAGGATGTAGGCCTTAGTCCACCACGCTGGCCTACTGCGGGTTGGTGGACTTCACATGCCTTTGAGAACATTTGAGATTGTAATGATAAGTTCTAATTTCTGTTCCTGGTCTGGGTGTAGTGTTCGTGTCTTGTGTGTATGCATGACACCCACGACACAGGGAATCCTAGTGTGGGGCTGTGAGTGTGGAACCTGAAGTGTAAATATTAAAAATTCTGAAATATTTGGCATAAAAAAAACATAATGCTGTGTCTCATTCATAAGTAGAACATTTGATTTATCTACACAAATGAAATAGCAAAGATCTGTAGGCCATAAACTACTAAACTAAACATTTTAATTTAATTTGTATTCTATTTATTTTTGATATGTTGTAATTTTAAGTTGATTTTAATTTAATTTTAGTTAATTTTGATTATTGTTATTTTAATTATAATTTAATTTTAATCTGATTGTTATTTTAAATTAATTTAATTTAATTTGTATCCAAGTTATGATCCAAAGATGATTGAAATAAAGATTATTATTATTATATATAAACAGAATAGGCATGATGACTAATTTTCAAAAACTCTTCTATGATATTCAGAAGTTTCTATTATGTCTAAAATATATCATATTTTTGTAGAAAATTAAGGTTTTTGTGTAATAAAAGTACATTTAAATTTTAAGTTTCAAATTCATTCCAAAATGCTCGCCCGTGTCATGGCGTCTGTCATTGTGTCACGGCTCAGTAAAAAATGCCAGATCGCGTATATGCTTACGAAAAAAATGACGTTAACTAAGACGTGACGTAATTTGACGTAATTCGATCTGATGGGCGTTTAAGCTATCATGGCGGATTGTTGTATTTTGTAGATTTATTTTAACAAATAAATTATTAATCTCGACATTAATAAGAGAATAAATACATGTTTTAAAATCTTTGAATCCTATTTCATTAGATCAGATAAATATTTTGGCGATACTTGATTACTGTCATCATGCCTATTATTGCAAAAATTAAAATAAGTTGACAAGCTGACGCTGACTTTTTTTGACCATCAGATTTCCCCTTTTAGGAGCGGAATTTTGCTTATTCCGTACTCAGTTAACTCCCCGTTAGAGGCTAAAATCCTTGGTTACAACCCACCTCGCCCATATAAACTAAATCCCTTACTAGGGGCTCCGGGGAGTCATCACTCTGTCCACAAATTCAAATTCAATTCAAATTCAAAAGCTTTTATTCATTATTAGGTACAATTTATGCACACCTAATGAACGTCATACATTTAACATTATACAAACAGCTGTAATCTCTATAGCAACTGTAAAGAGTACAAGTCACCGATGTGTGTGTGTGTGTGTGTGTGTGTGTGTGTGTGTGTGTGTTCATGATATCCTCGACATATTAGTGTAATAATGTTTACAAACATAGCTATATTGAACCCAGTATTTTTTTTTTGGGTTCTGGGAAAAAAATACTGGGCATTGAAAGAAATTATGAAAAGCAAGGAATTGGGCATAAAGATCAAGAAAAAGACTTTCGAATCCTGCATACTACCCTGCATCACTTACGGCTGTGAAACCTGGGCTCTGACAAAACACCACAGAGAAAAACTAGGAAGATGCCAGAAAGCAATGGAGAGGAGTATGCTCGGCATCAAACTTAAAGACAGGCTCAGAGCTGCAGATATTAGAGGAAAAACTAAGCTGATAGACATCCTGACACGCATAGACCGGCTGAAGTGGAGGTGGACCGGACATATGCTCCGATCCAAACAAGAAAAATGGAGTCAAAGAGTGACAGTTTGGTACCCTAGAGATGGTGGTAGGACCCGAGGTCCCCAGGCGATAAGATGGGAGGACGAGTTGAAGGCGACCCTAGGTCCACTGTGGTTAAGAGTAGCGGCAGACCGTCCACAGTGGAAGGTGTTGGAGGAGGCCTATGCCAAGAGGCACACCGAGCTGAGAGACATTTTGTAAATTTTGTGATAAAAAAACTTATAAACTTAAACTTGTAATCTCGGAATAGAGGCTTATTATTATATCGAAGCCACCAAAGCCAACGTGAAAAACTAGCCAAATGCCAACGTTCAATGGAAAGGAGCATGTTGGGAATAAAACTCAGCGACAAAATCACCTCAACAGAGATACGACAAAAATCCAAACTTCCTGACATACTCACCCGAATCGACCATCTAAAATGGGGTTGGACAGGTCACATGCTAAGGTGCAGCGCAAACAAGCGGAGCCAACAGGTCACGCTATGGTACCCAAGGGATGGTGCAAGAGAACGGAAACGTCCACTAAGAAGATGGGAAGATGATCTTCGCCTGACCCTGGGACCGTACTGGACAAGAGTACCGGCAGACAGAGAGCAGTGGAAGCAGTTGGAGGAGGCCTATGTCAAGCGACACACCGAGCTAAGAGACATAATATAAACCACGCGATCTTTCAAAGAGGAACTAGCTTGGAACAAAAGGCTACATCATCATCATCATCATTATATCGAACCCACCTTGCCCACGTCGGTGACGAGCAGCAGGATCTTGTGCAGGTTGAAGTAGTCCCGCACGAGGGGCTCCGGCGCGGCGTCGAGGGCGGCCGCGCCCCCGTGCCACGCGTGCAGCAGCGCCGCCAGCTGCTGGTACTGCGTGTGCAGGCGGCGCACGAAGCCCGCCCACACCGAGCCTGGGGAGTCATTACCGTAACTACGAGTATTACCATCTGATTTTTGTGACAAATTTACTATTGGTAAAGTTTTTCACGGCAAGCGGTTATAGCCCGGTGGCTTAGAATTCGACCTCGAATCGAGGGGTCCGGGTTCGAATCCCAGTGGCACGCACCAAAAACTTTGTAAAAAAGTTATGTGCGATTTATAAAATTAAATATCACCTGCTGTTACGGTGAAGGAAAACATCGTGAGGAAACCTGCATGCCTGAGAGTTCACAAAAAATGTTCTCAAAGGCATGTGAAGTCTACCGACCCGCAGTAGGCCGGCGTAGTGGACTAAGGCCTACATCCCTCTCATTGTGAGAGGAGACCCGACCCTGTAGTGGGTCATTAATGGGTTAAAACAACATAGTTTTTCACATTTTAACGTTCAAACGTGCGCTGCGCGGAGGCACCTGGGTTCGAGTCCCAGCTGAGCAGAGATTTGAATGAATTTGAATTTCTGTTGCTGGTCCTAGGATCCACAGGGGATCCTAGTGTGGGGCTATGAGTGTGAAGCGTTATTTATTTACTTATTATTATTTATTTTGTAATCTGATATTGGCAATTAGCAGAATTTTGTGACATTTTTACTATAGGTAGTTTTTAATGTTCAAAATTTTGCTTTTATATCAGTTCCTATAATTGTTAACCTACTTTCTTCACTATCACAGTACTTAGTTATACATTTCTAACGTTATTAGCTTCTCTCTTAAGTCATACTTTAAAGAGGAATTGTATGCAATTTTTAATGTAACAAACCTTGATTAGCGAAATTCTATTTTGTCACTGATTTAATTGAATTTTCAGTGAACACGCTTACTCAGATGTATAATTAATTATTAAATATCCATAAATTTCAATCATTAATTATGTTTATTGTGCATGCTTCAGTGTACTGTAGTAATATGAAAAATAGCCTGATTAGGGCACCCGATTTTGTAGGAGGAAGAATCAGAGAAATTTAAATATCATAAAAAATACATATCAAAATACAATACAGATCAATCAACAAAAACTGGCTAGCATTCATAGAGAAAGAAATAATTAATACACGATAACATCACTACAACTTGATGTGAGAAGAATATTAAAAAGGTAAACTAACAGTGCTCATGCTTCAAACAATGATGCAATCAATGCAAGACTTGTAAAATCATTGCAATATCAAAAGAACAAACAAATAACCTATTTTATATATTTTTTTGTTATCAAAACCACTCAGCACTACAATACTCACTGAACTCCTTGGGGGCTATAGGAAAGATAATACAATAAATTATCAATTTGCCTTGTACAATATAAAATATTATTTATTGTTTGTCTATCTGCAATCTGTTAGTGATACTGAGTTTGATATTCTCACAGAATGTGAAGGATGCAGGCCATAGTTCATCATGGCCTATTGTGAGTTCGTGGACTTCACAACCCTTTGAAAATATTGTGGTGAATTCTCAGGCGTGCAGGTTTTCTAGCAATGTTTTCCTTCACCAATACACTAGGTATATCATGAACACAAACTGTGAAAACATTTCTTGGTTACTGTACTATTGCATCTCATAAAACTTGTCAAAATGGGTAACTAATACCATAATTTATGACGTGTGTGCCCACTACTACACACTTTCTCTATTTATTGTCGAATTTTGCTGTGCTTGAATTTTGCTAATTTTGCTGTTTTGCTAAGAGCCCAGCAGTAACACATAACAATAATAAATAAATATTGTGGGACAAAAGTAGCTAAATCCATATCTTCCTGGTTACAAATACAAAATTGATCCCAAGGATTTGGATCCGTTTTTAACAGAAACATTATTTAATCGTGTCATTATTATGTGGATCTACCCACCTTCCTTCTGATCGAACTCCATCTCTATAGCAGCATCAGTGTCCGAGACCGGCAGCTCAACGAACTCCGCCGCCACGACGTTAGCAAGGGCTTCTTCGCGAGTCCACACTACTTGTCCTGGCGACAAACATTTGGAATGACAACTCTATTCCAAATTTAAAATAGGAAGTAGGTAGAATATGCGGTTGGGCAGGCACGCCCTATACTCTGCTCCACTGAGCAACTGTTAGCTCATTTTATAACTCCCATCGAGACTGTAGCTGAGACTGGTGGAAAAAGTTTCAGGACGTTTTAGGAAGTTTAAATTCAGAACAAACATGGTTTCATTATCATTCTATTTACTTCCTATAGACACAGAATACATAATAGTACAAGTACAGAAGGCCCACTTCGAAAAGTCATTTACACACACAGTCACACTAGGATCCCCTGTGTCGTGGGCGCCATGGACACATACAAGACAACACAACACACCCAGCCCAGAAACAGAAATTTAAAGTCATCATTCAAATCCCTACTCAGCTGGGAATCGAACCCAGGACCCTCCGCGCGGTGCACCGGCGTCTTAACAACTGCGCCACTCAGGTAAAAGTGTGAAAATGGACCACACATCGTATTTGTAACGGTGGCGACATACCATTGTGCTGTGTGAGATGCAGCGCGTCGTCGGCGCTGGCGACCAGCACCCGGCAGATGTGCTGGTCGCGCCGGCTGCACGTCGCCGCCAGCTGCTCGGGCTCCGGCGCCCGCCGCCTGCCGTCCACGCACTGGAACTCGCCCACTTCCTTGCCGGTTGCTACGCTGTGTGCTGTCTGGATGTAACCCTGCAATAGGGTATTACGGCCTATGTCAAAAGCTTTTTATTTGAATTCGTAAGTCATAAAACCCATAAAAAAAATTTTGCAAACAAATATTATGTAAAAAAAGACTTTTCAATTTAAATTTCAAAAATCCCCGCGAAAATACGGTTTCGGCCGTCTCGGCGCTGCTGCCATGCTTCTAACGTGTAAGGAAGAAAGTTATACTCGATTGTTTATTTACACTGCTAATGACGTCACGCCGATAGTTTGCATGGCGTATAGCGATTTTGACATTTGAAAAACAGATTAACAAACCTGAAATTTAAAATAAATGTAATAATAAATAATGTAATAATAAATGTATACTACATTTTTTAGAACAGAAATCACCATTTTTCACTAGCTTTTAAGAAAATCTATCAATATTACACAATTTCGGATTTTTCCTTGCATGGTGCGAAATACCCTATTGATAGTTGGTTCGTTTTATAACAGCTTATGATGCCATGGATCTTTTCAACCAGAAATAAATCTACCGGCAAACATTACAATTAAGCGTAAAGGAACCAAAACACTTTGAATGTTTATTTTTAGTAATTGGGTTTTTTATTGTAATTGAGTAGTAAAAGGGCATGCAGCCCACCTGGCGTTAAATGGTCACTGCAGCTCATAAACGATCACATCCAACCTCAAAGAGAGAAAAACATACTATCTGAGGTTGTATGCTACTCATGAGGACTAAGTTCGTCTAAAATATCCCCGGCATCTATACATCCCCAGCCGAATCGCAAGACATGAAGACTATTCTGCTTTTTTCTTTTTTTTAATAACAGTTTTATTTTATTTTTTTATTGTACTGAGCGCCAATGCTCTGATACAATTACAATCTAGCTTTGTCTAATGAGTAGCTAGTTTAATTTTGGCCGAAATTTCTATGGTACACATCTGTCTATACTATTTTTAAATACATATATGCCCATTGACATTGTTGTTTTCTCTATTAAGATGAGATTTTCACCTCAAATCTTCGTTACTTAAATCAGAGAAAACATCTAAAATTCTAAACTACTGAAGTACTGATGCAATTTCTACATCTATTGGCTTCTATGTAAGTAAGCTATACAGGGTTACCCGTAAAACATGAGCAACCTCGCAGCACTAGGTAGCTAACACCGCCTTTGATTGAACTTGACCTCTTCGCCCGCCAGTGGAACGTCGGTCATGCGAGCATTCATGAATGAAACATACTTTTGTAGACTTACAAATTTCACAATAGTGCAACAAAAAGTTGTTTAACCATTTATTTTTTATGTATAGAATTACAAAAGTTTTATGTATTGAATTACAAAAGCTTATGGTGTTAGCTACCTAGTGCTACCCAAAGCAGTAATGCCTGAATGTTATAAAACATGAGATGTCTTACCTTCCCTTCAACATTCCATATCTGGAGCAGTAGACGGTCATTAGCAGAGTCCACTATGGAGGCGCTCACGGACCTCTCAGCCAGCGGTATACTGACCACCTCAAACTGATTGTCCTTTATTAGCACCACCTTGCGATCGTCCACGATGAAGCCCGGTACGGTCTGGTTCCCATCCAAAGTCCTCAGAGCCCCTGGAAACGATTCAATGTAATTTTTTTATCTAAAGTCCATTTTTATTTTCTTGTCATATTTGGTAAGCAATCTTAGCATGTCTTTTTATTTTAATTTGCGATTAAAAAATAATGCAGACACAAAATTATAAACATCTATAAACAAATTGTCATTTATTACAACTATAATTTAATTTTCATGCAATATTAAACTTTTTTCAAATTCTGTTTTTTTCGGGTGCCTACTTGATAAATTCGAATTGTTACCTTCGAACACATCGTTCACATTGATGAGGTCTGACAGAGGTTTGCTAATTAACTGAACAGCCTTGGAGGTGACATCCAGTGATATGACAACATCCCGAGATGTGCAAGTGTAGTAGGGTGCTGAGAGTACACATCTGAAATGAAAAAATATGTATTATGCACAGTGTGTCATAACTTGAAACTTAAGTCACAGTTGGGGATAGTGTTGTAATCTTTTGTACCATCATTTTGGGCGTATTGTATAAAATAGTACACAACTTGTGTCTGAATTAAGCCAATTATAATACATTGTTCCTCGCTCCACTGAGTTACTAACTACACATCCTATGATAATAGACTACTTATGCCACCCTGACACAATATCAGTATGGCATGTAAACATACGAATACTGGTTTAACACAATGAGTGTGCACAGGTCTTTCTCTGTCAATAGACTGTCTATGTTGAAAATAATAGATGTTTTTTGTCAACCAAGTAAAATTTCTTTCACATCCATTTTTATGTATGTCTGAACTCTATAAAAACCCTTATGCCCCGTTCGCATTACTCACCCATCGTTGCTCCAAGTAGCTGGCAGTTTTGAGGTTGTCCCCTTGTTATTCCCCCTCATCACGTTGTACATGGTGACCTCCAGATGAGACCCGAACACGGGCAGCATGTGCACCAGCATGTTGTCCTGGACCCACCACTCGGAGAAGTCAGCTCGCTCCTCATCATTGAGAGATAGTGACCACTCCCATAAGAGTACACCTGCACAAGAAAGAACCAAAAATTAGAATGTCTATTTCAAATTTTTATTACCTTTATAAGTGGCTGAGAATAGTCAGCAGCCTCAATCCATTATCTGAAGATTGATTATTAATTTTGGGAGTAAGTGAATATTTTTTACCTGTGCCAGAGTTCCAGCCCCTCACAATGTAAGGGTTGGATCCGGTGACAGTGACAACTTTGTCGCTCACATGCAACAGCTGAATGTTGCCAGCCGATGCACTCTCCAGCACGTGTCGCCATACTACCTCACCTGGTGGAAATGGATTGGAACATTAAGAATGCCTTCACAACAATAATAACCCAGTCGCTACATTTTGATACAAATAGTTTGAGCACATACAATAGTACTTTTAATTCAGAGGCCCAACTGAGATATGAAAAGAAAAGCCTTATCACCAAGCTAAACTATAAACATGAGTACATGTTTCATGGAAACTAAAAAATACAGCAAAGAACAATTATATAGTCAGCTAAGTATATTCTTTTATGATTATTTAACCCTAGACAACTAACCTTCCTATATACCCGTTTAAAGCTAACCATTCGTCGTATCGACAAGCAATATTTAAAGTATATAAATTTATCCATCGATACATGTATCTGTATATTTTAATGTTTAATTACGTTAAACAGTTATTATTCTATAAAATAAAACAGTATCTCTCATAATTTTAACAAAAATATTTATTTAAATCCTTATAATCTAATATACACTAGTTTTTTAAGATCAAATTAAGCACTTACTTGGAAAAAAATATTAAAAATAAACAACAAAAAATAGCCTTTTTTTCTTTGACAAATATAAATTATAACAGTCTCATTTTTTTAGAAAAATTATAAAACCTAAAATTTTGAAGCAAATTTTTGACAAAAATCAACTTTGTGTTCACCACAAATTGCAGTGTTGCATTTTGAGCAATATGTCTTAGTCATGCGCCTTGTTGTATAGGAACACAATATGCCACATATTTTTTAAGAAGGAGAAGAACAAATTTGTTGGTCTGGAGAACTTTCTTCGTTATCAGAAGGCTCATATTGAGTATCGCTTTCTACGTCATCCACTTCCACATTATCTTCTGTTTCGCTTTCACCATCCTCTAGGATCAGTCCACCCTGTTGACTCCTCCGAAGTTTCGATATATTCCTCTTCTAATAACAACCTCTAATAACTTCATCGGCCAGGATACGTTGAGAAGCCATGGTAAAAGCTGAAAAAAGTAAAGACTTTAGTTACAATACATATACACAGAACCTAACCATTCGTCGAAAGGACGACTATTTTCGTAATATATCTAAAAGTCATGTACTTACCCGCGGAACGCCGTTGCCATCTGCGAGCACTCGGCAAGCACTAAGTTCACCAGCGACGGCGAAGTGATCAGCGCGCGCGAACAAAAGAGAAAAAGATATTTGTGTTTCGTGTTCGTCGATTCGACGAAGGTTAGCTGTCTAGGGTTAAATACATATTTTTTACTATATTTAGTAAAAACTTTATAAGAAAAAACATTTAATGCATCAATTGGCTTGATTGATGGCACTTTACTTGGTGTCACAATTCAATAATATTATGTATAGTTTTGAATAGGATGTGTTCTGTTCCAATAATATACTGAACATTTGTTACATTCCCTAGCTGATATAGGACCTCAGCGCAGCAATGTCAAACCAACCAATGAAAGTTCTGCTCACCACTCATGACGGCAACTATACTAAAGTCTGTTTGTCTACTTGACAGTTTGACGTTATCAATAGGATAGGACCTATAATCAGTAGTTGTGACTGAAAATGTTTCGTTTTGAAGACAAAATGTTTAAGGTCTTTTCTAACCATTCTTCTAACCACGACCTAGGGCACTAAAATTGATACCAATTACCCATATTCGTAGGAAATATATACAAAAAATCAAGTTACCAGTCTTAAGATGGAGTGCAGCTAACACATTCTCTTCTGTGGCGACAATTATTTTCTTAGCCGTGGAAACGGTGTCGAACTGCGCGAACTTTATTCTGCCTACGTATGTTTGCCTCCTGAAAACGAAATACAGTAATTATTCATTGAACTTTACACTCCCGAAGACGTACGACTGGCATAACCTATAACTGGCAATTACCAATCGAATTTCCCTATTTGATCTTCATAAATGCACATGGATAGATTAATCAAACTAAAAAACACTATAAACCAGTTCATACTGTTTAAAAATTTTAATAAACCCAAAAAACTGGGCTTTAAATAATTTGACAGCATCCTTAATTTGGAATGACTGACTTTTTCAGAAAGAACTTGAAAGAAGTACAGATAACCAATTATATTATTCAGAATTGTCATATGGACAGATAACAAAAGATCATTGACCTCAAATTCAATAATTATTGTTATTGACCAAAGACAACCTATTACGTCCTCATTTTATGACCTTGAATAAAATATATCTTTTATTTCATTGTTAGGAAAATTTGTATCGTTAGGAAAATTTTTAAAAGGTTGTTTGAATTATTTTTATGAAACTAATGATGGTTAAAGTTTTGAGTCCATAGGCAATGACAATCACCTTACCTTACCATTATTATTATCAGTAATTTCATACAATTTTCCGTTTCCTTTGAATCTTCAAATGATCAATAAATTAATGACTAATTTTATTGGGGTGTCAACACATTGCAAAGTTGCACTGTACTACACGTTGGTCTAAAAGTAGTTATACCACAGACAACTTGGATATGAGGTTTTCTAGTCTACGCTAATGTGTAAGATTGGTACGTACCACGTTATGTTTGTTTAATTTCGGCGGGAAGATCCAAATGTTAGAAATAACAAGTACATTACACTAAAAGTAAAAATTATCACTATTTATAGTATCTCATTTATTTGAGTTTGTTGGAGACAATGGATTCGGAATTCGTAGATCATTGGAGGCCAAAGTTTAAAGTACAAAGGCTTTTTAAAATCTTCACGTTTAGAAGTTTAATCTAGAGACGTGTAAGTAAATAGTTTTCTTACCAAAAATTTTGAACCAGGGTATAGTCTCATTTTTTTAACATCTTCACTTTACTGCATCTTTCAATAAATATTAAACAATTGATTTCCAACGGACACAAACATGAAATGTTAATAGAGCTATTAGATTGTGCATAGTGAATATATTTTTCGCAACATTTTTATTGCTTTGAAAATATAAAGTAATACGTAGGTATAATAGACCTATGCATTTTTTGCGCACACTCGACGATAAAAGACCGGATCAAGCCAGGAAGAAAGAGTCTAAAATGAATTTAAATATAAAAAGAATTCCCCTCTGAACAATAGCGAAATAGCAATCTGGGAAAGTTTTTAACAAAACGTCCTTCCTACTGTAACTAGTTGCCTATTGAACTAGCCTGCATTCATGGCCATAACGGCGATTATCCGGAAGACTAGTCAAAAATGGGCTATCGAGTCTACGACTGCACTATCCCCTATTCTTTATAAATACTGCAATGTATTTTATATTACGTATTATTAATTGTAAGTATATACAATTGGGCTTCGTATTACAATGGTGGACAAAGATTTCAGTCTGAAGCGGATTCCCGCGTGAGACTGGGTGCGGGGAGAATAAAGCGGGCGGAAGGCTAGTTATTAATAAAATCCAGTTATTAAACGATATAAAGGCAATGCAACTGGTATGAAGGGCCGTGTGTGCTAGCCTAGACAGCTTTCACCGCGTGTCCAGGTGCGTGATGCAAGCCGACCGCATGCCACAGTCGAAGGAAATGCAGTAGGTAAGTCAAGAATCGACCGAGAGTTTCAGTTTGCTGGATAGTCTAAGGTATCGTTGAACTTTAAGAGAAAATGTCGAGATTTTTAAATAACGCTTCATTCACACTCAATGCCTCACAATAAGATTTTATGTGCAGTGGGTGCCATGAAAACAGACACTCACACCATATAGGTACCATAAATAGAAATTTAAATTAATCATTCAAATCTCTGCTGCGTTAGGAATCGAACCCAATCGAACCCCAGGAACTCAGGTCGTCGAAATTAGAATAAGAATTTCAAACCTTGAAAGAATGGAAAAACGTTGAGGCAAATGTAAGTATTAATCACCATCCTCTATAAACTATTAACCTGCAGGAGAATAACATCAGTCGAGAACTATCAATTTTATACCATTGATTGTGTACTATGTAATCAATTAGCTACCAATGGTTTAATTTTGATCAACATAACCTACCTTTGTGATAGTTTGCTCTGGATTTATACTACTAAATATAGCTCAACTATGGCGTATATAAGATTAGTGCATTTCCATTCGCGCGTTTTACCGCGGCCCGCTCTGCATTGCTGCAGTATTTTGTTGTTGTTTTTTGAGGGTTCGTTATGTAAATGAATGAAAAAAACGATGCGGACTTTTCGAATGCAGTTTGTTTTGCCATATCAACGGTAGTTTGTGGTTAAAAACTTTTAGTTTGGCAGGGTTTACTGCTTTATAAATACCCAGAAGATTTTATTTTTATATAGTGCATGAGTAGCTAGTTAGGCCACCTAACTATTCTAATAAGTACTTGCAGCTAATTCACAAGTAACTTTTTTGGCGTAAGTAGTTGTTTCACGGTAATAAGTAGGTAAGCAATTATTTGCTTGTTCAAAGAACGCAACAGTTTTTGTTTTGATCTAAATCATCATATAAATCATTTCAATCACATCACAATAATCAACTTTATAATATATAATTTAAACGAATACCTACCTATAACTAAAAGAGAGGTCAGTTTTTGCGTATAATTAAATTTAACTGCGAGCGGCACTTACTCTAGCGTAAAATGTTTTAATGAAGTGCTTTTCATTCGGTTTGAAAACTGTGCGGTGTTTATTAAATATAAAAAGAGTAGGGTGGGCTGGGGTTAAATACGTCATCATGCCATCGTCTGCTAATGGTTTAAAAGCGCGAGGTAAGTGTCTACAACTTCCTGAAAGGACTTTTAGCGTTAAGAATGTTGTTCTTGTATTTTACCAAGGTACTTAAAACCTTAAGAACGACATTGAAAAATGCGGTAAACATAAATTGCACTAGGTACCATGCTCTTACACTAACTAAGTTTTTTCTCGAGGAGAGACTTTGATTTCTTCTAAGACACAAGACGCAAAGCTGTTAAAGTTTGCTCACAATTCTATTAGGAAATGCCTATTGGGCCCTTATTGGGCTCATGACTCGTGACGGTTAGATACTATATTGGAAACGTAATGAAGGGGGCATTAACAAATTGATACGACAAGAATACTCAGTTAATTTGATAGTTAACTGCTTGATATAAAAATACGTTACGTCAATAAGTTTAAAAGCATCAGCCCACATGACCCTCCGACGTACCTGCCGTCCCCATGGTACCTGCCTATGAATAATTTTATGCGCAATAAGAATAATTTAACGCGACCGAGATTATGAATTGGAAACGAGAATGTCTTGATTTGTTTCGTCTTGTAATGTCTGGTGACACCGAGTATTAGTGGTATAACGTATTTTCTCATTATTTGGTTGGAAATAAATGAAAATTGTTTGACTATTATGGCTTTTACTTGGATCTCATGTTTGTAAACGAAAAAAGTAGATAGTAATTTTGTGTGAATATTTTTTTAAATTATCATTGTTATAAATGTTGTGTTAGCCATCTGTCTACATGAATTAGACAAAAATGATAGTGATTTTTTTCTTTTGAAATTGAATCAAAGATGCTACTGTACTACTTATACAGCATACTATACTATACCATACCATACAGCATGGCCTCTGCACCAATAGGGCAAAGCTTAAAATAGTCTTACATAAGAAAAGAACATCAAAAAGGGCGTAAAAAGAGACAAGACAAAAACAAAAAATACACTTTATTGTATTGCACACCATACGTAGTAATTTAAATTAGTTTACATTTAGTGAAAATAACATAGGTCGATATGAAACAGACGCAAAGAACTCTTCCTCAAAGCCAGCATCGTACTGGCATCTCCTATGTGGCCGTGGTGTATCACATTCACCTGTTTACCCTAACTTTCTTAAAAAAGTATAATTTTCTTAAATCTAAACGTTGCTAGAGCTTCATCGTCATGTCTAAACGCCCCACGAATCATGAATCCCCACGCAGGCGGCTTAATGAAGGAGCGCTACGCGGCAATGCAGTTGCAGTGCAACGCTGCAGTGGCGTCGCCACGCTACGGATAGTGACACCATGATAAGTGTAAAGCAGGACTAATTGTATACCGTGCGTGGAAAATATTTTTACTACTTTTTTGTACTTCTTTTACTCTTGTTATTTTCTATTGCACTCTTTGTTTTTCGTCACCACCGTTCTTTTTTGTACGTAAGGGAGAGTGAGCAAATGAAAAAAATATAGAAATAAAAAGGTGTCTAGAAAATTTGTTTTTGTTTGATACAGATTTTTTTACAATCTATTTGGGAAATTTGTCATACTATTGGATAGTGATTTACCCACCAATCCGCCAACCCGCCAACACCAACCCGCAATAATCCAGCATGGTGGACTAAGACACAAATCCTTATCAAGGGACTCGGCCTTATAATGAGTCTTTGATGAATTACAGACTAGTTTGGGGTGTATAGGGTATACCATTTGGTTCCCTACTGGTGCGCTAAAAAATGCAAATATGCAACAGAAGTGCTAAGTCGTCTCCTTATGGAAAAACGTGTGGTCACAATACATGAATAGCGCGTCTGTGTGCGTGGCACAGACTAATGTAGGGCCTAATTCTAGCTAGAGAGGTGCGTGGCTCATGCCATCGGCCTAGCTTGTCTAGCGTGCGATCTTGTTTGAGAAGAAAAAGGAAAAAAGATGAAAAACCAGTCAAGCTCGAGTATGGCTCGTCCCTTGCGGTTTCCGTAACCCTTTTTCGAGTTTTGTCATCATTTCATATAATACTAGACTAGAGTCTGTTTTTGACTTCGTTAGAAGGATTAAAATGTGTTTTAAGTACGAAATAATATATACTTACTATGAAAAGTTAAGTAACTACGTCAATGTAATATCCTTCTGAGATGGAATTGGTGTTGTAGTTGGGCCATGAAATCGAAATTAGATGAGATTTTTATCCAATTTAAGATTAGATGTCTGCGACCATGACTAACACTGATTACTTAACATCAAGTGGTCTGCGTGCTCGTTTACTTCTCACTTACTTTAAAAATCGTCAAAATCGAGTAAATAACAAACTAGAGGAAAAGTTAGGTGCAGTTTTACTAAAACACGACTCGCTCTAGCCTAGCTGAATGTAGTTCACATGTGAAACGATACGCCTATCAGACCGCAAATTCATCTTTGCCGCGACATAACTCAATACGGCCTGGAACGGTCACAAGTAGGTAAGCAAAGTAACTGTTACCAATGCATGTGTGCAATGTGATATAACAACTCAATACCTACCTACGGGCTACACCGCCGCGCTGGATGTCAGCAGAAAATCAGATTAGCGCTAATCTAGGTACGTGTTTGACAGTTGGCTTGGTATTGCCAAGTTGGTAAGTCTTGTTGGCGTGTAGGAAATGTATGATGGTTTTGGATGATTTTTAATCGTTAAATTTATTATACAAGTGGATTATGGAAATTGGAAACGATGATGATCCTATCATTATGTTAGATTTGTTCCGTAAATGTCCATACTGTCGCCCTCATAGACTGATGTGCCGACGACATGTTTTAATGACTTATGTTTCAGTCAGCAAGGTGTAGTTACCGAACACATATTTTTGAAGCGACTATCTCGTTGTTCATGGGAAGTAAGTATGTAGGACCAAGCTACGAAATACTAACTTAAGTAGGACTTCTGTTCTGTTAGCCAGACTGCACGTTTTGCTTCATCTCAAATCACGAACCATGTCTTCGGTCGGACGGTGTTTAATTTCGTCCAACTTAAAAGATTAATTTACCCTAAATTAGGCAAGAACTAAAGCGGTGATAGCCCAGTGGCTTAGAATTGGACCTCCAATCGAGGGGTCCGGGTTCGAATCCCAGTGGCACGCACCAATGACTTTGTAATAAAAGTTATGTGCTATTTATAAAATTAAATATCACCTGCTGTTACGGTGAAGGAAAACATCGTCAGGAAACCTGCATGCCTGATAGTTCACAAAAATAAAATGTCCTCAAAGGCATGTGAAGTCCACCAACCCGCAGTAGGCCAGCGTGGTGGACTAAGGCCTACATCCCTCGACCCTGTTGTGGGTCATTAATGGGTACTGACAGACAAGAACTAAAAAATAATTGCAAACTAATCATTCTAGACCACCTTCGTTCTGCAATTCTTTACATTGAGCTCCGTCATTCATCATTGCATAGCAAACCTCATGTCTCGGGGGTTCGCTTCTACAGACTAGATTGTTACGTTGATTACCCTAATCCGACGTCACCATCATGTTAGGTTTTATTTTAAATCCCCTTTTCATTTGAAGCTTTACTCTTTAAAACCAATTAATTTTACAATATTTATTTCCCCTTTCCTTCTTCTTACTCTATAAGAATACCCCAGAAACCTTATTACTGGGCCGAGTGGATGCGCTAGTCTCGTTCAAATACTGCAGTGCTTAGGTAGTTCCGCTGTCTACCTAGCAATTTATTTTGATGCAGTGTCTTAAATATTTTTTTCTTATAACGGTTTTGTCCAGAACGTGTTATCAATTTCGAGTGTCTTTTACAATTTTTGATATTACATTAGCCTCTCGTTATCAATAAGACACTGATAGATTAAAATATTTTTAAATGCGAAATATTTTCCACATTATATTTTTGGTATGCATTAATTGTTTCTTTTGGATTTTTAAATACGCTGTTGAGTAATTAGAAGAACATTGAAATGCTTTAATTATATTTCTCAACATAATCTTCCAGTTTAGTTTTTTCTTTTGAATCTTTGGAAACATAAAACCGCATGAAATTTAATATAATTAAGTGCAAACACAAGTAGATTCTTAGTTCCTTTCTCAAAACTACGCAAGTTGCGTGAAACAAAAGCAAACTATTCACGAGGTGGTATCCACTTCCACCTTATATCCTAAAACTATAGAGCCTTATTTTTTGTAGAACAACCTGTCAGTTACCGACATGTTTGGCACGTATGTTGCAACAGGATTAACGATGTGAACGAGGTACTTAGTTCAGTACTTACGCGTATCGTGACCGCCGCAAAGGATACGTAAAGTACAGAAGTGAAACTATATACTATGCGCCACCGAAGAACGCACACGTCAACTTACTTTTTTAATAGAAATTAGAGTAGCAAAAAAGCATGCGTCTGATGTTAAGTGGTCACTGCAGTCCAGCCCGCGTCCAATCAAAAATAGAGAAAAATTCTATCTGAGGTTGTATGCAGGTGACCGACATAGCTCTCAAAGTTTGCAAATTAAAGTGGCAATGGGCTGGCCACATCGTTCGCAGGACTGACAACCGATGGGGGAAAAAGGTCCTCGAATGGCGACCACGTTTAGGCAAAAGGAGCACAGGCCGCCCTCCGATCAGGTGGACTGATGACCTGAAGAAGACAGCGGGAAACAGTTGGATTCAGAGGGCCCAGGACCGGGCGGAGTGGCGTCGATTAGGGGAGGCCCATGTCCAGCAGTGGACTACTGAGGGCAGAAAGGAAGGAAGGAAGGATGCACGTGCTTTGCTACTCATAAGGACAAAGATCGCCTCAAATAAAGTATTCCTCGTAGAAATGAAGACATGAAGAACACCTGCTTTACGAAGGGTTCAGAGACTGATGGTAAGATTCCTCCCCGGACGAGCTAGCCTCTACATAGCTCCGATGAACGTCCTTGAGTGTAGATCTATGACGCTGGAAAAAGTTAAGGATAGTTGACCACTATGGCGAATTGCAAGCGGGCCTCAGATACCAACAGAAAGTTACACAAATCAGAAAGTACATTGCAGAGGCCATTTCAGAGTTTAAAGAACGTCCGACACGGGTTGGCTTCTAAGCCGTTTCTTCAAGAATCCGCATTGATGTAGTGTGATAAAGTACCTATGCTACTGTTTACGCACCTACTTATTATTTATTTCTCAGGTGTAGGTCTTGATTGTCAGTAACCCATTAATGACCCACTACAGGGGTCTCCTCTCACAATGAGAGGGTTGTAGGCCTTAGTCCACCACGCTGGCCTACTGCGGGTTGGTGGACTTCACATACCTTTGAGGACATTTTTTTTGAGAACTCTCAGGCATGCAGGTTTCCTCACGATGTTTTCCTTCACCGTAACAGCAGGGGACTTTTAATTTTATAAAGCGCACATAACTTTTTTTACAAAGTCATTGGTGCGTGCCACTGGGATTCCCGGACGCCTCCGGACCCCTCGATAGTAAGAGGCCGTATTCATTCGCTCATACAAGCGTTAAAACGTTACTTGCAGGCATTATATGAAGTTGAACTTCTGCAGATACTCTGCTGTGAACGTCGGCCAGCCACATTAGAATTTAAAACCGCAAGCATATGCCGCGTCACATCGCCACACGTGTAGGCTGTAGCGTCGCATGTCGACGCCCGGAACTCATTTTTAAGGCTTCTATTTTGCTAACTACGCCCCATATGTTGACTGCAACTGCATTACGCCTGGGGCTTTGCCAAAAAAGATAACCCTTACGGAGAATTGCGGGTTTTACGGTTAAAAGGGTAGCACATTTTGTTTGCGATTAAATCTATCTCGTCTAGCCGTGGCTTTACAAATTTGATACATGTTATGATATATTTTAATGTTTACTTTTCATGAATATCTTATAATTGTTATGCCTAATTGCGAAATTTTATAAGGATGGATGGGTTTTTGGTTCTCTTTCACATAGAGACAACTATTTGGATGAAATTCAGCACCAAGTTCTTTAATTCTTGTGGACCAAAATAAAAGTTTAAGAAGTAGACGCGAACAGGTTCTAGTTACTTTACATTATAGTCATTTTAATATTAGTTACTTACCTACTGCTTCAAAAACATGCCATGCACAATCATACATAATAACTAAGGTATTTAGATACGTATGTAGGCCAGTACTGGCCATATTTTATAATTTATACCCAGATTACTAGATGAGCAAGCTTTACGCAATCGCTTAATTAATTGCGTAATCCATATTCTAGTATTGTCTCGTAATTGTTGCAGGATTATGCACTACTCCGAACTCATGATTCATCTTAGAACAACGACTTGGTCCAAGCGACGAAACGAACTTTCGAAACGATGTTGTAGACACTTCAACAAGGCGCGTAGATGTACTGGTACTAAAGCTTTAAAATCTGAAACTAAAATCCAATTATAGTTTGTAATTTTATTATTTCTACGGTAGGTAGGTAGACTACAACTACAACGTTTTCGATCGCTTGCGATCTACTCAAGCAGCGGGTTGACAAAACCTAAATCTGAGGCGATAACTCAAAGTTATCCCAATTGTTCGTCAATAACAAAGTTTTTTCAGCCCGCCGCCGCGCGCCGGGTCACATTTCCAACAATTTCCTAGTTGGCGGGGTTTGCGTCGTCATTCTACCGCCACGGTAGATATACCGTATTTTCCCCAAGGAGTAATGAACGCTTCCGCAAGCCGAGGGCTCTTGGCGCCTGCGACGAAGCGTCTTGACACGGTTGGAGCTAAATTATTAAGAAAATTCTGCTTTTTCCTCACTTTAAAAACTAGCTAAGTAGTGCAGCTTTTTCTCAAACTTTAACTTGATTTTCGTAATTTCTTCTTTGCAGCGTCGAGGGCTCTCGGCCTCAGAAATGTCGTCTTACCGTTCTTCTGTTTCTATGAGGTCGACGCTAAATTGTTTATTGCGAGAGGAAGCTTAATTTTCTCTTCTTTTAGTTTAAAATTTAATTATGGTATGTCATTTTACGAGTGGATTCATTTCGTACATTGCATGTAACTCGTGCCCGTACTCCTATTTAACGTGGAATGTAATTTAGTACATGTATATCTAGTACACGTGTTTTTAGATAAATTTGTAGTTGAGTCGGTTAAAATTCTATTGACAGCGCTTAGAGAACTTTTTATGATAATAACGTGAACGGGCTTAAGATTCAAATACATTGAAAATATCTCGATTCAGTTTTCATCTGAAATCTTTTAAATAAGACCTTATAATATGTTTGCCATTAATATTTCCATAAAATAAAAGAAGCTAGAGTGGCGTTAGTGATAAATAGCCATGGCACTAACACACGCGACTGGCACTGAGGCACATAAATAAACGCGCCAACAAGATTATGCTATCGTTGGACTTTAGTGGCCGGTGATATATGGCACAGCAATATCCATACTAGAAGCTCATGTGAGTGCGACGATACAACGAAGATAATACGTTAACGATGTGAACTACGTTTAGTTTGGGGAACCCCAAACTACTTTACACCTTTTATAAACGTTATAGTTTGAAAAACTACAAAGCAAGATAAGTTCTTCCGTTCTTACCATCAGATCAGTAAGAAGGTATCTATTGTAAAGCAATAATGGTAAAAATGCCCGTATCTAATACTAATGCAACTTATTCATACGCAGGCTTAGTTACGGTCTAATATTACCTATGTTCGATTTCTTAAGGATTTTGATATGTGTGTCCTACGACTTTCTATGTTATATTTGTGCCAAATACGTCAATTGAAAATCACCTCCAAATTTTGAAGAGGTGCGCGTTTAATTAGACTGTAGGTAGGTATAGTTAACCTTAATATAAACAGTAGTATTTTTAAATTGAGAAGAAAAAACTTGGAACGAAAGAAAAATAAAATTATTCATTACAAAGCTGATTAAAAGAGCACGCAAGCCTCCAGATATTACCGCAAATTGCCGCAAAAACATTAGGTATTAGGCAAAGATTTTTTTCAATTTTTTCATATTACAGTATTAATTGTAAACCACATTTAATTCACCTTACGCCTGTACTGCACCACACTGTGCCAAAACCCGTAAGTGTGCCAATGACCGATTGGTGCAGTGCGTATAATCTTTGGCGTAGCCCGACGCTGGTATGCAACAGACACATCGATTTTACGAGCGTAGGTAATCTATTATAATAAAACTGTAGCGAGGTATACGCTTATCTGTGCAAAAGTCTGTAAACGTGGCAAATAGGTTAAGGTTTTAAGGTGGTAGAGCCTTAGCGTCTGGGAGGTATCTTACCGCCAGCCTCATGTCAGTATAAACTAGGGTTGATGAGGAAAGAGTTATGAGGATGAGGAAGAGGAAGAGGAAATGTCAACTACAAAGTAAAACGATGAGGATATATTCATGAGGAAAAGGATGAGGAAGAGGAATGGTTTGAGTAAGGGGAAAAGAGTAAAAACTATATAAATAAATAAAATATAGGCTGGCTAGGGAATCCTAGCAATTTTTGTGTGTCCATGTTTCACACTTTGAGGTGTGAGTGAACCATGGACACACAAAATTCCTCGTAAATTCCTCTTAATTTAAGAGGAAGCAAAAGAGGATGAGGAATTTTTCAACAGAAATTTTCCCTAAGAGGAAGCGAAGGAAGATGTGAAAGTGCTAAAAATGCGTAATTTCCTCATTAAGAGTAAGAGGAATCCTCATCAACACTAGTATAAACCCATTAATGAACCACTACAGGTCGGGGTCTCCTCTCACAATGAGAGGGATGTAGGCCTTAGTCCACCACGCTGGCCTACTGCGGGTTGGTGCACTTCACATACCTTTGAGAACATTTTTTTTGTGAACTCTCAGGCATAGAGGCAGGCATTTCCTCAAGGTGTTTTCTTTCGCCGTATCTTTCAGCAGGTAATATTTAATTTTATATTTAGGATTTGAACCCGGATCCCTCGATTCGAGGTCGAATTCTAAGCCACTGGGCTATCACCGCTCACACCTCTTAGCCCGTCTTAAAACAACATGCTCTCATGGACACTCATATTATAAAAATGTGAGTAACTTTACTTCGTAATTAACGAAATTGGTATTTTATAAGTTGGAGTAAATGTCACTATTTAATCGTAATGTAGTATAGCAAAAACCAGGTTGTCCTTACACTTGAGTCATACCGATTCCGGGTTTGAGTCTCGGCAATACGAGTGAGTATACGATACCTACGCCGCCGATATTTTCGAACCGTGCGTCGTGCGATTATTGTGAACAAATCTCTATACACCAAAAGGATGTCTGAATGGGATCGCTTCCTTAGCGATAGGATAGCCAATTGTGGACTGTCTTTCAAGTTTTGTATTGAGAAAAAAACTCGGAGAAATTTCTTTTTTGATCCGATCGCCGGCGGCACCCAAAAAAAGTGATGTGAAAGGGATAAAATAGCAGTCCTTTGAGAGCAACCACTAAGTAGTACTCGAAGTCGTTATAGGTACATTCAAAATGTGGACTGTCGTGTCGAACAAAACGCCAGGTAAGGGTAGATGGAAACTGGTTTAAGTACCACGCCACGTAGACCCGAGTAACCCTAGAAGCCCCACTCGTTGAGGAAAGCCGGGTGACTAAATATAGAATTTATAAAAAGTACGAAAAAAGTTTTATAGCGCTCGAAATGCTTGCGAAATATGACCAGTGACGACTTAAATCATAATTTACAAGCGCGTTGTTGGATAATTAAAAGTATTGTTAAACGTTTAAGAAACACAATAATTTTCGCTGCTGTTAATTTTAGAACCTGTTAAGATAGAATATGACAAGAATAACATACACTGTTCATCTAAATTGATGGTAAAATTGCACCATGTTAGAATTACACCAATCACAAAAATAAAAAAATAAACAGTTATTAAAAGTGCTCGTTAAAAGATTAAGAACGCACTAGAGGTTGAAAGATACGGGGCATGCCCCAATTATAATATGGGTGAAGAATCATTGAACTGTATCGTGTGTGAGCTTGAGCACTTTAAATTCGTAACTAATCTAATAGTGTACCTACCTAATGATGCACATTGGTTAAGACAAAGACAAAACATTTATTTGCACAAATATAGGTATAAAGTTGTTACAAATTATTTAGATCAATCTATATTTACCATTTGTAGGTATGCAAATATAAAGTAAATAAAACTAACAAATAAAATTCATAAATAACTTAATTACATTAAATTAAACACTTTAAATACGATCATTTCTTTTTATTTAGATTTGATTACTTCAATTATAAAAGTATTCTAATAAACTATTTAAATGAATTATTAAACTATAAGATTCGATGTTGAGCCGATGTTTGCCGCAAATTGGACATACAAAGCATGATGTCTAGTCTATGGTATAGAGTTTGGACCTCTACTTTTAAACAATTAGTTTTCAAATCTGTGCTAACTTTGTTACAAATCAGTTACCTATAAACCACGGGTAAAGACTAAAGTTAGCATAACAAAGTCTAGCAGCAATGGGCTGTTATGTGTACCTACCTATACTGTAAATACCTTATTTCTTCTCTGCAACGTAGAACTTAGTTTACCACAACGTCTTCCATCCCTCGACAAGAGATGGCGCCACAGGTATCCTGAATCACGCTATCGAAGTTTTCTAAATTGCTATACGTGCGTAAATTTCAAGTGTGGTTGGATGAAATCGAATAGAAATAGCAAAAAATACTCAAAGGACGGGGCTGATTTGAATGAAACTATAACTGCGTCATCGAATTGAAACGAACCCGTTGTTTTTGAGAAAAAAAAAGTTACATCGTGTATTATTACACTATTAGATATAAGGAAAGAATTCTGGAAAATAATGATAAATCGCAAATCGATAAACTAAGTTATATTTCCAGTTTTTAAATAAAAGAACAATAACAATAAAATATTTATTTTAACTATGTATAAATATGAGGAGAGTAAAGGAGGTATTTATTGTGGGCGTTTGAACCTGCTCTTTCCGTATTAGGAGCTGTTGCCGTGGGAGTATAAAATGTAGCTTCTTTCGCAATATTAAGTCTTCACCGAGATTCGTCGTAGGTAGTTCATTTTTTACTCCTTTTGGGGTGACAGTCTAAGTATGACTCATATACCTGTCATTTATTTACTACAATATCTAAGTTAACTGATGAGATAAACTCCTAGGATCAAAATAAGTACAGTTTAAATCCTTGAGTTTCATAAAAAATGGAATCAAAGTTGACAAGAGCAGAGCATGCCAAGTGAATGCATGCGCGATGAATAATAACTATAACACACACATATACAGACACAGAGCGGTCTGACTGCATGTAGGTTGTAGGTACTTGCGAATATTGTACAACGTAACACTACAACTAGTTGCACTTAGAATAAAGCTGCGAATTCAATCAGGCGTCGCGCCCGTTATTTGTTCTCACAGTTCTATGCATCAGTATCGAGACTAGGCAGATTGCGACATTAGAGTCTAGTCTAGACTGGTGTGAAATTCGCACCGGTCAGCGCTTTCGCGATTTCAATGGTTGAGATTGATGACGAGAACCGGTCGCCGGTCGCGGCGGACCGTGCTTCTCTTCGTGCGGGGATCGTTTGGGAAACACTGAATTGGAATTATTACAGCTGCAAGTTGTAATTAAACAGGTTTCGATGCACATGTTTAATTATTCGAAGGGACAGTCAACATGACTAATGAATTCGACAAAAATTGGCTTTGACTGCCGCGTTTGTTCGCAGTTTTAGACCGATGCAATTGTGCAATCTACGAAGGTTTTAAATGAAATTGGCCGGCGGGCCGCCGCAGCTCCGGCGCAAAAAGGCTCGGTATTATATAAATGCATCGAGATTTTCTTGTAAGGCATCGGATTTCACGAGTGCGAAGCGAGTGTCTCGCGCATTGAATACGCTGGTCGCTGGCATGTATCGAATGGAGCGCGACCCGAGCGTCAGCCGGCCGCCGAGCGAGGGGGCGCACAGACCGGATCCGAGACCCTAAAATAAAAACATCTATCGAAATAATAATACGTACTGCTTACCCAGGACAAGTACGAAACGAATGACGTTGACCCCTCGAACATTCCCATGCTAAGTTGCGGCCCAACTGGATTTTTCTTAATGGTAGGGTGGTACTACGCTTATAGAACTGAATAGGCCTTTGAAATGTGTGTTTGGACTTATTAGCTTTTATTTCTAAGACTAGCTTTCATGGGAGCACCGTTGCGGTCGCGATCGAGTGGAGAAATTAATGGATTGCTCACTAAGATACGCGATGGGAGTTGTTTTGATACGGGGGACGTTCGTGAAGTTGAAACTGTATCATTACTGGACAATTTTATGAACAGAGCTGCAATTATTGTTTATTTAGTTTGATTATAATGAATTTTGTGTTCATTTAGATTATTGATTTTAGCAATAAACTGAGTATGTAATTCTGAAGAAACTGTGGTTTTAAGAACGCATCGAAAATAAATTCTCACGATTGCATTGATTAAACACGTCCTTGTCGCGCATAACTTTCACAATAAACCTGCTTTGTAAAGGGAATATTTTATTTATGTGGTTGTGATGAACCCACCTGTCGGCGTGGTATATCGTATTTAGACGGTTTACACCTAAATTATGGCGTAGATTTAGGTAGGAGGTTTTAAAATAAGAGTAGACGGTATAGGTCACGTTAATTTGTTAGTAAAGCCTAAAGATTAAATCTACTCGTCACTTCCAATAGATACGTTTCTAGTTAGAATCTTATTGGACTTGTCTTATAGCAAGTCACAAAGTCTTAATATATAAAAAATGGACTGGAAGATATATACGAGTAAATAAATCTCCATAGTGACAAGGATATTGCGAATATGGGACCGACGTCGGACTATGATCTTTGAACAAAAAGATTCGGACACGAGAAAAAATTGCACCAAGCAACAGCATTTCCTTTCACACGCTTTTGGTCTATGTTTGACAATCATTCAGCAACATACATAATAGGATAGTACCGGCTCCTAGAAAGGATTCAGCGCATTGTGAACTGAATCTGACCTTAAGCTATTTCACCTTTCTGTTAAAGATAGACGTCCGACCCGTTACGGATCCTGTGAACATAATTTAAGCCATACCTTTTCTCCCATTATGCTTTTGTACAGAGCAGACGAACCCGTTACACAATGCAAAGAAAAAAATTAATGGTCGCCCGAACACTAGGGAGAGAAATTGTGATAGGTGAGAGTAATCTTTTGCAGCCAGCGACGATACTTGTTTCTTTATTTTCCGAACACCCCAATTGTTGAGGTTAAATAGGGTCAGTATACCCCGTCGTCGTTTTGAATTGTAAATTTTTATTCAACTATCACTGGCTAGTTCTCACTTAGTTTTTTATTCGCTCCATAATGGGCTAATGTAACGATTGTGATCTATTCACTGCTTTTTGCTCTATGACTTTATAGAGCGTTTGATGGTTAGATAAACACCGTTCGAAGGGTTGCGGCTATTGTGAATGGTTGTCTATTGCTTGTGCCACGAGTTCGAAATTAAATCTATTAATGTGTTTGTATAACTATTTAGGGTAGATATATCGGCCAAAGGTCAAGGCCCCTTATGAGAAAACCTCCAAAGTCTATTTGTACCTGTGTTTCTACCTGTCATTAGAAACACAAATTTATAGTTATTCTATTCATGTTTTGTTACGGCGCATACCTTGGATCCGTTTAGATAATTTCAGAAGAAAAGGATGAGATACTCATATGTTAAATATAATTTTAAATAATTTTCTAAAATTGAAATGTCTGCTTATGGTACTTTCAATTTTGATACGAGTACCTACATTCAACAACTCTAACACTACCTAATCAACTTCTCTTCTTTTTAATTATGTCAATGGAGTTAATTATCAGTGCCTATTGTCATCGGTATGTTGATGTTCTTTTTAATGGAAAAACCTCTTGGTTTTTAATCAAGCTTTGAGGCATGATTTCAATATGAAAAGAGTGTCATTTTTCAAGCCGAATTTCCAACAAAGTTTGATCAATGCTCAGCACGTAATCAAAGTCTACGGCTTGTTTGAACTTAAAGTGTATTTCTCAACGGCTTATCAAGCCCCGCAGTGCAGTATTCGTCTGTTTGTTTTGCGGAAAGAAAAATGCGGCAGAAAGTCTCGAAATACTAGCTTATTAAAATAATTTGTACACACTTGAATTACGTACTAATTCATTACGTATTGTTTTCAAACTAAAAGACTTTTGAGTATCAAACAATAATTAAATGGATTAACAATGAAATAGTGATTTCACTGATTTTCAAAATGCATTGCTTAAGCAAATTGTTTTGTTAGTTAAAAAGGTCGTAACCGTCAGGCATTCAGTGGTACAGATAAACAAATAAGTAAATAAAGAAGGCGAAGAAAAAGAAAGCGTTAATTAAAAAATAACAAAAATTAAGTATTTAAAATAATTATGTGGGAACTGAGTTCTTGTCTGATTTAGTTTTCCTGATCTTCTTAAAAATGTTTTGTGGACTTTTTTTTATAAATTTCAAGTTACTTAAGTAAAAAAAATTGAAGTAAGTAGCTATTCTAAAAATAATAAAAGCCAAAAATAAGCCTGTACTCGAATTTTCAGCACAGTTGGATCAATACTCAACAAGAACTCAACACGTAATCAAACTCTGGAGCTTGTTTATAGTTAAAGTGTATTTCTCATTTACAGTTATCAAACCCCGCAGTGCAGTATTCGACTGTTTATTTGTGGACTAAATTGAAAATGTAGCTGTATTGCGGATTTGAGAGAAAAAATGCGGCAGAAATTTCCTAAACTCACAGCATGAAATAAGGCTTCTATTTTTATTCATTCATATTCATTAAACAATAGGAAAGCAATTTTCATATTATGGCATTGCGTAAACAGAACACAAAATGCATAGAGAATAAAGAAACGAATTAAAATAAATCGTCGTTGAAATTATTTTATTTATACAACCTGATTTTGGGCTAAGGTACTCATATTTGGTGTAGCTATAAATAAATATCCATGTGGTAGTCTAATGAAGATAGTTTCTTCTTAATACTTATATGCAGTACTAGACTTCGCCCGTAACTTCGTCCGCTTTTAAGAAACGTTACAAAGTATTTCTCAAGAGCTTATACAAGCGCTGTGCAGTATTCGGTTTGTTTGTCTTGTGCGCGACATTGAGAATTTAGCAGTATTACGGAACTTTCGACGAAAGTATTATTGATTTTTCTTTACACAAGAATCAAATGTTCTTTTTTATTAAACAAGCATTGATGACAAATTTTAGCTTATTATAATATTAAATATAAGATATTGAAGAAACCCATCACAACAGTGAGACTAAAGTGTTGCAGCCAAAAATACGCTGACAGCGTCTTGTAATGACAACTCATATCCTTCATCCCATCTCTATGACAATATTTGCGTCATAGTCAGGTCAGTTCAAAAACATTTCGGCGAAGAACAAGGAACGCTTCAGGCTTTGAACGAGTCTTAGTATTTTTGTACTAGTCGATGGTGTGAGAGCCACTGATTTCCTGTTATCTACTGCTCCTCGGAAGTCGGCGTGAAGTAGCGTTTTCTTCTTGTCTTGTTTCAGAGGTTGTAACACCACATCAATAGAGATGTTTGATTTGAACAACATATTAGTATCATCATAAAGGCTCCACGAATCTTTCATAGGAGTTCTAATCTGTTTCAGATCAAACGTGTCGCAGTGATTATTTGACATCGTTACCTACATGCCGGTTGCTACTCCCTAGGAATAAAAAAAATGTTACAAATATTTGTTTGTTTCCTAACGAAATAAAGGTTTCAGGAAAGCAATGCAAAATCTCTGCCAAGTTGTTCTACAGAGTTCCAGATGCCGTTGCGTAAGCTATGCATTGTACAAATTAAAGAGGTCGAGGCCGCATTCGGAAATATTTGGATGCAGAGGTTTTTCCGTACAACAATATGTAGAGAACAGTAAAAAATGGTGGGATTGTATAGAAAAATGCGGAGAATGGACACACAAATATTAGGAGACTGAATTTCTGAATATGGGCACTATACAAAGAACGCGGTGATGAAAACGGGTAAGGGCATTAGGTATAGACAAAAATATATTTGCCATTTCAACTAACATCTTAACAGTGTTCTTTTGTTTTTTAAATAACAATTTTGTGTTTTCTTAATATGTATAAGTTTAGACGTATTAAACAATAATGGAAATATAGGTACGTTTATTTTATTTGTATGTAGGTATTATGTAGATAAGCACTGCAGTCTATAAGAAATTCATTTTAATTCATTTAATTTAATCAGTCTTTTTCAACATCTGCAAAGATTAAATAATTTTCTAAAGCTACTATTTAATAGCAAGATACCCAAAGTGATGTATTTCGAACTATGCGGAGAACTTACGAGTACGGACAGACGGAGCAAGGCTTAGCGCATGTTAGCTCAAACTTTGAGAAAAGTTTCAGTTTAATATTATTATTAGGGCATAACGTCTTTCAAAATCTTCAATCTTTGCTTAAAACTCAAAACTGTTTAAACTCTTATTTTGAACAGTAAAGTACAAAGTTTCTTTTCCCTTCTTCCTTGAAAGTAGTTCTCTATTTATCGATTGAATACGTTAGAGTATTTGATACATAATAACCTGTACTAATTGTATGTCATGTGTGGATTTTTGTATATGTACAGACTAGACTTTACCCGCGGCGAAATCTAGAGAGGGATGAATAATAAGTAATAACCTAAGTATTATTTTAATGTAGGTTGTAAACTATGTGCGTACCAAATTTCATCTAAATCTGTTCAGCCGTTTTTTGTGAAATAGTGTTTGTGAAATGTGAAAGTTTTGTACATACCTACGTCCATCCATCCATCCATCCAACACTTTCACATTTATACGTATAATAGTAGTAAGAAAAGTAGGAACTAGTAATAGGATTCCTCTGGTTACTTTGGTATTTTTTGAACTTTGAAATTAAGCAAGAAATTCTTAATTTAACGACGCACAATTAAACCTTACTTCAAAACAACAATCACCTCTTCATACTGCTTAAGGTACAAAATAAAACGCATTCGCGTCTCGGAAGCGTACCCTAGTTGAAAAAACGAAAACCAGTAGCAGGCTTAAGTTACTAAAAATATGACGAAATACGTCACCGACTTTACCTTGGAAGCCGACATTCCACGATAACTGCCTTCATTGCACGCTTTTTTCTGAATGCATATTGGGATCTTAAGATAAGTTAAGACCACAACTAGTGGCAACAGCTTAAAACCTTGTCCTTATTGACTGCCATTAAAGGGGAATAAACAAAAATAAAATTAAACCGCTATTCTAGAAATAAGGAGACAACTCGCAATCTATTGAATTGGAAACCGAGTAGGCAACAGAAACTGTTAGGCTTTGATTTTAACCTATTGTAACCAGGTCTTCAATTGTTTTATAGGGTGAACTTACCTAAATCAAGGACTTCCTAGGTTATATTTCTGTCTAAAACTTGCGCAAAATGTTTTAACATCACAACTGGGGTTGACAACTCAAAACGCCCTTGGTACCACTGTTTGCTCAGGAATTTAGCCACCAGCGATCACTTAGGTATTCACGGGGTCGCTGCACCCGATACTTATCTTGACCGATGCTTTGCGATATGTCAGCGACCTAAGGATTCAAACACAAGTTTAGGTCGTGCGTTACGAATAATTTAGGTAACGTATCGTGTAGGTACTTAACGAGGTTCAATATACGACCTAAAGATATTTTAACAGTTGATGTACGGATAATGTTTAGTGAAGAGTACTAATTACTAATAGATATTATGAACTTACAATTTTAATGTAAGTACTTAGGGATTTTTGAGTCTTTAAAAAAAAGCCGATGCATGCAGCATGGGATAATTGCAGGTACGATTTTTTTAAGTCTATTTAAAAATCAAAATAATCAAAATTCGTTAACATTGGTACACAACAGAAAGAAACAAAATATAGGTACCTGAGGCATGAATAATGTTTTCGGTTCCGATACCACTCATTAGGCGGAGCAGTGTTGTGGAGTAATCTCTACGCCTCCCCATATTGTGGGGAGAGTCAGTGTTCAACAGTGGGGCAAGAAGAAGGGTTGCAGCCCCTAGACTAGGTTTATTAAACACTGAGCTGGCTTCGCTTGGAATACAGATATCGGTGAAGGAGTTTGAATCAGATGAATTTCTAAGACATGGGTTCTTGGTCTAAATTTTAATAATTATATTGTAGGTAATATTATATTTACACTAGTATATTTATAATATATCTGTGATGTTTCTCCGTATAATATTTTAATGAGGCTATTTCTAGTTTAATTTTTAGGAGTAGAAAATAAGTTTATCGTATAGTCATTAAGCCCACACACAATTACATAAAAGACATTTAAATTGGAGGATTTTGAGAGGTTAATTGAGGTCATCTCAATTTTCAGAAAATCGGATAAGTTTAAGCTTACATAATTACATCGACACAGATCCAAACAATATCATCTCTCGACAAAAATTAATTGATTAAAAAAAGAATCCTATTTTACGGGCATTATTCATTTATAGTGGCATCCAAAAAGAGTGTTTTCAGAGTTTTTTTTCCAAAAAATCTGCGTAGGTAACTTTGAAGAATGACGGAAATCGGAGACTATAGGTAACTGCATTGTGATATAGATACCTTTGTTTGTGTCCTTACGACGGGAGTTTCAAGTTCGATTCCCCGAATGTGTCCTTGGGTTGGGTGTAATGCCCGCTATGAACTTTGCTTGCGAAACTTAGAACAGGTTGAGAGGAAATTAGGTTATTATGAAGCGTGTTAGCCAATTGTTTTGATGCAGTAAATGTAGGTTGTGATCGTTGTAGGTAAGTTACTATAACGTTGTTTTAAACCAGTTCTCCTCTCTAATTTCGATAGATTAACTCCAGCAACAATTAATTTATAATCATAACATATAAAAGTAATAAGTTCTAAAGTATAAAAAATCAAAACAAATGACTGTTGAACTTCAAAGCCCTTCAGGATTCAGGCGACGAATATATTATGTACATCTCCCTAATATCATTAATTTCTGTTGACCTTAGCATCAACGGGCAAGAAAAATATCGTAAAGCTGTTAATTTTATAAAATATTTTCATTTGAGATTCAAACAACGAATCGGCATTCTACTTACTCGCTCATTTGCACCTAAAATGGGAATAACGAAAAATTTTAATTTTTACAAGAATCGCATAAGTTGTCTTAGCTTTTTAATAAAAAGAAGACGGTTAAAAATAGTTGACCTATAGTATGAAGTAACTAACAAGGCTCTATGTATGTGTACATTATGCACACATTGATGAACCATACCGTCGTTTCCAAAAACCACATATTTTTCGTTCATCACGTACCTAGTTGCAAATGAGCGTTATGTCTTTAAAAGCACCCACAATTAAGAGCCTACTGAAAAAATTAACGCCGGAATTAAAAAGCGTTTAAAACGTCGCTATAGCTACGTACATCGGCAGTCTGCAAAGTTGTACATTGTGCGGGGGTCTAGCTTCGTTTCACCGCCGCGTGCGTTATAGATTTTTATGGAATAATAATCCCCTTACTGCGTCGGGTACTCGAAAAGCGCCCTAGGCTAGGTTCTATCGCGTCGGGGTAGTTTTAACTATTGGAAGGGTGGAAACACGACGCGGTACGCACACATGCCTATTAGGTATGTATGTGCAATACTCGTATGCATTCACATACGCCTATAGTGATTGCTTGTTTAAGACCATCGTCACATTTGTTCTCTCGGTAGTCAGTACCTTTATGAATTGCTTTTTTAAATAGAATATCCTTTAGGTATTCATCGAATAGTGGCATCGAATTCATGAGAGTAATGAAACTTTTTTCCAATTTATGAATTAACCTTAGTTCGAATCAGCTACACTAGATATCTACGCCGTTAAAAGTTTGCTAGCCGTTAGTAAGAAAGCTATGTAGATAGATACCTGAAGAAGAATAATTTTGAAGGAAATCATTAAAAACATAGGATATTCATTCATCTTTAAAATGTTATCTATTGTTTTATAATGGAGGATTTCGCCTATTCAGATTTACGTTATATCACGTACGATTTATATCGCTACATTTTTTACAGGCTTTAAAACATAAAAACAAAAAGCTCGACTTTAAGACGTTTATAGTACCTACATTTTTATTGGTCTAAGCTAAGGTTTAGAGTAGATCACGACCACTAACGCTTCGCATTACGTATGTGTGCAAAATAATTCTACTATACATCTAACAATGTCAAGTAATGAAATAACTAAATGCTTCTTTTCGAATTATAATACTCGTAAAATAGGATTATTCCAGTGTTTCACAATGTCAAGTCACAACAATGCTTCTATGGAGTGATCATGACATAGCAAGTTTGATCTATGATCTGAACAGTACTAAGTAATTAACTACTCTTAAAGCAAGCACAGGTAGCTACTCGTGAATGCTCTGTGCGGCATTTCGAAGGGGATGAAAGCTAGACTTCTCTTCACAGACGCCGCGTCTTTTCAACAGTTTTCTAGGCGCAGTTTAAAATGGAACCGTCAGATGGGTAATCAAAGGATCAGCCTTTAGAGACGAGAGTGTGTGCTTACTTTGGCCAGCTTTGACATGCGACATCTATGAGTACGTACGTTGATGATCATGAGACCATTGTAAAGCGAAGAATTAAAACTTTCATTATAAAGATGTTGACTGTGAAAGTGGCATGATAATAATGAAATTACTCGTAGGTCCTTAATATATGCATGCCTACTGGCCCTACTTAACAGGTACCTAAATAAGGACTAACTTAAGTAATTACTGTAGAGTATGAACTCTACATCCATTTTTGAGGTAATAACTTTCATACATACATTCATACATTTCTTACAGTTACATTTACAGTTTACATGTAAAACTCAAAGGTTAGGATCCATGCAGACTCAAAACTTAAAAAAAAACTGCATTTATAACGGACGTTGACCTCGCGACAAGTGAATTCTCCTATGCCAGAAATCGAAACAATTGACGTAATATGCTTGAGGAATAGTGTCAAAACATTGTTCGACGTAACTTGAAACGACGTAAATCGAAACGACGTAAGTCGAGGACTGCCTGTACCCTAATTTTTGTTATATCTGAATTATCAAGTACTGCAACAAACCGTCTTGTGAAACGGTAAAATACAACAAAGTAACCTACTGTATTTTTAGTTAGGTAATATACTTTAGTTATGTAGCTGAACAAACAGAAAACTCTTACTCATCTAAACACACAGTAATTAGAAAAACTTCTGTTCAACAATATCTTAGTAATAACATCTTATCTCAGCGCTATAAAATTGCTGTCAACTTATCGGGAACATCGCGTCGAGTCTAGGAAGTTTAAATCGTAGTAATCGAAGCTTACACGATTCCCGAGGAAATAAAAAGCTTCCCGTTATCCCCCACAGTACAGAACATTGAGCAGTTAAGAGCTGCGTTCTAATAGAGATCGACTAATAGAGACGAAGCGGTGAAAAATTAAGACGAATTTAAAATTTTGTGAGTGCAGTAACTCTTCGCGTTAGAAGCTTGCATATAATAATGAAGTTATAAAACAAACATAGCTTATAATATTTTAAAAGACGCATATCTTAATTCTAGTTAACGCACACACAATTACTCGTATATTATTATAACGCACTATAAAGTGACGCATGCAATCGGTGCTTCAATTAAAGTAAAACCTACATACGGTACAAACGATACATGACATTTCTACCTCATAAAAATAACTACAATAAAATCAAATGTATAATAGGTAATCACCAAATTTCTAGAATACAAAATAACCACAAAATTTCTAGAATACCAAATAAACGTGAAGTGAAAACGAGAAGTAGGTACCCGGCATTGTTGTGTTGTAACGTTGCGAAACTTTTAATGGTAATTGCAGTATCGATTGCATTCGTCAGCCCAGAATGCGTCGTGAAATGCGTCAAAAATTTTAATATTATTAATCAGAAAAGGTAGCCCGAAATTTAAAATACATAATAGGTATCTTAGTAAATACTTACTGGTTTTGTTATTTTAAACAGATATTTATAGTTACCTACCTAAGCTATCTTATTTTTGCGAGACAGGAAAATTCATCTAAGGGATCATATTATAACCAGCTATACGCTAATATTATTTTCAAAATAGAATATAACAAAATAAAGATATGGAGTTATAATGGCAATTTAACTTTTTAAAATTATAACAACTTAGTTACTTACTTATGACAAACAAGGAATTTCCTCGATAGATCTCCTCTTAATAAATTAGAATTAGAACAGATTATGAGTAATTGGGTGTGAGGTTTATTTGGGGAAAATCAAAAGGTTTTCTGCGGTTTCCGGCGTATTGCAGGCAGCGTTGCATGTAGGTACGGAAAAGTACAGTATCGATTCCATGCGTTAATTTGAAGGGCGTCGTGTAATTATACGTTAAAAACAATTTAAATTTGCATTTGGAAATATGAAGAGACCATTCGTTTCTTTTTACTGGCTCGTCGAAAAGGGAAACTTAATTCGGGGTTTACTTTCATAATGATTGGTTAGTTTCTCGAATTTGAGCGTCTACACGATGAAAATATTGGTACGTAAGAAATGTATTCAGTATAGTTACAGTATAGTTAAGAAGTGTTAAGCGGTAGGAGCGGGCAAGATAATGCGGCTCTACTACAAAGGTCTACCAACTAATACAAAGGTTAAAAACGTCCAAACTGTAAATATCTAATGAGGTACCAGTTTTGTTAGTCAACCAACCCGCATTAGACCAGTGTGGTCTAATGCGGACTACAACCTTCACATAGTGAGAGGAGACACGACCCTGCAGTGGTAATTTTTTTATGATTGTCTCTTTTGCTCGTATTGTGTTTCTCTGACGACCAAATAAAGAACTACTTACAGGACTAAAATGTTCACATTATTTTCTCTTTCTCCCTAAACAAATCTCAACTGAAACGGCGGTTGTAGGGGAAGTACTTATACCTCTACAGCCGGCAATGCAACCATATTCTACCATAACCTATTCTACCATAGATACAACCTTTGTTTTCTTTGTTTCTCAATTCTTACTCGCAGTATTCGAGGTGGTTGCTCACATGGGTTCTTAAGGTTCCTTTAAATTACAAAGGAAGCACTTTTCGTACATATCCTACCGACTTGAGTTCGTCCCAAATCGCAGTCTGGCTGGTATTGTTTGCGCGCTCCTTTTGTCTGTTTGTCGAAGGAACTGAATCACAGACTAAATTGAAACATTTCGAGTTAAATTTATGCGGGTGCGTCGTTAGGTCTGGCAACTTTACGTATCTACTGTTAATATAAATTAAGTTCATTTCGCGACGATGCAAAGTGCCTTAATTTATTTTATACATAAACGAGTGTTCCTGTTTACTTAATGTGCACTTTTAGAAAACCCTCTATGGATTAGGTTATAGAAGAAAACTAGGTACCTATGTGTAACCGGGGTGTTAAATGAGGCTCACTTTAAGAAATCATCTCTATGTACACCCAGTTGTTATTTTGTTTATCAGTCAGCGTTCTCTTCAAAATATTGCAGTATTTCTCATATTTCCTTGGTTAAAAACTTTTAGCCTACCGCCTACATATATGTAACACAAGTGTGCTATATATGTCGTACATATAGTAGGTACCTACATACATAATTATAGGTACAGTTAGGTACAGTCAGACATCCACAGCCAAAATAACGATCATGATAAATTCAATAAACAACGTTCAACTTTAAAGTTTTTTTAAGAAGCAAGATACCACGTCTCTATTACCATTTATTAGCCTATGACACTATGGCAGACGCGTGCAAAAAAACTCAATGTGTCTATTCAAAATGCGACTAGGGACGTCCAAGAAATCGGTTGCATCGATATATCGCATCGTAACTGTATCGTATTCCTTTGTTGATACGCGCAAAATATCGCTTTCTGTTAGTCGATTTATCGTATCGTAACCATATCGCATGAAAGATTTGCGAATTTTGCGATTTGATTCGTGTTTTTAATGAAAACGGATATTATTATGATATTCCTAAATTTTAATACGCATGAAATTTATAATACGATATTTTAGTCGTTGATACCAACGATATATCAAAACGTATCGTTTCGTCAAAATATCGTATTTGAAAATCGATATATCGTATTATGCTGTATTCAGATTTCGATATATCGTATCAAAATGAGCATTGAGCATCCCTATATGCGACGTCGGCTCGCTCTCCTCGTAGAGGTCGTAAACCCCGAACACAATGGGAAGAGTGCTCCACGGTGTAATTGCGCCTGAAATTCCCTATTCGATATCGCGACGGCTTATGGTGAAACAACGGAAAATATTTAATATTCTCCACCCATTGTATGGGCTTCGTTATCCAGTATCCACCTAGTTAACCTTTGCGAATATATTTGAATATTTCACTATTTGTCTCTGGTCGGGAGCTTACCGTAATTGTATATCTTTGCAAAATCATTTTTCGTTTCCCAGGATGCCATTGATATACAGCGCTTCATTGATCAATTTATTTTTTATTTTTGAAAGCGTTTGAAAGAAAATGTATTCAAGACAAGAAAAGTCTCAGTTATCAAATGAGCCTTTTTGTACTTTATGGTTTTTATGGCGTTTTGTAGAAAATTTGTTGCATGCGGTCATTGCAACCACAAACGTCCCTATTGATGTCAAAAGTTAGTTCAATAAATTCTATGAATTAGCAATGAACTCAGGAGGACTAGGTAAGATCGCCTCAACGAATGTTGATTTTTGTATGAAGCAAAAAAATTAATCAATTGATCATCAATTTATCTAATAGCTAGGTACTTTTTTACAACATACCCATAATAATATTTTCTGGCCCGCTTGTTGGTAAAATTTGAAGACCTTTTTGATTCAAAGCCCGTTGAAATACCAAAAGGTTATTTCTGGATCCTTTTCCACCAGTTTCTTTTTTCCAAAAAAATATTATTTCACTGGTCAAAATAATACCTACAAGTTTTCATAATCTAGTCTAGATAGATAAAGACTATCGAAATCTAAATCAATTAGCGAAATAAAACTAAGCCTGAGTTATCAAACAACGCCAATAGTTTACATTTTCGAACGAAATATGTAAAATAGGTCTATAACTCGGCTAAACTCGGTATGGATGGTCGTCATGTAAGGTTTATAAATAAAATTGCCCTTGAACTACCAAAAAAAACAAATAGCAATGACCTCGACACATTTGAGGTTCACGAGCCGCGACTATTAAGTAGGTACCTACCTACCAACCTATTCTATTCATTCTGACAAGTTAGATTAGGGCGAGTATTATAATGCTCAGAGCGCGTTTTTGAATACGATATTATAATAACTAGAACTAGAATCACCGGCTAGTGGGATTTGATAAGATGACGTCACCATCATCTGGGCCCTCAATTTGACGTCAGGTAGTAGAGCGAAGACGCCGACGACCTACAAAACTACAGACACAATAAATTCGACAACGTACGGTGCGAATCGGCGCGGGTCAATGAACTGTTGACGTATTTAAAATACGCACTAAGTGCCTTATCGCGAATGTAATACGCAGCGCGGCGAGCTGAGCGGGCTTGCTCTGCTATGTGTGTTTGCAAAATGGATATTTATAGACGCGAGTGTCCGTGACGGATGATTCGTGCTATTTCTAAGGTCCTTACGAGAATCGGTGAATAAGAATCTCTTTCTTACTATGTGCAAGTACCGTAGAGTGTAAAAGATAGGTACATACCTACTGAATAAATATTTTGTGCGTATGCGCACCTAAATAGGTCGAATAATGAATGACTCTGCTTACTCTGGCCGCAAACTTATTATCATTTGAATGCGATATCAGTCACTATTGAAAAAATATAATATAAATGACATTTTGCTTGATGGGTCCCCATTTGTCACACATAATGTCATTTTGGAAATAGTGATGTGCCATGTTTTGTTTATTTTACCGATTCTAAAAGTGCGTGGTTGCCCGTTTGGCATGCACACATGCTGACATAAGACCTAAATTAAATCTGATTAAGAGAAGTTTTTCACAAGCAGACAGCTCACCGCGTCGCCGCCGGAAACTCGGCGAGAGTTCGTTTAACAGCTTGTACTTTAACGCTATTGATATCAAGAAAATGTGAGAAAGGAAGTGTGTCTGTCATGCCGCTACACATAACACACTACACCAGATTTCTTTGTGAAGCAAGATTCTGCATTGATTCTACGCGATTTTGGACGTGAATCAAGTCTCGTGTAAGATTCATACTCGCGGTGAAAGGGTCGCTTTAGAACTTTATCCGCACAAAGCGAGGCACCCGCAGTAGCCGCTCTACCTATCTACCCACATATGCATCATGCGGCGGATACAGATCCGAGTTTCTTACACATACACATGAAGTACGAAGGCCAGTTTTGTGTATGTGTCGTGAATACATACGGCTTCAATAATCAGCAGGTGAAGCGAACTAAAGCAAGGGGTTATTGCGATTAACTCTTTTATCCCTTCGTTTCCATATCAAAGAGTAATGAACCTTGTTCCACTATTGGACAATGTCGATTAGAAACCGTGTGATTTTTTAGCGTGTAGAATGCTACGTAAATTATGGTTTTGGACATGTTGATATTAGATGTAGTGGATGTACAATTTTAAATAGCAAAAATATAAATAAAGATAACGTATTACTACCTAATAAGAATCACTCTCATTGTTCCTATTTGCGAATTTTTCACCAATTCACTATGCAACATTTATTATTTGATTTACTAATTTCCTATAAGAAAACATGAAGTGATAATTAAACACTTAAGTTGGGAATTTTAAAAATAAATCTGTGTCATTTCAATTTGGTCTGTTGCTAATTTTATCAAAGTTAAGTAATTAAAAAGTGGTCAAAGTGTCTAATTGTTACATTAGTACAACAAAGGCGAAACTCTGACAGTGAATCGATTACGAGTAACGAAGGTCAGAGGGTTTGCAAGTGTGAGTATGTATGTATGCAAGTATGCAAGCGAGCTCGGTGCGGCGTCGTCGCTGCTGCACGCCTGCACCGCCGGTTGCAACACCCTCCCCCCTTCGCTCTCGGCTTCTCGCTCGCCGCCGTCTTGCCGCTAGCCTGTCTCACCTCGCGGCCGGCAGCCTTGCGCGACGCGCCGCGCTCTTTCACATTCAAAATTATTCGCAACCATTGCAAAAACTCTCTGTGCAATAAAATATCCCATCATTCGCTGCGGCCACAATTCGTCTTCATACAGAGAGCCACTTTAAAACTTTAGTTACAAATTGTTAGTGCCTCTGAAAGTTTGAATGCACTCCTCGTTGCATGTCCCGCGCGCGTCGTCCCGTGAGAACCCCGACTGGCGGTCACGTTGACGTCGCGCGGTGCCGCCATATCTGTCTCGGCCACCAACTAGCAAAATTAATAGGTAATTATTTCGTGTTCAGTGCCTTAGGTCAATTTTATCGTAAAGTGATCGTGTGATATAGTGTTTTTCATATTCTGGCATCTTCTGTGCTCATTCCAATCGGATTCTATTTGGAAATCGAGGCGCGCGCCGGCCGGTTCTTATCGGGTGCAATGCAGTTGCACTCTCAACTTATTGCAGTTTCGCATTCAGTAAAGTTTCATGCGCGGAAAGTTACTAGTGTTTATACATCGTTATAAAAGGATTGTTGAAGTGTTTTAAAGTGTTAATTCGTTAAAAGTGTTGTGAATAAAAGTTTTTAAAGAACTCAAGAGTATACCCCGTGTTATTTCGGTCATTGACCGCCGGATTTTGCATCTACTTCATTGTTAGTGTAGTTGATAGATTTTTTTCTTATTACCGATTTTGATTTTAGGCTCAAAATTTTGTTTTGCACATCACTAGAAGAATATAATGACCCGCGCATTCGGTTTTTGAAATTTCACCTTCACCCGGATGGAATGAGGAGTGCACAATCTCATTGTTTCAATTCATATGTTTGAACATCATTTGTTTTTTTGTTTTTCGGACGATTAGATCGTTATCATTTTCTCCCAAAATTACAAAAATTGCAAAATAAGGTAAATATTGTTATGCTCGTTATGTTTTCGTAAAGATGAAAATTAATATGTTATCAATGAATTAAAAATACAATTTGGCATGGTTGAGACGCGTGGCTCTCTCGATTGTTACGTATGACATCATCTCATGCGAGCTGTGTGCAGGCCTAACCAGCACCCAGTCACTCAGTAAAGTTTGATTGGACTCCTGAAAAATAGTGTTTCACAATATTAGTGTAGTGAGTGTAAAGAAGTTAAATAATTGTGCAGAATGGCAGAGGGCAATGGAGAAATATCAATTGAAGACGTCCCCGGTAAGGACTCCGACGTTGGCAGAACCCCGGATTACCGCAAACTTATTGAATATGGCTTGGACCCAAAGGTGAGTGTTTGTACATTAAAATACTATCTATATCTACCTTTATAATATTTGCAATAAGGTTTATCACAATCCATAATAAATATTTTGATATAAAATATTTTTTCACTTTGTGTCGGGCATACTAAATATTCAATTTCTGCTGTTATGGAAATGTGATTGCATGTATTTCTGTTTACACTCGAGCTTGTAAATTGAGAGTAGAATATCGTTTAGATTTAATCCAAGTACTGTTTAATTTGGCATTAAAATTAATTTTTTTGGTGGAGGAAGATAGCGAGTTGCCGGCTGTAGGTATTGTTTTGTACATAATGTGTCATAGCAAAGCTGGTCATGATGGGAACAAAGCTGCATTCATGTGTGGTTATAATGGAGGCCAATTGCTGTTAACCTCAGAATTATCAATGTTTTATAAAAGTCTTATTGGAACACATATAAAACATCTTACAAGATTCTTATTAGGACACATTTGAAAAATACCTTTTATGTATATCAAAAATTAAGCAAACATGTAAACAACCAATAAAATAGGAATTTTATTGTAATAAATTTGGGACTTAAAAGATAATAATATAGTTATTTAATTAAATAATTTCAAGGAAAACAGCCTAAAATAATCATAGCTTCAAAATGAGTTGAAAAACTTTTACCCAAGAAAGTATTATGTTAGGAACTTAAAAATGCTGAAAAAGAAATAAAATCTACTTTTAATCTATCTATACTAGGTATATTTATTATTGTTGCCCAAACAAGTACTCTTCAATAATTTAATATTATTTATTTTTATCAAAATTTGTCAACTTTATTAAATTTCAGGTACAAAAATTATGAAGTATTTGTTTAATAATTTGTAAATTATTATAAAAATGAGCACTTAGTACCTAGCTTTGTGTGGAGATTTATAAAATAATGGATATAATACTAACAAATATTTAAAACCACAGATAATAATCTACGATTTGCTTTCTTGTAAGAACCTATAAAATCAATAAATATTTTATTTTCTTCTAAGAATCTTATAAGATCAATAAGACATTGTATCTAAATATAAATATTTAAAAAACAACCCATGAAAATTTGTATAAAATTATCAGAATTCAATATTGTATTAGAAAGTAAAATTAAGTAAGACTAATTGAGTCAATATCAACTAAACTTGAAGTATTTAGAAACCTACCAAACATTATTTTTTTATCATTTAATAACTATAAAATATTTTCCTTCAGAATAATTTCTAACAGTCCAACATGAAAAACTTATATTATTTTATATAAAAAAACCTCAGGTATATGTTGTTACAACAAAAATGTTATAACAATAAAAATTACATCCAATAATAATAACCATATCATCAAAATACCTACACAGAATGATTCCTAAGAGCAGAAATTTTCCTTTTAATACATAGACTAATGAAGTCACACCAACTAGCTTTGATTCTTAGATATCTTCAACACACCCACTTCTGAGAAAGGTAGATGAATGAATAGGTATTTCCAGTCATTGTACCTATTATAAATTATATGTAGCATGATTATGTATGATCTAACTATGTAGTAGACTTTCTATAGATATCTGCATTTTATTTAACCTCCCCATCCATAAAGTAACAATATTATTGCAGAAATACTTAATCAAACACTATGATAATATAACTATTTACAAAACTTTCTTTATTTGCATGAATCTGCAATCTTGTTCAAGTAGGTACTTTCTCCTTGATTGTAAATGCCCTTTGACATACCTTTATCACTATGTGGCATGATTGGATTGAAATTGCACTGTTGCTATCAACGTTATGTTAAACAATAGTCGACACGTATGTACCTTGATATACCTATATTTGGGTAGCAGCTTGACGTGAGCTGTAAAACGCATCCTATATCTTAATCCAAGGTATAAACTGACTGTTTGCTAAATTTCGTCCATAGAAGTTCAGCCGTTTTGGCGCCAAAGTGTAACAAATTTCTATCGCATTTATAATAAGGAATAGTAATATTTGATGTTGGTATATAATAAGTACTTATGTTGAAGATATTTTGTAGCCATTGCAATCCTTAAATTTTTTTACAAGCATAGACAGTCATTAGTTGTATAATAGTTTATGAAAGTTACCAATCGTAAAACGAACAGATTTATGCTACAAGGCGTCTACCACACGCTCGTACGTATATTTATTATAATTTACCGAAGATTGTTAAAAATGCATAACTAATAACGAAAAATTATCGCTTCAACTGCCATCAGAATCAGAATAAGTCGTATACCTATTTTGAGGAAGCGTATAAGGCTATGACAGAAAAGTCTACGAGTAAATGCGTGCGAGTCTCACACGAAGGGTCCCGTACTTACATCCGGAAGCCATCAGCCGCGGTTAAATTGTCAGGGAGACATAACTTACAGTTTCATATTGATACTGATTTTAGATATTTTGTTTGGGGCGATCATATTATTGTGAATTTCAATAATCAATCGTCGGATATGGATAGCCCTTGGATCTTTTGTTACGAGGCAATAACTGTTATTTATAAGGAATAAAAAGGGTATATATGCAACCAAATTGTATCTAACTGTATCCTTATCCGAAGATCGGTTGTTAAAGTCTCCACGGGCATCTAGACCTCGTTGGGCCTTCTATTATTTTTAGCTTTGAGTGGCCACTTTACATCATAATTATCTCAGCAAACTATCCTAGTCCAGCAATTTTTTCCAGTCCGTTATGTCTTTGGCTATTTCCTCCCAGTTCTTCATATACCAAAACTAAAACGAGCCAAATCGGTCCAGCCATTCTTGAGTTTTAGCGAAACAAACGTACAGCGAGTCATTTTTAGTATAGAATTATGGATTTTAGCGAATTTCCGCCTGTAAAATTGTGTCCAGACGTAGGTATAATACCGTCGGATTGCGGACCCGCCGATAACGTATGAGCGGGCATGAGCCGATTGTCAGCCGGCCGATCGTATCGCGCGAAGGAAGCAATTTGATTTTGCGCCAAAATCGATCATATCGACATTGATTAAAACCGGCTCGAGTGTCGATTTGCCGATTAAAACCATTGTTCCTTAATGCTAACTGCATTCGCACAATCTGCCTATGAATTCAGATTCTAGGATAAGCTTTGTTAGGAGTTATTGCTGTTACTAAGCCACTTAACGTGATACTTAGAGAATCATTTTTCCCTCTTTTAAAGAGAAAAATATTCGAACGAAATAACTATGTTAATGCTGTTTTAGTTTAGGCTTGTTTGCCGCCACAATGTCATACATTAAAATCCAGTAGTTAGTAGATGAGGTATACACTATACAGTTTTTGATACACTACATAATTACACTGTTTGATCATTAATTAGCGATTGTTTACGAGCATAAATTTAATCTAATTTCATCGACGATAAACCCTACTTACATTCAATATATGTGCCAAAAGCAAATGCCATGTAAATAATTAAAGCATGCGTAAATTACAAAAGTTACCAAAAGTGGCCTCCCCTGCAGTAAAATAACTGTCTGGCAATGGAGACTCATACATATTTGTATGAGTCAAGGTCGATAAATGAAAACGAGGAAAGTTAGGGCAAAGTTATTTATTTTCCTTGTGGTGAACCCTCTGTCATTACCATAAACTGTATAAAATGTTTATTTATTTATTGTGAAATTCAAGTAAAGTCAAGCTAAGCTTAAAGCATTATAAACACTGTTAGTGATATCGGGTCCAATAACATGATTCATTTATTAAGAAGCCTAGAGACTGAGTGTACAAAGTGTACAAGTTGAAAAAAACGTATTTTTTTTAAATTAGCTCTATCTTTAAGTTTGCCGTATGTCATTACTTTCCAGAATTTGTTCCTTATTAATGACACTATCGAATAGTGTAATAATACAGAACGTGATTTTTCTTCAAAATCGACGGGTTCGATTCCAGGCTAGGCATATTGATTTTTCAAAAATCCAATAATGTAGTTTTAGTTTTCAATAAAATCGGTTTCCAGACTCCTTTCAGCAATTTTCGCTATTCCTCATAGTTTCGGATCCCATCCACGTACACTTGAAAAATTCACTCTGCATGTTCGTTTATTTTGTGGTAAAAGATTATTATGACATTGTGAGTCAAACTAGTATGAGTAGACAAACATACAGTCCGTTTTTTGCTCTTGTCCAATTTGATAAACAATCTTGGCACTGCTTTTTATTGAGAATAGTTTAAAATTATACTTAAAACAAATTGACATTTAAAGTTAAAACAACTAGATTTTTTTTTAATCTTTACAATTTTGTGTTTGCGTTGTTTTTAAAAATAAAGCACGCTAAGGTTCACCAAATAGGACAAGTATAAAGAGATGGACACCAAATAGTGAAGATGAAGTTAAATTTTAATGTGTTCACATACGTCCGTGCCGGCTGTAGGCGTCCCGTGCCGGCCGGCTCTTTCATACAAAACGCTACTCGTGGGTAATGGCTAACGTGACCATACATCCCGTTTTGAACGGGACAGTCCCGTTTTGACCTACTCTGTCCCGCCCGGTGTCCCCAAAAACATTCTGGCCATACAAAAATGTCCCGTTTTAGAAAAAAGTAAAATAAGCAGTTAAGGACTATAAAAATCTGGCTATGATAGGTGCGCCTCGCTTGCGCTTTGCTTAAAATGAGCGTACAGTAACACGAACGTGACCAGATTTGATCAAAAATTGCCTACATAAAGTGATTCCTAATAGACAAGTTTGATCTTAAAAGTCTAAGCGAAGTCTTAAGTGCTAAATACATTTATTTCATTATACCAAAGCCTAATGGCGAAATCTGTTCACCAATAACCTGATAATGATTAAATTTAAGATTTTGACATTTTAATTTGTCCCGTTTTAGCGTTTGAAAAATATGGTCAGTTTAGTAATGGCTCTCTCATATCTGGTATGCACGGAAAATGAGCATCATTATAGTTGTGAACCATGCGAGGATGAAGTTTGAAGTTTTGCACTGCCGTTCGCTCACTGACAATGTTTGTATGAATCTTGGAGCTAACAATGCAGCCTATCCTTTGAGACGTGTTTGAATAGTCTTAGACCACTCTCGTATCTAACAGTCTGCCGGAATGAGCGTACGGCGCACAAAAGGGTTGGTAGGTTGAATGCGAACGTTACGTTGAAAAGACGCCCCGTTTTAACACTTCGCGTAATTATTTTCATTAGAGAGCCCATTGTCTTTTTTTTTGTCATAGCTTATTAATTTTCAACATGAGTATTAATATTACTAGAAGTGGTTAATTACTTACAGAAAGTATGCAGCGGGTTTTGGTATACGGTGTATTGAGAATTAATTATATTATTGAGAATCATTAAGTGTCTGTCCATGGGAATCAACATTTGTTAAGACAAAGACGAAACGTTTATTTGCACAAATATAGGTATAGTGTTGTTACAAATTATTTAGATCCATCTATATTTACCATTATTAGGTATGCACATGTTAATGAAGAAAATATGAAGAAAACAATGATAGTTAATAAAAAGAGCTGTGAAGGCATTCGCTTAACTTTTTACGTGTATTAATCGCGGTAATAACAGTTATAAGTTATAACTAATGAAGCCTTGATATTTTTGTCTTTTTCATTCTGTTTTTTTAGTATTGTAGTATTATTAGAATGGCTTATTCTTATTCCAACCTCATGTTCATTATAACAGCCTAAAACTAATCATAAAATCGCTAGTAGCTATAATACGACAATATGGTTAGTCGAAAGAAATTAAAGTCAGTCAAAATGTAAGTTTCAATGTACCTAATCAAATTTAAAGGTGGTTCAATGTTATCCAAAAATGTTCAGTTACCCGAGTATTACGTCAAAAGTACAGTCAACTCGGGTCAGATTCGTTGCACTGTTACACAAGACTAGTTAAACTCAAAACTCAACTCAAACTCAAGAGCTTTTATTCATTATTAGGTACAATTTGTGCACACTTAATGAAAGTCATACAGATAAATTATACATTCTACATTCATCAAAGCAGCGCCAGTTTTCGAACTGCTTCCTAATAGTGCTCTTTCCTACCCTTATTTTGATGTGTCTTGTCAATACAAAAAACTCTATTTACATCATTAATTTTTCTCAAATGCAAATGTACATTATTTTGTGTAAAACCACTCGACAACCCTTCGCATAAATCATAGGAGCATGAGTTCCGTATGTAGATTTACTCTGCGGTTGTGGATCGCCGCAGAACGACACTCGACTCCATCGGCACGGTTTTAAAAACTCCGTCGTTTCATAAGTAGTTTTCGATTTCATTACCGTTGGCGCCCGACTCGTCCGAAACGCCGATTCTTGGCCGTATTGCTAAGGATCGATGTCTCACAAGGTAACTTGCAAGTCTGAATCCTTGTGCACGCAATTCTGCGCTTTCTCCCCGTATGTCCACTCGGTGGTCGCGTAAAAAATGGCATGCGCAATTTGGCAGATGGTACTTTAAGATCAGGGCCCGAGACAACTTGCGGTAACTGGTCCGACGGTCTGGTGACCTTTGTAATCTGTTGTGCGCTGAGTGCGAACATGAGGTACTCATTATTTTTGTTACAAAGGCAGTTATTCTTGTCGGGAGGTGCAACAATTCAAACTGAATGTTGGTATGATATCTGCTTAATGTTATTTTTACCTCGAATTCGTCTTTGTGTAATGCTTAATATTTGATGCTATGGTAATTTGTGGCAAGCAGGATGGTCCCTGAATTTTTAAAATATTTGTTTGTGTGTTACATCAGAGCAGAACTCTTAGAAAAAGATTACTGTATCTGTTCAAAGATTATTCCCTCGTTTTGTATGAAATGTTATCGTGTTTAATATGATCGTTTTCAATTTCCAGGTAGCAACCAAGCTCGACGATATTTATAAGACTGGAAAGCTAGCGCACGCAGAACTGGATGAGCGTGCGTTAGATGCCTTAAAAGAATTTCCATCCGACGGTGCTTTAAGTGTTCTTGGACAATTTTTAGATTCAAATCTCGAGCATGTATCGAATAAAAGTGCTTATTTATGTGGAGTCATGAAGACCTATAGGTGAGTACCGTGCACTTGTCTTTTTTCGCACCCGGCAACCCAATCAAAATATTGGATGATGGCCAAATCACCCGCTGTGTATCTGGGTCATCTTGAAAAATTGATTTGACACTTATCGTCCGCGTTGCGGACTGCGGCAGGCTTAAACGATCATAATGTGCAGCGCCCAGAGTCATCTAGCGTAATGACGCGTAGACTCCCAAAGAGCCATAATCCCCCGCGAGCAACCCCATTATAGCTTTTGTGCTAGAAAAAAATCATCTTAATTTAGGTCCGGTTTCCATCTTGCGAGCATCTCGGAAAAGTAGGTCGACGGATCTCTCGAGAGCGCTTCAGCACTATCGTCAAAGGGTGACATATCTGCGACGCTAGAAACAGCCGAGACATGTGTATAACGGTCAAGCACACGCCAGACGAAAGTGTGCACTGTGAATTATTAAAACGACAAAGCGCAAGATTCTTTAGAGAGCGAGCCAGGTGCGACAATTCGACGCTGCAACTGAGATTAGATAGCGGGTGGTCATTATCCTTTGTGTGACGCAGACTTCAGCGAATCCGTATCTTTGTGCAGTTCGTTAGCTCCGCCGTGATGAACTCTTTATTATCCTTTTGAATTACTTGGCGATTCCACGTACTTGACGCTGCTTCAACGGATGTGAGAATTTGGAATCGGCGTTATCAGTGGCCTACATAAAAAATAGCACCAGTAGGTAGGTAGGTTTAAATCGGACTATCATTTTTTTAAGTCACGAGATGTCCGTGGCCAGTAAATGGGTCACAATGATCATGTTACACGTCAATGTACGGTTTGCAGACAACGTCTTATGGACTTTCATAATACTTACCTACTCAGAATATACGATTCTTCTTATTTACTTCAATGTATATTTATGTATAGGCTAGATGATTTGAATTTTTGTTAGTTTCGAAAATTCTCTTGCAATAAAGAATTTCAATGTCTTATTGAAGATCCCGTCAGACGTTTTGGCGAATTTGTATTGGGAACGTTTTTAGTATTTTATGAGAAGTCCTAGTTGGTCTTGTCTCAATATTTTAATAGTCGTTCTTGCTTGATTCAGAATCAACATCAAAAGATGCCGGCAAGTGTTAAGCTTTAAACTGCTCATAAGAATACTAGTCAATATTTATGTACGATTTATTGGTGACAGAATTCAAATTATGCTGCTGACTATACGCGGTGCGATTGCCAATATACGAGTACACTCAACGAGCCATTTTCCTATTATAGTCACAATTAGAATGCTCCTATCTGGTTAATAAACACGATCGTTCTGTAAAATCACCCATCACCAGACTAAAGGTTTCTTTGAAATAACTTCACTGCTTCTTGCTGACTTACGAGTACGCGTACCTACCATATTTATTTTGTTTCTCTATAGATCGAAAATTTCGGGACGGTAGCGTCACCTCTAGGCTTCTAGATGGGGAGGATCCATCTAATTTGGTCTTCTGCCATTCTCATCCATAGTTTCCCTACTTTTTCGGCGATGTCGCTCCAACGTGTACCGTTTGTCTAAGGTAGATAGACCACCGGGTAGACCCCAGACCTCGGCGCTGCCCTAAATTTCAAACCGCTCAAGGGCTTTCGACAAGGTTTAACGAATGCTATCTTTTCGACAAGTTTTAATGGCTGCTATCTTTTCGGGACCGCCCGGCTTAAAGTGCCCTCCGAAGAAAGACAGAAGGTGCTGACCCGCGCACTTTGATTGTACCGCATTTCCATGCTGCTCCGTTCGCGTAGTGAGCTGAAAATTGTACCCAAAATTTTCGCTTCACGTATTAATTTTATAACAAGATATCCTCACCAGTTCTGCCATTTCTTTTATGTTCACTAACGTTGTAACGCGTTGGTCATTGGTTGGTGTTCGCAGACAGAAAAGCCGTGCGGGCGCGCAGGGAGCGCCCGCGCTGGCGCCCGCTGTCCCGGTCAAAGGGCCCGACGAGGAGAAGATAAAACAGATCCTCGCCAGGACCGGCTACACGTTAGATGTTACTACAGGTGCGTACAAGTTTAAGTGTTATCTCCCGCAAATTGCTAATGCGCCTGACCGCCGTTGCGACGGCGTCTGGTGACCAGGGTTGCTCTTTTTGGGTACCTACTCTAGTCAATGTAAAAACTGTAGAAATAATAAAAATGTTTGGCAACTTACACATTTCAATACGATTTGTTTGCACTTCACGGGCCAAGGTTCAAGCGCATTAGCATTTTACGGGGCTCCTGTTACTAAAATTTTGACAGAACGATTAAGGGACCGGTTTCAATAACAAGCGTTGGCAGGGTGTTCTGACCATACTGAAGAACACTTTTTCTCATCTTAGCACATTAATACTTTCAGTGCCTTTGACACGCCTCATCGGCTTCGCTTTACCGCCCACGAAAAAGAAGGCCCTGAAAGTGTTAAAACAGCTATAAGTGCGTTGATAAGTGTATCACTACCCTCAATTGTGCAAATAAGTTCATATTTTATGCAACACATTTTTCTTGTAGGAATCTGATTTATACTCATAATTAAAACTCATTCGGCCTCACTCAGAGACGTCCTTCAATGTTCCTAATGTTCATTAACAAACAAATTCAATCGTCTTTATTCGTGTTAACATAAGTGTCATCTTTATTTTCGGAAGTAACCATTAAGTTTAATGAATGTCTGTGAGGGCGGCTGATTATTCTTATAGAGGAATCTTGTTATAACTAAATTTAATCATCCATATTCTTATTAGAATCCAGTAAGAGATTCTCCAAAAGCCATTTAATGAGCGGCTTATTTATTTATTTAAGGACCTAATGCACTATGGGCATTCATCTATAATATAAAAATGAGTCGCTGAATGTGTTGCTAAGCGCAAATCTCGGGAACGGTTGGACCGATTTCGCTAATTCTTTTTTTAAAATATTCCTTGAAGTACGAGGATGGTTCTTACGGAGAGAAAATTTGAAAACAATGTAAAGAAAATAATAAAAACAACAATTTCATTTTCCTATATAAACTGTTCTACCCATGTTCTACCTGTCAAACATCATTTCAGATTGAATACTTCATAAGTTCATATGGCAATGTCATGCATTTAGAAACGTCAAGATTTTTCTTTTTGGATGCCACTTCTATTATGCAAACTGCAATGATATAATATACATATTTTATAATGGCAAAACGAAGTGTGCCGGGTCAGCTAGTTGATTAATAATTATAATTGTTCTCGTGTGCGATTGCAGGCCAACGCAAGTACGGGGGCCCGCCGCCGGGCTGGGAGGGGGGCACGCCCGGGGCCGGCTGCGAGGTGTTCTGCGGCAAGATCCCCAAGGACATGTACGAGGACGAGCTGATCCCCCTGTTCGAGCGCTGCGGCACCATCTGGGACCTCCGCCTCATGATGGACCCCATGACGGGCACCAACCGCGGCTACGCGTTCGTCACCTTCACCACCCGGGACGCCACCCAGCGCGCGGTGCAAGAGGTTAGACCGCTTTCCCCTATCGTATCCCCCCTACTCTTGATATGGCGGCCTCTGCCCGAACTTTTTTCTAAGTACCCCCACCGTTTGTATAGTCGATGTTGTGTTTACGTTCACGTTTACAGTTTATCCATTCTGTCTTCTTTATTTTTATTTTTGGTCGACGTAATGTTTTATCGCTTTGCGTTTATACTTACTACCCCCTTGAAGTTAAACGCTGAATTTTGTTGATGCTAAGATGCAATGTAGTTTGAGCGTACGTGGTCTGTTGTTTGTGTCATTGTTTCGACTCGTATCGGAAACGATTATTAGTTTGACGCGTTAAATGTTTAGAAATAAGTTCGCGCATAGGTTTAGATGTGGGTGTTGTCTGTGTTCAGAGAGTGGTAAGTGTTAGTGCTGTCGTATGCTAGTTTATTTTGCAATGAATTGAATAATTAGGTTAGATTTAACAAGTAAAACTAACTTTATTCTAATACGTGACCGTGTCGCTACTAAGTCTTACCACGCTCTCGAGTAATTTAGCAACGGTATTCAATGAAAATTCGATAGTGTTGCTAAAGAAATGTGGCAAAGATTGATGCCGACTGTCGAATGTAGGTTTGACTAAATTCGTAAATAAAGTGAAGCGTGTTATATGACATGATTGACACGAAATATTGGCAGTATCGACTGCTTTTGCTGATCCCGAAAAAGTACTTGAACCCTGCTTTTTCATACTCTTACTTCCGTGCTTTTGACTTTACATTTACAACAGAAGCTTAGTCGTAGTTGGTTTTGCACTACTCTTAATGCCTTTTAAATGTCTCCTATGTATTACTGGTTTGTTCTGTATACCCGCGACGCCTTGGAAGGTTGTATTATGGAACCAATTGGTCGCCACCAGTCTTTGCGCACAAAATGGATGTTGTCGTGCACATCTGTTACAATACATTTCCAGCACAGTGTTTTGCAAAAAAAGATACATCCGTACCATTTTGACGATTGGTCTCACCAAATTGTGTCTAAACAATGAAACATTACCATCTAGTTGTGTGATTGGTGACACTATGAATCTGAAACAAAATTCTAATTTGACGTCTATTTCCAGGTGACTCGCCGAATGTTATAAGTATAAACCCTTGAAAGAATCACAGCACGATAGCTGCTCACAGTTTGGGCATTTCGCCTCTATGTATCATCCTCTTCCCATCGGACGGAATCATCACGATTCATTTTGTTCAAGCTGAATTCAATCTTGTTTGTTTGTGTTTTAAGTCTAAATTTGCTAAACGTTTATGAGCATGATGATTTTGGCCTCGCGAAGTCCTCAAACTGTGACGTCACTTGCAAAATTACTCTAATGCATTCATCCGCTGGTACTTTTGCAAGTCCCCGATCATTTGCCTGTCGAATACAAATTCACAGTCACTCTTGGGAGAATTAGATTTAAGCTTTTATCATTTGAAAGCATGATATTAATATCCCACCGACGGCTACCCCCTTTGCATCAGTGTCTTGTAATTTCAATTGTTTCAAAATCGTTTTCATTATTCACTATTATATTTTTCGGTTCAGCACTACATTTTTGTGTCAAATAGTTCAGTTTCAAAGAGTTACATTAATCGTTTACATGTGTTATTTCTGATGCATTCGGGATCGTCACTATTATGTATGTATAATCACTGAATTGTGTAAATGTGCAAATATAACACCTTTAAACCGATCTAGCCTCGCTTGTCCTGAGATATCATCCCGTTCTTACTTTTGCACCTCGTTCAATTTTAAGTTGCTTTCATTTTTTTTTTGTTACCATCACACTTTTTTACTCGCTTCTTTTTATTTTCACTTCATCAAACGGTCCACTTACAGGGTTAACTCTTAATTGGCTTCAAAAAAAGTTCTCTGACTGAGAAACGAATATATCTCAGGCTCTCCTCTTTGCTCCGTAAAACACTTTCGGCTTCTCATCCAAAGTACAGTTAACTCATTTCGATTGGCTCTAACCGAATCATCGCTCGCGCGCGTGCGCTCATCGGCTCATCGGTTCATCGGCTCATCGGCTCCGGGCCCGCCCGATCGAGACGGCCGCTCTCCCGAATCGGACCGATTCCAAAATTACACCTTTTCAAAATTTTTCCCTTGTTATTTTTCCCACAGCTCGATAATCACGAAATAAAACCGGGGAAGACTCTGAGAATTAAGATTAGCGTACCGAATCTGCGACTTTTCGTCGGCAACATTCCCAAGTCTAAAGGCAAAGAGGAGATACTGGAAGAGTTTGGTAAATTAACAGGTAAAGTGTCACTCGAATGAATTAAGGAGTTTAGAGTTGTTGTTGTGGGGTTTGGGGTTTGGGGTTGGGGTTGATGGGGCTATGGGGTGATGCGTGTACTGTGTACTGTGTACTGTGTACTGGGGCTTGGTGTGGACCGCTGTGGGCCCCCGCTTGCGTCCCGCTTGTCCCTCCCGCGCCCTCCGCGCCCTCCGCGCCGGCCGCCGCCGCTCGCCGACGACGCCGCCGACCGCTATCCTCCTCGAATTGTTCTTGCAGCTGAATGATTATGAAATTCGAAAGGGGAAAAAGATTGGCGTTACGGTTTCCTTTAACAATCACCGTTTATTCGTGGGGAATATCCCTAAGAATCGAGATCGGGACGATTTGTTTGAGGAGTTTACTAAGCACGCACGTAAGTCCTTGTCGAATTCATAATATGTGCTATTCAGTTTGTGTCGCGAGGCGACGCGGGCCCGCCGCAGCCGCACGCCGCGGCCGCGCGCCGCAGCCGCACGCGGCGGCGGGCCCGCGTCGCCCGCGCGTAGTTATGTGTTAACCGAGACTGGCCTCCGCCTCGAGAATGCTCACCGGTTATGACTGGAGAATCTTGCTGTTGTTCTCTAGAATTAGATCTTCTTCAGTACCGTATTATATGTTCTCCTGGAATATCGTTTGATTTGCTTCATATTTGTAGCGTTGAGGAATGAATTTTAAGCGAAGGGTTGGAGGGAAGCTTTATACAGTAAATTCCTGTCGCTTTTCGCGGTCGGCTCGTATTTCATTGACGTTGTGTGATTGCAGCTGGACTCGTAGAAGTAATAATATATAGTTCGCCCGATGACAAGAAGAAAAATAGAGGATTTTGTTTTTTGGAATACGAGTCTCACAAAGCGGCGTCCTTAGCTAAACGTAGACTGGGCACAGGTAGAATAAAGGTGAGCGAACAAACGTTTGTTTTATTGTCATTTTTGTTTCACTAATTAATGCATGCTGATGTTTTGCAATATCGATGGAATAGATTTTTTCAAATAAAAAATTTGAAATCGAATAATGATTAAGCTTTTTATGGCAATGTCTATGTAAACAATATAACTGAACCCAATAATTTGTGTTCAGGTATGGGGCTGTGATATAATAGTGGATTGGGCGGACCCACAAGAAGAACCCGATGAGCAAACAATGAGTAAAGTGAGTAACATTTAACTTAATTAAAATATATGATTGCACTTTTCAGTTGCACATATTTTATAAAAAAAAAACAAAATTTGGAAGTTGTTTTAAATTTGAAAAAATATTTTTGCCACTTTCAATTTGATACAACTTTTTCTATTTTCACTTTATTTTTAAATCGGCCGAGTAATTAAGAAATATATTTAATGAAGGTTTTACGATAAATTTGTACTAATAAATACAACAATAGAGTACATGCAACCTAAGAGTTAGGTTAGGTTAGGTTAGATCCTAACCTAACTTTTCTGAAGTATTAAAACGTAACTGATTGTTTTAGGTTAAAGTGTTATATGTCCGGAACCTAACTCAAGAGATTACGGAAGAATCGCTCAAGGAAGAATTCGAACGCTTCGGTACAGTGGAGCGCGTGAAGAAAATCAAGGATTACGCATTCGTACATTTCGAAGACCGGGATTGTGCCGTGAAGGTGAGCCATATAGCATCTCCTTATTTTTAGCCCTTCGTAGTCCACTGCTGGGCTTGGACCTCCCATAGTTGGCATAATTTAAGTTGTTGTTATTTTATGTTTTCATTTATTTACGCTTATTATTGTTATTAGATCACGTATGATAGCGTTTGGATGTAGCTCATGTAGCACTTTCGTAACATGATGTGTTCGGAAGGCAGATTTGTTTTTTGTTGTAGACGTGTAAAAGTACCGAAAAAAGCGTACTCGTATGTATTCGTTACTGTAACAATCCGTGCCCGTCATCGTACGTTACGTTACGTTACACGTCACTATCGTATCGTTTCGTTACTCGTTACTAACATAACGTAACGTTACTCGTCTCTTTCGTACCGTTACGTTACTGGTCACTATCGTATCGTTTCGTTACTCATTACTAACATATCGTAACGTTACTCGTCACTATCGTACCGTTACGTTACTAGTCACTATAATATCGTTTCATTACTCGTTACTAACATATCGTAACGTTACTCGACACTATCGTATCGTTTCGTTACTTGTTACTTTTGTTACGGTTTGCTCCAGCTTAATTTGTTGCGTGCAGGCAATGCAAGAGCTAGACGGCAAAGAGTTGGGCGGGGCGCGGCTAGAGGTGTCGCTGGCGAAGCCGCCTTCGGACAAGAAGAAGAAAGAAGAGATTCTGCGCGCGCGCGAACGCCGTATGACGCAGATGATCTACGGTCGCGGCGGGTGAGTGCGATACTGAGATGATCGTATACACATAAGAGTAGCTGTGACATTCTAAGCCCAGTGGCTAAGATAACTATTAAGCGACTAGAAGATTTTGGCTAAGAATTTGGCCTCTCACTCGAGGGTTCGAATCACGTGAAGTCGACCAACCCGCAGTAGGCCAGCGTGGTGGACTAAGGCCTACATCCTTCGCATTGTGAGAGGAGACCCGACAATGTGATGGGTTGAGTTAAAGACATATATGTAGGCACACAAGGATTTTTTATGTCAAGATGGAGTGACAGGATATGGGTTGCGGGTCTCCTTAAATTGGGGGATTTTTGAGTGGTTGACTAAGGCCTATATTCTACTCATTGTGGGAGAAACACCCAATCCTAAAGGGTCGAAGAGGGACTAAGATAAAACTTTCTAATAGGGTATAATTAAGTACAGCACAAAATCAACTACACTTATTGACTTTTAAATATGTCTGCACGAAGACGATAATTATTAATGTGATAACTGTTATTGAATACAAACTTATCGTGTTTTTATTTTTAAAATTATGATGTCGAATTTAAGTTTAATTTACTAGAATTTTTCATGTTCTTTTGAGATATTGCCGCCAATGAAACTTGATTAAAAAAGTTTGTGATTTAAATTCCATTGTTTTTTAAGCTTAAAAGGTCATATGGATTCGATGTTCTATCGATTTACGACTGACTTCTACAAGAGCCACACAGTCGAGTTATAAATGTGAACGGTATCAATATACGGTCGATCCGTCGTCTCGAACGTCCAACACACTGTGTGTTGGCGCGTGCAGTAGGTACTCGTATTGTAGCGAGCGTGCGCAGTAACGCGAGGCGTCTGTAATGTCAGATTTGATTGGTGCAGCTGCTCGCCCGTGCACGGCGCACTGCGCGGCCGCACGCCGCAACCGCAGCCGCGCCCGCCGCAGGCTCGAGGCGACTACGGTCAGTATGCACGCACGCACCACACACACCACACTAGACATCACACTAGACACCACACGGCACGATAGGCTATGTAGACATACACGTAGGCTAAGTAGACAACACGACGCGATATGAGGTTACATATGAGTTTACAATTACATATTGTGTCATGTAGTACATATAATTACATGACACTACACTATACCCTATACGTGACACAACACAGCATCAGTGCATGGCAGTATGCACACACGCACTAGATACACAACACTAGACATGCCACTAGACACCATGCGGCACGATAGGCTAAGTTGACATGAGACAACACGACACGATATGAGGTAACATTTACATGACACTACAATATACAAATTACATGACTACAACAGTGCACGCACCACACACTATATACGACTCTAGACACTACACGGTACGACAGGTTGTGTGGACAGGAGACAACACGACGCGATATGAGGTGACAACACATCGCACATTAAACGACATTGTATGTTTACACGAAACAAGGCACACTTCACGGACGAAATAAAATGTCACAACATGACAACTTGATGTTACTTACACTACACAACACGACACGATATTAAATGACAAAACACGATATTACGCCACACGATACAATGTACACTACACATACGAAATAAATGTTAGATTACAAATATCTATGAGGGGACACGCCACAACGTTACACACATATACTATTTGACACGTGTGTAAATTTATGTAGCTGTTAATGTTGTGTGGTTTCTGATAAGTCATGATGTTTTAGGTGTCGTTCAGTATAAGTAAAATGTCAAAATAATTTTACATGAATATTGCTAATTTCTTTACTAGTTAATTGTCTTTAAAACACAGCAATATCATGACGTTATCGATACCGTGTTGTACACTACACGAGTTGTTCAATGTACATGTTTATAAGTTAAGCGTACTGTGTGCGAAATGAGATTCGAGACTATGAGTTGATTTTTCATGAGATTAATGAAAAGGTGTCATTTTTTTCTTATCTTATTTCTCCTGCGTGTTCATGGTGTTTTAGCCTCTGGACTTTTAACTCTAACATAAGTGGCGCCCAATGTGGGGCCGTCTTCCATAGTTGCATGTCCGATTATAAAAATGTAGAATAATATAAGAATAATAACAATAAAACAAACCAAAATAACTGATGCTGAAAAATCAACTCATGGCCCTACGATCTAATCTAGAGCACGATAGCACCACTGTTTGTAACGGTGTAAAGATTTTTATTCACTTTTTGTCATTGCTTTGTTGTTTAAGTGTATAAAAAACTTTACACCATAAATGTACTTACAACAAAAAGGATACATTATACACAAAAACACAGGTAACACATTTTTTTGGAAAAAAATGTACACGGTGTGGACCACGCGCACACTCGCAAACTTCGCTACTGATCCCTTACTAACAATGGGCTGCGACGATATCCAATAACAGTTCCTGATTCAAATTTTAAATAGTTCGAATATTGCAATCAGAAAATTTTGAAAAATGTGGGTATCGTCGTAACCGTCAATACATGTGTCATTAACGCTATATTCTAGGCTAGATATTAATGAGAGCTAGGTTAGGCCCCTTGCATGTTTTCAGACTAAAAGATTTTAGAAACGAGAGAAAAATCGAAGTACATAAGCAGAAAGGTACGAAGGGCTACACGTCGTCTATGTAATAACAAAACTTAACAACAACCTCTGCATGCGACAATTTTGACCACTAAAACTCATAATTCATTGATCCCGCAGCCTTTGGACCATGGAAACGAGCTACGATTTCCGATCTCTTATCACCCCGTTCACGACGCTTTATGTTAGGCTCCGGTGGTGGAATTGTGGAAACTGCTCGAGTGTTAGGAAAATTGTGACATAACATTAAAATTAAAAGTTGAATGTGTAAAGAAGAATCGGCTGGATAGGATGTTGGAAGATGCATGCGTTTTCCGTGTGTCGACATGACTGTGTCTACGCTTAAGTCGGTCGAGGTGTGTGAGTGAGCTGAGTCGGGTCGGGCTCGGCGCCCCTCCCTCGGTAGCTTTAAGTTAGCGTTAGTTTAGCTTAGCCTCTAAAAGGCCTGTGTTGTGTGTTTATAGATTATGATTACGACTATTACGGGTACGGGGATTACCGAGGTGGCTACAATGAGCCATTTTACCGGTACGATGAGTTCTATTTTGATTACGCGGGGCCACCGCAACCGTCCGCCGTCCGCCAGCCTCCCAACAGAGCGCAACCGGTGGGTCCCACACACACTAACTAATGTTATCATATTATTTTACTAGTCACTAGACGCTGTACTCATCATTGTTACTTTTCGGTTTTTTGAGTTGCCAAATTTTTTTTCATCTACTTTTATTACTACTACATTATTGTTATCTTTTTGTTTTTTTGGTTGAATCCCATCCTAGAATGGAGTCAGTGACTCGGTAAATACGGTAGTGTGTAGGCCTGACGGTGGTGATCGATAGCGGCGGCTGTGGCGCCGGCGCCGGCGACCGCGTCTATAGCGTATCGTCGCGCGTGGGGGGTTGTAGCGCGTAGCGCGTAGCGTGTGTAGCGCGACTGGCGACGATACGGTATCGACGGCGGCACCGGGCGGCGGCCGTCGGCGGGGCGTGGCCGGGGTGGCTGTCGGCCGATCGCACCATCAGGTCTGCATAGCTGAGGCCACTCCGACTAACGTGCCCGTCTCACCCTCTCTTGTTGTTTTCAGTTGCCATTTCACGTTTGCCTCGCTTAGCGTCATCGCTCCTCATCCCCATGTAGCGCCCTGCTTTGCTTTGTCACTAACCCGATAACACGCTTGGAGCTTTGCGACCCCCGCGTGCCCTAGATGAGGAATGTCGCTCGCTTCTCACGGAACCGCTCGATTCACCCTCACTTTGTTGTCGCCGTAACGACTAGCGAATGTGTCGAGGAGACTAACTGATCCGCTTGGTAAATGCCCCCACTCAGGACGACGAGCTCGCCCTCGGGCCCAACTCGCTTTACTACGATGTAACCGGAGGCATTCAGGTACCAAACTGCAATATGTAATGCCGTACGCGTATGTACCGTTCCGATGTTTCTATTTGTCGTTGTTGTTGAATGTTAGCGGTCAGTACGTACTTATAATGTAGTAGTTTATTCTATATCTTATCCGTAGATTTTATATTGGTATTGGATTCGAAATTTTGTCTTGAAATTTAGAATGTAATCGATATGTTTATTCTATAGTTTAGTAGTAGGTACCTGACTGTTCTTTGTTTACAGTATTTTGTTTAAGAACACTATAGTCTTTAGTTTTAGTATTTATACTTTTATATACTTTTACGATCTTGTAATCTAAACGCAGTACAGTTGTTTATTTGCATGACTATCTAGAATGAAAACGTGTCCATACGTCTGTCTGGTAGCGTTTGTTATTGGGATATACACAGAATACAACAAACAGTTTTTTATACTCTTTGAACTTGTGTCGATCTCAATGTATGAATATTACAACAATGATTATATTTATTCCCCACTCGGGGAGCTTACTCGCAACATAGCGAGATCGTAGCATGGTATAACGCTTTCCAAATTAAGTAATGAGAATGTTCTATTTTTATCAGTGATATGATATGGCTCTGTTGCAAGATTTTATCTTAGGCTTTGATACGCGATGACTTTCTATGCGCCCTCTTTTCTTTCAATTCCAAATTATTGAGTTAAAAATACTGTTGCTCTTTGGTTTTTAAGTAACTTGTGCAAGATTGAGTCGTCGTTAAAAAGCCTTTAACATCTTGCGGGGACGAGTAAACGGATTTGCGACTAAAGAATAATCGAAAGTACTGCTTTGTTACTAATTTAATTTATAAGACATCCGCGCAAGATGTTGACTTTGTTATCAAAAATTTAAGTACCTATTTAAATAAATTCTATATAAAAAATACGCTTTGCTCTCTGTCTCGTCTACGTTCTTCGTCGACATAATTTTAACAAATATTATTTTTAGTTAAGGTTTAGTTTAATATTAAATTTAGAATGTGACTAAATGTATCGCGAATAGGTTGCCTGAAAGAAATCTGGCCACATGGTGACTAGGTATTACATTAACCTTTTGACCGCCAAAGACGGCCGTAGCCGACAACGGGAAATAGTGCCGTGCACACCATGTCGTGATATCACGACAATTAATTGTTCGAGTTTTAATAGTTCTAAGCGATAAACAATTCACTTTTGATTAGTACATAGGTTGTAATTATTTTATTTATTAACGTCATGTGCATGACATGGCGTTCTGATGGTTAATTTAAAATATTTTTTGTGTCTCAAAAAAAGTGGGTTGAATTGTTCAACCTACAAAGTTTCTGTTTGCTTATTGGACAAGCCTTGTACGTGGCCGACCAACGTTAAAGAGACTACGTGGACCGTGACATGATAAGGCTAAATGATATAACAGAGTAGCTCAAAGAGAGAGCTTTCGGCTTACCCGACTGCGCCAGTACATTTCTTTGGCACGTTCTATACCCTAATCAGTTTGATGAATTTTAGAGAAGGGGTGTCCGTTAGATTCGTGTTTATTGCGAAAGTGACAATGGGAATACCAAAAGTATAAAAGTTTATGATTTTCAGGCAGTCGATTTTTGTTATTTTACCGCAAATTTGCGTTCTGATGTGTAAATATTTTAAAATCGGAAACATATCAGAAATATCATTATTTAATTAGTTATGTGATTACAAATCATTCAAGTACACACTACTAGTATATTGTTGTTAGTAGGTAATCTACGAGTAGTTATTTTCAGTAGTTATTCTACGATATGATGCACTCTTAAGGAAATTGTCAAAATTATGTATGGTATCATCATCATCATCATCATAAAAAAGAAATTCCTTATATTTATTAAACTTAAATGTTCTGGAACAATCTAAAATAGCGTCTGCGTCATACCTACCAGTTGCGTTTGTGTACAGATTTTTTCGTCCAAAATCAAAATATTGAGCGACCTCTCTGAAAGGTTATTCTGTTGAAGCGTGGGTGTTTGGGCGTTGGGCGTGGGGCGTAGCGAGGCAGAGATGGGCGGTATCGTACCGTAGAGTATCAGTAAACAAGAGTTACGTAAGAAGTAGGTCGACGTTGTCCACGACGCGAAGCTAGGGATACTCGATCCAGTTGCTTGGTAGCGATACTTTTGATCGCAATGGGTAACGATACGCAGTTTATCGATTCCACTATCGATAAGTTCCGGTAGATACGATCCAGTGGATCGATCCAGATTAGATCAATTTTAAAAATATTTTTCTCAAAATATCAATTTGTTTACAAATTTTAAGTCACGATTAAATTTCACGATAACTAACATAAATAAAACGATACTTACATTTGTTTTATTAATTTTAATAGAATCAAACGCTTGAGAAGTTTTTCTACAGTAAATTTGATTCCATTTTTCCCAGATGTAGGCGTGGTTTTTTGCTTTTTTTTTTACTAATAACTAAAGTTAATTCAATAAGATTTTTGATCTGATCCTCCAAGCGTTTGTGTCGACCCACCAGCGGATCGTATATTGTATCGATACAAAAGTCGATTGGATAGAATGCCTTTGTACCGATGTTAAGTATCGATACGGATCGAGCATCCCTACGCGGCGCTCAGTCGACGCACGCACTACTCTGAGTGGGACACGTTTGAGAGGCGGCGGCCGATGACAAAGTCTTAGTCTCAGTAAAGTTAGCGTTGACATGTTTGAAGTGTTCCTTTGATACTTTGCGTTGTCATGTTAAGTGTTCCTTTGAAGAAGCAGCGACGAGGCTAATCATTGTATAAGACTAGACGGGCATTATATAAAGAGGTTAGGTTTTACTAGCTTGAGAATAGAGAGAACTGTTTAGTCTGTTGGAAACAATAATAATAATGAATTTATCGCAGTTAACTTTTAATTAACGTAAATTTATGGCTTGTTTCTGACTTATTTCATAAGATAATACGTTAATCATTAGTTACATAATAATTTCAATTTATTTTAGTAAAAATATTGTTTGAATTTTTGTTACTTACAGGTCCTCCGCAATTTTTTTTTGATAAATTTTATGAAAATAATATAAAGCTAGGAATTGGACAGTAAGATTTTTGTCAATCGGTCAATGTCGTTTTGTTATTCTCAAATTAACGTTAAACAGAATTTTAAACGTGTTGTGCGTCGATTGGTCAACTCGGAGTAAAATTTGAGCCATATTTAGCTCATTTATAGGTAGAAATTATTGTATTTTATGAGAATTTGCACTACGTCGCACGCCGCTGTGTGACGTCGCATGACGTTGCGCCACATTGTACGACGTTGTGCAACGTTGTGTGACGGCATGTGACGTCGTGTGGCGTTGTATGACGTTGTGTGACGTCGTGTGGCGTTGTGCGACGTCGTATTATGTTGCGGGACGTCGCCTGACGTTGTACGACGTTGCGGTCGTCGTGTGACGTGGCGTGACAGTGTGTGAGAGTGTGGCACGTGTCCTGCGCAGGCGGCTGGGTCATGTGGGACGAGCGGCCGCTGGGCGCGGCGCGGGGCCGCGGCTGGTCCCCGTGGTGGTGTGCGCCGCGCCGCGCGTGGCCGCCGCACGCCCAGCGCCATGCGTGGCAACCCGCGCGCCAAGCCAAGTTTACCAGGTCAGTTGTCAACCACCACTACTTTTACTCCGGTCAATTTAGAGTTTTAGACATAAAAATAGTGATCAAATAACAAAAATTCCGACGGAGCCACACACAGGATCGATGGAGACTTTTGGCAATTTATTTGTAATGGTAAACCCAAGGTCTCTACGGAAATTTGGCTTTGTCGGAATTTTTGTTATTTCAGTTGTCCAAATTGACCGAACTATTAGTTATAATTATATTTAAAAGATATGTTTACCAGTTAACTATCTACCACGATTATTTCTAAGCTAGGTTATAATCAATAGCCAGGTAATCTTTCATTATCTACCACCTACCTTTCATCATAATTTGTTTTTTTTTTTGCTAATGAAGCAAGGTTTACCAGGTCACTATAATTTATTGCCAAGCCAATTTAGCTGACTGGCTGGCTGCAACCGTTTTTAAGATTTACTGGTGGGCACGGCTCTCTTCCCGCAACATGGGAAAACCTGGATTGGCAGAGAAATGGCCCAATGGCTAGTGTCAGATATTTTCAAACCGCCCATAGGACCTCTGGAAAGGTTTAACAACTGTTATATTTTCGAAAACAACCGTGGATTTAAAAGCATACATTTAACGCTAGTGACTTGGCCACGTATTCATGTTTAATTTGTTAGTTCCAACCCATACCGATACCAGTACGGAAAAACGTTAGCTCCTTTTGCGTATTCTTTATATTGGGCAAATAATTGCCATGCATTGATGATACGACAAAATATTTGCCACTTGTCAGTTTTTTAACGCAACACCGACATTAACTTTTCACTACCAAACGTTTGTAAATTTATTTGGCTGCCATGTGTGGACTCTATTTGTCAATATTATGCAAATATTTGAATACAAATACGCAAACACCACACAGCCAAATTAATCTAACATAAGTACCTATTCAAAATTCCAAATTCAACTTTGTGAAACGTTGGACTCTCTCGGTTGACTGGTTCCCTCTCTTCATGATATCCTTCACCGCCTTCTCTCCTTTCAGCGTGTTTGATGGTTTGCGTCTAATCCGGTTTAAGTTTTGTACATTGGTAAATATCCTTTCCGTACCTATTCCATTCCGTCCAACATTCCTTAGGGCTACCACAAACTTGGGTTACAACGAGCTCGTCGATCGAGTAGCGAGTCCACGTTTTTCATTGTTGTTAAAAGTTTGTGGGAGGCCTACGATATCATGTCGGTAGTTCCAAGTAGGGTAAAATAGGATTTGTTTTAGGTAGTTCTCATAATGTAGAAATTGTCATAGAATTGCAAATAGAGCGACATCTAGTCAAGCGACTCGGTACTACCAGGGCATAGTGAGATTCTAACATTAGACCTTAATGAACCAACCTAGATGGTGTTAATCCACATTAGCAGTCTGTATATAGATAGAAAATATTTTATAAACATTTCATGAAAGATCTCATTGAGAGTCTGTATGTATCTGTATGTATACTGTCTGGCTGTATCTATTTGATTGGTAACCCTTAGATACTTAGGTAGGATACTTAGAGGCGAATATCTTAGTCCTTATGAGTAGCAGAGCACCCACATACCATTTAAATTACTTAATACAAGTGCTCCTTGCATAGACAATAGTACTCGTAACGTATGCCGTTAGTATGGGAAGATGTCAGACAGGCTGGCATACTAATGACTGACGTTTACCGTACAAATACTTTGATCGTAGTGTTCATGCTCACGGCACGGGTGGCTTACATGCCCGTTTGCTAATCAGTTACTATAAACAAGGTAACCGAATTGACATATCGGGCGTGTTGCAGGCAAACGTAAATTCGACGGGGGTCACCAGAACCAAGGGGGGGAGACGAAGCGGCGACTGGGCGCGGCGGCGGCGGCGGCGTGCGGCTGGGGCGACGCGGCGGAGGCCAGCTAGCGGGGGACGCGGGGGACGCGGGGGCGCTGGGGCCGCCGGGGGACGCGGGGGACGCTGGGGGACGCCGGAGGACGCCGGGGCCGCCGGGCGAGGGTGCGCGAGCCCCTGTCTCGGAGACACTACAAGCTGCGCAGGGGAGCACTCGCGCGCACACGGTCGCACGCGGTTCACGGTTACGTTTACGCCCGATTCTCGCTGTGTAACGAGAGGATCGTTCCACTTTTTTCTATATATGTGTTTTTTTATTTGATTTTCACGTTTTCAATTTTGTAACGCATCGATGTCGATTCCGTAAAAATCTTAAAGTAGGACGTTATGAAATGTTTCGAATGTAAGTTTCCCGTTATGCTTATGTTTTGACTGTCGTATTAGCCGTATATATTTAATATATACTTTATTTTTGTGAGGCGCGCGGCCGCGGTTGCCTGTTTGCGGCCGCGCGCGGGTCGTTGACCCGTCGACTGTCTGTTTTTTTAATACATGTTATTCAATATATTTTATTCCTGCGAACGCATTTTGCGATGTGATGTGTATTTTAGCAGTAATTATTATATTATAAGGAGTTTGACTGTTGTTTTTTGACATACTTACAACTTAGGATACTTGAGAATGAATTAATGGAACGAAATGAACTCTGACTCTAGCAATTACGGCTAAAATAAAAACACCCCTGTAATCGATAACATTTCCCGACTGTGTTCCTGCTTTAGTTTTTTGCTTTATTTTTAATACATAATTCCCTTTAAAATACATTAGTGTGAGGAAGTAGTAGTATTGTAAAGTTCAGGATTTCTGTAATGTTTAATTATCGCTGTACTACTAAACGTTTCTTTTGTATGTCGACCACATAGCATGTCCATACTGTTAGAACTCTGTATCAATCTTGTATCAGTTAATATGTGGAATAAATTTGCAAAACTGTGTTTGCCTTATTATATATATTTGTTTCCTTTCATAAAATTTGTTTTTCTATCCTTGGGGTCCCTGGACGGAACACACGCACACTAGCGTTCTTTAACACAACTACACACACAAGTTTCCATGTGTACCTAAATATGAAGTTTTTAAAAATAAGAAACGGGGAATTCTAAAATTTACGGCCTGGTTTTTGTACACCCTACACTCCACATTTACATTTGAATCTGGACTTGATCATAACGTCAACGTATATATAACGTAAGCTCATTAAATTTGTTCAAAATTATTCTGTAACATGGCGAAGTGTACAAAAACTCGGACTCTAATATGATTTTTTTGAAAATAGTCTCGATTTCCTCAGTCAGGTTGAAGCCGGAAAACAGAGATCTACATCCTGAGTAGCCTATTAAAAAAATCGAACATTAGAAATATGGCGTTTTTCCCACTGCTCGGCAAGGTTTCTCCCACAAAAAACTCTGAACTAGGTTTGAAACAACACACTTGCTCCAATCCGGATTGCTTCCCTGCTAAATGGCCAGCCAGCATCAATGTAATTGACCGTTTATCGCTTTATGGCTACCAAGTAACCTAGTCAGTTATTGTTAAGAACATTTTAGCATCCCAGCAAAACATTTTGCCGTGTCGTGTTACTAAACACAAAGTTAGCACCCCAGCAAAATATTTTGCCATTAATAAGAGTCGTGTTACTATACACAAAGTTTAGGGATGTAGAGAATATATTAATCGTTGAAATAAAACCACACTTTACATTATAATATAATTTTATTGCAATAATATATTGGAGTTTAGTTTTAAATTGTAAATGTGGTTCATAATAATATACAGCCACACAAGTCTTAAATTAACGCTACAACTGTGTAGCACCGTAGACTACTCGTAAATACATGAGCTACGCGTCGTAGAGATTTGTAGCAAATCTTCACTGTCTCTGTAGCAAGTCTACGATCTATCTTGATAGGTTTTGGGAATTCCATGTTTGTGTTTTATAAGTAACACTTGTGGTAGGAAGCGACTGGAACTCGTCCATTTTGGGCAATAGCGCCCTTGCTTACCTGTCGTAGACACTATAGTTGAATATATTTTCTAATCGCCACTGTTTATTTCGAAACTACATAGTGTAGTCAATACTTTCTTATCCTCGGCAGTCGGCAACCACATTTCTTTAACCAAAATACAAGTATCACTCGTTTCGCTTTGTTTCAGATATGTCAATATTCAGTAGATAGGTGATTTTGCGAATATGCATTATTGATTGAGTCTAAAAGTGGATTAACTTGATCACTCGTACAATTGTTTGACTTGTAGTTACAATTTTTTGTAGAATTGCTGTTTAATATTGGCGCTGGGGGAAACTGTAAAAATTTAAACTCCGTGTAGTCGTCGAACCCATCGTTTAATAAGTCCGTAATAAATTGTAAAACCTTACATCGAGCCGGGTAAAAGGAAATAAAAGTCCCAGTTAACGTTAAAGTAGTGTATTGTGTGTGGTAACGGGGGTGGGCTTCGTGCCTTCGTCATACGGTGTCGTGGGGCGCGGCGAGGCGGGCGGCGCAGCGGGGCGGCGGGCGCGGGGGCGGCGGCCGAGTGCGGGGGCGGCGGCCGCGCTGGGCGGAGCGCCGGCGTCGCCAGCAGGCCGCCAGCGCCGCCGCGCCGCCGCCTCCCGCCGCCGCCGCCGCCCACCACGCCGCGCTGCCCGCGCCCTCCGCCGCGCCCGCGCCCGCGTCCGCGCCTGCACACACACCGCCCATACACTCCGCACTCCGCACTGCGCACTGCGCACTGCGCTCCACCGCTACGACACCCTCCAGCAAGTGCCCTTTCACATAACCTTATACACGTGTTCGCAGCAAACCTATTGCCACTCACCGGATGTAACCCCAACTTACCCTACTAACATACGTTACAAACACAGGAAAGAATTAATAAGACTTCATCATTTGACACTGCTGAGAGTGCACGAAGTCCTTTTGATAATTAAGTGACCTTAAATAGATTAGTAATTTCATTCAATCTGTGGTGTGTTTTGTAAACATAGGAGCGCAAAATCTTCAAAAGTAATCAAATGTTACAAACAGTGTCGTCAATTTAATTATGATCAACTTCGTACACGGTCGTAGCTAGGTGGAGCTTCGTAGCAGGTGTAAAATTGACTTATAGGGGCTTACATTTGGTGGATAGCCAAGACGTTTGGTGTAAACTATGATTTCCCGCACCGAACAGCCACCTCGCACTTCAATCAAATATTGCTTAAATGTACCTATATCATATTTAATTTTCTAACACAAATGATGTCAAAATTGGCAACTGTAGATGAATAGTTGAAGAGAGTGCGATTGCGACTGTTAGTAACAAGTTTGCGACAAATTCCATAGTGAATCGGTGCTCTAAAAATATTGCAGTATCGGTAGTATGTTTCAAGTGATCGTTTTTTGAAAGTATATTGGAATTTGTCGCAACATTTTCTTGAAAGTTTGAACCAGGCTGTACGACAATAATTTTGTAACGCTGACTTACTACTAACGTACAGCTGACTGTCTTAGACAATTTAGTTGTTTAGGGAAATTATATTTTAAAAATAGAAGAAGCCAATCTTCCTCTTTCATATTTATTTATTGTCGAACAACCTAGTTCGCTTGTACACAAAACCTTTTATGATTTATACCAATTGTATCTATCCGATTATATCAAAGGATCAAAATGGTACTTTTATTAGATATTTTTAAATTAAAAATAGTGCAATCAAAGTAAATTTGATTAAAACAATCGCGTGATCCTTTCAGGTTTAAATTTTGAAGGTTTTGCTCATTGTGCAATTTTAAATGACGATTCTGAATCAATTGTGCCAGAGTGTTATTTTTGAAAATATTTTTCTCTTTTACTTAAGTTCACAATAAGTTTGTTTTCAAAATCGTCGGTGTAATTAAGTTATTTAAGTAAATCTACGTTTTGTGCATCTTAACTTTACACTTTTAAAATTTTATTTTATTTTTAGGACATGCAACATTTATAGATTTTGTTCAGACAGACAAAGCACAACATGGTGTGTGAACAAGCAGTGACGTCATACTTCACGAAAGCCTTATAACTAAATTCTCTCCCGCAATTATTAGGTTAGGTAGTATTATTAGGTTATTAGGTTACTTTTTGTCAAGAAGAAGTGCACGGTTTATATAATTATGTATAGGACTATTAGCTATTAGCACACTGCTCCAAGCGTGAACACTATCGTGAAAGTATTAACAACGTACGATTAACATGAGCCATAAATTGCCATTGCCATCTTTCCCATACTAATAACTCTACTCGGCAATAGAAAACGAAGTTAACTTATTTACCTACACACTTGTTATATTATGTATTTTAATTATAATAAAGGGTGCATTTCTTCGTGATAGCTTAAGTTGCTAGAGAGACTAGTCATAATCTGTAAAAGCACACGCACATACTAGCTTAGCAGAACCACAAAAATAAGATAGGCGAGAGGAGCAGAGTGATATTGTAGGTCTATTTACATGTCTCACTGCTGATAAGATTGGCCACCTAGCACAGTATTTTATTCATCTGAAGTTCACATCAGTTTCACTTCGATCAAGATGACTTCGAGCTATGTTTCCAATTAAACAGTAATTATTTAGTCAGTAGATACAAATTATTAAAATTGAATTGAATTGAATATTATATACTTTTCTGAATATTCATTCCATTCTGTTTTGTGTTTGTGTATAAATTACTGTCAAAATGTGAAGATTCACTTAGGTACACATTATATTTAGAACACTTTTTAAGCCTCCTCATATTCTAACTAGTAGTTATTACAGTCATACGTTATAAATAGTTATAACACTCCACATATTAAATCGTTTATATGGTTTTCAAAAGAAATTAACGAGACGTGTGAAATATTAAAAGGTTGACAAAGTTTTCGTTACTTCACATTTAAACCTGGTAAAGTCACATGATGATGGCTCGAATCACGGTCGTAGCATAGACAGAGCGAAGCGAAAGCGCATGACTCGTGACAATGAGAAGCCGATGTCGGTAGCCGGCGAGAGTGAGCAGGGGATGAGTCTACTAATTTTATTCCGACGCCATTATGACACTATTCCAACTCAATCATATTGTCATGTCAAAGCTTTAGTGGCTTTGTCAGTTCTACCGTGATGGCGGTTGTATGCCACCGAAACTCCATTGAAAAATCATAAGGATGCCGTTGTGACTTCTTTCGTTACAAAAACTGTCAAATATGACAAATACTGTCAAATATGACAGTTTAGTCAGAATGAAAACATTATGATACGATTATGATTCAATATTATAGTAGACTCGGCCCCCTCGAGCAGAATGACGCGAGATGGCGCGAGGTACGTAGAGTCGTGACAATGAGATTCAGATGTCAACATGCCGGCGAGAGTGATCGAGCTGAGTGGCGCGGAGTAGAGCGAGATGGGGCGAGGTGGAGCGAGGTAGAGCGGGGTAGAGTAGACTCACGTGCGCAGCGCCCGGTCAGTGCGGGGCGGCGAGCACAAGCGAGAGGACGAGGAGAGCGCGCGGCACGGCCGACACGCGCCGACCCGCCGCTCCGCCTGCGCACAGCGCCGCGTCAGCCGCCCGCCGCGCCACCGCCCGACAACCCCCTCCCATCCACCCCTTCGGCCCCGAAACCGTAGGCGCGACACGTAAAGCCATCCATTTCCATTATGTCTTTTTAAAATTGTTAGCCCGTTGGACTGTTAGCCGTAATGGATTAGCAGTTTTAAAAGTAGATAGAACGACTATTTAAGCGGGGCAGTTTACAATATCCTAGATTTTTGCAAACTGACCGCACATTCTGTCACTCTCTCATGTGTGAGAGTGATAGAACGAGCTTGGGGCGTGAACGCCTTTATTTATAACCGTTCTATTTACTTCCATTATATTATGTCGATACCCGATTCGGACGCCGAAGACGTGGAACAGCTATCGACAATTCGACTCGATTGAGATTCAAAGTCGAATAGCCACGAAGCCGGGACTCGATCGACTTTCCTCGAACGACCGCGACGAATCGAAGGAGCCGTTCGAGGAAGTCTCGTCGATCGGAAGAAGTAGAGAGATACTCGCTCAATTTATGTCAATACTTCTTGATAGTTGAAATTCAAAGAAGCAGGGACGGCTGAAGTAGCACAATACGGCGAAAGTTAAAGAAAGATAAAAGTCCGCGATTCTCGATACGATACGATCTCGATACGAGAACTCGGCGGTGCAGTGTCGGCAGAAGGAGCGAAAGCGGGTTAGTAAGAAGTAATGACTTAAAATTGATAAAAGTATTTGAGCGGCGGCGCGGTGCCGGGCGTATAGTGCGATGACTCAATGCAAGCTTCGTCCCATTGGAATTGTCCTATTTTACCAAAATACTAACTTCGACTTCACTAATCAAAACTTTCAAAAAATTTAGCATTTTACATTCCAACTCTCCTGAGTCATCACAGTATTTGAGAAAAGGATAGAGACGATTTTAGAGAATTGTTTAAGTGTAGCATTATATGGATGTAGAATGATTTTATGTGATAAATATTTAAAAGTAAATTTAAAGGGGGCGCTGTTCGTAAATAAAAACGGCCATAATCTTGCAACATCGTCAATATAATTATTATGCTATCATCAACAATATTAATGTAATTTTGTTTAAAAATCTTCTAACTCCTACCGACATATTATGGTACATTTCGAAAATCCTCTGAGACAAAGATTGCATTGAACCGTCAATACTGAGAAGTTTAAGTACAGTGAATATAACATTATCATGTTATTTAAGGATTATAGTTTAACAGTACTACAGTGTTTAGATACAATATCTTACAATATAGAAGATGAAAGCAGGAGTAAGCAGCAAGTTGCTTTTATACTTTCAACGGCCACAATCTGCGTAACTTATTGATTCAGTGATTGTAGAATTTCAAGAGACTTGCGCCCTATGTTTGTATATTCTTATGAACATGTCATTGTGTCTTACTCTGAGTTTATTTAACAGATAACTTTTATCAAATATCGACAAAAATCATCACAATCTTTACACGTACGCACGTTTGAGTGTCATGTTTGAACAATTTTATCGACTTAAATAAGTAGCTTTTATCACACACACATTTAATTTTTTTAATTCATTGTGTAGGTAAGTGATAAAATTACCGCACACTTTATCGCTACGACAGTTCGTTTCAATTAGATTTATCTACTGCATTAAAAGACTAAATTTTACACTGGAAAACTTTGGCACTGAAATAAACCTTAATAACAGTAGCTTTGTGACCTATTTGCTGCTTACTCCTTAAACAAGCTACATTTTAACATTGGTTTTTATACTTCAAACTCGATTATGTTAAGATGCCACGCCAAAATGCAACAGTGTTATTACAATATCTTTAAACGTGGAGATGCGAAGTGCGTATAACAGAAATATAAAGTGGTTGCTAAACTCTATCAGCAAAATTTTGAAAAGTCGGACACAGAAAGAGTAATCTTTCGAAAGCCAATTGGGAAAAAGGTAAGGGCGATACTATACGTACATACCGTCGAAGTCACATTTAGATAATAATATGTTTACATAAAATTAAATAAGCCTTATTGAAATCAGACGATTTCTTGTGATAGAGTATTTGCCAGCAATCTGATTGTCAGATTACCTTGTCTTCGCATAATCGTTATACTTATTAAATAGCCTCCTATCTATACAATAATAATTCTAATTAATATTTTCGAGTAAATATTTATATTATATAAATTTAACTTCACTACTTCAACAGAGAGATATATAGGAGATAGTAATAATTATTTTTATTAATTTTCTTATAATCTATGTTAAACCTGTCCATCGTAATATTTATAGTCCATTTTTCCACTTGTCCTATTTGGTAAATAATCTTAGCATGCCTTTTTATTTAAATTTGCGATTTAAAAAGAACGCAGAAACAAATTGTAAAGATTTATAAACAGATAGTCGCTTGATGCTGAAACAAATTTCTAGTAACTATAATGTATTTTTAAAGCGTATTTAAAGTTTTTTTTTTAAATAAAAAGCAGTGTCAAGATTGTTTACCAAATAGGACAAGAGTGAAAACCGGACTGTAGATTTAATAAGAGTTACTTACGTACTATGTGTTGTCAGTAGGAGTTGGAATAAGACTCAGTCGCTATGCCTTGTATCAATGCATTTTGTATCATATGTGTATCATATTCTATTAATTTATTGACATAGTTTATTTTTGTAGAGTAAAATTTTTGTTGTATGCACAACTAAATTGATCTTTGTACTTTATATTGGACGCCGTGGTAAGTTGTTGTAATATTGAATAGTATTAGAGTATCATTGTTTGTAAGTAGGTGGCGGCAAATTGCAGTGTGAAATATGCAATTGTGCATTCGTGTCTCGTGAAACTCCGCACAAGAGTGTCTATTGCTTCCAGTAGCAAAGTAAGATAGAGATTTCTCGCCATTGTTAAGAGATGGCGCCACTGGTAGCCTGAATCACGCTGTTAAAGTTTTATTAACATGTGGTAAGTGGCACAGTAAAACCATTTAATCTGGCCGAAGATAAATGCCAAAGTGACAAGTGTTCAGCCGTCAAGTCAGGTAAAGTTGTGTGAAAGAAAGTGTAAAATTGGAAAATATGTAGTGCAGTGTCGTGTGGCAATCATAAGCTTAATTACAACTGTGGGTATGTGCGTGTATTTATCTGTCAATTTTTTTTGTAGGTAATAGTAGATTTATTAGACACACAAGTCAAAATGGAATTGTATTTTAATGTGAGCTGTGTTTGGGTAACTTTTCCGTATTTTTGACTGGTGGTCAAACATGTAAACAGATACATCTGATGGTAAGTGATCACCACCGCCCCTGGATATCTGCTAGTGGATGTTTAGTGGTAGTAATTGGGTTATTTACGGCCTTGATTCAACTTGATTTGTTCACGTGTTCTTCGTGGGATTTGACAATTGCAAGCTTAGTATGTATGTGTGTGCGTCAGTTTATGTGTTGTGTGTGTTATGTATCTGTGTGTGTGTATGTGTGTGTGTCTGTGTGTGTGTGCGGGTATACTAACAGTGCAGCGCGGGGTCGGGCGGCGCGCCGGCGCAGTGCTGCAGGCCGGAGCAGGCGGCGGCGGGCGGAAGGCAGGCGCCGGCGCAGGGCCGCGCGCACTCGCCGCCCACCGACACCTCGGTCCACACCGCGCGCCACCCCGCCGCGCCCACCGACTTGTCCGCGATTATGAACCTGAAACACAAAACATAGGAACTTAACATTCATTCTATCTTTCATGGATCTTCTGCTTGCATCAATGCACTATTGGCTACCACTTCCAACGCACGCCACTGACTCGTCTTATAGCTGGTCCTTGGGGCTATATCCCTCCCTTGGTCCTCTCTCGACTTTCTTCGTTTCGGATCAAGAAGAACAGGGTGGCTATAACAACTAAATAGAGACAAATTAAAAACATTTTCTTTCGTAGCTCTGGATTCCCTGTGCCGCGGATGCCATAGACACACAAGGCAAGAACACAACACACATAGAACAGAAGCAGAAATTCAAATTTAAATTTCTGCTTGGTTCGATTCTCAGTAGGGGAATCGAACCCAGGATCCTCCACGCAGCGCACCACAAGTGCCATTCAAGTCGTCAAGAGCTATCTCTTGATGACTTAGACTTAAGTAGATGTTACAACTTACGAGAGGCGGATGGAGTTGGAGGAGGAGAGGTACTGCCAGCGGTCACCGGGCGCCTTCTCCCCGCAGAGCTCCAGCGGCGGCCCGGGGCTCTCGTACCACAGCCGCAGCACCGCCGCCGGGCACCCGCGCTCTGGAATTGCATACAATAATTATGAATTCATCATAGGCAGCAGCTACGAACTCCGTACAAGAACCAAAGTGACCGACATAGCTCTCAAAGTTTGCTAAGTTTGCAAATGTCAATGGGCTGTTGCCGTGTTGGCTGTCGAAGGATGGTTAACCGATTTACTCGTAGAAGAAAGGTCCTAGAATTACTACAAAGTCTTGATAAAAGGAGCAAAGCTGCCCTCTGAGTAGTACGATAGACTAACTGAAGTGGACAACAGGAAAATATTGGATTAAAACTACGGAAATCTGCGAATTTCTGCGAAATGCTCATGAGCTTGCGACGTTTCCTATGGTGCGTCATTAAAAACTGGTTGCAGACATACTATCACGTTATCATCAATCAACCAAGCGTTGACTGCTATCCTGTATCTCTTGTAAACTCACCAGTGAGCTGTCCCTCCACCGCGAAGTGTTCGAAGTTGAGCAGCAGTCGCTTCCCAGGGCGCGCGGTCACGAACCAGTTGCAGACTCGCGAGGCGGAGCTCCGCGCGGGTGCTTCGTACGGGAGCGGGTAGCGCGGCGACGTGATCACGCCGTACTCAGCGCCAGACATGTTGCCGCCGCAGTCGCCGAATATCGACTTTGCTGGCTGCAAGTGGAAGATAATAAAACCGTGATGTCATCTGACAGAACCCACTACCTACATAAAATTCGCACAACTTTTAGACTGGTAACTTGTTCCGCGGGCCGTAGCTAACGTTAGGTTAGCAGCCTACGAGCGATGAGATTTATCCTTCAGTTATTAACCCACTTTTCAGTGTAGATGGCTTCCAGATGTAGCAGTGAGAGAAGATACAAGCATGATAGAAGTTAGTCACCTCGAAGATATACCGCGCCTTGAACCCAGAAGCGACGTTGTCGAGATCAGTGTGCAGCGCTATAAGAAGCCCCAACGCGCCACGCGGGGACTGCAGAGGCCCCGGTGTGGCCATCCCGCACCAACGGCCCAGCGGTACGCGGGAGCCCTCGCGACCGGTCCACCAGGCCTCCACCCAGTCTTCACTGCAGGTTGCACCACTGTGGAAGAAAATCATTCTAGTTTTAAGAATTCTCCGTCTATAAACTTTGCATGCTATTATTATTAGGTTAAGCAGAAATTTGGCAGAATTATTAAAGGACGATGACAGTTGAATGTTTTAAAACCACCAAGCTAATTGTACGCTATAGACAAAGAAAGAAGAAACTTCGTATTTGACGTCTTACTAGATGTCCCAGAGTTCTCCATAATAATAATAATAATATTTCTCCACATAAGATACGAATTAGATTCACGATCATCATTTGAGTAACAGTTGGATGCAGGATCTAAGATCTGATACTCCAAATAACTCCAAATCATCCAGCGGCTCCAACTCTTTCCCAAACAATACTACCAAAGAATCCTACCAAAGCAGAACAGGCCAGTAGTAAAATTCCTACCTGTACAATCCAGCAGTGGCGTTCCACGCGACCGCCTTGACCTTGAAGTGGTCGAACACCACGGTGACCTGCTCGTTGGGGGTGGCGTCGAGCGTGTAGGTGCAGTTGGTGTGCGAGGGGTAGTTGGAGGGGTAGCGGGGGGAGTTGAACTCGCCGCGTTTCTTCGCCTCCGAGCGGTACGTGAAGGCGCATTCGCCGCCAGGCGCCGCTGTTCCCGGTACGCGATATTCTGGAACGTAAGGAGACAATGTTAAAATATGAGGAATTTTGTCTAAAGATTGTTTTAGAGTCAAAAATTCTTTTCCATGTTATTGTGGGATCATTGCTGCGACTACTAACCACTGGGTATCACATATTGTTAAAATGCCAAGAACTACATCCTCATCCTCCTCATTCAAGACCATCCTCATGATGACCATGATGATGAGTAGGAAAAGAGCACTTCCTAAATTCGGGGTTTTGATATTTCCAAGAGAGTAATGTAGGTAGACCACAGTTTCGCACTGTGACTCAAGAAACTCGAAAAGGCTGCTCCCACTGCTGTTGCCACTTCTGATTCTGCACCACCTATATTTACAACATTCTGACTCATAAGTCTCAAAAGCGTATTTAATTTAACCATCTGAACCATACCATTCATTAGGCTGAAGACTAAGATTCTGTGACAGCTTCAGCGATAGCGTTTTTTGGACCTTGCCCATTTTTACAAAATCTGACTCACCAGTCTCAAAAGTGTATTTAGCCTTGAACCCCCGGCCCTGGTGCTCGCCGGAGCTGAACACCATGACCAGGCGTGGCCCGTCAGAAAGCAGCGGCGGCGGGAAGACGGGCGGGCCCACGGCGCCCTCCCCGCACAGCTCCGCGTCGTGCTTGTCGTACGAGTCCGTCGCCTCCTGCCCACGGAGGTACACCTTCAGGTAGCCGTCTGAGCACGTGCTAGCCGCTCTGGGGAATACAGTGTCATTTAAATCAGAACGTAAATTGACTGATATTGATAATGATTTACACAGAAAATTTCTTTAAATCCTACAGTGACCTAATGCAGCAGTGAAGGGTCGGGTCTCCTCTTACAATGAGAAGAATTCTAGATCAAATTCTAGAAAACCCGTCCGACCCTCTAAAATCACTACAGCTTGAACTATATAATTGAACATCTAACTTTAACAGGATCAAAGATCCTCACAACTGTTTCTGATAACAGTACATTCTCAACCAAAACATAAAATTTTACTGCCTTCTTGTTTTATTAAAGGTTGTGAAGAAGTAATACCTTACTTGTCCACCAAACCGCAGTAGGCCAGCGTGGTGGACTAAGGCCTACATCCCTCTCATTGTGAGAGGAGACCCGACCCTGTAGTGGGTCATTAATGGGTTACTGACAATACCTTACTTCAATACCTTTTTAAAATTACGTTATAAAGGAGAGAAAACAACTTTTTTTAAATTCAAAAATCTAAACCTTTTGAACAAGCTACCTTTCTTTATACTTTGTGTTTCTGAAAACATTTCAAAGTTAAGTACGTACACCCATTTTCATGTCGCTTCTTATAAAATACTCAGGTATGACCATAAGAACTCACCGCCAAAAGCTTTTACCTAATAAGCCACAAAACTTTATACTTACTCCGGCTTAGGATTCTCTACTTTTGGTATAGAAAAGTTCTGAAACTCCAGCCGGACCCTTTCCAAATTTTGTGAGTCTTGCATACCATATATAAAATATCTGAAAGAGGAGAAAATATAAATTGATGTCATCAAAATGTAAGTCAATATTTTACTTAGTAGTTACGTAGTTGTTACTTTTAATTAGTTTTCTAATGTTAAACGTTGACATGAAAAAGAAACAAAATCAATTTACAATTTGATTGTCCAATTAGTAAAAGTTAAACAATAGGTATTAAACATAAAATTAATAATGAGAAACACAAGGTTGAAGATGAAAATGTTAAAAAAGAAAAAAAGGTAAAATTTTAAACAAAGATAGCAATGAATACAACACAAAATTATTACAAGACAAAAAAGAAACTAATGAAAGATAAAGAAGTGATAAATTTAAAAATCCTAATTGCCACTAGACTTACCTACAAACAACTTTTTGTATATAGGGGAATGGATAATTTGGATGGTATACGAATCCAGTAGATTCTTTTTTACTAAGGATTTTCTGGTCACACTCGGAGCCCCTAATGTGCTCGGCGTCATGTTTACTTATAAAATCTGAAAAATAAATAAAATTAATCGTAACTTACATTTTAAAAACATTTTTAAAATAAATATTTAATGCAAAAAAAAAATAAACAAATCATTTAAAAATAAGCCACATCACATAATCCATTAGATAAATTGTGAAATAGCTAAAACATCTGTAGACGAGTAATGCACCATGTGTCTGTAGCAAAGCAAAATTCATAAACAGAAACGTAGATCCACTTACCTAATTTAACAAAACTCTCTGAGAATTCGAATATACCCTTGAAGCCGCGGTTCTGCGTGTTGGCGGCTCGTGGCAACGTGTAGAAGGTAACGAGCAATCGCTCGTCGCTGGAGTACAACACTAGGTTGCGCTGTTGGCCGCAGTACGTTCCGATCACTGCTGACGTGTTGTCGGGCCCGTCGTACACGCGGACCCAGTCGAAGGGGCAGCTGGAAGTAGGAACTTGCGTAAGAAAGAAGCAAATGGACGTGTTGCCTGCGCGGCTGATGTTGAGCAATGCGTTGTTGTTGTGACTACAGTTGGTGAAAATTTGGACGGAGTTTAAAGCTCTTAAGTGACTTTTGGAGGTGACTGAAGGTAAGGTAAGGCAGTTGACGCAAGAGCTAGGATGCAAGAGTAAAGTTTTGGTAGTAGTAATCTTAAGATAAGATAGGGCTAGATATATAAGGCTAGATAGGGATTAGATAGGGCTAGGGATAAAGTTATGGTCATCGCGGTAGGAGACAAGACTGGCAACTTTAAAGAAGAAGCTAATGTCTAACATCATTATGTGAACAGATAACCGCTGCAGCTGCATGCATTTACAAACATAGTTTTGGAAGATTTTCGTATGCTTAAATATTTATCAAAAATTTAAGTGATTTTCTCAGACATGCAAAGAAATTCTTGGAAAATAGAGCGCGGGAGAATTTCCTTAATCCTCATCTATCTCTCTTTCTCTCTCTTTCCATATCTGCAACACTAGTATACGTTAGTGATATTACTGGTTCTACTCACTGGGGGCCGCCGAAGAAGAGATCGAAGTCGCGAAACTCGAGCCGGATTCGCTGGCCGGGCTTGCCTGCGAACTGGTAGTTGCACGTGATGTCCTTGGGGTAGATGCCGGGGTACGTCGGGGACAGCAGCAGCCCGGTTTTGTTCTTGTTGGCGTTGATCACGAACGAGCACAGGGTGTTGGGGACGGGCGTTCCCACCTCGAATTCCGCTGTGAAATGTATATTTACATGTCAATTTCTCGAAATGTTTTCAGAACGCTTATAAATACATATTCAGCTACGGTAACTACGTCGTGTGAACAGCTTCAGCTACACTCACATGCTCTGATCAAGTGAAGAAGCCGAGCGCGACCACCTTAAGCAAAACTCGCGGCGCCGGATTTCACAAAAGCAAGTTTCAACCCGGTCCAATTTGCCAACTTCATAATTATGACCAAGTGAAGAAGGCAAAGGTATGTGAAGTCCACCAACGCGCAGTAGGCCAGCGTGGTGGATGGCGGCCTACATCCCTCTCATTACGAGAAGGAGACCCGACCCTGTAGTGGGTCATTAATGGGTTACTGGCTGGCTGGCTGAGGAAGGCAAGCGCAAGTGCTAACCTAGCGGTCACGGCAAGCAATGTTGCCAATTGGGCAACATTAGATACTGCCTGGATTAACTATCGTAAGATTCCCAGCAGTTGTACTCACATGCGATGCGAAGAGCGTTGGCGGCGTGTAGGTGTAGTCCATGACTTTGGTCATAAGCCAGTCGTCAAACTGGTTCAATTCAGGAGCTTCAGAAGTATCTTCAGAAGAAGACAAACAAACCAGGCAGTATCCTTGTTAAACTGTCGAAGGAGTCCTACTATTTGCACTCACATGCGTTGATGAACCGGTAGGTGCCTGCGAAGAGCGTGGGCGGCGTGTAGGTGTTGTCCGTGAAGAAGGCGAGCGCGACGGCCCGGTGGAGCGACACGCGGCGGCGCGGCGGGATGGGCCCGCAGTACCGCCCGCCGAACGCGGAGTTCACCAGCTCGCCCGCCTCTAGCGACGCCACCTCGGAGTAGATGTCCATGTACTCGTGCATACATCTGCAGATGGTATTTCAATCAGCTATCACTTTGATCTACTTCGGTATAGTTGTACCACTAATACCAATTCTCAGCGCTCCCATAGGTCTAAGGTCCTTAGGCCTATGGAAGAGCTCACATTGCACGCGACTAAGTTGATGTAACACGCAGGCAGTGTGAGCGCTCCCATAGAATTTCTAAGTTCGTGCGTGAACGTAATTATGTATACGCATAAGTTGAATTAGCTATCGCATCTTAAAACACAACTTGGATTATTCATTTGAGGTGCATTTTAATATGACGTGCAGACGCAAATTTACCTTAAATTGGTTCTTGACTAATGCGCTGCTTTTGCAATACTTCTATAGTTAGTTGCATTACTTTTACATTCCATTGCTAAATACAGGCTCCTTTCAAACTAGGGGAGTCTTCTTACTCTCCGTTTCAATTAATATGCAGATAAGTATGATGAAAATAATCTTATCTTAATCCATTAGCGATCTTTTGTTTTCAATTAAATACGGCAATAGAACGCTGCGACATCCATTGTCTCCTTTCATGAGCAAATGAGTACTCAAATAGACAAATGGGTTAAATAAATCACGATGTTTGTTCCCAGAAACGGTTTTATCATTCACGATCACTACGAATACAAGTTGGGAAATCGTAATAAATAAAACAGGGGAGTTTAGTTCAGACGGAGTTTGACCCAAATTATCGGCGGTTCTACGGCCTTAGTTTCGCTTTCCATGTTTACGGGGTTACATGTTTTGGTATAGGAACTTATTCCTTAATTGAAAATGAAATGCTTGTTTATCGGTCGTTATGTATGATTTTTCCAGTCAACAAGAATGCTTTTTATGTCGTTTTCATTATTTTGATTTTTTGTTAAATCAGAAATTTTTGCTCTATTTTTCGTAATTCTGACGAACTTTATAAATAAAATGGGACCAATTTTGTTTTTGCGTTTTATTTATTCTATTAAAGTTATTAAATTATATGTACCTATTTAAATTGTTGCTATTTTAAATTGTTTGCCTGGTCCTAACAAATCTTATATTCTACCAGTAACTAACTACCAACTCTATGTAATAACATGTTAGTAATAGTAATATAAACAATGTCTCAGTATAAATTATATATAATATCACCGAGATATTATTTGTACTAAAATGTAAAAGTACAGATACTTACGACGGCAATTCCCCCACTGCGGCTCCACTGAAACACAAATAAAATCATTAAGCATCAAAATATTAATCAACATATCCATTAATCAGATCTGATGAATAATTACTTGTGAATTTATTAATTCTGTTATGACTCCACTCCAATTACTGTGATAGAGGCTCAACTTTGCTCTGCGGGGTTGTTAGTTAGATGGCAAATAACGAGTTAGTATTGCCTAGTTCAGGTGCTCTGATTATTGAATGGAATGGGACTTTCATTAGAACATAGTGAGAATTCCATTGAAAATTGGCAACGCAATGATTACGTACTATAACCAGTATTAAGTACATACTATTTCAGATTTCACAATACTTTCGATAGACTTAGATTCAGTGACTACTTTAGATAGAGTTACATACTTTAACAAAGATGAATCATCAGTTTTGATCATCCTGATCTTTATTAATCAGTATCTCCAATTCATTTCCATTAAATTCAATGTTGACCTACCTACCTATTCATCTTTAGTCTTAGATTTGCATACATACGTAAGATGTAGGAAAAGCGGATGAACAGTACCTACCCTTAGTCTGAGTTTTAGCGATACCGAAACGAACCGTTTGTGCGATTCGTTTCGGATGGATACGTAATTCATACACAGCTTACTACACAGGAGTCCACAGTGTAATAACAAATAGAGGTAAAAGATATTTAGAGGAGTTAAAAAAAATAAAAACAAATTTTTGTATTTGTTGTGATGATTTATCTAATGCTTTTTTAATTTTTTAACTCTTCTAAAAATCTTTTTCCTCTGTTGGTAATTACAGTGTGCATTTTCGTCTGGTAAGTTGTGTATGTGTGCGTTTCGTTTCGGAACTGCTAAAACTCAGACTAAGGGTACAGGTGTACAGGTGGTACGAAGGTGTACAGGCACTGGCGGCTGTGGTTGCCGGGTTGATGTACCTGGTGCCGGGTACTCACTCCGGGGGCTTGCCGCGCAGGTCGAAGGTGCGGAACTCGACGAGCACGCGCTGCCCCGGCGCCGCGAGGAAGGTGTACAGGCACTGGCGGCTGTGGTTGCCGGGTTGATGTACCTGGTGCCGGGTACTCACTCCGGGGGCTTGCCGCGCAGGTCGAAGGTGCGGAACTCGACGAGCACGCGCTGCCCCGGCGCCGCGAGGAAGGTGTACAGGCACTGGCGGCTGTGGTTGCCGGGTTGATGTACCTGGTGCCGGGTACTCACTCCGGGGGCTTGCCGCGCAGGTCGAAGGTGCGGAACTCGACGAGCACGCGCTGCCCCGGCGCCGCGAGGAAGGTGTACAGGCACTGGCGGCTGTGGTTGCCGGGTTGATGTACCTGGTGCCGGGTACTCACTCCGGGGGCTTGCCGCGCAGGTCGAAGGTGCGGAACTCGACGAGCACGCGCTGCCCCGGCGCCGCGAGGAAGGTGTACAGGCACTGGCGGCTGTGGTTGCCGGGTTGATGTACCTGGTGCCGGGTACTCACTCCGGGGGCTTGCCGCGCAGGTCGAAGGTGCGGAACTCGACGAGCACGCGCTGCCCCGGCGCCGCGAGGAAGGTGTACAGGCACTGGGGGCTGTGGTTGCCGGGTTGATGTACCTGGTGCCGGGTACTCACTCCGGGGGCTTGCCGCGCAGGTCGAAGGTGCGGAACTCGACGAGCACGCGCTGCCCCGGCGCCGCGAGGAAGGTGTACAGGCACTGGCGGCTGTGGTTGCCGGGTTGATGTACCTGGTGCCGGGTACTCACTCCGGGGGCTTGCCGCGCAGGTCGAAGGTGCGGAACTCGACGAGCACGCGCTGCCCCGGCGCCGCGAGGAAGGTGTACAGGCACTGGCGGCTGTGGTTGCCGGGTTGATGTACCTGGTGCCGGGTACTCACTCCGGGGGCTTGCCGCGCAGGTCGAAGGTGCGGAACTCGACGAGCACGCGCTGCCCCGGCGCCGCGAGGAAGGTGTACAGGCACTGGCGGCTGTGGTTGTTGGGGTTGAGCAGCTCGGGCGCGTGGAAAGTGCCGTTGTCCGCCCCCCCGCGGCTGACGAACGTACGGTCGCACTCTGGGAACAGAATGTTCACGTTGGATCGACATTTGATATGTAACTAGTGGTAAGTAGGGAGGGACGCCATGTTCACGTTAGATCGACATTAAAATTTGATATGTAACTATTGGTAAGTAGGGAGGGACGCCATGGCGTCTCGGTGAGGCTCTAACGGCCGCACACAGAAACGTCATCAAATTCAATCGTCTTTATTCGTATTAACATAACCATTAACGTTAATGAATGTCTGTCAGTACGGCTGTAAGTGACAATCAGGATTAAGGTTCAAAAGCAAAGCTTGTAGTTAATTTAGTTGAGGAGGTATGATTGATTAAGAAGTTAATACGAGGTGAGTGATGTCAGTGTGGTATTTATGCCAAAATGCAACATTTAGTAGAATATTACTGAATAAAATAATCACGTTATATCACGTCATAAGTTTGTCACGATTCATATGTGCTCAACGCGGGGGAATTAAACGTATTATTGATGAGTAGAGCGCAGAAGATTATTTAATTATATTACAATAAAACAAATATGTGCAATATAATGTTCTGTTTGTTAACATGTAAAGATCAGGGTTGTTGTGTTATCGTTGTTTACTGCAGTTCGGTTTAGTTGTTATTACTCTTTGACACTAAATTATCGACAGGTGCAAGTCGATAAGCTTAATTTACTATCTTCACCTTAAATTTATTTACAAAACTTAGTATTTTATTATCTATATTCTATAGATATCAATTGCGTAATGTGTTTGTGCACGCTTATCTCAAGAACGGCTGAATCAATTTGAATGAAATATTGACTGTTGTTAAGAGGAAACATCTGGCAAACATATAGGCTAGATTCTTAAAAAAATAAGGGATCCTTACAAAAATCTCACTCGAAATATAAATTACGGTAAGTAGGTACTTGGGTCGACTAGTTACAAAAAATTATCATGTCTATTATGTCATATCTATATAACCTTAAGTTAATATCTACGCAATTGTTGGTCGTAAGAATATACATATATTGTGAGTATAACAACGAGGATTCTATGAGAGGCCGCCCAGCACACGCCAAGCTCCAAAGCAACCGCGTCCAACACGCTTTGATTTTTTTGGATGTCATTTGAGCCCTATTGTTTTTAACCCATTAATGACCCACTACAGGGTCGGGTCTCCTCTCACAATAAGAGGGATGTAGGCCTTAGTCCACCACGCTGGCCTACTGCGGGTTGGTGGACTTCACATGCCTTTGAGAACATTTTTTTTGTAAACTCTCAGGCATGCAGGTTTCCTCACGATGTTTTCCTTCACCGTAACAGCAGGTGATATTTAATTTTATATATCGCACATAACTTTTTTACAAAGTCATTGCTGCGTGCCACTGGTATTCGAACCCGGACCCCTCGATTCGAGGTCGAATTCTAAGCCACTGGGCTATCACCGCTGTATTATCACATCATAAAATCTCAAATCGCATTAATCGAAGTCGGCCTTAGAGTTTGGTCCGGGGCCCTGCGGTTATCGGGGTTTGGGGCCCTTGTGTCTACAACGCAATAAAAACATCTCACGCAAAGAAGAAAGTACTCGTACGTGTATCTCACCACGAATCGTTATTGTTCCCTGTTCAAGGATGTCTAAAGGCTACACAATCGACCGAAACTTTCTGAACAGATCACCCTCTTATCCCTTTGTTTCTAAGTTTGCATTGTAACATCGCTTACGTCAGTGTGTAAAATATCGGATAAGAGTAGACATTGGAGCCTAATTAAGCTGGCACGAGTATGTCGAACATTTTAAACCACAAGTAACTTAATTAAGTTACTGGATAAACGCGTAATTTATAACGATATTGGCTCCTCGAACATGAACTTATGGAGTATCGTATAGTCATCGTATTTAGCTGTCATTCATTAGTATGGAAAGATGTCAAGACGGACGGACATTTGACATACTAATGACTAACGTTTACTACACGAATACTTTGACGATAGTGTTCATGTTCACGACATAGTGCCCCGAGCATGGACACTATTTACGTATTAGTAGAGTAAACGTGTGCCATTAGTATGGGAAGATGTCAGACAGACTGACATATGACATACTAACGACTGGCGTTTACCGTACGAATACGTACGAATTTTTGATATTTATGTTCACGGCACTGGAAACAAGGTAATGACTCGGTCTAAAATGACAGTTCATAAAATATACAACGATTCCATCATGAAAAATTACGAAAACGAAAACAAACCCCTCGAAGCTCTACGAAACACGGCGAAATTTTTGTTAACGATGACAAATATCTCTTCGTAAACAATTCCAAATCCCTCTTTTGTTTTCGGGCTTCAATGAAGCCGTGATCTGAGATAAACGGCAGCGGCCACGCGTAATACGCTTTTCGATTTGCGTTGAATTTTAAACATTTTTGATATGCCATTGTTTGCAGCTTATCATACATACGCTCTGATGAATCTCTACAACCAAATTCAAATAGGAGCGGTTGTCAAAATAGCAACTTTAACGTTGTTTTGCATAAGCTCTGAAATATTGTCTCATATCTCAATTTAAGTAGAGAATAAACCATTGAAGCCTAATCTTTTTAAACTATTTGAGTCGCATGTCCAACCTCGAATAGAGAAGAAATCTATCTGAGTTTGTATACGAGTGCTTTGCTACTCATGAGGACAAAGGCGGTCGCTTCAAATAAAGGATCGAAACGCTTTACATGACATTTACCGTTATCTTTATTCCTTTACCAATTACTCATTCCTTTTCAATTATTCCTTAAGCATGGCATAAGCATCCATACGTAACTAATCTTTGTAGATTCTATGCATCTTGCAGAAGTGAAAAATCAGAGAATACCTTTGATCTACACAATGTACATTATTTTAGAGTCTTAAAGCAAATGCATTCAGAATACATGAAAAGGTACGTTAGAACACGGCTGTCGTGAGAATTACAATACCTTTGTGCTACATGCTCACTTGGCTATGACAGATCTTCCAAGGCTACTCGGAAGATGCATGACAACAATGAACAAAAATGTTAAAATAAGCACACTAAGTAACTGATTCTGACAAGGAGGCAGTAGAAAGAGCATCAAAAAGAATAGTAAATACTAAAATAGAAAGAGTAGCACTTTAGTTTAGAGTGAAATCTTAATATCAGTGCAGTCAGTTAAGGTATAAGGAATGTAGCGGTGAAAGCCCAGTGGCTAAGAATTCGGATTATTATTCGAGTCGAATCCCATTGGCACCCACAAATAACTGCCTTCGAAAAAGTTATGTGCGCTTTACAAAATTAAATATCACTTGATGTAACGGTGATGGATAATATCGTGTGCAATATTATTATACTACATGCCTGAGAGTTCTCAAAAAATATTCTCAAAGCTATTTGAAGTCCACAATAGGCCAGCGTGGTGGACGCGTTACATGTCTTTGAGAATATTTATCAGACCTTCTCATTCTAAGAGGAGACACAACATTCATCATCACGACATTCGCGACAAGCATTTTTTCGGGTTTTAAACGTCACGTTACTTAATCTATGTAGATATTTACATTGTTATTATTTATTTATTTACGTGTATTTTTGTTATTTACGTCATCTAGGGTAGCGTGGGGATGCATCACTTTCGTAACATGACGTTGCGTTCAAAAGGTTCGAGTCTTCCCTAATACAATTTCGTACAGTCACGACCACCACATTCACGTGTTCGTGTCGTTCTCTAAGCCGTATTCCAGTAAGATGGTTTATTTACTCCCCTTCCTCGCTAAGCTGATTAAGACTTAGAGGTTACAAATAAGTACCATCAGAAGATCGTCTTGCTCGAAAATATCGTTGATATGGCTGCAAATTGTTAATTATAAACAGTTAACATTGTATTTCCTTCGAAAAAGAGTACAGATTTATCGTCCTCTCACCTCGTCTCTGTCATTTATCTACTTTTAATATTATTTTGTTTGACATACTCGTAGATAATTATGTATAATATATGCATAATGTCGTTTTTACGGGTATGTTCATGAAGTCTGCGATGAAACTGTGTTTTTTTGGTAAAACGCCTTTTCTTTATACAAAAGAGATGTAGGTAGGTATACTATAAAAGACTAGAAAATCGGCTACGTTTTTTTGTATGTTGTTATACATAGTGTATGCCTGACTGGTTGCTGGAGAAACAAATTTAAGAATACAATTTATTGACACATTTTTTTTATTTTTTTGTTCTTTATTTCTGCTGGGTACCTATTCAACCAACGCATTACTGTCTGCCTGATGAAGTAGTCTAAATCTTTGGCGAACCCCTTATAAAATTTCTCAAGAATTAGCTTAGCCATAAAACAAGGGGTCGATAGCCCAACCCTATGTTCATCCCGCACCCATTCATCCCTAAGCAGCTCCATTAAAACTTTTACTACGAACATCGGTTAGGCTTTGCGGTCTCCATTAAGAACTTCATTACGCCCGATTTATGCAATAAAAGTTTTTTTTTCATGAAAGTAGCCTTTGCTTCTTGGCTTTATATTTAAGACACTGCATCATTTAAAGAAGCTAAACATTCTCGTCCTTTATAATCTCGGACCTTTAGAGATCAACACTGAATTAACTAACTCGATAGATCTATCTATGCAATGACTTTGATGAATTGTCGAACGTGTTAGATGTAGGGAAACAAAGTTTCTTTACGCGACTTACTGTTAGAGTGAACTTGCAAAAATCATCATGTAAAGAATCTTCTCCATAAGATTGTCTATATCTGTTTTTGATCATGAAATTTAAATTATCTTGTTTCATATACGAGGTATATTATTATTATTATACTTATGACAACTTTTCTTTGAAAAAAAAATCTGCTGTAGAAAAAATCCAATTAGTTCAATGCTCATAAAGCCACAGGTAGCCTTTTCAGTCTGTTGACAGAAAGAAATACCGTTGACTGTACCGTGTACAGATAATGGTGATATCCGTGTGAAATGTCACGCAATTACGAAAATGGTAAACCAAATTTTTCCGTTCGTTATTTTCGGCACGTAGCGGCAGTAAAATTATATTTATTGTTGGTTCAGGCTGAAAAATGCCTTATCTGCTATCAAAAAATCATAAAATACGAATATGTAAAAGGCTAGGATGTTATTTGGGGCTTGCTGATTAGGACAGTGCTGGGATGTTTGAAATAATTGTGCAGTGGTGATATGAGATACTAATAATATGCAGTAATAAGATCTCTAGTAGCCCGAAACTATATCAGCTAATGTATATTATCTATGTGATATCTTCTACGAACAATTAGCTGTATAAAATCATCTTTTCTCACCAACCTTACGAATTTTAACTTAAACGTTTGCTATCAAACAATCTTTAACTTTTCCAATTCGAAACCAAAATTCCTTATAAATTTCGATGTTAATATTGACATTCGAAAGGGACTTTCAGCTTATTGTTCCGCAGAAGTTTGAAATCTTCTTGATAAGTTTATTTACACCGTCAGCGATTCCGTCCGCGAGATATCAATTTTACATCCGTGAAAATCATCGCGATCCTATTATGAAATTGGACTTTGTCGATTCTATTTTGGAGTTTTAGCAAGTTATTAGGTGGGTGTGATATTATTTTGGATTTTCGAGATCTTATTAGAGCGCTTACTGTATTATACAATAAGACGTACTTGGAAGCTTAGTAGGCGAGGGTTCAGCTAGCGAAGCCACACTCGAGGGCTCCGTGGATTCCCCAACCACTGCACAGAAACAACAACCAGTTACAGTTTGTTCTATACCTACTTACTTATTATAAAAAGGGGGTGTAGGCATGGGTAACTGGGTGGGGGCGAGGTGGCATCTTATTTAAAGAAAAGCCTTAAATCATTATTAAGCATAGTATTTAAAAAGTAATTATGTTTAAAAGTTGTAACATTATTGTTTGAATAAAGAATTCGGCGATATTAAAACGTTTAAATAGCTTCATAATTCTAGTAAGTACTTAACGTTTAATCATAAAGGAATATTCAGTATTTCCTTCGCAATATAAAACTTTTGTATTCTGTGTTTGTGCTCCTACAACTCAGAACTATGCACCGCCACGAGTTTGTGATTAAATTAAATACCTATGGGCTGAATGGCTGACTTCGTCTCACACGTGCTATTAGTATGTAGTTCAAACTTTCAACTATGTTAGCAGCGGAACAATAACGATCTTCCAACAGTTTCACTAGAAATCCCAACAATTAACAATTTCAGGTAGTGGAATGTTCTAGGGAAAACAGATTGACGCACGGAAAAGGTAGCAATATAGGTAAAAGAAAATGGTTCAACCTCAAAAACACACAAAAATTGCCATAGTCAGATACGAACGTCTTATTAAAAGTGTAATTTAAGTTCAAATTCGGTTACGTACTGTTTGATAAAATTATAATGGCGTCTACGGTAACTACATCTGACTTCACACTGTACAGATATACCTACTACCTGATGTTGTAAGTACACAATTTGCCAAATTATATGGCTTTGAAACTCGCTTGGAAAAATGTTCTATTGAATAAAGTCTTGTCTAAGACACATACAACACATACACATAAGACACAATCCGACATAGTTCAAGGCACTATTCACGTGAAACATCCTACAAGTGGAACAAACGTAGAAAACAGAATAATAACTTAGTCTCTCATAGACAGTTTAGAAAGCGCTAACTTACGACGAAGAAAGCAAAGCCGCCTTAAGTTTCTGTCTAAACTAAATTACTTATTGTAAAAGCCAGTATATAGTTCCAAAGGAATCGTTCACGAGCAGATGACATCATACATTACTTAGTCTAAATAAACCGCAAAAGCAAAGATTTCGGCGCTTTGCGACGTACTCGTAAACCTGAACGTACGAGTATTTCCCTAGGGGCTTTGTAGACATTTGATATGCACTGTGTAGGTAGAGAATTTAGTTTTTACAAACTTTTCTGTGCAGATAAATAAAATTGTATGTAAAGGTAGTTCTAATAGTAAGTTATTTTATTCAACTATTGGGTGTATGCCTCGTCATAGAATAGACTGAAGAATACTTCACCATGCTACATATTTTATATGCATACCTACCACAACTAAGGAAGGACTAGTTGCCAACCCCTGACAAATATTTTGAAACCTTCCTTCATTAGAGCCTCCGACAAGGTTTCACGACTGCTAAGATATATTTAGACTATAGATAATTTTATTACCTATGGAATGTAGTTGATATGACACAGAAATTGGTGATTGGTTATGTGCAAACCTGTATATCCAAAAAACACACACAGCGTTATTATAACTCGCGTCATTATAACTTAAAAGTTCTTAAAATATCAATCTTTAAAGAACAAAACCTAATTTTAAGTGATAATAATTATAATAGATCTTTAAATACTCAGTTAGTGTACCTATTTATAAGCAAAGACCAATTGATTTTATAACTATAGATAAAGAGTAGTCGATGGTACCTTGGAGCACAGAAACCTCACAATTGATTAGTAAGATGAGTGATGGATGCATTTGTGAAACAAATATAATTAGCCGTACGAATCCATTACTCTGCTCATGAGACATGACAGTGAAGAACAAACAGAACTTTAGGAAGAATCTCTTTTATCTTTATGATGCTTTATGGTATGTATGAGGCACGCTTATGGCGCCAAGCAGTGCTCTTGATAAAAACCTTTAGTGCATTGTTTGTGTAAATAATCACAATTTACTATATTTTTACCAAATTAATATTTTACTTTTATATTTTTTTTAAATAAATATTTCTTTATTTTATTTTTAAAAAACAATTTGTACTATAAGTAAAATTTATTTGAAAAACGAAAATAAGGTAATTCTAACAAATTAAAAAACTTAACAATTAAATTAATATAAATTTAATATTAATTTAAGCATGTCATACTAGTTTCGACTTAAAGGTCAAAATTTCTTAATAATAATAATAATAAAATCAAAAATACTTTCTTAATATTAATAATCAGGTTAATATTCTTCATGTTTATCGAGATTTTAAATTAGATAAGGTCATAGGGTTCATGTGGATAGATTAGATTCATAGGTAATCAATCCTTCTATCCTTATAAACTTTCATATAACTTATACCTAATAGTGAGTAATACGAGTAGATAAGACGATAAACCCGTTATAATTGCGAACCAGTTTAATTATTTTGTATCTGCAAATGACAGATGAAGAATTCAAATTAATGAGTCTTTTTGACCGGGTTTAAAAAGGTAAGGTTTCAGGTGACTCTCCTGAAATAATTATTTTTACCTTGAGAAGTTTAGTAAGGTTTCAACAGCAGCTTCTCAAAGTTTTGTCCAGTATTAATAATAGACGACCATTTATCATTTAAGTTACAGACTTGCTTGAATCAATCAGAAAGTTTTGGATAAAAGAGGTTACTCTTTTCCTTAACGCTTTTGAAGAGTTTAGTGAAAAAAACGACTGAAAAGAACGTTCAGATTACGATAAATGGGAATTGATGGAGAGTCTAACCTTAATTTACTTTTAGGTTTTTAAAATTAGCTCATTATTTTAGTTAGATCCGTTTAAACTGACATTTAGTTATTACATTAAGGCTATGTCCTAATTGGCTGTCATAACACTCACAACCAACCGACCCGACCCAAAAGATTTCGTGCTGATATCGTGTGACATTAAAACATACGTGTACTCGGCACGACAAGGAACCTTAATGTCTATTCTATAAGGCACACAAAAGATTGTCACGATATTTGACTTTTAAGCCTTTTTTGACTTTTTATCACAGGTAAGACACGACATTGCCAAAATTACGTCGTACGAGCAATTTTTTCTTGGTCTCAATGTTCATGCCTGAAGATATCTATGAGTACATAGATATAATAAAACCATTCCATATTTGAACGATTTAGAACTAGAGTCGTTTAAGACTATGAAAAAATTTTAATTGCTAAAAACTTTTTTCCATCGCTTAACTTCATTAAACTCCGTCACGCGTTTCAGCGTAAAAAGGTTCTCATTTTTTCTGTGGCGAGGGGAAAAAGTTTTGTGTAAATCCTTCCCTTCGTATTTTTTTACAAAATGTTACGTTTGATATGTGAGACTCAAAGTTAAACGAGCAAACTTTGTTTGGCTAGAGTTGAAAAATACAAAGTGCGCTTTAAGCGTTCCGTAGGTACCCAAAGGATGCCAAAGGAAACTTTTTGAATCAGGCACACAGTCAGAATCCTACTACTATTATAAAAGCGAAAGTTAGTTAGGATGGATGGACGGATATTTGTTACTCATTCACGCAAAAATGGCTGAACAGATTTGGTACACATGCAGATTTTAAACTTGGATTATCAAATAGGATTGTTTTTATCCATATCTGGGTTAAAGTCCTAGGTTTACACGGATGGAGGCGCTAGTGGAAGCTAGTATTTTTTATTACGCTAGGGGACCAAGAGTGCGCCAGCGATTTTGAAGATTTTTATGTACTGTCGTAAAGCCCTCGCTAAATTATACGCACACTTTACGCAGAGAGTAGGTAAATATTTTGCGAGAAATATATTTAGCTTCAATCGCAGGAATAAGCATTAAACTAGGTAAATAACAATAAAATGATGTAAAGTATTGTAATAATTAAGTATTGCCGTTATACATACAATTTGTTTGTTGATCTATCCCTTATTGTCCCAAAGGACTCATGTGCGGTAATATTGGGAAAAGAGCGTATTTTGATTATATTTCTTCTGCCATATGATTTCGCTTTGAAACTTTTCCTTTATCAACCTTTACGCAACCTCGATTTCATTACGATATTTGTATATAAAGGGACAACTTTCGCCGAAAATATTGTGTATCTTTGGCCGAAATTTTCCCAAAGGACGTCCTCTGTTTCGTGCGCACCAGCTTCGGTTCATTAGGTCGATTAGGTTAGTTATTATGTTAGTGCTTGCTTCAATATGTTAGTTTATTTCGGTTATTAGCAGTGATGGAACATCGAATAGATTTAGTCTGAGTTTGAACATCGTTTCGAAATCATACCTACTTATTTATTATAGTATTTTATTAAGAAAGCCGAAGCACTCACACAAGTTGGTGAAGCTGGTCATCAGCAGGATGGTAAGTGGAAACCGTCGTCTATTGACACGGGTAACACCGGAGTTGCCGAGGCGTTCCGGCTTAGAAGGAGAGCTGTTTTACCCCTTTTTACCGACTTCAAAAAAGTACCGACTTCAAAAAAGGAGGTTATCAATTCGATACATAGGTATGTATGTAATATTCTCAGAACTTCACAATTTTTACATTATGTTGGTCTATTACGGCTTCCAAACAAGAATACCAAATTTCATGGGTGTATGTAGATAATACGAGTATGTATGTATGTAGATATGTAGATATATTTGTCCTCGCATATCTCCGAAACTAATTGACGGATCGTGTTCGTTATTTTTTTGTTTGTTTGCATTTTGTTTAACTTAGGGAAAGGTAAAATTTTCATCAAAATCGGTCCAGTAGTTTGCGTGATATGGACTTAAAACTAAAAATTACGAAAAAAAAATTAAAAACATTAAACCAACATAAAAAAGTATGAAATAAATTTTCTTACATAGTTTAGGCCTACTATTTTTGAGGTTGATGCCAAAATTTAACAATAGTAGCAAAATTACTTGATACTAAAGTTCATCGCCTAATTTGGGATTAGAAAGCCATGTGTGAGTTGTCACGATATTTAATTATTTATATCAACAATCACAATTTAAAACTACCCACATGTAAAGTGGAGAGTTGAGAGAATCAGTGGTGTTTACATTGAAGCTTCCGTACGATAGTTCGACCTACTTCGATGGGAAGTCCGGTCCGGTTAAACCTGTCGATGAAACTTATGTAGAAACTTTGGATACTATCAAGATAACTAATACTATAGCGCTACATCTATAATTTAATTACGGCTCCTAATTACTTTATGTGATCAGTGATTTATGTGAATCAGAGGGGTAGGATGGCGCAAGTATGGCATAAATCCTAGGCAGCTGGGGAATCAAAATCTTAAATATTGAATCTTAATCATAATCTTAAATCTTATCTTAAATATTATCTCAAAATCTTAAATTATTAAGCGAAAGGTAGAGGTTTCAATCCCAGTGACATGCACCAATGAATTTAGTAAGTTACGAGGATTTTACAAAAATAAAATGACACCTGCTGTAACGATGAGGAAACTTGCATATCTGAGAATTGTGTACCATGCTCTCTTCTCATGTTGAAAGGAGACTTGACTCTGCAAGGTACCATTATAATTGTTCTAGTTAAGTGACGGAATACTAAATCATTCACCGAAATAGGTAGGTAGGTATCACCGCATATTATTATATTATCAATAAATCGATATAACAAGCAGCTTAAACGTTTTTATAATTTACAAATTAAAAAAACAACGCTGTACATAGTTCTTCACGAATAATGTAAGCATAGAAAATAGAACAGTAAGTATTAAGAGATCGTTTTCTGCTGTTTATTTAGCTACAAAACAACACAATACAACAACGTGAAAGTAAGAAAAACAGATACTAACAAAGCAAAATGAATGCGGAAATTCTAATTCCTTGCCAGTCCTTTCGACTTTCCAGCATTTATTCTAGTCCGTTGTTTACGAAGAAAGGTTCAATATTGTTTTTCTGAGAAACGTCGTAATAACGGGTCGACGCGTGCAATTGATACTGAGTGAGTGAACTGGAAATTTTAAACTGTTAAGCTATCTATCGAAGCTCTAATACTATCTGGCCTTATCTTTCTTTCTTTTTTTTTCTTTATCCAAAAATCACTTTAATAGTGAAGTTTGTTAGAAAGGAAATATCGTAAAATGCCTGAACGAAGCCCTTGGTAATGATAATAACCTGCAAGTTTAAATTTAAGAAAAAGGGGAAAAAGCCGTTTTTTATATAAGTAAAGAAGGGGACATTGAATTATGTAAAATTACTCATTCTTAGAACTCTTTAAAAGCGGCAATTATGCGTATCAACGTTTGAAAATCTTAGTGAGTTTATATAGCTGCAAATAATAAAAAAGAAAAATAGGTGCTGACAGCGCTGAACAAATGCGGAAATCCTAATTTCTGTCCAGTAAGTATCCCAGTTCGTTGTTTGCAAAGAAAACAGTGAGATATTGTTTTTCTGAGGATCGTTGTAACTAACAAGGCAAGACGGGGGGGCGTTTAGAGAAAAGGTAAAAATGGGATCAACCCTAAAACGCGTTGCCGTTTTAGGGATAATGAATAAGTATCTTAATAATTGGGAAATTGTGTTGGTAGAAGTTATACAATCACAAAAAAAATACTTATCACCAGTTCACGCTAAAGTAAAAGCAACCTAAAAATTAAAATTCCCTAATTTTAGAATGTCTCATTTTTTATATCCTCATTTATGAAATTTTTATAAATCTTGCTTTATAAAAATTTTTATTACAGAGCTACATAGTTTCCTTTTTTGGTATTAGATTTTGTTTGTTTTGTTTCCTTATAATTTTGAATGTTTTTTTGTCCATAAATTGATGCTTTTCTTTTTTTCAATTTTAATACAAGCTTTTTTCTATTTCCCAGTTTGATCTTATATCCCAGATTATTTAGATCAATGGATTGTATACAACTCATCTTCCTCTTAGGAAACGGCTTTGTCTGCCTTAAGAGAAAAACTTGGAGTGTCTCTGAATGAACGTAGTGAGGCAGCAGCCGGTTCAATTTGTCTCGCGACGAAAATAGATGGAAATCCTTCCTTGCGCCCCTTGGGACCGGTGCAAAAGCTATTGGTTCCATCTGATTCCATGGAAATGTTATAAATCACGCTTACCATTTTGTCAGTAAGAAATTGTAGAGTAAGTGATTGAAAAATATTAAACATCAAGAATAAGAGTTATAAGATGACGATAAAATACAAAATATTACGTAACAGTCAAAATAATCGGTGTGATTTTTTTTTCATCCCCCTTTTATCTTTATATGATGTGAGTCAAGTAGTAAGTGTTGCTTGTGTTGCACCGTGATTCTTGTTAATGGTAGTAAAATTTAATTGTTGAGGTGCAAAATGGTTCGTTAGTGAAAATTTTTTTAATCAAAAATATTAATATTTATTGACGCTTTATCGTATAACAGTTTTATCGTAATGTCCTATGTCGTAATGTCCAACAAACTAAAACTTTAGACGTATATAACCATTAAATAATTGAAAAGTGTAGTAACGAGAATTTTATCGTTCATCTGAAGCAGTAGTCTGCAGTTGATATCGAAGCTATTGAAAGTAATTGCGCAGATATCTGTATCTGGGTTTCAGCACTGGAAATTGAATCGAACTATCGTTTCGACGAGTCATAATATCGTAATTTATCCTCAGTTTCGACTTGGTTCAATAATAATTTATTTTATAGTTAAAAAAACTATATAGATAACGCTACGCGCGGGCGTGTAAGTTTATGGGAAAATATCAGTCCCAGGGTTGTCAATACCTACTTGGTATCTAGCAACCACAAGCAAGCCCGATAAGCTTCAACGACTCCTACTATCCATGCCAACCGGGTCCGAGAGCAACGGAACGTTGCATGGGCTTCTAAGCATAAGCCGTCACGCGGGGTGAAGAGAACTTTCATTGGTCGTTTGACATTGACTGCGCTGCGGTGCACACGATTGGTTCGACAAACGTCAGTTCATCAGTGTGCGTCGTCTATTGGTCCAGCACGTTTTTTCGGCTGCTGTACATTAGCCGAAAGTATACAATATCCCTACCACTGATAAATTTGTGCTCACGATTCATGACGGTTACTATATGTTATTAATTAATCACCAGTAGTCACCCATCCAAGATCTACATCCTGACGACAACCATTGTTGGTTAACGCTGGAGTTAAACTTTCCTTATTCATCCACAATCCAGCGAGTCCAGGATCTAAATACTTAATACCGTTTTCTCCTATTTATATTCATCGGAAGTCAAACCTCAAAGAACAACCTTCCAAAAGCTTCCTGAAATCTCGCTTATACGTCAACGAATAAAAATGTTGAGAAATTCACATACAGTCCCAACGTGAAACGGGAAACTACCACCTCATTATTTCCACTGGAACTGTTTCATTGTGGCCATTTCTTCTCGCGTTTCGCACCGAAACATAGAAATACAAAAATGGAGGGTTGAAATATTTTATAACTTTTCCCCTATTATCGCCACAAACAATAACTGAGCTCGGATTTAAATGAACTTTTTAATTCCCTCCCAGCACAGAAATACAGGCAGCGTTTAAAATTCAAACGAACGTAGGCCTCAACGAAATGATTGTTCTTTTCGGACTTGCAGTCTGTGTGGTTTTGTGAATCTTTTATGCTGCCCACAAAATATGTTGCCAGTAACCGTAATGTAGATGTTGGTCTTTATACGTTTAAAATTTATTCGTATAAGTATTAAGTTTAAAATTTATTCGTATAAGTAGGATTCGGTTTCAATGTTACTGACATAAATCTTTTCTCCTAATCTCGTTCTCTGAGGGGACCCGGCTCGGGGGAGCGAGATCAGAAATTGATCACGTGATTAAGATCACTCTTTATGAAATCACAGGGTAAAATTATAAAAAAAAATACAAGTCATGCATATGAATCAGTCATGCACAGCCCAGCGAGTTTTAAAAAAACTAGAGATTGTCAAGTAGTCGAAATGCAACTACCTATGTATAATTTATTTAAATTTGACTTTTACAAGTAACGGAATGTGTGTCGTGTTTGTCTATGTGTGCATGTCAAAGTGTGGTGGCGTGTTTTTCGACGAATAACATGTATTTCTGATGCATTTTATTTAAAAATATTAGAATTAGTGCATTCTTTTCCATATAAACTTTAATTGTGCCAAATTTCAAACTGCCACGTTCGCGTAAATTGTAAGTACATAAAATTTTCGCTTCACGTAGATTATAAAATGATAAAACATTTAAATTTCGAACTTGACAGTCTAAATTCAAATCAAAGCGCAAACAATTTCAATTTGGAACTCAAGCTTCCCGCGCGACGTCAACGCTTCGCAAAATCCGGCCATCGACATCGCAACATGGCGGCGGGCGGATGTTCAGCCATCTTGATTGTCTCGACGGGATATTGGGGGTGGGACGCCCGTCCGTGTAATTGCACTGATATTGCCTCTGCTTGTGTACACTGCGCAGGTAGATAACGCTTCGCATTCAGCCAGCCAGAAAACCCTTTCAAATTCTGCCGCTAATGCACTCAGCCCTTGCGAAATATAAACCAAAATTAGCATGCATACGTAATCAATTACATAAGGTTAGATGTAAATAATGGGTCACGTAGATGATGGGGCCAAATGGGTCTCCTAAAATTTGCGTCCTTTTATTTTATAGTCGCTTTTATTTTGGCGGGTTTCGCTGTCATGTCAATTTTTCAATACATAACCTGTACTAACATTTTTTGATGAGTGTTAGAGTAATTTTCCTTTTTTCCTTTTTCCTTAGTAGTATATTATACTATTATGCTGCAGACATAAATAGAAGGAAAGTATTGTTATAAATATTTAAATTTCACCTCAATCTCAAACCTGTTCGCAAGTCTTATCTGATTTTTTCTAATTGTCTACTCAGTCTACTGCGTAGAATTTTTTTAAAGCAAGAGCGTACTTTCCATGTCGCTACTTTTAATGAGCTTTAGATTATGATCTATCGAGATGTTCTTCAAAATGTTTTAATAAGGCTCTTGCTTTACTAAAGCTGTTATTAATAAATTTATTATCTGGTGTAAAACTCTGAAATGCCTACTTTTTTGAATAAATATATGTATGCCGTGTGCATAAACATTATAAGTAATCAAAGTATTTGTGCCATAAACGTCATTCATTAGTAGGTATGTCATATTTCAGTCTGTTTGACATCTTCCTATACTAATGGCAGCTCGATACTATAACTATCTGAAACTGTGTTAGTGCATGCTCGAATACGACGATGACGTTTACCGTATGAATACTTTGCCACCACTTGTGCATATGTGTAATTCAAATATTCAATCTGTGTTACTCGCACAGGCGGTGGATATATTCTGAAAATTCTAAAACTTGTAAGATCAGGTAAATGAATGAAAAGCTATTGAAAAGACAGGACCGGTTTAATGGCTAATCTTTATCGGAAATCATTGACGCGAGATAATTTGGGGTCCAGGCAAAGATTGCCATTCTAGCCTTCCCTTTCGTTAATATACTTTTTGAACTTTAGAAGCTTTATGTCTTTCCCTTGTTCGTATTTGTATTATATATAATATTACTTATACTATATAATAAATTAATAGCGATCCTTGTAAGTTTTCTAAACTCTTAGTTTAGTTTAGTTTAGTTAGGATATTCTTTCTAACTTTGTCATCGTATACCAAGGTAGATAAAATTTTTGTTGTTATCCTATCATATTAACATCATTTAAACGCTAATTAATATCATGATTCTCTGTTTCTTGACCTTTTGATTACTTAAGAGCTTCAAGGACTATCTTACGGATAAGAACGCTTATAAAAGTAATGAGTAGCATGTAAGTAAATAGTTAGTAACGTACGTAACGTAACACGAGTAAAATAGAGTTGATAATGTTTGTGTGTTAAATTTTAAGCCGATAATACTTAACCGTATAGCCTGAGAGATCGCGTTCAAAATGCAAAGTGAATGATTATAATCCTATCTTAGCATCTCATTCCCGGGTAATGGAAGATGAATAGCGATACCCGCTGGGCTCGTTACCCGAGTATCCCTCGCACGCCAGTGATTCTTGCGTTTTATCTGAGAACACCTGGTTTCCATTAATTTTAATAAGCTTAAGCGCACTACATACTACGTCTATGTCATAGTAGAAAGAGAGTCTATGTTCTGCGCATTACTGATTCATACTTATTTTTAAAAGAGTGCTGGGAGTTTTTTTCCGCCCGCTTTTTTCTCCTAGCTTACGTTTTGCCTGAGGGGCGATCAAAGCGGATGTTTGTATAATGTTAAATGTATGACGTTCATTAAGTGTGCATAAATTGTACCTAATAATGAATAAAAGCTTTTGAATTTGAATTTGGATAACGGGTTTAGTGTGATGTTCTATGATTTTTAAGATATATTGGTATGTTCGCAACCTGGCGCGAATCTCTTCTCACAATGAAAAGGATACCTAGAGCACCTGAGTTCATCACACTTATTTATTGTGGGTTAGTAGACGCATAGTCCGCCTGGAGCTTTTGTATACTTTGCCAAGTTGTGGAAAAATTAATTAAGTCTTTGCAGTATTTGCAAACGTGTGAGTGTCGAATATATACAGACTGATTTGTTATGTGATGTATTCTCGCTAAGGGCGTTTAAATAAGGTCAAAACAAATCTTTTAAGCCCCAAGCCCTATCCAAAACTCAACGGTTTTCGAAAAAATTAAGTTTGATTGAATTTCGTCAACGTTGAACGTCACATAATCAAGTACTTGACATCGACAACGTCAAGAAAACAGGTATTTTTGTAGCCAAACCAATATAAGATTATTTGTAATTCATAATTTTATTAATAACATTATAGGTAGGTATTTCACGAAACTTACACGACAACAACACAATTATTTTAGACATAAAGCTATTCTGCGCCATTTTCTCGCTATTTATGTTACGTCTTATAGCGGGATAGTTTACAAGCTTCGGAAGTTTCGATTTTACACTCATCCGCCTCACATGAGGTTCGTCACGTCGCTTGCCTATTATACTGGCATTATGTTACTTTGTTATAGTAAGTAATTGCCAATTGGGTATGTCACGTATCTACTAAATAAATAAATAACGCTTCACACTCATAGCCCCATACTAGAATTCGCCATTCGTGGGTGCCATGGACACAAGCCAAGCCCTAGTAGTAGGTACCTTTCCATACTTCCCACTTGACCGGGCTCAAGCTACGAGATATTGAAATACCGACGCGTGACGCGCGACGTCGACAATTCTTACGCCGAGTGTTTGCTTGAAAAATGTTGCTCGCGACGTAAATACTTAATTTAGCTGAGAACGTCGCAATTCTGCAGGAAACTGGCTTTCCGTTACACTCCTTAGGATTGGATTTGTAGTTTATTATAGCACTGGATTATTAGACTGGTCGGGATTGTAGTTTTACCGAGAAACAGGTGAACGAGTCAAAACAATCCACGAAAAAGTTGATTTTATCTGTTTATACACACACAGTTTTACTGAGAAATTCATAGGTAAATGAATGAGTAAAACACTGTCACTGCAGATGAATTTAACTGTATATTTTGACTAAATCAAATTGTTCCTCTCTCATTGGTACTTCATATCCTGTGTCCTAATTGCCATGTCGTTGTCATACGAGCACCTTTTGCGTGCGACATGCCAATTAGAACATGGGGTTACAGACATCTTAACTCAACTACATCCAGAAACAAAGTGTCAGTTGTCTGTCAGTTAATGGATACGCAAGCCGCATTGACGCTTCACACTCATAGCCCCACACTAGGATTCCCTGTGTCGTGGGCGCCATGGACACACACAAGACAACAACACAAACACCCAGACCAGAAACAGAAATTCAAATTCATCATTCAAATCTCTGCTCTGCTGGGATTCGAACCCACAGGACCTTCCGCGCAGCGCACCGGTGTCTTAACCACTGCGCCACTTGTGTCGTCATATTGTTTGTCATCTTGAGAAATAAAAGAAATGAAACAGTTTCCCCGCCTCTAAGAGAGTCTTGTGGTCGGTGAGAAATTAATAAAATCTTCCAAAATACACTGGTGAGTACAAAATGCACGTGAATATGGATAAAATAATTTCAAAGAAACACGTTATCCTTACTTAGGTATAAGATATATGTAAGTCATCTTTGTCATATATCTTGCGCCAGATAACGAGGCCGACCAATACACGGAGCTTAGTGGAGCTTTTGCCCAACTCATTAGTTTTTATTCGTCTAGAGCGTTACTTGAACTCACACGAACTACTACTCTAACACAAATGATTCATCGATCTAATGTTCATCATAACTGCAGGTTTATGAAATAAAATGAAATCACGTTTATTTGCACAGATATAGGTTAGTAAACGATATTACAACTCATTTGGATTATTAGCAAGTTTAAAAAATAAAAATAAAATACTATAATCTAGATTTTATTAGTGTTAGTTTATTTTACATTTTATGTACCGTATTCGTTGTAAACATTTGTTGCGCAACAGTTGCTCAACACCAACTTTTTTCGACATGTTTCTAGCAATAATGTTCCAACGTGGCGTGTTCAACTCCAAAACTCAAATGTTGATTGCATACAACAACTCAACAACATGTTTATAAACAAAACTTCAAAACCCGGTCCTGGGCCCTTTTGAATCCAATGTTATCCCGCCGACTTCTTCAAGTCACCACTCCACTTGGTTGGAGGGCGGCCTGTACTCCTTTTGCCAAGTCAATGTTAGTTCAAATGTTGCGTTAATTCGTTAATTCAATTCACGTAACTGCCTTTGTCGAACAAAAGTGGTACATATGAGTCGAGTGTGACGTGACACGCGAGGGTTAAGTAATGTTCAGAATTTCCTCCCCACGACTGCCCTATCGTTATCTTGACGATTCTAGTTTTACGAGTAGGTATATGTAGTTAGATGTCACGGTGATTAATACCAGAAATTATTCTCTTTCTTGGATGATAATTGTTTGGTCTAGCGACGTTAGTTTAAAATTCGACGGTAAGTTTTCTTTTAGTAGTGAATAATAAGTTAACATTTTCAGGGATTATAAGAAATGATTCTCGTTCGTGCATAAACGCGTGATGGTGTGACCAAGGGAAATAGGAATTCATTTTTATATATTCCACCGCTACCACTTCGCTGCCCCGTGAGTCATATGTGATACATACCCATTGTTTAACTATTGTGTCTTTTTATTGGACAGGCAGTGTTAAGTGTAACATATATGCATTTTCATGTATGTCAGTTGTATTATTGTTCAAATTATTCAGACCCAAACCCGCGTGAAACCCGTATACCACGTGTGGTTTTGCCTTGTTTGACAAATTTATCAAATGCACCCTCATTTCTGACTAAATATAGAATGGTTGAACTAGAATCATCGGAATGGAAGGTTTATAAATATGACTACATTGGATTTTCGACCGCAAGCTTCAAATCTCTGCGAGTTCTATTTCGAATTCGATATAACCTTAACTTTATTTATAGCTAAAATCAGATAACATGCCACATATTCATATGGGCTCCTGAGTTAGATAAGTAAAATTTTAGTGAATCTTTATGCAAGCTGTAGATGATAAATCCTTTGAAACTTGTTCAGGAAGGTAACTTACCGCGACTTTTGTCACTCGCCGTCCAGCTGCGTTGTCGTGTGCTTCTGTTCTCAACATTAGAGATAAGTCAATATTACCTACTGCTTTCTGTTAAGTTAACTATTTGCAAATGCATTATAACCATAGTAAGTTCGAAGTATACCCTTTGTAAAGCGACACCAATCAACATCAGAACAAAGGTGCCACAGATCGCAAGTTCTCAATTATCCGAGCGTTATTTCACGTCGTCGACTTACCGAAGTCACGTTGTTATAAGTAATGAACCTTGTACAGTGGTTACCGCTGTATTGCGTTGCATAAAGGCAACTTACTGAGGCCTTCATGCGTCTGCAAAGGTGTACGTAATGCTAGACTAAAATTAAAGTTCAAACTCAGAATAGAGGGAAGGCAAAAAGGTGATTGAATAAATTATATCAACTAGAAGAGATAAAACACCGAAACATAGGTATTAAAAGAACTATACAAAACAATCATAATTTTTCATAATACCTCTTACAGGAATTTAGGCTATTTAGGTATTAAGAGAACTAATAAATGACATTTTCACAACTTATTACAGGATGACAGGCAAAGGCGTTTTTTCGAAGACGTGAAGCTGGGTGGAGTCCAGCGGAGGGGACCATGAATTAGCCAATCACAGTGCTCCAAATTTCAACTTCGTATGAGTAGAAACACTGTGACTAGCCAATTTACAACCCATTCTGCTCCATTCCGTCCACTTTTACGTCAGTGGAAACGCACCCTAAAGGATTTTTTATTACCTTTTTCACCTGGGAACAAATATTTAATTGAAGCATACTCAATTCAGCATGAACCGAACAATAACAAGCACGCTAAAAACAACTCGTCAAAGAATTCATAATTTACTGCGAATAAAATTCTTCCCACTTCTAATCATACCGTCATAACGTATAGGTACGTAGTATAAATAATACGGCACAAAACGTAAATAAATACGCGACTTTCAGCCCACGCGGCTAAAAATGGCGTCGCGAATAATTAAGCACTTCGCAACGACCACAAGTTGCTACCAGAGTCCACATTTTTAATACAAAACCTCTTTTTAATGTTGTGCACTGAAAATTAAGTGTTTTTTCTAATAATACTACGGTGAATTAAAACTGCACGAGTTTAATCAATTGGAAAAGGAAGAATTTATTGATGTAAAAAAATATTGAAGAGGGGAATGGATGAATGAATGAAAAGAGGCTACTACGTCTAGGCAAAAGCAGCACAGGACGTCCTCAGACCACGTGGACCTATATGACCTGAAGAAGACAGCGAGAAACCGTTAAATTCAAAGGACTCATTACCGGGCAGAGTGGCGTCGACAAGGGGAACATCATGTGTGGCCCATTCCAAAGACGGAAGGAAATAATTATTAATTACACTTTCCCGTCTTGGTTATTTCAAATGAAAACAGCAGGAAGTAGATGAATTAAGATTACTTAGGACCCAGCAGACTGAAGATTATGAGGTCAATCACAAGAGACTCTCGCTCTCTGCTGATTTCAAACCAGCAGAGGACCAGATTTTTACAGCTGGTAAAATGAAAAATAAAGATTCCGTTTCGAGTCCCCAGCGACGAAGTGAGCTGTGAGCACCGGCTGAGAGCTCTCCACTTATACGTGCGCCGTGTTGAGACTTAACTAACATTCCGAGCGCAACAGTCCGCATGCAACGAAAATCAAAAGAGATTCAGAGATAGCATTGTAAGATCTATCAGTTGTAGCAGAGAACCCGAGAGATCCTAATCCACTTTCACATGAATTTTTTTTTAATTTTCAATTTACACCGTAGCCGGTAAAGTAAATTAATTCATATTATTATGCTCACCACGAGATGGCGAGGTAAGCTAAAACTGTTGTTACACGAAGTACTTGAATCTGTTTTAAAATCAACTACTAACATGTGATTTTTATTATTTTATGTGCTACAAGTCAACCCGGCAGGCATCGCCTATAGGATACATACTATATCGTACGACCATAGGGCTATATAGACTACATATCCAAGGTGCTTTTGAATAATTATTCAAGAGAACCTAATAAAATAAATTACCTAATTTAATAAATTCGATTGCAGTTTTCGTAGGGTTTCCTTGTTTAAATAAAATAAAGCCTATGATCCTTTTCGTTTATATCGATTTCGTCTATATCGTTTTCCTCTATACTGTGAAAATTACATTTGGTTCATCTGTTTCTGATATTAGCATGCACAAACATATTATGCAATTAGAAGCTCAAAAATTTTAGTATAATTATTATGGCACATAGATACAGAAGGTTATAATTTATATAGAAATTAAAGATTCGAATAGTTATTAGAAAATTAGTAATAAAAACATGAACAATAAGAGCCATAGATAAAAATGACCTAGAGACCTTTGTTTATGGCTATCACAAAGTGAGCCAACACCGAGTTCCCAAGAGCTCTCCACTTACCTACGAGTATGTACGATACGTTGTACTGAGATTTAACTTTATATCGTACCTCGCTCAACGCAACGGTCGGAATGCTACAAATAGAAATGCTTTATAATAAAGGCCCCCTTCCTGTTTCGTGATTTTATTGTAACAGTTTATGGGTTGCTATTCAACTTGCTATCTATTTCTATGATTGAATTATAATATGAACTGAATACGTAATGAAAACTCATTTACAGAGAAGTCAAATTAAATTTTTTCGTATGTTTGTATTATCTAACATGTTTTCCAAAATAATGGATATTATTTTTATTTATATTATTTTAATTACTCGATCACTTAGTCAAGCAGGTATAATATAATTATGCTGAAAGGTTACATAGAATGCCTGTAATTAAAATTCTCTGCAAATATTCAAAAATTCTAATTTCTACCTGAGAGAACATTTGGAGTTTGCACGATTTTAACCGTTCGACTAGCTAAGAGCTGAATATTCAGCCCACTTGTGAATTAGAGCGTTTTGAAGTAAACACTCCGTAGAGGCTATACCTACGTGCTCGTTTTATTTTTATTTTTTACAAGTAGCTAACAAGCGTGAAAGTTCTTTTATATATTAAGGAAAAATCTTTTATGCTTACTAGGCAAAATATATTAACATAGGTACATTATATTGTGTAACTATTTTACCCTAAACAGGGACACATTTAAATCACATTCGCTTAACTAAACCCACAAGGCACGTCCAAGGGCCGCGGCTATCTCCCTAACCCGCACTTGAGGTCGTCCCTTTGCCGGCCCTCTAGCGGAGAGACAAACAATGCTCCACTCGCCACCGAAAATCTTTTACACTGACCTCGATTTTTTGCTATCTTTTTTTGGTTTTGGGTGGCAAATCACGTAGGTCGTAAATCAATAGAAAGATTTAAAAAATAATCCAAAGACTTTATATCATAATTATGATCAGACGTCAGACGGAGTGATAGGTAGGTAGGTACTCTACGAGGGGAGAAGTAAAAGCGGGCTCAACTCGTAACTTTACAAAAATAAAAAGAGACCCAAACGTGTCCCTAAAACGTTTTGGTCTCTCTTTTATTATCATTTTTATTACATTTATCAAAATTATAGTGTGAATATGCGTGTCATTTTACTGGCGAAATTATGATAGCAAACATCTAATATTAACCTCTCATGTAAACTTTATAGATCTTAATACCTAAGAGTAGGATTATAACCGCCGATGGGTTATATAAATTGTAAAAGTAGATATATATAAATAGAATTTGATAATAACATTATTATAATGTTTTTTTTATATTGTATGTATTACTATATACGGTAGATAAGAATCTTATGAAATATAAGACATGAGCATACTCGTAATTGCTAGCCCCAACATTTAAGTAAACATCTAGAGTGCGGAAAACGAAGTTTTTCGTGATTACATTTCGCGATTCAGCCCCGTAATGTGTGCTTGACCTATTAACATTCTCACATGACAGCGAAGAACAAAAGACTGGCGACAATGGCCCACGGCCTCGCTTCGAGCGGCCACACTATACCTGTATTATTAAACGACACTTGGCTAAACTGCAATGAAACTCAAGATCGCTGGGACAAATATAGCGTGATTCCTCTGGCCCTGGAGGGAATCTTGCTAATTCGGAAAATGTACGGTTTTTACATGAAACTTCATTGGCATGCATGGCAGCAAAGTCGACTCAGCGTGACGGCAAACGGCGTGACGTTTCTACGCGTCATGTCCTCATACGGCATGTTCTAATGCGCCTAGAGAGGGCCCTAGAGTCATGCACAATGAAAATGCATTGTCAGTAACCCATTAATGACCCACTACAGGGTTGGGTCTCCTCTCACAATGAGAAGGATGTAGGCCGCCGTCCACCACTGGCCTAGTGATGGTTGGTGGACTTCACATGCCTTTGAGAACATTTTTTTTCTGCGTGCAGGTTTCGTCACGATATTATCCTTCTCCGTAACAACAGATGACATTTACTTTTTTTACTAATTTTTAAAAAATGCATAAATTTTTAAAATTTAATTACGCAAGTATCGATTTGAACAATAAAACTATTCGTTTTCATTATTTTACTCGATATTTCTTAACTGGTTTTTATCAACAACAATTTCCAACGTTCACATGTCATGTGCAGTCCTACTTCGTCTTAACTATTTTTAAATTGAATTTATAAGTATACTTAAAATACTTATAAATTCTATTTGAGATACTTAAAAATATCGAAATAACCGAATAAATATTTTAGCGTTATTCAAGTCATTTTGTTTGGAATCCTTTTCACTGGAGTATTTCGGTATTGTTACAAACATTTCTAAGATCTTCTTCAAACATTCCTATAACTTTAGCTGTGCTTTGTTTTGCCTTTGTAAAATCACTTTGTATATTCAGATGTTTTATACGTACATACTCTTTTATGGGGATTACATTATAAAATTAATTGGATGTTGTATACTCTCGGTTAGCGAAAGTTTTATTTATACAATCGCGAACACGGAACTTAACGGAAGTCAAATTTTTGGTATCGTTCATTTCGTTTTAATTTACGTTTATTGTATGTTTGTAAACAAAACATTCCACCCTTTATTAGAACGCTTCCGTAACTTCAAGACAAGGGTACAATACTCCGTTCCATAGCTTCTATTTTTAAATAAAAGAATATTTTCCCGGTATTTTCACGCCGAAGTAATCTCACGGGTCTGTTGAAAGAACTGTTTCATTTTTTTTTAATATTGCGCCAAGATTCCTGCTTCGTTTGTCATTGCGCTTATTATAAGCAATCTTTGAATGGCTGTTCAGAAAACCGCGACAACTAAGGACTTGAAAACATTTTGAAGCATTGCATAAGTATTGAAAAGCAAGTGTAGAAAATTCTGGAAATGTCAAAACCTCTTACAGAATTTCAATACTAACTGATTCATCATTTTGGAGCTCATATATAGTCAAGATACTGGATGATACTCTGATACTGAATTTGGATAATCTACTCATATTTTGTTGCTGACTGTCGAAAAAATGCATTGTTTTTTATTGTAACATTCGTACTTCATTAAGGATTAGAACGGAATTGAAAATAAATAAATAAATTTAAAACGGACTCCCAAGCGTGTGCGTTTTGGTGGATCGGAACGGAACAACTCGAAAACACCACGGGTTACGAAGGTGGCGGAGGTAGGTACATAATAACCCTGTGTATTACCTCCTCGGGGGTAATATGTACCTACCTACACAATAACCCTGTGTATTACCTTTCTACTAAATGGTTCTATCTAGTCTACTTTCTACCTTCACTTAGTACTTTAATTCAGAACGAGGCCAAAGTAATTACGACGTGATTAACACTTTCAATGACTTTGGGCTTTTGGGATCCGATCGTTGAAGCTTGAACTTTGTGGTAACAAGCAATTTCCTTTACTGTAGGAAGGTTACGAATTAGCAAAAATCAGTGGATTACGTATAACGTAATACAGTATCCTTCTTTTAAATGTTAAATTAAATTTTAATCTTAAATTAAAGTGGGCGTATCTGAGTTTAGTACTACTGTGGCGACTACCGCCACTCCTTAAGTGGAGTTTATACCGAACAACAGCTCCATATTAAAACAAACATGCTCTCTACATGCTCTCTACATGCTCATACATCTCTACTCTACTCTCTACCTACGTACATTTGTGTCCCAATAACTTTTCAAGGGGACAAGCCCTCACCCTACTATAAGATACATCCATACATACTATAGGAGACCCCGGGATACATCTCCAGGCTGCTTTAATACTAACTCGACCTACTTACCGGTCTTATTCGCTTATAAAATGTTAAGAAGGTATAACCGAGACATTTTATTAAATATGCTTCTTTCGGTTCTGTAAAGAAATTTTATTGGAACCCTGCCAGAGATTAGCAGACGTTAAGAAATTGATAATAAGTAGATACCAGAGGCAAATATCTAACATGTCAGCCACAGTAACCTTCTTGCCTATAAATCTAATGGTTATTCGTGACATGTCATGTTTTGTAATGCAGAATCCCTAAGCCCCACAAGAAAACATCCCCATGTTTTCACTATTCACAATTGATTTCAAAATGTAATTCTGATAATAAGCTGCATTACCGGCAATCTGTAAATCTAGCTTATCTTCCAATATGTCAAAAAAATCAATTTTTCCCAGCGTGAAAACAATAAAAAATTTGTCAGTTGATTCGAAAAAAACTATGACGTCATCCCGTGAGTTCGCCATACAAAATGTATGAAGGGGTAGACAGTAGTTGTTTATGACAGTTCCTTGAAAGTATCTCAATCGACTCGTTAAATCGAATTTATTTTCAAAACTTACTCGATTATATTTTCAAAACTTGCTCACTTACCTTTAAAAAACTTGCTCGACTTTATTTACAAAATAAAACTTGCTCAATTTTAATTTCAAACTTTACACGAATCTTTTAAGCACCAGAATATACACACATAGGTACATATTCCTCTCAATATACATATACGCAGTTCTACCTATTCACTTTGGGCGCCCTTTGAGCTTAGTGTTGTACTAAGCTCTAAAGTCTGAAGACTTAATTAAAGTGAAAACGGAGCTCATCAAAACAAATTCAAAAGGCGAAGAGTGAGCAACGTAACACAAAGCGTGTTGACTTTCGCAAATTGAAGCGCCTCGATGTTGTGGCAATTCGCACATATACACTTCTTTGTGTTTTTCTCCAACAAACCGAAATTCAGCGTGACTCCGGGTGTATGGAGTATTATCAACAATTAAGTACTTACAATGTAGGTAATAAAATCAGTCAGTAACCCATTAATGACCCACTACAGGGTCGGGTCTCCTCTCACAATGAGAAGGATGTAGGCCTTAGTCCACCACGCTGGCCTAGTGCGGGAAAAAAAAAGCTCTCAAAGGCATGTGAAGTCCTCACATGCCTTTGAGAGCTTTTTTTTTTCTGAACTCTCAGGCATTCAGGTTTCCTCACGATGTTTTCCTACACCGTAACAGCAGGTGATATTTAATTTTTATAAAGCGCACATATTTTTTACAAAGTCATTGGTGCGTGCCACTGGGATTAGAACGCGCACCCCTCTATTCGAAGTCGAATTCTAAGCCACTGGGCTATCAAAGCTATAATAAATAAAATACTTTGATGATAATGTTCATGTTTGAAACACTGTTTCAATCCCCTTAAGAACCAGAGGTGAACCTTTGAGCATTTTGGAAAAACTACCTAGACCTAGACCTACGAGATCTGGAGTTTGTACTAAAAGGCTAACCCTTGTCGAACTTTTTAACCAACCGTGCATAGAGCCTCCGACAAGGTTTAACCTATGCCCAGATGCTCAGTAGAAACCACGCGAGTGCGATATCGAAGGTTGCATATTAATCCCACTCTCACAAACATTCTATACCTCTCTTTCAAATTAGAACTTTGGTATTAATCGTCAATATTTGCTTTGCTTTTTTATCGATATAATACCTGACCTTTTACGAACATTTCCATACCTCGCACCCCGTTTTAATTAGAGCACAATGGTCATTGTGTACCCTTCCATCCAGCTGTTCGGATCGGCCGTGTAGGTACTGCTAATCAACGGGTAATCTCTCGTTCAAATCATCAGCACCCGGGATCCTCGCCTCTTGTTCGTTCACACCGGATTACCAATCCAAATATTGGATCCATTCAATCGAGCTTCATTGTTTGGTGGACCTCGTTGTTGGTACCTTCTACGACCTAACAAGGAATTTATGTGACCCCTAACTACTTAAGCCTTACTACAAAAATATTAAATGGCGAAATAAAGAATACAATTTGGCATTCAATTCAAAAGGTAAGTTAAGATGACTGGATCAGTACCTAGTCCCCATCTTGTTTTTCACGCTTCTTTCTTCCATCTACCTCTAAACTGTGGAATAGTCTTCCGACCGAGTTATTTTCACAAAATTATCTTCAAAAAGCACTGGCGACTGTTGTTCGTGTCAATAGGTGACGATGACGACAATTTTAATAAATCTTCTCGCGCATTTATTAATTAGAAAATTACTTACAACGTATCATCTTAAGAACTCAAGCCCTTGGATCTGAAAAGCTCACCCTCGAATATTTCACGCGTTTACCTCAAAGGGTTTTGATGTTATTTTAATAAGCTGAACGAGCTTTTGAAATTATACGATGCTCCATAACAACACACAGAAAATACCTAGGTACTTCTTCGTTCAATCGTTCTCTGACATAAATCTAAGTTGTCACAATTGTAACCTTCGGATGTAACTTGCAAATTATTTAGGAGCGGAGATGGGTGTTCTTGGGTTGGAGAAACTACTTTATAACTATGAAGATAAATATTTGTAGGTATGTTTATGATAATGTTCCTCGATCTAACAACTGGTTGTCAAAGTGTGCGCAAACCCAATCCCCCGTTCCCGTTCCATTTCCGCCGCAGAATGAATCCCCCACGCGCCGCACTGTTGGGGAAATGGGGCACGTAGGTATTGCGGATTATACAAACATGAGCATACATATAGGTATTATGTATGTGTGTATTACGACAATAATAATTCACGAATTTACGACATATTGTTTCTCCGATCTCACTCAGCCAAGATTTTTGAAAATGTAATCCTTAAGCTGATGAAAATAGGGGCTACAATTGTATAGTTTTCGTCATTTCAAAAATGTGTTTGAATGTCAAAGTTATGAAAATTGGTATTGAAAAAATTAAACATAATTTAACTACCTACAACGCACACAAACGCACGTAACTTAGAAACGCCATGTGTACGTACAACCGGAATTCGACCTCAGAGTTCGAACTAAGAGGGCAAATTCTTAGCTTCTGGGCTGACACCGCTTGAACGTAATATAATATTATATCTTTATCATTTTAGGAATTCCTTTCCCTTTGACCTTTTGATCGCTCGCGGCAACGCGTGGGCGCCATAGATATAAAGCTCCGTTCTTATCTACAGACTCTGAGCCTGTCAGACACGTGCCGTGGCAGACAAAAAATCGTTCCTACAAAGTATAGCGATGTTTTCATATCTGGCATATTATGTGAACGGAACGTTTTTGCACAGACACGGGCCGGCATCAGCTAGCATTCTTAACAGAAATGTTTGGCAAAGGGAGATCTCCCACCAATTTAGGTGATCGTGCCTGGGTAGTGTTTATTCACTGATTACGATATGCCACTCTTCACTCGTGTCGAAAGTCGCGACGAATGTTTTGAGTATGCAGGCGCGTGTCTAAGCTTATCTTTGTTATTTGTATTTGTATAGACAAAGATTTCAAAAGGCATATTATATGTGAAAATACGTTCAAACATGGACACACAGATTTATTACCGGATCGATCATATTTAATACACTTATTCGATCGTGGTAGACACTAACACCAGTTCATGCCGGGTATGTCGTTATCAGTAGATGTAAAAATGTGTTCGTGCGGTGCTGGTTGATGTAGATGAACCTTTATAAGGGAAAAATTATTCGCAAATTCACTTAACTGAATATAGCTGGAAGGATTTTTTACAATTACAAGATCAGATCTAATATAAAATTGCAGAAACCGAAACCGAAAAACATGACATGAAGAACTTTGTGGTTAAAAGAGGTAGTTAAAAGAGGTCTGCTACGCCATAGTTCTACGAAGCCATACATTTAATTTATTAAATGTCAGTAACCCATTAATGACCCACTACAGGGTCGGGTCTCCTCTCACAATGAGACGGATGCAGGTTTCCTCACGATGTTTTCCTTCATCGTAACAGCAGGTGATATTTAATTTTTATACAGCGCACATAACTTTTTTTACAAAGCCATTGGTGCGTGCCACTGGGATTCGAACCCGGACCCCTCGATTCGAGGTCGAATTCTAAGCCACTGCGCTATCACCGCTACATTTTAATTTATTAAATAATGATTATTATTTATCTTTTTTGTTAAGGCTGGCGTGAACAGAAGTCAAGCAACATTTAGTCACATCATCATCATAATATGCATGTATGTACGATATTCGTATGAACATTAATTATGCCTTCATCTCAGCTAAAGTTACAATGTAACAAACTTCACGCGAACTTGCTGATTACAAAAGAGCAACTGAGACACGCCGCGCGTCGCGTCACACGGAAACTTAGGAATTTCACTCGCGTTAACTCGAAATTACACGTCAAATTATCCGATATGTTTTCTTATGACAAAAGTTTGAGAAGCGGAAACCGGAGGAAGGCCCGTTATTAAAAGACTTTGTTGGTAAGGTTTATTAAATAGAAAATATGGCGTATGCATCAGATGTCAAAAACAAATTACCATGAAATCACACACGCAAACACACACACACACACACACTCAAACACACATTCACACACACAAAAATTGTGTTATTATTGATAAAGATGTATTTTAATTTATTAAAATTTAGCCTTTATTGAGTCTACAATGGGCGGGACTCGTTGCCTAATGGATCGTGGCATTCTCTACTTTTGTGAAAGTGAGAAAAAAATGTTAATAATTATGGCAAATAATTTATTATTTAATAATTAATATTGATTATTTAAAAAATATTGATAAAATATTATGTAAACAAGTACCTATATTTAAAAACTAACTAAAATAAAACCTACAGCAAATTATGTAGGTCAAACGAAGAAAGGTCATAGGTATTCAATGAAATAATTAAGTAAACGTTCACAACTTAAGAATATTTTACAACTGAGGTGAAATCAAATTCTTATGGAAATTATAAATGGCTATCACTACAACGCAGCAGACACCCACGGTATGGACTCACTCGCACTTATTGCGTTCCGCTGAATTTATTAATATTTAATATTCTATTTTTATACCTTTCAAGCTTAAGAATAAGTTAGTAGTTTTGATGTATAAAAACGAACGATCTAGCAAAGGTGAAAGAAATAAAAATGAAAAAAGATCTCTGCATTTCTATAGGTAAGAATTTCCATTGACAAGAAAATTAGAACGTTATTTTTTCTACGAAATGGCTAAAAACCATTCAGCCTTAATTATCAAAATTTATTACAAAATACTTCATTTACATATTATTATGTAATATAGTGTAACATGCCAGGATGCGTTAAAATACCTACTTGTGCATACATTGGTTTAGCGCAGTTTACGGTTTCTTTACCTATATAGAAGTGCAATTTTGTAGGAGGATGATGAGAATACTACCGAATGGAAATAATATTTCGTATATCAATGAAAGAGTCTGATTAAAAACACAACACGAAAAGAAGAAGCTAAGTAAGAATCGGCACTTAATCAGTTCACAAGGTACTAACAAACATACTAACCTATATACTCGTAAAAAATTTCAAGTTAAAATAAAAGCACAAAAACACAACATCACACCCGCAAAGTAGTACTGATTACATTCTTTCGGGGAAAATGTGTTGTGAATTACTATAATTATGGAAGCATGCAAAATATTTTATGAAAACTCTCAAACCAGAACTGAAATAATACTACCTACAGCATTTTCATAATTACTGCGTTTCCATTGGGAGGAAAGAAAAAGTAATTTGGTGTTGCGAAAATGTTAGAGAATAATGTTTTTATGCCGCTATAGAAAAGCGTGTGAAGTTTGATAAGCAGTGGTAACAGCCATTCGTAAATTATATTAAAATAGGGTATTACGGCCTATGTCAAAAAGCTTTTTATATGAATTCGTAAGTCATAAAAACCCATAAAAATTGGAAAAAAAAATTTTTGCAAACAAATATTATGTAAAAAAGACTTTTCAATTTAAATTTCAAAAATCCCCGCGAAAACACGGTCTCGGCCGTCTCGGCGCTGCCGCCATGCTTGTGACGTCACTCGCAGTGTAAACAATACATGTCAGTAAAGGAAGAAAGTTATACTCCATTGTTTATTTACACTGCTAATGACGTCACGCCGATAGCTTGCATGGCGTATAGCGTTTTTGACATTTGAAAAACAGATAAAAAAACCTGAATTTTAAAATTGAAATAATTAATGTATACTATATTTTTTAGAACAGAAATCACCATTTTTCACTTGCTTTTAACAAAATCTATCAATATTACATAATTTTGGATTTTTCCTTGCATGATGCGAAATACCCTATTGTTCCTACTATGTACTATTATAAATGGGAAAGATTTTGAGGGTGGATAGATGATAGATAGATGATGGCTATAGATAGATAATAGATTTGGATGAAATTTGGTATGCATGTATTTAAATTTACATAAAGGATACTTTTTCCATCACTGGACCAAGCTTTAATATCCACACTGCTGGAACAGTATAGTAGGATATTTCATAAAACGGAGTCTAAAAGATTTTCATAAAAAAGGAATCTTGAGAAAGTATGTAAAATTCTATCTCAAGCGAAATAACTTGTTGAAGACTGCATTCCGCGTACAAGTGCTTAAAACGCGTACAAGTCTTTAAAATTTGTGGTGATATGAAAAAATATTAAAATGTGGTAGGGTATAAATAATTGAACCTGTCCTATTAACCACTCGAACGAGGCCAATCGAGGATTTAATGAAAGTCATAAAGAAGGAGGTGAATCTGTTTTAAATGTATAAAATGCACGTTTAATTGAAAACACGTGTAGATGGAAAGATACTGAATTGAATTAATTGGTAAAGTGGACTTCACAATTTTCCAATTAAACATACAGGAAAGGTAGTGGTGGCGTCAGTCTCATTATACCGATACCAAATTAATATAATTATTGGTCTCCACATTTATATTAAAACGCAGATTTCTTCATCAGGGGGATATAATAAACTGTTACAGTATTGTAGGACCTAGTGCTGAAAGAACAATTATTAAGCTGGTACAATTTTCTACAGTTTTGATTTATGAAAAACATCAAAAACTACTTACCGATCAACTCAAAATTTTCTAAATTATTTATCATTCTAATTATATTGTATTTATCATTCAAATTAATTTTTATCATTCAAATTAATTTATTGATTACACATTTTTAAAGTTAATGATACTAAATTTCTAAATTTAATGATAATAAATTTCGAAATTTATTATCATTAAATTTCACACAATTTTGTAATTTGTGACCATTGATATCTCACGAAGGTGTTTATCGTTAAATTGAAATATCGTTAAGGCAGCGAAATTGAAGACGGAAATTGATTCACTTTTCCCGTTGTTTCCGCTCAAATACTTTGAAGTTACCCACGGATAAAATTACACACCGGGAATGAAAACCTACTAAGTATAATTGGTTTGTTGAAATATTGGTTGGTGCAGTTTGCAAATATGTTTTTATTTTCGCATTTTTAAACGTTGTAAACGACTGTTGTAGTTAATAGTGTTTTTAAATGAAGTCCACCAACTCCCATTATATCAACATGGGAGACTCTGGCCTATGAGTAGATACTTCTCGCAGTGAGACTCGATCCAACAGCGGTGACTTCCCTGGTGTTGCTCGTGTTCATAAGTGACCACTAACCACCAGGGCCCTGATTCTGCATGACCATTCACACTCGTATCGCGGCAATGTCGTGCCTTATAGAAAAGACACTAAGATTCCTTGTCGTGCGAGTTCATGAAATGACGTACGGTTTGATGTCACACGATATCGGCACGAAATCTTTTTTGTCATACAGAATCAGGCCCCAGGTGGCCGTCTGCCTGTTTGCCTGCTTTTCTTACAAAAAACGGTGGGTCATTAATAAACCGCAGACACTTCACTTAACCATGCAACGTAGACAATAGCCGAATCAGCAGCAAGACGTCCGAAGCACCTTGAAATTAATATAACCGCAATATAAAAACTAAAAGTAAAACGGGTACGATCGAAACGGGTAATCGAGATACTCTCCAACAGAATTGATATTCAGAGTATCTCTTCACATAAACCTTGGTGAGGGGCTTCAGACGAGAGCTCCGACGAAGGGCATCTGATCGTAACGTCGAATGCTCCCATTGCGAAACTTTGTGCACCCATAGCTATATAGATGACTAATACCCGATAAAACGTTTTCTAAGTGTTAATTTAGGCTATAAGCTATTTGTGTACCAAGTTGCATCCAAATTTGTTTAGCCGTTTTTGCGTGAAAGGGTAACAAACATCCATCCACCTGTCCTCAAAATCTTTCGTATTTATAATAGTAGGAACCGCTCAATACCGAATGAGGCAGCGTATTCTTTTCGTGTGTTTCGATTTTTGATGGCGAAGCTTGCCAAAGAATTATATTTACAAAAATGCTGTGAAGATGGTACCCACCCGCCACAGTGGTAGGACAATTTTGTTAGATTTATTGTTACGTATTTACAATTTTATATTTGTGTGAGCACAAAACAAGTAAGTTCAAATTTTCTGATTGATGTTACTGAGACATTAACATTTTAACATTTTTGTATTTGTTGCCATGATATTTCGTGCACACACAACACTCACTTTCATGACTTCAAAATCGGTCCACATTTCAGCATATAGGTTTCTAGTAGGTTTCGGATGCCTTCCCTCAATACCATCTAACGAACGCATAGCGTTACTTTGTAACACGTCAGCAAACCAATATCTTTTAGCACGAAAAGCCGTTTGGAATCGTCTATATTCTGGAGAACTTGGTAATTGCTATGCAACAGCCAGTAACGAACTCAGCAAAGCGTTCTAGTAAGGCAAAAGGTAAATGTATAAAGCTTACGCGAAGAGTATTGTGAACCTGACGAAACTTCTGACCTAGTATTTAGTTATGAGCCATTTGTAAAGTTTCTTGTTAGTTACAAGTAGGTATGTGAATGCAGTGGCATTCATATTCTCCTAATACGTAGTGAAGGAGATTGAAAGATAGGTATGTTTTGAACCAGCAAACTGGTTATCGAGCCACCTGTGGTCATCGTCGCCTATTTACCGTTGCCATAAGCACAGACAACATCAGGAGTCGTCAGTGCGTTGCCTACTTCCCAGGAGACCCTTTTACTCTCTTTTTGAAGAATCCCATGCCACTGGTAAGGGACATAACAATAAAATTAATGGAAAATAACACACAACCGAGCCGGTGTCGGAATGTTGGGCTAAATATATTTTATAGATCATGAATTCGTAAAATGCGTTTCATTTCAAATTTCAGTGAAATTGTTGTCAACTTTTTCAAACTATTTGCAACCCTCTCAAAGATTATTAACTTTATTTCAAAGATGTCTACACCGGATGGTAACAAGAGTCAACACGGCGCAAACACGGTTCCTGACATTTGTTTGCAATTTATACCAACTCGCGTTGACAACACACAAGTTGGCAGTTTTTCTTCGGTCGTCAATCAGCACAATAAAACTGTGGTTCATCGTAGTATTCTGCTGAAGTGAAGGTTGATGCGCGATACGCAGAACGGCTAGGAACTTGCTAGCTGAAAACGGAGTGTAATGAAGTTGCCCGGGAAGTAAATGCTAAGTTTCAGGGCGAGGCAGGAAATTGTCGAGGAAATTCAAACTGTTGGCATCCTTTGAAACGATCAAATGAAGTTAATATTACATCATAGCCGTCGTCTTTGATATTTTTTGGTATCGCTGTGGTACAACAGCTTTTGGATCTGTGTATACTGTCTGCTCCCAGGTTTTTCGCAGTGTCAGACAGGTTTTTCTTAATAATGTGCTTCATTCAGAACATTCGGTGATGGTTCACCCATACTTCTGCCTAACTTGCAGACTAGACTAGATACTTTCGACGACCACGTCTCAGCCATCCTCTGACTAGGTGGACTGACGACCTAAAGAAGACAGCGGGAATGAGGATTCAAAGGGCCCAAGATACGGAGTAGCATTGTTTAGGGTAGGCCCTCGTGGACTACGAAGGAATGAAAAGAAATAAAGAGCTGATAGACTAAAGTTACCTCTCCACCGCTACAAGCCGCCCTTCGTTCAAAAAAGTAATTTAAACTGGTCATACTTACATTCTTCTTTTTGTGAGAATAGACCCGCCACTTCAGAGGTTCACTATGGGTTGCAGATAGACATTCACTTTGCCTGTCTAGGAACCAGACACAATCGTTATGAGTCACAAAAATTGGGATTGAGTCACTGGTGACTCACGGTACAGCGAAGCGGCTGCCGTCTTAAGACACTGCATTGGAATTAGTATGCCAGTGATGTGCCTCAGACACCAACCTAGCGTAGCAAAAGTTCTCGTATCTTACTAAATGTCCAGACTCACCTCTCCACCGCTACGAGCCGCCCTTCGCCTCCATGTTCTGTCCGACGACGATGATGAGGATAATGAACACCAGCAGCAGCACCAGGATGCAGCATATTGCGACGGCGAGCATGGCCGCGTGCTCGCCCAGCTTGGCGCCCCGCGCGGCGCACGCTCGCGCCGCGGTTAGCGTCGCCGCGACCGCGCGCGCACTAATCCTGCCGCACGCGCACTCCACTCACTGAACCGTACACAGGCACATTTTTTGATGTTCTTTTTTTTGTGTTCCGCGTTTGAATTTTTCTTTTTTATTGTTCGTCGTGTTCGGATTTTAAAATTTTTTACTGTCGCGTTCGGATTTTATACTTATGAAAATTTTAATCTGCGCTCGTACACTCTCACTTATTGTTGTATAATGTTGATTATGAAAACTGAATTTTCACACAGTTGGTTGTTTGTATAAATTTCGGAGACACTTCCCTTTTTTTAGTTTTCGTAAAAGTCAAAATTATTTGCTAATAAAAGACACTGAATAACGCTACTTAAAAGTTTAAAAACGTACTTTAACTGGTCATAATCACTCCAAATCACCACTGCGTTTCTCAATCAGTCTTCATTCCGTTTCTGAATTTGTATGACACGTGATGTGTTACAATCTTTTACCAATTTTAATAATTCAATACTCAGCTCCGGCGAAAAATTAAAAACCTGACCCAGAATAAAATCACGGCAGGCGTTAATGTAATGAAATAATCAAATTCCTCCGCCGACCCGAATTTCAGGTGAACGGTAAAATTTCAGCGTCTATTTGGGCACAACATCAAGTATCCATTACGGGTTCCTACAAAAGCGAGAGGTAATTATGCAATACGTAGCGATCATTAGAACGAGCACAATGGCCGCGATTAAAATTCTCGCAACATCTTCTTTAGGCAATTAACACACTGCCCCGCATCACGTAGCGTAGTGCGGGCGTGCGCGTACATTTGTATAGAAAACGCATCCACGCGCGTTGCGTTTTCTGTGTGTTGGCCGGTGCGTGTTTTCCTTACAAAAAAAATGTACATACAACGCTAGATCACGCATTCTCGCGCTACGCTGCGTGATGCGGGGCAGTGCGTTAATGCTTTACTTCCGACATTGGCGTTTTAGTCGCCATCGCCAGTTGATTCACAACTCCAATTAAACCACGGGAGGCCTAACAAAAAACTCGAACTTGAATACGGTTCTTGAATATTCATTCAGGGATTTCTTATTTGAATGGGCTGAGAGAGAAAATGGTGAAGTGACTTCTTTCTTAACGAGAGGGCTCCATCGCAATTGTGTGTTTCAAATAAAGCGTTCAAATGACGCTAGCATTATAGCTAGCCTTCTGAGCGCTTAGTGAAACGCTGCAAATCGTTTAAAAATTTTCTCGGTGCATTTCTGTTATTCTATTTATTAGATTCTATCTGTAATAAATTATATTTATTAGTTACTGAGTTACTGAATTTATAAAGTTTAATTTATTTTTTTCGTAGATGTTTGAATGAAATCAACAGTTGGATTTGTATTAAAGTAGCAAGCTTACTTGATATAAAGTGCTCTCACACAATGAATACCTTAAGTTGAAAGTCATTTTATTGCTACTATTGAGGAGTACGAATAACGCTAACATCCCTGGTGAAGTCTATATTCTTCTCATTGCGAGAGGAACCGACCCTTCATTACTGAAGGTGTCCCAGAAGGGTTTCGTCGCCGGGTTAGTCGGTACTTCCCAGCGCGTTCGGTCCTCGGCTTCTCTCAAGGCTGTAGTTATAGGAAGACTAGTTACTTTAGTTATCTGGTCACATCACCGGCCGCGATCTGCCGCGAGGCCTTGGACCCTCGATTTTTCCCACCAAAGCCAGTTGTTGTTGAAGTCAGGAGGGCTATTGTCTGTGATTAAAATAACTGGAAATTCTACGATAGCATATTGCCGAACGTTTTGTTTCAATCTGTAGTTTCTCCTTTAGTGTTTCACTAATGGGTTGAAAACTGTCAGGAATAGTCATTAAAGCATTATTGCCGAAGGATTCTCGAGTCAATGAACAGATGGCGGGTGACAAATGATAGAAAGACAATAGAGGAGTGAGAATTACGAATTCTTGCCGTTGAAGCCCAACCGAATGGAAATCCAATCACGATCGGTTGGGAGCACAAATAATTCAGCGGATTTTCTCCGACGGAATATTACTCTGACTTACTGACATATAGTTAGTTCCTATAGTTTTTATAGCTATATGTATAGTATACGGAAGGACGGATTTATGATAATTATGTTATGTACCTTGAAAACATGTTTTATGTATGTAAGCAAAGCAAGGAATTTTTGTATAGGTAAAGACCAAATTTTTTAAATTTCTTTTTCCTTACTAGTGGCAGTAGTCTGACCAAATCATTCGTAAGAAACATACGCGGTCTGACGAACTGGGGAAGACAGCGAGATGCGTCCATGAAAACTGTTAAATGTTCACCTAATATCACGCAGTTGGACTGTAAATTTCAAAGGGCTGTTGGGTGGTTTTTTCCATGATGCGTCGTCCACGTTTGCCAAATATCAAGCAAAGTTAAAAGCCATTTAAAATCCCCCGGGAAAAAATCAACGCACTTTTCATGTACAGCGAATATTCGGAGCTTGCGCGGTCAGACGTCAACCGCATACGAACGAAATAGCAAGGACAAAGTTCGCTCGATTTTAGAACAAAACCCACGCTCTTTTGAAAGAAAACTTAAATTATAGTCATGAAAACTATGACATTTTTATTATTAAAAAAAGTTTAATGCGCTTTATAAAATAAACATCACCTGCTGTAATGATGAAGGAAAACATCATGGAGAAACTTGCATGCTTGAGAGGTCTTCATATTGATCCCAAAGACGTGTTTAATCCACCAATTAGCGTAGTAGCATACATCCTTCTAATTTGGAGATGAGACCCGACCCGAGTCATAGTACAGACAAACACCGTTAACTCGGAAACATAATCCTGCCAATACACAAACCCCACTAACTACAGAATAAGGGTAATTAGGGACTAACGACAAAAACGAGGAACGGTTTCCCCATCAGCCGCGGGTGTTTTTGCTGAGGGCGCTGTCAGCTTGCGATGTAGCGAACATTACATTATTAGCTAGCCGGTTTCAATTCCCTAAGGCTATATTAATAAGTGTTCCGAAAATTACGTTATTAGCTAGCTGGTTTTGCGTCCCTAAAAATGGTTAATACCTATAGATAGATCAAAATAATTTGTTACAACTCTATACCTATATTTGTGCATATTAATGTTTTAACTCTGTCTTTGCCTTTGGTTTCACCTTTTTCGTGGTATATTGTTAGGAAATTTACCACAATTTTAGACTACATTAACAAAAGTTCGTAAATATTTGAAAAAGTTTGTTTTTAATATTGGACACTTAACAGAAAATCACGGAATAATAGTCTAGAAGCTAACGTTAAATCTCAATTGCAAAAAATACGTTTCTATTTTTGAAATTGTATTTCGAATAAACGTTTGGTTTAAACATTCTTGAATTGCAATAGTTGAATTGCAAGGTTGCATGTTTTGAAATTGGTAAAAAAAATTTCCTCATCTTAGATGTAGTTATCAATAATTTAGATTGAATTTGGACTAACGTTTCAATATTTTCTGTGTTGCAGATGATTTTTAACCGTAAAACAATTATAATAAACATCACTTTAATAATTCTGAAATGTTCGTCGTTAAGGCAAATCGTATCATACTGTACCCGACATCCCGAGACAACTCATAGCTAAGATATTCTGCGTGTGAATGACATCAATACGAATGGCAGCTATTATAGTGATATACTCGCACCAACACTATTATTTACTCCGAATTACTATATTAGAACAGAGAAGTTAGAACTCAGAAGTTAGGGGTCATAATTTTTGAAACCAGCTGACAAAATTATTTATTCTAAACGAATTAAGAATGCTATCTTTAATTGGTATATTAAGAATATAAAAGGATGCTTCGGAGGGCACGTTAGGTCGTCGGTCCCGGTTGTTATCGATCAGATAGCAGTTGATAAACCTTGTCGAGGCCCTTATGTACGGTTTGAAAACATCCGAGACGGGTTGGCCACTAGGCCGTTTCTCCCCCATTTATATGAAGTGGTGGAGTAACGTGGTAAAGTATGTCCCAGGCCTCCCCTGTTGTTAAGAGAGATCCTTGCCCAACAGAGGGACAAAAGGGATTGCAGTCAAATGGGGTAAATGTTCATTCGTTTTTTATATCTCCATGTATAAAAATGTTAAAAAAAGCAATATCTTCTCTTACGAAAATTTTATTTGCCATTCAACATTATTTATGTATTTAGTAAATTGCTTCAACCACCATGGGAACGACTACCATGACCTCATAATAATGAGTCAGTGACATATGAATAGGTACTTCCATACTTAATATAATTCGTATGATGTCAGACGAATCTAAACGCATATGAAGTAATCTAAACGCTTTCAATAATGAAGTTTCAAGTAAGGAGAAATTCTGAAGTGTTGACGCAGCAAGAAGCAGTGAGTCGGGTCGAGACTAGCATTTCAATTCAATGTAACGATCATTTCCTATAATTACTTCTATAGTAGGAGTAGGAAAGTATAGTAGTGAAAGTATTTGATTAACAAAGTAATTAGAGACAGAATTAAAATGTAAAATCGCCTAAAATAGGAAACCTGAATTGAACTGAAATGATGAGTCAAGATGTAGGTACCTACTGAATAAGGTCGAGCGACGTTTTACCGTAATTAACAATTTCTGTAATCACTTCTATTGTACCATCTGGCAATGGCAAAGCACTAAAACTGCGGTCCAAATCAAATACTTGGTGATTTTTTAATTAACACCATATTAAACCTTAAAATAAAGGCAGGTAAAATTTGTGTCGTTTTTCCATAATTTGGTTTGTGTGTGGTTTACATCTTCCATGTATTTGTGTCGATTTTTATGTATGGTTTATGTGTTGATACTCTCTGTCATGCAGTAAGTAGATGCAAAACAGTATGGCTAATTTTAATGCTTAAAAAAAGTCTCAAAATTTTTTTAAACATCGTAGGCACTTAAAGCGAAGTTAAGAATAATAATTATAATAACGACTGAGATAAACGAATAAAATCCTAATAAAGCTCCACTTTGGTACGAAAACTTCTTAAGGCTAAAAAACTAACCAAAGCCAAGTAAAGACGGCAATTAGAGCATTCGTTTCTAGATTTCCACGTTTATAGCAAGTTGGAGTGAATGAAAAGCTGAAGTATGAAACTACTGCAAACCTTAACTGCTCGTTCAAAGCCAATGGCATTAACTTTCAACAACACGTGAATGAATACTTTTCAAGACTTATTTTTGGGTACTGTAACAAATAACGAACATGAAGGCTTTAGCATTTCTGTGCATTCATACTCGTAATACTTAAGACATTATTTTTTAAGAAACTATATTATCTCAATTCTACCAAAATATAACGTATTGGTTGCCATGGACACACACAAGATACGAACATTACACACTCAGACCAGAAACAAAAATTCAAATACATCGTCCGTCGTGGTCAATTGACGTTAACCTTATCGTAATTTTTAAATAATTTCTTTTTGAAATTTCAATTTCAGCTTATTTTTAAATTTCGATAAATGACACGAACGTAGGCTACAATACCGGGTCCCAATAACGGAAAGCTTTCAATCCTGAGAGAAAAATTCCTGTTCCCTGAATTTCTATTAGTTTCCAGGAGTCGGGACGTGCCGGGAAAATATCTAGCGTAATAAATGGACTTTTAATTCAGTTGCCGCTTCCATTTTTAAGAATAATAATGCCATTCAGCTGTTTTACATGAACTATGAACTGTATAGATAAAAGCAACTAAGAAAAACTATTCGGTTTACCCGAAAAATGCGAGTGAGTTATCATTTCCATACAGCAATTGTTATTACCTACCATTATTTATAACCGTTATTTTACTTTAAACCTGGAAAATTTTTAAAAATATTTATTATTCAATTATCCTATAAATGGAAAAAACGTTTTATTTTACGAACTTCATCCTTAATCTACTACCATGTATTTCCATTTCAGTATCCACGAAGTCTAGTTTTAAATAAAAATCAAAGTAACTAGAGTCAGAGTTAAATAAAAGCAATTTTAAAGGAAATTTCAAGCGAATTCCCGTTAAATTCAGTCAATTAAGTTCTCATACCATAAACAAAACATCTGCAGCGTACAATTCTCATTACAACATCAAAGTAATAAATTGATTTCACAAACACAAAACGAATCTCGACCAAACATTCGTAATTAATAACGTTCAATCGTCTGCATTCAATTCACTGCATTGCAAAATTGATGCATTCCCTAATTTGTATATCAATTACCGGATTTGAAACGAACAAATCCTATTTAGGACCAAAGTCATGTAGCACTAAGGCTAGCAAGCTGAAGCGGTATATGCCTAAGGCATCATGCCTTGCATGCCTTGAGATAATCCCGGAAATGTTGTACAAATAATTTGGAAGAGTTCTGTAAAAGTTGGCAATTGACATGTTTTTGAAAACCCGCAAAATATCGGGAAATATCGGGGGGTATCTTACCACCACCCTCAAAAGTCGTCGTAAAGCAGCATGTTCCATAAGTGTTAGTGTTTAGTTACTGTGTAACTTCAAAGGACACTAGCATTTAGGTAACTACATAAAATTTCCGTAGTTAATAAGATAAAACATTTCTAAGAAAATCTCTATAGCAGATACAGACTACAATAAAAATATAAGATAAAAATATAATAAAGCTAATTAACCTGATTATTTTCTTAGCTCTTGTTATTTTTAATTTATCTCATTCACGATGGCCATACCCTTGTAGTAGGTACCTTTAATACTTCCTTTGTTCGTTGTTTCTTTTATTCAGTTAATGACTACAGCTAACAGCTGTATAAGAAAAGAGGTCAATGCACTACTAGTATTTTCATACTATTACTAGAATTTTCATTGTTTGTTCTCCGTTTATTCTATTAGGATAAATTACGGAAAAAGATTTCTAAGTTGGAACAGTCACAAATCACAATTCAAATCCGATTTTTTATATAATACATTTGTTTATGTTTTATACATTTCGGGTATGGACCCAAAAGGTCTAAGAGCGGAGACGTGTAAGAAGCTGTCCCGTTGACAAGGGTCGACGTAACGAACATTCGGTCACTCACTCGTCTCATCTTGGAATTCAACCACACGGAAAATTAAAAAGCGTCTTACAAATGGCTTTGTTTAAGAAGTCATGGTTTTTTAAATAAGTTTAAATCAGAAACTTTACGGTGCTTTCTGGTGTATTAACCACGAAGAGCGAAGAGATCTTTCAGATCTTTTGTTCACTAACTCGGTCATCCACGAAATGAATACTGAAAATCAAAAATCAAATATAAACGTTTTTGCTTTATTTAAATCCGTATTTGTTGAACATTTACTACGCACCCAAAAGGTCTAAGAGCGAAGACGTGTAAGAAGATTCGGTCACTCATTCACTCTCCCCAACTTGGAGTCCAACCGCACGCAAAATTGAAAAGCGTCGTATTAGTGTTGTATTTTACGATTAAGTCCTTTTATAAATTTCGCATATATAAAAGGACTTACCAGACTAAAATTTAAACTGGCTGCAACGCTGACCCACTGTTGGACACGGGTCTCTCCTTAAAACAGGGAGGCCTGCAGCATACTTTACCACGCTGCTCCAATGCGAATTTTTGGAAAAACTCTCACGTAAACTAGCGGGAGACATCTCATTTAAAATATTATGCTCAATGAATGAATGAGTCAGTTAAATTTAAAGTGAACACAATTGATGAGCAAGTTATCATAACAATTGATAGAAATAAAGGAAAGATTATTAAGGGAAAAGTTGTTAAATAAACATCCATTGTATCTACAGTATGGATGGATACATACACCATAAGTTATGTCACTAATACATAACAGATATTAGTAAGGCAGTGAAATATGTGAAAAATAATTTAAACTACACAAGGTAACGCTGGTAAGGTGACTCGTAGCCTTGGTAAGTACTTCGATTCCAGTTGAAACGAACGTAAGAGACCACTTATCAACTGACCTGACTCTCTATTCACTATATATAAAACCACAGGAAAGTTGAGTTCACCGAGCTTTATGTTCACAATATTCTCGACGGGTATCGTTCACAACGCGCTATTGTTGCAAAGTTTCACAGACTTATAAGAATGAAACACGCATTTGAATTGGAAACAAAGGTGGAATTACTTATGAGTTTCGAAGCGTTTTCAACTCCGTGGCCCCGTAGACTCTTATAATTTTCTATTGGGATATATTCAGAACATAGAGGTGTCAGAGAAAATGCACAGATACTTTAAGAATACTTAATTCATAAAACAAACACATGGAATTTAATATCATAACACGCAACAAATGCCAAATACACGTAGGTACCACGGCAAAGAAAAATAAAAAGTGCCAAACAATTTAAAAGCCAAGCTTTACTTAAGCGTTATCATTATATTATTATGCAATTATCTCATAAAATGACAAAGAAGACACGTTCTTTTTTCAAAGTTAAAAGTGTAAATAAATCGCTATTCTACTAAATACTTTGATTAAATTTAAGCCACAAAGAGCGTTTTTGCTTTAAAACCGACCTGTAGCAAGGTAGAGTTCACTAAGCCGTATGTACACAATATTCTCGACGGCTCTCGTTCACAGCGCGCTATTGTTGCGGTTGCAAACTTTTATGGACTGAAGAATAAAATACGCATTTGTGGCTGGAACTAAAGCTGCAACTGCTTATGAATTTCGAAGGTTTTACCTTGATTGAAAGCATTGGTCGAGTGCCATGTTATAAAGTTCACATTACTTGCATTATTTGTGGATAAATTTTGTTTTAAAATATTGTTTTATTAAAAAAAATCCGCAATATCGTAAGACCTAATAATCCTAAACAGACTTTAAGCTAGTATTAATTAAGCGCTAATCCAACCAATAAAATTCAGCCAAAATGTTATCGCCTATGGAGACTTGCACTCTCTGCCAAATTAAAAAAGATGGCGTCAAACGCGTTAACGGTACAAGAGTTTCCACTTGGAGAAAAGCCGGATTTCAGAAAATAAAAAGTACTATTGGTTAAGCATTTTGCTAAGATCAATTAACTCTATTTTTAAGCCTTTAACACCCCTTTCAAAACACTTCTAGAATTTGCAACAGCTTTTTTTGCAATTGCCATAAGTTTTTTTTTTCGTAATTGTAATAAGTTTTCGTATAAATTCAGTAATTTTTTTCATTTTTAAAGCACTTTTACAAACAAGAAACATTTTTTTTGTAATTGGATATGAAATAAGCTCAATAATTTAATATTAATTTTTAGTTTAATTGAGATAAGATAATTATAATTTGTACCTGCGACAAACATATTTAAAGAAATTCTTATTAGATTGCAGCATACCTACCTACTGTTAGTAGTCAGTTATTTGAAATATTTTCAATATAAACTTATTTTTAAATGTTTTTTTTTAGAATACATAATTTCTCCGAGCACTGTTTATAAATTTACCATTAACGAGTTGAGTGAAGATGAGATGGGCTCTTAAAAAGTTTGAATTTTCTTTTTAAATTAACTTAATAGGTTATTTGGCGATTAAAAGTGTAAATACCTCCATACCGAAAAAATATTTTTATGCGTAAAAGCATCATAAGCTGTAATAACGCTATATAAACAGTAACAATCACGTTATAAAAATTGTGAAAAATTCTTGATGTTATACCCAAACAATAATATTGTGCCAAACACAGAAAAAAATAGAACCAATCCACTCCAGATGATGATGAAACCGGGAACAATTTACTCCACTTCTAACTTATTTGTACCTTTATAAATTAATTACATTAACGCTACGTCAACAACAATTTTAACGACTAATATAATAACATCAACATCTAATAACACACAATAAATAATATTAATAAAAATTTATCACTTATGCTGAATAATTTTAAATATAAAACGCTTAATACATTTATAATAATCTGTGGTATTTATTTATCTGTATTCTATTTATTCGTATTTAATCTATTCTTTATTTGATTGATGGTGTTTTGTTTTGAATTTCGCGCGTTCGATAGCGTACGGAGCGTATGACGCTCGCGAGGTTCGGGCCGCGACTGCGAGGGCGCGTAGGGCGGCTAGGGCGGCTAGGGCGGCTAGGGCGGGTGGCCGGGCCAAACCGACCTATCGAGATAAACTATGGGTAACACCTTAGCGACGCGCTATGATTTTCAATCAAATATCACCTTTATCTGACTTAACCTATTTTGGATTTCCAAAAATAATATAGGTAATAATAATTATGTGGTACTTAAGAAACGTTTATAATTATTGTATGCCCGCATAGGGTAGGCTGCTCTAAACTTTATTATAATTTTTATAACATTTTCTTTTCTTTTCATTCAGGCATTTCATTTTTATTTAATGCATTTATTTATTTATTAATTATTTATTATACCTATATAAAAAAGGTACAAAAGGTGGACTTAATGCTGCTTTTAGCATTCTCTGCCAGTCTACCTTTGGGCTAAACAGAAATGTCAGTAGTATGTCAGTAGTATGTCAATGCATGTGTTAGGACTGCCTACCTTGAGGCAAATCGGAACTTTCCTCAGATAGCATGTAAATGCATGTGATTAGCATGTAATTTTTTTCTCAGATGTTACGTCAGTGTATTGCTAAAGAGGACTTCTTATCGCCTTTAATTAAGTATTTCGTCAACCAAGTCCCGAAACCGAAACACATATGGAAAACATGCAGCTTCATGGTGACTTAGAAGATTGGCGGTAAGGTATCACGCTGGACGAGTTACGATGTTATTACTACCTAACGTGTTTTGCGGTTAAGGACGTTTATTATTTCAATAGTTAGGTAATAAGTTTTCAAAACAGCTTACCCATTTCAAGGATAGCTGAATGTAGCTAAATAAACATAGGTAGTTCTAGGCCGGAAAGCGACAAGCTTCAACAATCTTGTTTGGAACAAACAACTGAATGCTTTCCGCTCTATAGTTAGGAGTAGGGCCGATACGAAACATAACTCGGAAGTTGGTTTTAAATATGAGATAGCTCCAATTTCTCTATAGAAGAAAAAATTCAAAGGCACTAAGCAACGTCATTGAAGTCAGAAAAACAAAAAAAAAGAGAAAATTACGACAGAGCAGAGAAATTTTAAAAGACATGTAAAACAGAGTAATTTAAGTAAATCAACCCTAACTAGAATACTCATTCACAAGAACCAGTTTAACCCTCGGTTACATTAAATGTAATGGAGATAAAGCGTTGATTTAAGACGTGGATTACAGGAAATCATGTGTGGATTTCCGATTACTAGCGGATTTAATCAGTGGCTGAACAGCATATTAGTAACTGACGAGAATTGTCGGGTTGAAATAGATTTTAACTTGAATTAAATTAAGTGTCACATAAGTGCTTAATGAATTGAATTTAAGTAAGTTCAATAATTTCTTTTCTATGCTGTAAATGTATACAAATGAACATGTTGGTTAATTTATGTAAAGTGGTTTCTGCGTTGCGAATTAAATGCTCGCTTCCGTGCTTCGAAGGGCACGTTAAGCTTTCGGTTCCGGTTGTTATCGATACGATAGTTGTCGTTAAACCTTGTCGGAGGCCTTATGGGCGGTTTGAAAACGTCCGAAATGGGTTAGCCACTAGCCCGTTGCTCCATCGATTCACATGGCCATAATCAGAGACGGAGGTTGGTAACCACATCAGCCTAACTGTACCACAAAATATGAAGAACAGGCTACCATTGCGGGTTAGAAGATTGGAACCATACCACTTATTTACCACAGATAAAGATTGGAATGATATAAATGCTAAATTTACGTAGCACTAGCGGGGTAGATACCTACTAGGTACCTAGAAATATAATTTATATTCTCTTTTGTCTTACACCTCGGCCTCCAACACTATTATAAAACTGTTACAAGACCGCCGCTGTGAATAGAAGATATTTTTAAAAGAGAAATCGATTCACCTATTTTGTGTCGGTGAATCCAAAAACTTGTATAAATCACTTTGGCATCAATATGGTTTCATCATCATAATTATAATCTATTTCAATAGTGTTTTTGTTGAAATCATTGTATCCATTATTAACGAATAATATGTCTTTTGCAGCTAACTTCCAATGATAACGAGGCCAGTAAGTAGTTCTAGAGGAAATAATATAATCACCATCCATCTTTCCTCTGACACGGGACGGATTCAACGAAAACGTTGAATATGGATCGTCTAATAAAATTTCAGCTCAAACGGAGCTAGGGTTACTGAGAATTTGGTTAAAAGATATCTTTATTTTTTATAAGTAGAAAAATATTTTCATGCTAAAGTAATATATCATTTGTCATAGAATGATCTAATTTTTTACTACATTTATAGATCAGATACGAGTATGTAGTATTAAATTTCATGGCTTTTAATATTTAGTTCATAATTTTATGACTAGACCTGTAATTAGGCTAATCTAGGCTGTAATAATATAAATAAATTAACATAATAATTTTGATAATATAGAAAAGATAAAATAAAATAACACTCTTTAAATTATTTAAAAAAATTAACATTCGAAATACACAATACACTCGTGTCCGCCTCAAAGCGCTGCTTTTACTTTACGAAAATAAAGAAAATATTTTAATAGGAATTAATTTTATTAAGAGAAATTATTATTATTATATATTATCCTTTATTTTCTTTGATTGTAGCTTCATTACTCGGCTTTTACAGAACAGAGCTTTATGTTAAATTCCTATAGATTATGCTAGACAAAGCACTAACCAAGTCTTAATTAATACTCATACTTTTAGTTTATTAGATTTTAATTTGATGTTATTTTTCTGTCTTATATAACTAAAGCACATTAGATCAATTTATATTCAGTATACTCACACTAATTGCTACGGCTGTTAAGACTTTATGATAAGCTTTGATCCCTCAAATTAAAATGAAATTATACTTACACTAGCTTTGATTCGCGACGTTGCCCACGTGGATTATTAAAAGTAAATTCAAAGAACTATTTCTGGATGTAAGATGGAAGTTGGAAAAAAAGGAAAAGAAAAAATCAGACAATTTTAAGTACTCCGTGAAATGCAATTGAATTTTTTTATCAAGTACAAATTTTAGATACTGTACATTTGAACTTTTGAGCGACTGAATATCATTAGGTACTTTATATTAAGTTACCTACTTAAATAGATGGAGTAGGAGGTAACTTTTCCATTAAAAATTGGTGGAAAAGTTAACATTTAAAGCGAACAAACTGAACTTTAGTTACGAGTAACTCCATTTTATTTCAACAAAGACAAAAATTTTTACTTTCTTTAAGAAAAAGAAGAAAAATTATTAAGCATTTCCCTAGATAGGTACATACATTTTATAGCTTGCAATTGTCAAGACTGAGATTTGTTGTTAATTCGTGACGCAGACAAGGCTATGGCAAAAACTACACTACAAAGAGTTTTGTGCTATGAAGTTACGTTTCATTTTTACGGATTTACTGCGACCAACAAGCACCTTCTTGTTTTTACGAGTACCTAAGTACATTTATCGCACTGGCGTTTATAAATTCAGAGGGAAGAAATAGAACGCATTCATAAATAAGCTACAGCTTCGGTTAATAATTTCAGTACAACGAAATAGAGGAACGCATTCACAAATTTTTTACAGCTCTGGCGCTTACGGTGGATACGTTTATCAATGGGCAGCAGTGACCGCGTTAAAACTCTTCCATATTAAACAATGTGTGACAAACTGTGGCTAACTTCATTAAAATGCGCTTATCTCGCCGCCGACGCACGCCTCTGAAATAAATTTCAACAAAATAGCTTTTTACAGAATACCTACTGTACTACGCTTTTACTCGTGCGGCAAATTTTAAGTTACATTGAAAAATTGCCGCTGTTAAAATTATTTTTGCATACTGTTCACGCTGCCTTCTCTCAGTAACATAATGTTAAGCTTGTATGAACACTACATGAACACTAGTCACTACATGAACACTATCGTCAATTATTCATTAAAGTTAACGGGTTGGTATGAAAAAAAAATAGCATCTGTACATCTTCCCATACTTATAAACACAAAAATAATCAAAAATCGATTATTTGCACCTATTTGGGTTAGTTGTTGGTTTTACAGGGCATTTTGATCGATCCATATTCACCTTCTCAGGCCTGCAAATTAAAAAACACGTTAACTATACGTAATTATAGATAACGTTACTTTAACGATAGTGTCCATATTCGGGGCACAGATATTTTCTAAATTACTTGCTCTGTCAGCTTCATTCACACGTTTTATTCATTAATAAAATGTTGCTTTTCAAATTGCATATTAAAATAAAAAGACACGCTAAGATTGTTTAAGAAAGTGTAAAAAACAAGTGTAAAAATTGACTATAAATATGGTAGCTTTCGTAGATAAAATCCATAAACAGGTCCATTAAGTAATCGACTAACGTACCATTTTATGCTGTAATACATTTTTCTTGTTATATGCTAATAATAAAGTGTATGTAACATTTGCTATCGTATCGAATTTTCCCAGCCCGTAACTCCTGTCGCATGCTACCTACATAAATTTCTGTTCTATTTGAGGTAAATCTGAGACAAAATCTTGAAGCAAGTTTTTGTGTTTTATATAGCTTTGGGTGTCAAAGAAATAGATCCCGTTACAATCTAAATTACGGTCACAAACATTTAGCCTTTCCCAATTTTTTTCAGAATTTTGTCGTACTTATTAGTCAGGTTGGTTACACTAATACTCATAGGCCTGTCAGCTTAACTTATTTAATATCGGAGGCACTACACCTTAGTTCAAATCACACTTCCAAATAAAAAAAGAAATTACTTACTGCTTACTTGCCGTGAAGCAACATAAAAATGTTGTTTTTCGTTTTAAGAGGCTTGTTAACCTAAGACAACTTATTTAGAGAAAACAAGAGTTGAACGTATACGTTTGTACATATGTACGTTCAACTCTTGTTTTCTACATACATTTAACCTTATACATATTATACATACTTTTATTTTATTAAAAGTTAAACTTGTGTGTTCATGGGCTTCAGTGACTAATTAACATCAAGTGTTAACATCGTTTGATACTCATTTCCTTCCTTCAGCCCTTGGTAGTCACTGCTGGATATGGGCCTCTCCCAATCGACGCCACTAAGTCCGGTCGTTGGCCCTCTGAATCGAACGGTTTCCCGCTGTCTTCTTCAGGTCGTCAGTCCACCTGGTCGGAGGGCGGCCTGTGCTCCTTTTGCCTAAACGTGGTCGCCGTTCGAGGACCTTCCTTCCTCATCGGTCGTCAGTCCTGCGAGCGATGTGGCCAGCCCATTGCCACTTTAATTTGCAAACTTTGAGAGCTATGTCGGTTAACTGCGTTCTTCTACGGATTTCATCATTTCTGACTCTGTCACTATCTTTTTTATTATTTTTGTCACTGTTTGTTCTAAATAATAAAAGAAAATAAAGCAATATTTTGATAGAGTGATAGTTAATCTTACCATACAAAACTGTATAATGTGAACAGTTGTCAGTTGCCCTGTTTTAGACTTGTTATAGGTCCCGTGCCAATTACTAAACACACGCCTGACGCCCTACCCAATTTTTACTTGTCGTCAGTACAAATTGACGGGAAAAAATAACAGCGCTTGGGCCGCTTGGTTGTTTTACATATTGGTATAGGTACGCCAAAAATCGCAGGCATACTCGTATATCAGGATATGGTACGATTTCTGGCACTACTTTGAAAGGTTTTTGCATTTAGATAGTAAAACCATAACAGCTCGCTAGGGAGAAACTTTACTTTTTTGTTTCAATTTTTACCTGGTAAATGCGTTTCATAATTTATTATAATTAACTTATTATTATTGATTGACTTACCTGAAATCTTTTGTACCTTGTTTATTAAAAAAAAAATTTAAAAAACTAAAACGTTTTTTAAATGTTTTTTTGAGTTCTATACCGCCTTTAAATTTATCTGTACAATCCACATTTTTCCGTATATCCTTGAGGTTGGCTGAAACAAAATGCTAACCTCTCGTTGTGTGGAAGATAGGACAGACCCGTTCCCAGCTGTGCGTTTTGGAAAGGGTTCTCTTAACTACTCGTAATACTTAGATACATTCAGTCGATCAGAAAATACAAGATATTTCCTGAACATTCGACGTAATACCCTTGCAATAACACGATAGCTAATGATGTTGCGACCTCATCGAAAATTGCTGAAATAACAGAAGATAATAATATGGAATTGCTACCGCGCTTGTGAACTCCTTCAGAGGTCTGAATAAACGTCTGTATTAACCGATAAGTCTCTAGTCTAAATATTAATGGAAGGTCCTTAAATTACGCTCACGTCTTTGTGAAAGGAATAGCTAGCCCCGCTGCTTGAGTAGATCGTAAGCGATCGAAATAGTTGAGCAACGTCAAGCGCAGTCAGTACCTGGATGGGTGATCTCTAGTGGAGAATTACAAGCGCGCTTATTATATTATATTCTCAGTCCAGTTGTTCGCAGTTCAAGTTGTTCAAAGGGGTAGACATGATCTGCTCCCATTTGATGACATCATGAAGTCGTGAGTGCCCCTAGTTTGAGTTTATTTCATTCTTATGGGTAAGGGGAAACGGGTATATTTTGTCAGTACGACAAATAACAATTAATTTCTTTGACTTGGTATTTTCATAAAGAACCGTTTTCAGTGTCTATTTGAAATTAAGGTTACAGGTAGATTTAATGGCTTCGAATTCTTTCTGGTAGTAAATGATTTTACTGTGAAAACACTGTGTGAAAAATAGCTAAAATATGTCAGTATCATGGTTAACTACGTTTTGTTGCGTAAAGCTAATCTGTTTTCCACCCAAATATTGACCGCGGTCTCTCGTGTTAATTGTGTTGACTGCTTGTAAACATGATTGGCAATTACGAGCCACGCATGTCATTGCACTTCATACAATCATTAAAAAAATCAGTCAAAAATCAATTTTATACAAACATTTATTACTTACATTTATTTATTCTTTTTTTATGAACATCGAACCTGTACCTGTTATTGTATTGTAAGTTTTGATGCTCAGTTTGAAAATAGCTTAATATTTAACTCTGATAATATTAATTTGATAATGATAATAATTATCACGAATTTAATATAATATAATCACGAATTTAATATAATTATCAAGAATAAGCGACAATTCAACAAATGTATTTCCTCAGCGTATAGGAATTTGAATTTAAAATGAGTTACTCGACTCCTAGGTAACGGAATTTCACAAGTCGAGAGTAAATATTTGTATGCATCGGAAATTCACTGCAAAGCATCGAATCTATTCCCGCGTCTTCTTGACGGTACGTTCTCTGGATAGTGCCCGCCATTTCCTAGTGATTTCCTGAAAGACTTCTTATATCTAAGATAGGCTAAATTAGGATAGGAAAAACATTCTTTTGAAGAGAACAGAAACGGTTTTTTAAGTTGCCTGCTACTTATTAATGACAATACAGTCTTCTCGCAGAATCAATAAATAACAAGATCAAAAATTCAAATTTATCATTGAAATCTTTGCTCTGCTGGGAATCGAACCCAGGACCCTCCGCGTATCGCACAGGTATCTTAACCACTGCGCCACCTGTGGTTGTGGTTGTAATAATATAAACCTTAGAGTTTTCTCTATCAGTGGGTCGATTTACCCTGTTAAATAAAGACACGTGGGATTTTCCGCTATATTTTGCTTCAACGTTACCAACTACCACAAAACCTCGTTGATCGTTACTTTTTTATTAATTTGGGCCTTCCGTACACGGTACACCTCACTGACAGTGAGTTAACGAAAGAGTAACTTTAAGAAAATAACTTATATACATAATTATATATGAGTTTCATACTGCTTAATATCAACTTTCGAAATTTGGCAAATGAGTTAAGTTTTAACTGTTAATAGGTACCTTTAATGAAGCGACAAAAAGTGGGTTTCGCACTCAAATGGATACATGTGCCATCCCTGAATTTGTTATTCATTCTTGTCTTTATGTAACCATTGAAAAACGTTTCATATTTTTCTATAGACACGTCAATCGCAATAACATTGATATTAAGATACATAACCTGTCTACATTAATCGCTTACGACGGTATAAATGACAAAATAATAAAAACATCGCCTCCTCACAAACAGTTACCATAAAACACCATTAGAAAAAAAAATTCGTCCCCTACGACGCATCTTACTCAAATTTATAATCCGAACCTTTATTGATCGCCTTGCCAGAGGGTGGGAGGAGTGTGGACGGATTTTGCGCGTAGGAGAGAAAGAGATGGGAACATCCCGAAGGATCCGGGTCCCAGAGAGGATATCTATAGCTCATTTGAGAGGAGTTCGGTCTAACGATGAACCGAGTCGATTAACTTTAGTACTCGAATTTCTGGACTCGAATTTTTGGTAATAATGTTAGTAATCAAGTTAGATTTTCCGTTTAAATGAGTGAGGTAATGAGATAATGTATTGTAATTTTTAACTATCGTTTTAATATCACGTCCTTTATCTCGTTGACTTTAAATCATTCAAATGCTTTAATTGTACCTACGTGACATTTTATACTGTTTACCTCTATCTCAATAATGGATTGCCTAAATCAGATGTTTCTACTGCAAACATACCTTTTTATTCGCATCATTATGACATGAGAAAGATCATGATTACAAAAAAGTTTTGAATAGCTAGCCAATGGGGAAACGTCAATGGCTCTACCACTTTGGTATTACACGGGTATAAGTAATCGAGGACGATCCAAATACTTGAGCATATGAAGCATAAATGACTTTTCCAAAATTTAATGTCACCTTTTGTAACGGTGAATGAAAACATCGTGAGGAAACCTGCACGACTGTAAGACATTCTTATCTCAAAGCAATGTATAATATAGTAGTAAAGTCCAATCCGCAATAGTCCAGCTAAGTGGACTAAGGCCTATCATTCTAATTATAGATGCAGCGTGAATTACTGCACTTATGAATTTCAGACGGACTCGAGTTGCGAGTGACTAAATGTTTTAGAGTACCGACTCGAGTCGATGTAACTCGACACATCCCTAGTCCGGTCCCGAAGCCCAGGGGTTAAGTAGCGACATATGTAACCGATTTCGGAACTGCCGCGATTTTATTTATTAGAATGTTTTAGTACCTACCTATCAGTTGAATGTGATTTAACATTTCGCCCGGACAATGATCGTAGGGCTTTATGAGTCGTTACGATATTGATGTCCGCCTTTTGGCACATTTTTTTTGGAAAATAGTCGTTATACGGCTTCGGCATGGTAAATATATTATATGTAGTAAGTCTCAACTATTGTTTCAAGTAACTAGCTGGTCCGGCATACTTCGCTCTGCCAAATATTGAAATTTCTACTATTTACCTCCCATAACTTACTATATACATTATACCTAGTTAGGTAGAAAGGGTTGTGACATGAAAAATAGAAAGGGCGAGGAAGGGCGATAACGACCTGATCGTGCCCTTCGTATCAATATCTAATATTCATTGAATTGATATCTCGTTTACGGAAACTGCGTGTATCTATAATACCTATAATAAGTATGTGTTGAATATGGTAAAAGATCCTGCTATGGCTCAATTTGTCTATATACCTTCTGTATGTGTGTATAAGTTTAAAAAAATAATAAAAAGTGAAGTAGTCGTGAGCACGATTTTTATTGCTCGAATTGACATTGACTGCGCTGTTGGATCACGCGATTGGTTTATCAGTCAGTTGCACGTCGTCTATTGGTCTTCAAATGGCTGAAAGTGTACAATATCTATACCAGTAATCATCTGTGCTTACGACTCATGACGGTTACTATACCTAAATAGAAGATTTTAAACTGCCTTAAAGTACTAAGTAGAGATTGTTTACTTCTTAAAATATGTAACGTGTAGTATGAAATATATTAGATATGTAAAATTAAATTTTACCTGTACGTTACAAACCACTCAACTAAGAGCTCCTATTAAGCGCTGGAACATCTGCGTAAGTGCCCTTAAGTAGCCGGCTATTGTTTTACGACAATAATGTTTAATGCGTTTTAAGATACAATATTTTAAAGTGCTTAAATAACACGATAATAACATACAAAATTTATATAAATAAATTAATGTGCTTCAATGCTTGTAAAATCTTACAACCTTTTATTATTAGTTTATTTATTAATGTTTCATTAGCAGTCCCCTAACGTTTTGGAGATAGTAAAGGCTTGATAGGGAATGAACAATAAATAATTCAATCAGTTGATTTTTCACTTATTCAGAGAGTTTTTTACATCGGGGATTTTAACATTCTAATACAGTATAATTTTATACACACTGTTCGTACAAACCATTTCTTACGTGAAAGTATCACGTAAGAAATGGTTTGTAAATTAAAAAGAACTGAAAATTCTGCCGAAAATATTAAAAGCTTGACGCGTGGGTGTCTTGGCAAAAGGATTACAACGCCCTCCAACCAGGTGGACTGATGACCTGAACAAGACGGCGGAATTCCGTTTAATTCAAAGGGCATAGGACCGGGCGGATTGGATTCGATTAGGGGAGGCCCATGTCCCGCAGTGGAGGACTACCGCAAGTACCTGTGTGGAACCATGAGCGTGTCGTTGGATGTCATTATTTTGTTGCATGAAGCCGCAGCAGATCTAAATATCTATCAAAATCTAAAACAGTTGGTACTTACCGCTCGTAACTTGAAAGGTACTTACCGCTCGTAACTTGAAGAGTGGTAGCGAAGAGGCATAGTAGCGACAGAGACAGGCAACCGAGCGCGTTGAGCCAATGTGCCGCGGCCATACTGTGCCCTGGAACGTAATAGAACTGTCACACAGGAGATAATTTGATGTAAGTCCTTGGTTTTTTACTTTTTATTGAAATCGAGTACCAAAAAATATATGTTGGAAATGTTTTCCTAATTATATTATCTTTCCTAGAATGCAGGCCACTTGATGTAAATGGTCACTGATAATATAATTTAGGAAAAAGTACGTCAAATTTCCAAAAATCATAACCTCGTCACCTACCTTACATAAAATACCTCAAACATGGCTTTACTAGCTCTACCTCAAAAAACTTCGTTTAAAAACTAAATAATAAAATGGTTGAGAAAATTTGCAGCCTTAAACATAACGAGTTCTTAAAAATCCATTATCAGAACGCTTTGGTTTTGTTTCAAGTTTTTCCGTAAATTCGGCTACAAGGCTTCTTCACATCACTTTTCCCTCTACCTCTACGGTTTGAGATAAAGAGGAAAAGCTGCCATCTAGCGGGTGGTGTTGAAACTAAAACACGCCTCAGCGTTGTGCAGCTAGCGCCCTCTGTGGAGTTTCCCGTAGTTTGAAGACGAAAATCTAGATGGCGCTAGTAGCGACGTTTAGCAACAAGATTTTGGTAAATAAAAGAAAACTACTATCTTACAAAATAAAATAGGTATTATTACTAAGATGGTTTGATTTAAATATTAATAGAGTTTATAAAATTAAGAATAAAAAAAGAACTTATAGGCCAATTTCTTAGACTTTATGAGAAGTAGAGCACCCACAGTACTACCTTATATGGGATTTCTATATTATTTGAGATTGGATGTGTAATTGTGGACCATGAGTGACCTGAATGAGGCCTGCCATTCGCTACTCATTGATAATGAAAAAAGAAAAGGATGGGATATACTCCAAGCGTATTCCTGTTTTGAACCTCAGGCTATCCATGAGACATAAAGTAATAAACAATCTTACCATATCGTCCGCATGTGGGATCTTGCCGCGGCCATCTGCTTCCCACCTCTTATCACCTGAAACAAGCGAACAGATTTCTTGAAGTTCTTGTTGCTTGGTATTGTAGGTACACTAGCTGATTCAGCAAGTATCACTCTTTAATTACGTTTGGTTGTGGTCCAAGATATCTAAAAACTTTTCCAGCCATTCTGCCAGGTTCATTTAAATGATTTCAGTTATTTGTGAGTAAATCGTTAAGCCTGTCCAGGGATTTCAACTATTAGTTTCGACAGTTAACTTAAGATTTTCTCCAAAATATCAAATAAGCTTGTCTTAACAATATTAAGAGCAAGTATGAAAGAACAACGCGATCCACAAATTTCTGATGACGACGACAAAAATACGAAAAGTCCATTCTTTTCGTTCGTTGATTCAATTTCATTGTGCCTTTGCCGGTTCATTGATTCCTACACGCGTAGCTGCCCTACGGCGTAGACGGCGTAGACAATCGTAGCTCTACGTTACTACGACACCCGTTTTTACAGCTCTATCCGTATCTATGTATGGTCCGCTTTTTACACTAACTTGACTATTTTCGTAAACAATCTAAGCATGTTTTCTTATGTTATTTGCGATTTAAAAATAACGCAGACACAAATTTATGAAGATTTTAAAACAAATAGCGCGACAGACAAAAATATTCTTTCATCATACAATGTTTGACATCCTGAGTGATTAAGAAGCGGATGGATGTGTGTGTGTTTGAATTTAAATTTCTATATCTAGGTATGTGCGATCTTATAATATTATTATTGTATATGTCAGAGCAAAATCAGCAACTTACTTGTCCCCTGAGTCTGAGTTTTAGCGATACAGAAACGAAACGTTTGTGCGTTTCGTTTCGGATAGATACGTAATTCATACACAGTTACTACACAGGAGTCCACAGTGTAATAACAAATATAGGTGAAAGATTTTTAGAGAAGTTAAAAAATTTAAAATAAATTTTTTTGTATGGAGTGAAAGATATGAATACTTATCGTTAGACATTATAATACTAACAAATTTAAATATTTGTTAGTATTATAATTTCTACTATTATAATGTACTATAATGTCTAACCTACCTACGGGATAGTATTAGTTCGAAATTTTACAGTGAATTACGGCCAATTCACGGTTATTATGTTTCATTAATAATATTAAACATTGAAAGTGTTAATTAAAAATAAAGCAATTTTTGTGATGATTTATCTAATGTTTTATTAGTTTTTTAACTCTTCTAAAATTTTTTTTCCTCTGTTGGTTATTACACTATGCATTTTCGTCTAGTAAGCTGTGTATGTGTGCGTTTCGTTTCGGAACTGCTAAAACTCTGACCAAGGGTACTGTTTTAAAAAACCAACGGGACGAAACGTTGTTTGTTAAGAAGTGTGCAGTCCAAGAAAGACTAAATCGTGAAGTTCGCAAAAATCTCATAATAAAAAGCACAGACGTATTTTTTTCTAAATTAAGATGAAACGGCGTTTAATTCTAAACAAAGGTTTTCCTCTAATAAAAACAGTTCCATGTTCGCCCCAACTTACAAAGTTATGCGAATACCGCACAAGAGAGATAAAAACTTGGATAAGCCCAGATTCCAAATAATCTTAAATGTACTCTTGATTTTTTATTGAAATAGAAATAAACTTCGTCTATTTGACATGGAATAATTGTTTTAAGACTGTGATGAAGATGAAACCCAATAACGACCCACTGCAGGGTCGAGTCTCCTGTCACAATGAGAAGGATAGAGGCCTTAGTCCACCACGCTGGCCTAATCCGGGTTGGTGAACATGTCTCCGAGATTTTTTTATAAACTCTCAGGCATGCTGGTTTCTTCACGATGTTTTCCTTACCCGTATCAGCAAGTGATAATATATAATTTATAAAGCGCATTTATTTTTTATGAAATTTATGTGCGTGGTTCATCACTAATCATTTTTTAAACAAAAGAAAGTGTGAAAGTTTTTCATTTACAGTATTATACAAAAAAATATTATATATTATGCTTCTCTATAACGAGGTCGTTTAAATATTGCAGCCACTGCAAACACAACGTTAGCATTGCAATGTGAAAACTCTACAGATTTTAAGTGTGTTTTGGCCTCCGTTGAAAGGAATATTGGGGGAATTTGTTTAGGGGGAATCTAGTTATAGGAGTATTTTCTAAACGATACCTATGAACATTTGATATATCTTTACACGAGGGCTTTACCCCGGCGTCAGTCACGTCATAGTAGAGCAATATCCCTATTCCTATCTTCAAATATAAAGGGTTTTTATTTTCACCCCTTTTTCACAACCTTAGGGGTGGAATTTCCAAAAACCCTTCAAGGCCTGACTGGTTAAAAACGCAGAAAAATAAAATGAAACTACATTTATTATTGCAGATTTTAATCAAAGTAATCTTTATGATTTTCCTCAAAATTCCACTTTAGATCCTGAGCAATATTCTATTCGTAATATTCTCGCATCAGTGATGCATGGCTGGTCTAATCGACACGCTGAACTCCTGCAACGAGCTCAATAATATTATATTCCCGTTAGTCTTTGTCAACAATAACCTACATTTTGTGATCCTGTATTCACCTGTATAAAGCACTAACAGTATAATTGCTTTTTGACTGCGAAACATGGGGAGGTTAGCAATTTTAATGTTTTAACTTACTTATATATTATTATTTGCCAAACGACCTTCCTTCCCAGAGAAATTGTTGTCACAATCCACGATAAACTATAGGTTTTCCATCCTAACAGTCGAACGCTCACGCTTCTTGCTAATTAAGGCTCAATTTGAGTTAAAATATAATTAACAATATCCTTTCTCCTTCCTTTCATCCTTTCTTAGTCCATGGGCCTACGCTAATTGACGTCACTTTCCCGGTTCGAGGGCTGCTATTCCAGAGCTTTTTCCCATCGGTTTTATCCCTATGCGACCAGCCCATTGCCACTTTAATTTGCAACCCTTGAAAGCTATATTGGTGGCCTTCGTTCTTTTAAAGATTTCTGCATTTCTGACTGTCACGTAGAGAAATATCAAGCATAGCTCCTCTCCATTGCTTACTAAGCGACTTTGAATTCCTGCAGCATGACAATGTACGTATGTCTTAAAAACCGAATCCTACGTGTCTATACTACACTCTAGTATAGTTAATAAATAATAAAAGGTGGCATAACTGGCAACATTGTCGCGTGTTATGCAGTAACGTGAATAATTAAACCGATGCCGCGGCTGCGACGCTGGCTTCCTTAGCATTCCGATGCACCGCACTATGCAACGCTAATTCTATGGCTAATGTCTACCGTATACATACAACATACAGTACATAGATTTTACGTAACCAGGAAATTTTCGATCTATACAATGTAATTGTAAAAGCTGAAAATTTTGTTGACGCTTCGTTTAAAACGTGCAATGAAGCACCTGTTGCATTTTTAGTCTAAGCTTGCGAAAGGAATGTAGCTTTTATTTTATCAGGACTTTTGATAACACCGAGCAGCAATAAGAAAAAATTAAGATACCTAAAATTATATACTAAAACGAATTTATATCGCGAAAATGATGATAATAAACTAAGCCTCCTGGGAGATCTCTCTTTGCTAAAGTAGCCCAATGGCTAACCCTTGCCAAAGCGAATCATCACGTAAGGAAAAACCGTTAATTTCTAGCCGATCTTTCGCTATCTTTCTGTCTGTAATATACGGTTGTATGTGTGTGTATCCCGCATTTTTGGTTTTGTTTTTGTATCTATACTAATATTATAAAGAGGAAACATTTGTATTTTTGTATGTTTGTAACGAATAAACTCAAAAACTACTGGGCCGATTTCAAAAATTCTTTCACCATTGGAAAGCTACATTCAGCCTGAGTAACATAGGCTATTAAATAAAATAAAAATTCATTGGCAGAGCGAAGCCTGCTGGGTCAGCTAGTCTCAAATACTTATATCTTATATACAAGTGAAACCGCAGAGCTTACCTAGTTTGAACACACGTTGTAAGTAAATAATAAGCCTTTACAGCTACTCACCAACTTCGCTACACAAAGGATGGAACTATGCGCCATGTCTGAGCACGTTACTGAGTTATGTTGTGTAGAATTGGTAGTATGAGAACTTTGCATCATTGTGGATTGTTATGTAACACAGGTGATTAGGCTAGAACTCGACTCGAAGGTTACGGTTAGTCTTTAAGTCAAGATACGTGACCGTCTTAGTCCTGATGAGAAGCAAAAACGCACATAGTTTTTAGAAAATTCTAGGCCGTTCTCCAACCCCCATGAATTAGGTTTAACTAACGAACAGAGATGTAGGAAAAAAAGATCTACGGATGCATGTTACGTCGGCAATAATTACAACCTATGTTAACCGGAAGATAAGATGACAAAGTAACCCTAATAAAATGAACTATGTTGATTGTTCCGAAAGGAAGTCAGTCAATGGAGAATCTTTAATCAGAATTATTCAGACCAACGCCCAGTATTTCATTGCTGAAGATCCGACTACCGAATGTTTCGGATCTTCAAGATCTAATTGGTTCTGAAGCGAAATGAACTTCTCTAAAACTTATTTAATTTCCTGCGTTCGATCGTTCGATTTCTATGAGGCAAGTTTTAACTTGGATTTGGCTATGATATGAATAGTTTATATTATGATGTAGTACAAAAATGAAAAATAGTTTGACCCTACTTTGTTTTCTATGTTTGTGGTCTATAAATTGAAAGACGGACTTTTGTATTAATTAAGTATGTATTTTGTTATAATAATATGATATTTCTTTAATATAATATTTTAAGCTTATCTAAATACATTCTGGCTTCTTAATAATAGATAATTATTATTTATTATCAAATTTTTCACTACTTTTAATAATGGTTAAATGTTTATTCATATTTTATGCTGCACTTCACTATTAAATGATTTTTTTTAATAATAAAACTAGCATAATATGTGTTTACGTAAATTTATGACAAGTAAAGATACAGATACAGAAATTAAAAGTACAGATAAAAATAAGCTACAACAATTTTATTACGCTGAGAATATGGCCAAAAAATTGATTATTCCATACCAGTACCTCCCTACAGCACCGTGCTACTCAAATACCAATGAAAAAGCAATTCCGTTCCCGAAATGAACCCTTACATTTTAAAAGAAAATTATAAGGATTGCATTATAAAGTAATCTTTTTCGTTTCGGAGGAAGGAATAAGAAAATTAGTTTAGCCCTCGGGGGTGAAATTTTAATGAAATTTAATTCATCGAGGATGAAAAATGGTTTGTATGAAGTTCCAAAGTTTAATAAGTTAGTTAAAAACTGCTTCCATTTGTTACGCTTCATTCCTGTAGACACCGAATTGTTTATCGTTTTTAGCTTAGATATAACAAATACCTATTATTATACATATTTGTATCGCGTTTAAATTTTAAATACACAATATTGACATAATTACAGAAGACAAAATATAAAAATAAATCAAATGCAGCTCATTAAAATATATTTTACTACAAGCTACGTTTGAATCAATGAATGAGAACACTGTTTAATGTTTGAATATTTCAAAATCAATTCAATCATTCGCCAGTAAAACATGGAGTCCGTCAAATTTTATATCCTCCTGGAATTTGATTAATCATAATAATGGAATTTCCACGCAGACCGCCGTCCGTTCCATTTACATATCAAAGAGCTTTAATGGGTTTGCATAAAAACGGCATTGGATCAGGAATCGAGTTATTTAAACATCAGTCTTTATTATATTGTAACTACTCGCCTTGTTTTTTAAGTTACAAACCAGGCAAACATTCATAATAGTAGTGGCACATTTATAGGTAACAGACATATAGTAGTTCGCCCGGGTGGTATCTACCTTTCTACCAACCTCTTAATTCGTTGCAAACCAGCCTGTCGACCTGGCAGACACAAGTCTGGTGTTTCAGCTGAGGTTAGCTGCGGCAGTATGTTTGCCGGTGATACATCATTTGAGGCGAACCTCTCATGAGTCCTCATGAGTAGCAAAGCACCTTAAACGGGATTTCTTCGCTATAATGTGGTTAGATGTGGGTGTTTATGGGTCGCAGCGACCACTTAATCAAGTGGCGTGACTGATTCGAACCCAAATCTATTGCGTAACAATGCTGCCACTGCTATTATCGCTTCTATCATTCTATGCTCGTGTTTTTCGAAGGTTTCCATGTACTGCGGTGATCTCGTCCATAATCCGTATATATTTTCATAAAAAGTCCATTTGTTTTGTGGTGCAGGCCACAACAAGCACGCTTGCCTTTATGTCACGAGTGTCACAATTCATGTGGCATTGTGTCCATTATTGTGCTGTAAATACTGCGAGTGAGAACAATACAGAGGTCTCATTGGACTGGTCCTCGCCGAGAATCGTAGCTCGTTTACACAGTGCGAGCTGCTACCTAGCCAGTAGACAGCTACTTGGCTCGTCTACTCGTACGTAGTGTCTACTGAGCTTGGCTCACCTTAGCTGTGTACATGATACATAGTACTTGCTGGCCAGTCTTGTCAGTCAATCACAATGCTTACAACCGTCTGCATTGGCGAACGATGACCGCAATGACCGAACTGATGCTTGCTTCTTGCTGCTAGATTCGCCTACTCGAGTGAAAACAAAAAATGTTGAAGTAACTCAGATGCGCGCTATAGTTCAACTTGTAAATAATATAAGAAAATTGACCATTTATTCAATGGCAACAATATTTTCCTGCTATCATGCGGCTACGTCACAATCAGAGCGACTCAATCAGTCGCATTACTTGTATCGTAGGGGCTTACAGATGGCTTTTCATATCTTCCTTTCGAAATAAGGTTCTTAAGAGCTTATTGCTTTTGTATCAAAATAATTCAGAGCTTTTCTGGCGAGTTATTTTTCCGTTACGTCAATGAATGTTCTTCTATGTAAAGATGAAGTTACAAGGCGTTCAAATTAATGAGGGTAAATGGGTAAACTATATGGGCTAAGAGAAAGAAGAATGAAAGGAATGAGGGGAAGAGAAATTTGAATGAATGATAGTAATAGTTAACTGATAAATACTTTATGAGGATTTTGAGAAATAGATACCATTAGCTCTGGCTCCAAGTCACGAAACGAGCTCCCAAAGAAAATTAATCATATGCGCCCGTTGGTTAATTCACGCCACCCTCAGTAGCCACTGCATTTCTTATTGGTTCGCATTGTTTTACATAAATCTAGCCGCGCGCATTGACCATTGAGCTGCTAGTAAATCTAGTTCGATTTGTGAAATCCACGGTTGTCACTTGACATTTGCCACTTTTAGCTCGTAATGAAAATGCGTGGGTGTGTTTCCTTCTGACGCAAATAAAATGCATCAAGTGGTGAAGATTTATGCTATGCTATTATTTATGCATCCACGTTGACCTAAGAATTTGATCCAGAGAGGGATTTAAGAACATGAAAATGCCTTATTATAGAGAACTCTCCGACATGCAGGTTTCCTCACAATTTTTTCTTTTACCGTTACAGCAGGTGTCACTGCCTTCAGAATCCGCTACTGAAAACACTTGAACCTTTTACCCTAAAACATCTAAACTAAAATATCCGCATCAAAAATGGCCAAGTATTCAGATAAAGTTCTTCAAGAGTAATCGTTAAATCTTCAGGTAAACGAGCACCCTTATCTGTAACACGCTTAAGGGGCCGATAACAAGATCTTAAAATTTTAGGCACGTCTGCCCTTATGACGGAGTCGTCTAACAAAGGATTTGTGGAAATTCAACCCTCGGAAAGGGTGAAAAATGGGCAGTACAATAAAGAAAACGAGATGCGTCGCGACGGACGGGTCCCAAACGTTTTTACAGTTTGAGATATCAGGTGGAGAAAGTGTATGTATGTCGTAAAAGAATTTGTGAAAATCTTACGGTAAAGAATTAGTAACTATAGAGTAAGTTACTACAGAGTAGTTATACAGGGTTACCCGTAAAACATGAGCAACCTAGCAGCACTAGGTAGCTAACACCATAAGCTTGCTCTTGTTTCACGGGTAAATCTGTATAAGGAAAAACGTTTTAACAGTTCCAGATGTCAGGTGAAGAAAGCGCATGTAGATGTTTTCCTTCACCGTAACAGCAGGTGATATTTAATTTTATAAAGCGCACATAACTTTTTTACAAAGTCATTGATGCGTGCCGCTGGAATTCGAACCCGGATCCTTCCATGCGAGTTCGAATTCTAAACCATTTTTTGCCATAAGAGACCTACTTAGGTATAATGCAATATTGTCATCTACTTACACCAACATAAATTATGTCATAAACACAACTAAAATAAACTATAAGTCGTGACCACAGTGAAACTATATTAAACGCAAGATCTATTGGAAATAAACGCCGAGCCCTTAAGACGCGGTCCGGAATTCCCAATTCCGAATAGCGATAGCTTTGCTCTATTTCCCAAGGAAAATCCCGATCAAATACCATCCGTTAGTAACACGACGGGGCGTTTAGGGTAATCGTTCTATAGTTGGCGAGAAACCAGCTGCGATTTTATACAGCTTGAGAGTGTCAAGAAAGATTTTTATTACCGACTTCAAAAAAGGAGGTTATTAATTTGACACGTATATATAATCGTGTGTAATATTCCCAGAACTGCAAAATTTTATATAATGCTGGTCTATTGCGGCTTCCAAACAAGAATACCAAATTTTATGGGTGTATGTATGTAAGTATGTAAATATGGATCTCCGAAACTAATTAACGGATCATATGGTTCCTTTTTTATTTGTTTGCATTTTGTTCAACTTAAGGATGGTAAAAGTTTCATCAAAATCGGTCTAGTAGTTTCCGTGATATGGCCTTAAAACTAAAAATTACGAAAAAATATTGGTTTAATTCTTTTAAATTATTTTTTTCCTTAGCATAAGCTTTAAGCTTAGCATCTGCATAAGCTTTAAGGTCCAAAGAGTATTATAATATTACCCTATGTGATTCTCCAGGATAAAAAGGTTAATTATTATTAAATTTAATCAAAACTGAACAGAAGTTTATTAATGTGATCATAAGTTTCAGTAAATTATATAAGTGGGTGGGTGGTCAAATATTAGGGATAGGACTATATTTTCTATACAGATAATATAATAAGATAGATCTAAAAGTTTCCGAGTAGTACCTACCTAACTCAATATTACGCAATTATTCCAATTAAAATTATAACGTTAGTTTAAAAAATGTAACACACAACTTTGTTAAAATCTACAAACATATTAAAATTTTAATAACACAAGGCTGTTTCAATTTCCAAATTCATTTGTTTTAATTATATAACCTTTATCCTAGGTCACATTAGATTCCTATCTAATGTTTATAGTAAAGTTTAGTCTCTAAAGTTATCCATACAAACAGTTAAAGCAGTTTTTTGGAGGATCATCAACATGCAACATACGTCTGAGGGGCCTCCATTCCCCTCTCTTAAGGACCCTTCACACTGAGGAATCCCATGAGTGCCCGCGACAAAGCACAATACAGAATCTTAGACGGAAACTTATTTCATAATTTGTGTAAAAGCATCTTAAGAGATGTTTTTTGTTTCTATTTAAAACAAAAAGTGTATCTATACTTATATTCTTTTAATTTGAACCTCGTGTAAGTTACGCTGTATTGTTTATGTAAAATTTAACGTAATTTAAACAGTTTAGAGAAAGTCATTTGGCTGCAAGATTTGACCTAAACAAACATTTTTGGTCTTAAACATTTTAATGAGGAGGTATAATTCTAAAACATTATTAATTTATTTTAATTGCATTTTTTTATAACAGAACTTATTGAAAGACTAGATATCAGCGTTATCAGGTCAGTGAATTTGCCGCCAATGGCTGCGTCTGACCCCTTTCTAGATATATTGCTTGCAAATCTATGTGCTTTTTTCTGTGTTCTTGTATGTGTGTGTGTGTGTTTGTGTGTGTGTTTTGTTTTTTTAGCAAGAGAAAACTAGACGAACACATAAACGGACCTAATACGGCCACCGTTGCATATTATGGAGACGGGCAACACCAGCAAGATAACTAGTACGTTGCCGGCTAGGAAGAGTGACTTCTCTACGTCTAAACAACTGACGACTGACCAACCAATGGCGTGACCGGCAACGTCAGTCAATGCCAAACCGACTAATAAAGCTTGTGCTCAGGACTTACACCGACTACTATACTCGTGATTATAGTCTATCGTTACCAATCCTCGGCGACCCAATACCCTACTATCCGGAAGGCTTCCCGCTGGACTGAACGAGTGTGAATTAGCATTTAAATAGGACAAGTGACACCACAGACCGCATGCTCTTATACATATTTATTCCGCTTTAGAAACCGAGTGATAATATGATGGTAATCGAACTAATCTAAATTTCACTTCTGCTGTCTTTAACTGCTTTTAAACAACACTTGCAGCGATCCACTGCAGCTCTCACAATGAGAAAGAGAGGACAATAAACTCGTAGATTCATCACGCTGGCGCTGGCGGGTGGAATTCACATGCCTTTGAGAACATTAGGTATGGAAAACACTCAGGCATGCAGATTTCATCACAACGTTTTCCATGCGGGGCGCATTGAAATCGTGTCTTCACAGTGCATGTACTATTAATCTAGTATGATTGCATTTACCATACATATTTCAACTAGACCGAGACAAAGCACTAAAAGTTAACGCAGTACTTTTATAAGTAGTAGGTATAACCGTTAAAATTGTCACACTAGTAGGTACCTAAACAAAGTCAAATCACAGTCACACACCTGGCGGGGGCGCGTCCTTATAACTATTTAGCCGAGGGCGGTCAGAACTCTTGATTAGTCGCTGCGCCTGTATAGGTAACATTGCTTAACAATTTTGATCGCTTGCATCTCTACTATGTCCGGGGCGTTTAAGGTCAGTCTGTTCCACAAACTAATAATTGACTTGCACGTATGAGTTGATAGAACTAGCTGCTTGTTCAATTAACGGATCCTCTGTTTTAGCTTTATAGCTAAGCAACAGAGGGTCGCAATTTACAACACCGTGCACAATAAATTTTAAAACGTGATTCCCTTTGGAGTAAACCGTGTAATTGTCAATTACCTGGACTTCACCTTACGTGTATAAGCACGTATAAGTATGACTTTCAGCTTTTAATATTAATCATTAATGTAAATCTATAATAAAGTTGAGTAACTACATCACGACGTCAAAATTGGAAAATAATGCGCCAATTGAAGCCTATACTAAGAATAACAAAAACTCATATTTATTATACTTTTACAGCTACTAGCTTTATAACTACTATAGCTACGTTTAGGTATTTTCAATATTCTATTTCAATTTAATTCGTGTAGCAGAATGTACGACATAGCAACTCGTAGCTCCCGACAACTCAAACTATCCTCTACGAACGATATTTCCTCCAAATAGTTAATAGTTCCATCATTACCTTGCAATATTTGCTCCTCGAATTCAGTGAATTCTGAATGAAATTAACACATTAGGCTGAGAAATATATTAAATAGGTAAGTCTTAGAGGTTATATTTATAGGGTTGGTAGGTATAATGTCATTTTAAATAATTGAGATACCTTCGAAGGTAATGAGGTTTGAATCTCACGATTGTTGCTAATAGTTGTTTGACACAGAGAAGATTAATTATTCCCCCTCTCCTTTGGCCCTCCTCAAAGCGTTTAAGAGACAACTTCATCCCAGGGCGGAGTACGCTGAAGGATACGAAAGCATACCCGTCAGTGGCCCAGACAATTGGCATTGAGAGAAATACCGTGGAGTTTTTTTTAAATTTGCCACAACCTTCCTTTGTCAACACTTCTACACTTATATTATAAAGATGAAACATTTTGTATTTTGTGTGTGTGTGTGTGTGTGTGTGTGTGTGTGTGTGTGTTTGTAATGAATAAATTCAAAAACTACTGTGCCGATTTCAAAAATTCTTACTACCCGTCTTAATACCCGTTTCTTAATACCCGTCAGTGGCCCAGACAATTGGCATTGAGAGAAATACCGTGGAGTTTTTAAACTTGCCACAACCTTCCTCTGTCTAAACTTCTACACTTATATTATAAAGAGGAAACATTTGTATTTTTGTGTGTGTGTGTGTATGTTCGTAATGAATAAACTCAAAAACTACTGTGCCGATTTCAAAAATTCTTTCACCTTTGGAAAGCTACATGCAGCCTGAGTAAAATAGGCTATTTTTATTGATTAAATAGAAATGAAAAAATTAATTGGCAGAGCGAAGCCTGCCGGGTCAGCTAGTATCACATAAAGTTATACCGATATTGTATTGTCTGTATAAACAACAAATCCATCACACATCGTCAAAAAGCACCAGAACGATTGAACGATTTGAAACAAATCCAAACTTTTTCCAATACGGAATCCAATATTGAATTTATTGCGAACGTCACTCTCCTTGCAACTATCGAAGCCAACATCAGAAATTCCGACAAACGTTAGCGTGGTTGTTGCTTTGTATTCCCAATTCAGTTTGGCAGACGCAAAGATTTGAGGTTTCAGGTACGACTGGTTTGAACGTGCAACTTTACTTTTTCAACGCCAATCTAAAACGAAAAGCTATTGTGTTTCGGATGGAGATTGGTCAAAAGTTTACTACAATACCATAGCTATTTTATTACAAGCTTATTACAAGTTGATTGAAGCCAAATTCGTACCAAGTCATATTCGTACAAAATGTGTAAACCATGAAAGTCTTTCGCCCGAAGCATTATCACCTGAGTCCTGAGTGCTCTTACAAGGCGGGTAATGCACTGGCAACTCCACTGGTGCTGGTGTTGTTCGTGTCAATAGACAATGATTAAAACTTAATATTAGTGGCACGTTTAACTAAAAAAAATTCAGTTTGAATTCCTTATTCTAGATTGAAATTCAAAAAAATAATTTTATATCTTAGAAAATATTTGTACAAAAACTTAAGTAGGTAATCGTGCGCACATCAACCCACCTATGTATCTAATTTCTTAATCGCTTAATTTTTGTGTGAATGAATGAAAAACGATACAGTAAAATAAACAATACAAAATTACAATAAATTCGTCGATTGCTTTAGCCATTGCTTTCTTCCTCGCAAAGTAAGATAGTCTCCACATTATTGCGGGCATATGAGGAGCTCTTAGGTTAGATTTTGTTATACTTCAACCATCGAAAAGGAGTTTGGAAACTAGAAATTCAATAAACGAGTACATCCAATCTTCATCCCTAGAGACAAAGGTTTTTGGAGTTCGAACACACCAGCCCGGGGCTGTGCTTGCGTCTCTACTGTCATTCGCTTCCAATTTTCAATTTATATAACAAGATTGTCATTTTTTTAAATTCGAAGAGAGTCTTTTAGTTTTTTTATTAGCTTAAGATTGACGAAACTTAAAGGTAGGTATTATTTATCTCTAAACTTAATATTTTTAAACTTCTGTTCTTCCGCTTAACGCCATCAAAGGTAGCAAAACCTTTAAATAAAAGATAAACTGTACACAAGTAATTACCTTTACAATAAGGTAACTCGGTTCAGGGTAAAAGACACTATCATCACCAATCTACGTTTCTAAGACGCAACTAACCTACTTTCGCCAACATAAACTACGTACGCATTTAATATCTTATTAAAGGCTGAGCAAGAATATTTTCTTATAAAAAACGCGGCAGATAAACGCTTTATATTAAAGTTTCAGCCCTAATTTAACTTTATGTTTCGCTTGTAGCCATCGCATGGACCTCCGGTGCGGTTTTACGCTCGCGATAAAAGTAAAGTCGATGTAACGATACAACGATATTCGGAACTTGACTGGATAAAACCATTTTATGGCCCTCTGTTGGACACGGTTTTCTCCCCACAGGAGCCTGGTGCATACTCCACCAATGGGAGCTGATCCAATGGGATTGGTGGAGAAATGGGCTAGTGGCCAACCCGTCTCAGATGTTTTCAAACCACCCATAGGGCCTCTGACAAGATTTAATGAGTGCAGCTGCTATCTTATGATGTGAAGTGCGCATTTAATTCGCTATTAGCGGTCACCCATCCAGGTAGTGACCGCGCCCAAACGTGCTTAACTTTTGCGATCGCTTGCGATTTGCTCAAGTATCGGGGATATGCGCGCTCCGTTTGAAACTTATGTTATTTATTTAATGCTTCATTTATAGAGTGGACATAATGTCATGTGGCATTATCTTCTAGTCGATCCACACCCACAGTGATGGTGACCGGTTGTGGTACCTGTACCCTTAGTCTGAGTTTTAGGTTTTAGCAATGTCGCTAGGTACTACACATAGATACCTAGGTAAAAAAAGCAATTTTTATGATGTAAGTATCTAATGCTTTATTTTTTTTTAAGTCTTCTAAAAATCTTTTCCCTCTATTTGCTGACAGACAGCTAACCTTTTGAGTACCTATAGGGCCCCTTTAGATAAATAACACAAATCTAAAAGGGCATACCTAATATTTTTTAAAGCCAACAACGCGCCAGTCTTTCCTGGTGTTGCCAGTGTACAGCTACGATATCTTACCATCAAATGACCCGTTGGTAGGTTAACAATAACATGAAACTATTGGCTCTTATTTTTATGATAAGATAAAAGTGCACACTTGTTTGGCAATATTATGGATTTAAGGAAATGCTTTCTTTGTATAAAATGAGCCAATTTATTGATAATTTTATGCATAATAATACATTTTAGGTTATTGCTCAGTATATACTTTAAGTAACTGACTGACTTTACTAGGCCTAAGACTGGCCTTTAAGACATATCTAACAAGACAAATAATAGGTAAGTGGGTAGGTTATCTATAGGTAGCTACGTTATAGGTTTACGTATGAGACGTAAAATCGTTTACTATAAATAACCCAATCGTTTCTGTTCACCTCCAGATAAATTCACAAAAAACACAGGGCAAAGACCTCGTCCGTTGAACCTATTTCTCTGCTAACGGATTATCTCAGCATAACCAAATTCGCGACTGCGTGTGACGTTTCCACCAAACGTATTCCACATTAACCTAAGCTTATGATTCAGCAGAATTTCAAATTAAGCATCTGTGCCCGTCCTTTAAAACCACTTAACCTTCATCAAACCAATAAAAATCTTACATCAAAACGATATTAAAAACGAATTCAGGACGCAGCTAACATTTTAAAAATAGATTTGCAAGAGAGGCAAAAGGAGGGAACGAGACAGATATTAACGATTCCTGTCGGCTAATTTCCAGAAAGGCGTGAGCGTTAAGGCCAAGCAGAGTTATCAAGATCTGCATGCAGCTGAATCTTAGACACTGCGACAGCATACATAACTGTATCTCGGACGCAATCTTCGGAAAGGAAAATCGATAAGCACACCGAGATGACTCTTCGTTACTCCGTTAAACATTTTATATAAGTAATATAACAGTTTGTTGACAGTAGTAGCATTCTTATCAGGCGGCTCGATACGCGGAGGACGTTCGCTCCCTGCCGTTACCACGCCCACGGCGAGTGGATGCTGCGTGGACCACGATCGTAAGAGTGTGTGCGGTTAAGCGTTTATGCTGCATTACTGAAAGTGAGTGATACGATGACTTACCCGTGGGAACGAGGTCCCAGTTTGGGCGCCATTTATCGCGTGGTGTTGGCGCGGAACGGGTGTACAGCGAGGTACGGACGCGGCGACGGCCAGCGCGCGACTGACGCGGCGGCGCGGGGCGCGTGCGTGCGTCAGAATGGCGCACGCGCGTAACTACCCGCGATTTGTTTTGCTCTCGAACCTTATCGGTAGGAGAAAACGAGATTACGCCGTGCTATAGATGCGGCATGCTGCAGGGCATTCCAATGAAGTCTGGAACTTCATGGCGGCATCGTTGGGCTCGTTGCCGTTTATTAGCGTCGTTTGTCACGCACCGTATGACATATAAACTGCTGCGGTAATATATGTTAATACGGCCTCCCCTTCTACAATATCAATTTACCTACTTACTTTTCCGTCAATACGATTATTTAATGTAAAATAGGTACTGTAGCATATATCTTATATAGGTACTTGTAAGTCATTACGGATATGGGTTGGTTGTACATATAAGAGAATTAAAATTTACCTTTTTAATGAAAGTAGCTTGAGACCACATATTACTTAGTAGGTCTAGGTAGTCGCTGTTATTTAAAAACAGTTATTTTTAACTGTATGTACCAAATGTGAAAGATCATGCATTAGGTAGGTACATGATCTGCCAAATCCTATTTTAGATTTTGCAGTCTTAATAGCAATCAAAATTCATTTACCTATTTTGACGTCCGACGTGCGCCGTGCGAAGGGTCCTGGGTTCGATTCCCAGCGGTGCAGAGATTTGAATGATGAGTTTAAATTTCTGTTTCTGGTCTGGGTGTGTGTGTTCTTGTCTTGTGTGTGTCCATGGCATCCATGACACGGGGAATCCTAGTGTGGGGCTATGAGTGTGAAGCGTTATTTATTATTTATTATTATTATTTTATTGAAATAGTGTAAGTACATAGTTCAATGTTATGATACTGCTATTTACTGCTTAGGTCTAACATGGCCCTTACCTATTCTATTTTCAAATAACCACACCACAGTCAGTTTGTAGGTCAATTTCTTATAATATTTTGATGTAACTTTATACCAAAACAACTTTAAATCATAGAGGAAATTAAAAACTAAACTATAAACTAAACTGTAGGTACTAGGGGGTAGTACTAGTGCATATAATATACATGCTATTACATAGGTAATAAAAACAAGATACTCTAAGTTTGTTTGATCCTTGGATAAAAAGTTCCATAAAGAAAAAAATACCGATATGTTAGGTAAGTAAACCCACCAACAAAAGGAGTTAAAATAAAAAATAAGAAATTAATTTAAAAATTAAACAAGCCTAAATACGTAATATGAAATTATTTTATTATTCTATTTTATAATAATAAACCGAAAAAATAAATTCTTCATGGAACAATATTGTATCTGGCAATTAACAAAACGTTATGCATGCATGGCAATTCTAAAGTGTCAATTAACTATTTTACAACTGGCAACACACTCAGTTTTCTTTCTTCATTCTTGAAATCTTGACTTCAAGTTTCTTTGAGAATCAAAAAAGTGTGACGGGATTTTATTTTCAAGGGATTCAGTGATATTTTTGTAAAAATGTCGACACTCGCTGCACCGTTGACCTTAGCCGGGACTAGATTCTCAGGAGCATCAGTCAGAAGCCAAAATGGTAATTATTTCTTACAACAAACGATGTACTCCCGGCAGATCACATGCATTGCCTCTTACACACGGTACAAAAACTTTTGATAATTCCTTTAAATCTTCGTTATTCATCGTGATTATTGCAGATCATATTTCTAGAAGGAAAAAATATTAAGTTGTATTACATAAAAAAACGGCTATGCGTAGTTTTCAATTTGCATCTTAAAAATAACCTATCGCCATAATGAAATACATACTTACTGTCAAGCAATATAACTGAATAAATTGTAAATGATGGCAGTTCAGTTGGTTATGTGAACTTATGTGTTACCTGTTAAGTTTAAAAAAGTTGTTTAATATTTTTGAAACACAATGATAAACACTAATATAATGTAAAACCCTAATCCAATTATGTTTGTGATGAGTCACATGAAAGCTGACATTATTTAAAAAAATAGGTAGGTACTTTCATGTTTATTTTAAAATATTCACTCGTTATTATGTGTAACATAATGGGCGATAGCCCAGTGGCTAAGAATTCAACCTATAATAATATAAAGTTATTTGCGCTTTATAAAATTAAATATCACCTGCTGTTACGGTGAAGGAAAACATCGTGAAGGAAAACATCGAAGGAAACCTGCCGAGAGTACAAAAAGAAATGTTCTCAAAGGCATGTGAAGTCCACCAACCCGCATAAGGCCAGCATGGTGGACTAAGGCCTACATCCCTCTCATTGTGAGAGGAGACCCGACCCTGTAGTGGGTCATTAATAGGTTACTAACAAAACAAATATTATGTGTAATAATATAGTAATCAATAATATATTAACATTATTATGTTACATTCAACCTGTTAATCACCTGGTGTCCTCTTATCTAGTATTCCTTTATAATTTTGATATTTTATGTTGGCGTTAGTCCACCACTCTTAAGATCCCTGTAGGTGTGTAGAAATCACTGAGTGTGTTTATTAAGTTAAAATTTAATATGTGAATGTCGTGGCCACCAGTTTCGGCAGCAGCAGCCATTGCCAACATAGTGAAGAGCTCGCTGGGTCCAGTGGGTCTCGACAAAATGTTGGTGGACGACATTGGTGATGTCACAGTCACAAACGATGGAGCAACCATCCTCAAGTGAGTAATAGGGTTATAACAATACAAGAAAAATTAAATCTGAATTAAATCATCCTTGATTATAATTATATCTGTCTTCAATAAAATTGTGCATGTAAATCTTTCTCAATTTGGAGGCTTAAGTATGACCAATGGGTTCCTTTCTGCAGATCCCAGCTAAAGGTAAACATGCTAATGTATAGTCCATTCTTATTCTCTTGTCATATTTGGTAAACAATGTTAGCATGTCTTTTTTTTTATTTGCGATTAAAAAATAATGCAGACACAAAATTATTAAAATTATAAAAATTTAAAATCAAATTGTCATTTAATACAGTAACAGATTTCTAGAAACTATAAAGCAATTTTTTAAAGCAATTTTTTCTTTCACTAAAAGTATTGCCAAGATTGTTTACCAAATATGACAAGAGTATAAGAATGAGTCTACAAATGAACAAAAACGTTGCCTTTACACTTCTCGGATCTTATTCAAACATTTTCATGTTACCCAGGATGTTGGACGTGGAGCACCCAGCGGCCAAGGTGTTGGTGGAACTGGCACAGCTTCAGGACGAGGAGGTGGGAGACGGAACCACCTCTGTTGTCATCATCTCAGCGGAACTCTTGAAGGTATGAGACTATACTTGTAAAGTAAACTTTCTATACTTGAGAAGTTATGATTTCTTACTATTGCTATTTACTGAGATGATGTTCTTATTGAATGATTTGAAATAACAGGTTTTGCATGGTAACCAAACTGTAGTAGAGTTAGAGTTACCCAATGTTATGAATAACATAATGTTAGTCGCTTTCGTTTTTAAGATTTGTTTTTCCTAATATCTCTGTAGAATTTTGGTTTTGTGATATGTTGACTAAATCACAAAAAGGGATTTGTTGAAGAGCTGGAGACCTCCCCAACTTACAACTTACATGACTAACCTACCATTCTCTACCTTGGATAGGTAGAGAATGTCTTCAGTTAATAGTTCTGCTACCCAAAAAGTATAACACCACATAGTAAAGCTGTTGTTATATCCAGAATGCAGACGAGCTGGTGAAGAACAAGATCCACCCCACCAGCATCATCTCGGGGTACCGTCTGGCGTGCAAGGAAGCTGTCAAGTACATACAGGACAACCTCACCGTCACCGTGGAAGCCCTCGGCAAGGCCTCCATCGTGAATGCAGCCAAGACCACCATGTCCTCGAAGCTTATTGGAGCGTATCCTTTCAAAGCAACTCGAAAAAATATCTTCAATAAAGTTTCATTCCTCCTTTGCTTGTAAAATATCTTCTTTTTATAAAGTTAAGCTTTCAAAGCAGTTTCTGAGCGGTGATAGCCCTGTGGCTTAGAATTCGACCTCAAATCGAGGGGTCGGGGTTCGAATCCCAGTGGCACGCACCAATGACTTTGTAAAATAAGTTATGTGCGCTTCATAAAATTAAATATCACCCGCTGTTACGGTGAAGGAAAACATCGTGAGGAAACCTGCATGCCTGAGAGTTCACAATAAAAATGTTCTCAAAGGTAAAGGGTCTTTTTATCCTTCTCTGCACCGAGTTTTAAAATCCACGAGGGCAAAGCCGATGGCACAGTTTAGTGTTGTAACAACGACGTGGTTTCTCGACATCTGTCCAAAAGTTTCCTTAACGAAACACCAACAGTGACGCAGACTTCTTCTCGGAAATGATAGTGGACGCCGCGCAGGCCGTCAAGACCCTGGACCCGCGGGGCAACACCATGTACCCCATCAAGGCAGTCAACATCCTGAAGGCGCACGGGAGGAGCGCGCGCGAGAGCGTGCTGGTGAAGGGCTATGCGCTGAACTGCACTGTCGCGTCGCAGGCGATGCCCAAAAAGATCGTCAACGCCAAGATCGCGTGCCTTGACTTCTCGCTGCAGAAGACCAAGATGAAGATGGGGGTTCAGGTGGGTCGCCAGTTACATTAACATGTTTTAACACATTAATGACCCACTACAGGGTCGGGTGTCCTCTCACAATGAGAGGGATGTAGGCCGCCGTCCACCACGCACCACTACTGCGGGTTGGTGGACGAACATGCCTTTGAGAACATTTTTTTTTGTGAACTCTCAGGCATGCAGGTTTCCTCACGATGTTTTCCTTCACCGTAACAGCAGGTGATATTTAATTTTATAAATCGCACATAACTTTTTTACAAAGTCATTGGTGCGTGCCACTGGGATTCGAACCCGGACCCCTCGATTCGTGGTCGAATTCTAAGCCACTGGGCTATCACCGCTTTCAATTTACATTAACATATTAAACACAAACCTTAGATTAAATCAGAAAGGGAAGATACGGCACTAGCGTCTCATGAGTGTGCACCTAAAATTAGGTCCATGCACACAATTTCACTTTAGTCGCATTTTGGCTAGCTATTGAACTACATGTGCGCTTAGAACACAATAATCGCGGATTTTCTGTGTTTAAAAAGGTAAAACAATGACTTCGTGTGCTTTTAAAAGGTGCACAGGTTAAAAACGAAAAACAAATTGCCCCGGCATGTCTTTTCATTCGTAAGTACACTTAAACTTAATTTTTCTTCAAAATCACTGAGTGGCGCAGTTGTTAAGAGGCCGGTGCGCTGCGCGGTCCTGGGTTCGATTCCCAGTGGTGCAGAGATTTGAATGATGAGTTTAAATTTCTGTTTCTGGTCTGGGTGTGTGTGTTCTTGTCTTGTGTGCGTCCATGGCACCCACGACATAGGGATTCTTAATGTGGGGCTATGAGTGTGAAGCGTTATTTATTTCTTAACATGTTAAGCATTACTGACAAATAGTTCAGTACTTTCATGATATTTCGGTTACAAAACAGGTTGATGACTAGTATATTTAAAAATATGAAATATCCTCATATTTCCAGGTCCTAGTATCAGACCCAGAGAAGCTCGAAGCGATCCGCGCGCGTGAACTGGACATCACGAAGGAGCGTCTGCAGAAAATCCTAGCCACCGGCGTGAACGTGATCCTCTGTTCCGGAGGCATCGACGACCTGTGCCTCAAGTACTTCGTGGAGGCGGGTGCTATGGGCGTCCGCCGCTGCAAGAAGGCCGACCTGAAGAGGATAGCGAAGGCCACCGGAGCCGCGTTCCTCACTTCCCTCACTAATATGGATGGTAATTTGTTTTTCCATTTCGACGATGCGCGTGCAAGAGTCGCTGTGTGTCATTTAGTCATTTTTTTAGTCATTTTCGGTTCGTTAAGCAGTTTAAATCGTTATTTCAATATACATACTCTACAAACAGCTATGTGATAAATTAAACTATTCAAAAGTTACAAGGGCAACGGAATGTAGCTATGTGACATTCATACAACGAAACTGCTACGAAAATTGGAACCATGTTTTTTGTCTCCTGTAAAGTTTGTAAAAACTATGGTTTTTTTTGTAACCTGACAGTTAGCCACACTCGATGTATATTTGTTGTCTGTGTTAATTTCAGGTGATGAAGTGTTTGAACCGAGCATGATGGGTGAGGCGGCTGAGGTTGTACAGGAACAAATCTGTGATGACGAGCTTATCCTGATTAAGGGGTAAGGAAATATATAATAATTAAGACTATAGTATGAATCACATTATTCTGCTTACTTGGGAAATTATCATGCTCTAGAAATGGTCAAATCATTGTATGAACATGCTTGATGTATGTCTGTTTGGACCCTTAGTTGTTTCCCAAAATATTTACGCTTCTATTGATGTAGCCTGTAACCTGTAATGAATAATACTGTGCGTAAACTCCAGCAAATTCGCTGAAGCATGCAAGAAAAGATTACAAAAAAACAGACAAATTTACATGCATTGGAGTCCGAGACACCAGTGAAGGATTGACAATTTATGCTTCTTTATACCTGCATTCAGTGCTGCAAAATTTCTTCTTTCCTTCTTAACATGTGTTATGAATGTAGTATATATATAAGATGATTTATGTGTGATTTAGGCGACAGTTAAAATTAAAAACACAACTGAGTTTCTCTTTAGAAAAGAAACGACATTTAATGCTTATAATTAAAGTGTCGAATCTAAAATCACCAAATTAATTATAACATAAGCTTTTTGCTACAACTAAATACACATTTTAGAATATCAATATTTCCTTCTGACAGTCTCCATAGTTACCAACGTACACAGATTCACGACCACAGATTGACGGAAATATTTAACATAGAGTACTGATACTCGTAAATTAAGAAAATTATATTTTTCTTTACATATATATTAACAAAAATCTTTTCACAGGCCAGTAGCACGCACGGCGGCGTCGATCATCCTCCGCGGCCCCACAGACGCCTACTGCGACGAGATGGAGCGCTCCGCCCACGACGCCCTGTGCGCGGTCAAGAGGGTGCTGGAGTCCGGACGCTTGGTGCCTGGAGGCGGAGCCGTGGAGGCCGCCCTGTCTATATACTTGGACAACTTCGCTACTACACTGGTAAGTGACACCAGCTTTAGCTCCGCGACCCCATAGAACGCCTACTGCGATTCATCGTCCACGGTCCCACACGCTAAGAACTCACGATACAGACTACGGTTTGTGTTGTAGAGTTGATCACACCCTATTGTTGGAACATTGTTCCCAGGTGAATATAAGGCTTAAACTTGATATGGTTGGTGTGACATGCCTTCTGAAGGCCTGTAATCGGACACTACACTGTAGTGAACCCATTGGATGATTCATAGCTTCTATGATAACTTATGATCCATACAATAAGACTCAATTAATTTCTATTCAAACAGGCCCAAAGCCCGTGAATTCCTTGCTTATTTGGAGCTCTGAGACTTCAAATACCTGTGGGGCTATGCAGATGTACCAGGATTCCTAGTTTGTG